>JARGYA010000022.1:0-600000 GCA_029204335.1 Mycena vulgaris
GTCTCGGTAAGTGCCGGTGCCATCGCGATTTGATGTTTAACCGACACAGCTATTCTGATGCGTAGGCACGCTCGGCCGTCGGCAACTCACTTTGTCCGCGTCTATTTACAGAAGTCTCGCCCCATCCAAGGGTCTGGACCCATCATGTGACTTGTCGCGCTGTTCTCGATAAGAGACACAATGGTAAACAATCTCGAAGTCGGCCGCTTTGGAAGGCCCCAGTCGCCTGCATGCGATGTCATGTATTCCTTCCCATCTCCTTGATACTAGTCTAGCACTCAGCTCATCCGTACGCACACGGGTACTGATATAAGGTAGTTAGTCCTGTTCTCGGTAAGTCGTACTTTGGCCCCAAGTCGAGGTACCGCCATAGGATCATGCCAATAGAGAACCTAAGCTATGTGACTGTTAAGCTACTCGTTCGGAGCTCCCGATAGCCTCTTATAGAATAGAGAGAGCGTGCTTTATAAGTATAAAGACGCGAAATGCGAAAATACACCTGTGGTTTTGTACACGGCTTATCAACGCTCTGCATGTATGTGCGCCGCTCAGCTCCAAGACCAGCGCGCACCGCGCCATATCTGGGGAAGAAAATCCACCATCGCCTTCCGGCGCTCCCACGAAGCGTGCTGCACCAACAACGGGAGGATACATGTTGCAAGACGCAGCGTGCATGGCATGCCCATGATATCCCCACTTGCGGCGCACGAAGGGCATTGCCGCCTCCACGTCCCAAGCGGCGCGAGTACAATGCCGGAACAAACGCCCACCACGTCATCGGGTGCTTACCCCAGCGCGCCCAAGGCTGAGGCTGCGCCCCCATCAACGTCGCACGCACCCGGTCCGCTGGCACTTTTGCATGAATCCACCGGGCAGCGCTGGTAACGCACCGCGCTCAACAGGACAACTCCCGACAATCCGCATGCTTCCCGTGCGCACGAGTGCCCGGCGCCGTACCCGCATCCACGTCGAGACGAGCCGCATCGCCCAGAGCCAGTGCTACGTCCACGGTACTCTTGGCCGCACCAATCACCAACGCGAAGGGGTCCACCAACGCCCCATAGACACCATCTTTGACCAACTTCCATCGCCCTGAGAACGTCCACCATACCAAGTACTCACGAGGAGGAGCAGACACGCCGCACGACGCACGCGCCATAAACACTGGCTCAGCATCCCAGCACGCTCCTGCTTGGGGGGCAGCATCCCGACCCAGAGTCAGAACAAGCGCACGCCACGTCATCAGGCGCTTGCGCCCCATCGTGCACAGAGGAGCCCTTCGTCACCGTCACCGCCGCGCGCACGGATTGCCCGCATCAACGTCATGGAGGACCGTATGAAAAGTCTGCGTCTGCAGCTCAGCTCCAATGCGCGCGCCATTGTGTAGGGGCGACCCAAGCCGGGAGCACGTGCCACGTCCACACCGTCCCGCGGCCAGCCCATACCCGCAGATCGGTCACGACGCACTGCACGACCAGGGCCGAGCTCGCCCGCACAACTAGTGCCGCGCCGCTGAGCGCCTCTCGCTCTACATCTGGACTCCCTGGCAACACACACCCCACCCGGACGGACGCACGCACGGACAGATACGTCATCGGACAGCACATCTCGCCGCCTGCACCCCTCCCCTAGCCAGCGAGACTCCAGCGCCGCCCACAATACACGGCCGCTCTTGCGCGCACATCCCCGCCTCCCCTTGGCAGCCCCTCATGCGCACGCGCACCACCCTCAGCGCATCCAGTGCACCACTCCACCTCCGCTGCATGGCTCCCCCCCGCGCTGTCTCACAGGCGCTGTCTCCCTCGTCATTGCGCACTCTCTCCACCACACAGAAAAATTAAAATTAAAAAACTTGCCGTGGATAGCCTCGGCCATCCTGATGAGCCCCCGAGCAGAGAGGGCAGGAAAATCTGCGCGCGAGGAGGGGTCCGTGGGCCTGGGAGGAAGATTAGTAAGGGGCTTGGATGGGAGGGGGAGAAAAAAGGACGGAGAGCGCGGGAGGAAATGGCGATCAGGGAAGGAGAGTACGACGGAGAGGACGCAAACTGGGGGTAAGAACGAGATCGAGTGCGGGCAAAAGTCAGGATGAGGTAAGAATTGTGGGGAGTAGGTACAGAAAATTGCAAAGGGTGTGCTGGTGAGGAGAGAAACGAGAGAAATGAAACCCCTCGCGACAAGGAGACAGACGCAGGAGGGCGGAAGGTAGCAAGGGTGGACAAGGGATTGCATGGTATGAGAATGATGAAAGAATGGGCGAAGAATGAGAGCAGCCGTAACGATGGGATGTGCAGGCCGACAATCAGATGCGGGGGAACGACAGCGGGAAGGAAACGTGAAGCACTGGCCCAGGGAGGAGACAGAGGAGTGAAGCTACAAAGTCGAAACGTGGAACCACGTATAATGGGTGGCAAAGAGATGGTGGGATGGGATGAACGCGCAACAGGATCCAAAGACAATGGGGTTCGGGGAAGGTGATGCAAGGTGGAGGCAAGACACGCGACTGACCAACTTGACTCGCGAAACCCTTGGACGTCAGATGCTCCGTCGATTCCACTGGAGATAAGCTTCGCTTTTTTTTTCCCTTCAACGCCATGCACTTTTTTTATACATCTTAATTTCTATTTATCTCGTTTTTCATCTCTCGCGGCGTACACAACCAAACGGTCCAAACCTCGGCGAAGAAACGGTGAAACAGTCCACATTCAGTACTC
The DNA here is from genome assembly GCA_029204335.1 of Mycena vulgaris. Lineage (NCBI taxonomy): Eukaryota > Fungi > Basidiomycota > Agaricomycetes > Agaricales > Mycenaceae > Mycena > Mycena vulgaris. Next base: position 2,712 of record JARGYA010000022.1, read on the forward strand.
ATCTGAACTCTGGAGGCTCCTCCACTCAGAGGAATATTCTGCAATGCCGCCTATCATATAATTTGTCCTCTCTCATAAGATTCAGGGTCTCCAAACGAACGTGTCGCGTCTAATATTCTGCGAGCTGAAGAGCAAGGCTGGTCATGTATGGATCCGACCAATGTTTCTACATATGAGGCAAATTCCGCAGCGATGACTATTGTGGACGGGCAAATATCACTGCAGTACTCAATAAATTGGCAATGCTCATTGCTACGTCAGCAGCGATTCAATCAAAGGCAGTGGCGATAGCTCCAACAAAGAAGTGTTTTCAGACCCCGAATTCTTGAACTCCCTTCAAAAACCGGGAATCCCTCCCCATGAGCTGTTTCTGAAGATTGGGGCAATTTGTAGACTCACACGAGATTTCGACGCTTCCCGAGGACTGACCAAAAATACCCGGGTCATTTTACAAAAGCTACTTCGGCATACGGTCGAATTTGAAACAATATCTTTAGTAAAGTTGTCGATCCTGTACGTGAATGTTGTATCTTTTATCGTTGATGTTGAAACAATATCAGGTTCGGCTGCATATCCCCCACATCAACGGCCATTTTCAACCGCACAACTTCGAGTTCACTGTTGTTCGAAAACAGATACTCCTTTCCTTTTCTTGTGCGACCACTTTTAATGGGTGCCAAGGTCTAACAGTACAAAGATTGGGACTAGATTTGCCAAAGGAGGTGTTCTCTCATGGTCAACTATACTCTGCGATGACTAGAGTCCCTAACTCGCAAAATGTGTTGATTTACAAGTATGAAGGCGACGAGTCCATAAGTATGACTAATATTGTCTAGAGGGAACTGCTTTTGTAACTTACTGTGGAGGATGTACTTTTACTCCATCATCAGCAAAGGGGACGCTGGACCGGTGCGGCAACCACTGGCAATCATTTGAATTCTATACATGAAGAGACAAGGAGCCCAGCTTTTTTTTTGATAAGTCACCTGATAAGTCACATGCATTTCCCCATGCCATCCCATGGGAGGCGCCGCGCGCCACGAGTGTTACCTCTCGGAATCCACCGTGTGCGGGCGAGCTTGGAATCCGCTGTGTGTGGGCGAATTACCGTGCCGAAGGCACGGGTCGAATATACTTGTTGGGATGAAACAATGTCCGTCATGCGCGACGATCAACCCTGATACTTTCAGTGTTGGACTATTTGCTGGAGATGGTGCTGGTGGTGCTGCCAACCCCTGCCACAAGAAACACCACAGCAAATGACAGAGTCGCACCTACATACGCCAATGTAACCATGCCAATCTGCTATTCTGTGCCATTCCGGTTCCTCTCAGAATCACTCATTGTCAATTTACAGGAATAATTCTGCCGACGCCCTCTGACTCAGGCTCCCATAACTTCCCTGAGTCGGCAAACAACCGGTCAGAGAGGGAGTGCTCGCATCAGCAGACGAGAAGCCTTATGGCCTGTTGCGGGGAGAATCACGGCCGATCAGAGAAAGCACGAGCATCAGCGAACGAGGAAACTGACGGGCTGGTGGGGGGAGAATCGCGACCAGTCAGAGAACCTGCACAAGCTTCAGCAGACAAGGAACTCATGTCCTGTTGCAAGGAGAATCACGACCGATCAGAGAAAGCGTGGAAGCCCGAGCAGACAAGAAAACTCACGTCCTGTTGCGGGGAGAATCACAACCGCTCAGAGAAACCGTGCAAGCATCAGCAGAGGAGAAAACTCACAAACTATTGCGGGGAGAATTGTGACTGGTCAGAGAAAGCATGCAAGCACCAGCAGACAAGAAAGCTCACGTCCTGTTGCGGAGAGAATTGCGACCCATCAGAGAAAGCACGCATGCATCAGCAGATGTCAAAACTCACGGGCTGTTTCAAGGAAGATTGCGACCGGTGAGAGAAACCGCGCAAGCATTAGCGGACGAGAAAACTCACGGGCTGTTGTGGGGAGGAGTGTGGCCGGTCAGAGAAACCGCGCAAGCATCAGCAGACGAGAAAACTCACGGGCTGTTGCGGGGTGAATCGCGGCCGGTCAGAGAAAGTGTGCAAGCATCAGCGGATGAGAAAACTCACAGACTGTTGGGGGAGAAGTGTGACTGGTCAGAGAAATCGCACAAGCATCAGCAGACGAGAAAACTCACGGGCTGTTTCGGGGAGAATCATGACCGGTCAGAGAATCCGCACAAGCATCACAGACGAGAAAACTCACGGGCTGTTGTGGGGAGGAGTGTGGCCGGTCAGAGAAACCTCGCAAGCATCAGCGGACGAGAAAACTCACGGGCTGTTGCAGGGAGAATCACGACCGGTCAGAGAAAGTGTGCAAGCCCCAGCAGACGAGAAAACTCACGTCCTGTTTCGGGGAAGATTGCGACCGGTCAGAGAAAGTGTGCAAGCATCAGCGGATGAGAAAACTCACAGACTGTTGGGGGAGAAGTGTGACCGGTCAGAGAAAGTGTGCAAGCATCAGCAGACGAGAACACTCACCCACTGATGCAAGGAGAATCGTGACCGGTCAGAGAAACCGCACAAGCATCACAGACAAGGAAACTCACGGACTGTTGGGGGGAGAAGTGTGACAGGTCAGAGAGTGCGCAGCAAGCATCAGCAGACAAGAACACTCACGTACTGTTGCAAGGAGAATCGTGACCGGTCAGAGAAAGCATGCAAGCATCAGCGGAAGAGAAAACTCACTCTCTGTTGAATGGAGAGTTGTGACCGATCAGAGAAACCGCACAAGCATCAGCAGACAAGAAAACTCACGTCCTGTGGCGGGGAGAATCACGACCGGTCAGAGAAACCGTGCAAGCATCAGCAGAGGAGAAAACTCACAAACTATTGCGGGGGGAATTGTGACTGGTCAGAGAAAGCATGCAAGCACCAGCAGACAAGAAAGCTCACGTCCTGTTGCGGAGAGAATTGCGACCCATCAGAGAAAGCACACATGCATCAGCGAATGTCAAAACTCACGGGCTGTTGCAAGGAAGATTGCGACCGGTCAGAGAAACCGCGCAAGCATCAGTGGATGAGAAAACTCACAGACTGTTGGGGGAGAAGTGTGACCGGTCAGAGAAACCGCACAAGCATCAGCAGACGAGAAAACTCACGGTCTGTTGCGGGGAGAATCATGACCGGTCAGAGAATCCGCACAAGCATCACAGACGAGAAAACTCACGGGCTGTTGCGGGGAGAATCATGACCGGTCAGAGAATCCGCACAAGCATCACAGATGAGAAAACTCACGGACTGTTGGTGGGAGAAGTGTGACAGGTCAGAGAGTGCGCGGCAAGCATCAGCAGACGAGAACACTCACGTACTGTTGCAAGGAGAATCGTGACCGGTCAGAGAAAGCATGCAAGCATCAGCGGAAGAGAAAACTCACTCTCTGTTGAATGGAGAGTTGTGACCGATCAGAGAAACCGCACAAGCATCAGCAGACAAGAAAACTCACGGGCTGTTGCGGGGAGAATCATGACCGGTCAGAGAATCCGCACAAGCATCACAGACGAGAAAACTCACGGACTGTTGGGGGGAGAAGTGTGACAGGTCAGAGAGTGCATGGAAGCATCAGCGGAAGAAAAAACTCACATGCTGTTGCGGGGAGAATCACGACCAGTCAGAGAACGCACGCAAGCCTCAGCGGACGAGGAAACTCACGGGCTGTTGCAGGGAGAATCGTGACCGGTCAGAGAAAGTGTGCAAGCATCAGCGGATGAGAAAACTCACAGACTGTTGGGGGAGAAGTGTGACCGGTCAGAGAAAGCGCGGCAAGCATCAGCAGACGAGAACACTCACCCACTGATGCAAGGAGAATCGTGACCAGTCAGAGAAAGCATGCAAGCATCAGCGGAAGAGAAAACTCACACTCTGTTGAATGGAGAATCGTGACCGGTCAGAGAAAGCATGCAAGCATCAGCGGAAGAGAAAACTCACTCTCTGTTGAATGGAGAGTTGTGACCGATCAGAGAAACCGCACAAGCATCAGCAGACAAGAAAACTCACGGGCTGTTGCGGGGAGAATCATGACCGGTCAGAGAATCCGCACAAGCATCACAGACGAGAAAACTCACGGACTGTTGGGGAGAGGAGTGTGACCGGTCAGAGAACGTGCGGCAAGCATCAGCGGACGAGAAAGCTCACGGGCTGTTGTGGGGAGGAGTGTGGCCGGTCAGAGAAACCGCGCAAGCATCAGCGGACGAGAAAACTCACGGGCTGTTGTGGGGAGGAGTGTGACCGGTCAGAGAAACCGCCCAAACATCAGCAGATGAGAAAACTCACGTCCTGTTGCAGGGAGAATTGCGACCGGTCAGAGAAACAGCACAAGCATCAGCAGATGAGAAAACTCACGTCCTGTTGCAGGGAGAATTGCGACCGGTAAGAGAAAGCGCGCAAGCTTCAGCGGAAGAGAAAACTCACCTCCTGTTGCAAGGAGGAGTGTGACCGGTCAGAGAAATTGCACAAACATCAGCTGATGAGAAAACTCACGGGCTGTTGGGGGGAGGAGTGTGACCAGTCAGAGAAAGCACACAAGCTTCAGCAGACGGGAAAACTCACGGGCTGTTCCGGGAGAATTGCGACCGGTCAGAGAAACAGCACAAGCATCAACCGACGAGAAAACTCACGAGCTGTTGCGGGGAGAATTGTGACTGGTCAGAGAGAGTGTGCACGCAACAGTGGACGATGAAACTCACGATGTGTATATGGACACGGCGGAATAAGTTTTGTTCAGCTTCTTCGTTTGGTTGCCTGCTCAGATCAATCATCGGCCACGCATGTTGCCCTCCCACGAAGCCCACGTACGTTAGTTGTGGGCTCACGATCTCCTCCAAGTACCGGTCCGGCCCATCCATCCGATAGTTTCTCGCGCAGGTGGTACTTAAATCGAAATGACAACATTGTTACAACAGAAAAAGAAGCGCGACGCACCACTTGAACCACCCGTTTCCTGTCGTGGTTGCCTGTGAACAACTGCAACTCGGGCACATAGTATTCTGGATCGCGCTGCTCCGCTTTTTAACCTGCCGCTGGAGGATGCTTATCTCGAGCAGCATGCCTGCCTTAACTGCTCGAGCGAACTTCACAGGCATGATGAAGCTGCCGTCCTCAGACACTATGCTATAGTCTCCGCGCTCGATATGGCGGCCCCCGGCTCGCGGGAGACCTTGAGAATGTCGTCGAGGGTCTATAAAGCTTCAGAATCCCTGCCAGGAATCACGGATAGCGTTTGGGCTTACCGCGTAATCGTGGCAATATCGCAGCGACACAGCGATAGGGCCTCCTACTGGATCCATTACGTGGAACAGATCGTCGGAGACCCCACGCGGAATATGAGCCATGAGCTGGGTTTTAAACCTTCGCAACAAGTCGTTCATCAAGCTTCGCATTTGTCCGCCAACCTCGGCGACGCCGTCCCGGATATTCGCCAGACCTTCTCCGATGCGGCCAATTCCTGGGTTGACTTGGCCGCCGCCCTCCATGTACCGGATTATGATTTGGGTCCCGGAAAAATTCTCGATCTGAAGACGAGGACCTTCTCCGACCCCACCGTCCCCGCCAATGCCGCGGTCGAACCCATTCCCTCCGTTTCCGCCATTACCACCGAACATTGTGATTTCCTGAAGAATGGGTTGCCCAAGGTCGGCCTGATCTCCAACCGCTGTACCCGCATTCAGAGCAGCTAGGACCTGGGGGAGACGGGTTCCAAGACTGCCGACTTGACCGGCAACTTCCTCGAAGCGAGTCGCAACGCCTTCATGGATGTTTCGGTTTCGGAAATTCCCCAGAGTGTTGTGAACTGTCTCCGCTTGTACTTCCTCGATAGCGAGGTTGGGGTTGTCGGCGGCCTTGCGGCGCTTTGGGGGTGGTCCGGGCTCCTCGTAGTCGGAGTCGGTAATGGTGCGCTTAGATGCGGTACTAGCTTTGAGCCGTCGCCCGGTGGACTTGGATCCAGTACCCTCAGGACCCCGGCTTATGCTGCAAGAGGTCCGATCAGCAGGCGGACGGAAACGGCCCCAAAATGGCCCCAATGTCTCATCACAATGCGTACAAACGGCCCCAAAAAAAACACTACCTCCGATCAACGCTGTGGACGGAGATGGCCGGTCGGATCCGATGTCCGATCCATCTGGCGTACGTGCGCGACGCGTTAAGCAAGGACGCGTCTCATCTTTTTGGGAACGCGATGTCAGATGCGTAGTTCGTTCGAATCGTCGCAAATAGAGCTGCAATTCAAGGTTGAGACAAGACCTATTCGCCTCGTTGACCAAATAATGTGTAAATGTCAATAGGCTCGGGAGTCCCAGCAAATATGCGGGTTCAAAATAAGGCAACGGTCAAGAGTGTTGCCGCGTCGGTGAGTCCTCCGTTAGTCGGGTCCAGATCTTGTTCTCATTTCACCCCAGAAATTCACGACGGCTCGAGCGAAGGCTTTTGCGGCCATCCAGTGGATACACGAGAACATGCATCTTGCAAATATCACGGACTAAAACCCTCTCAAGCCCGACGACTTTGTGATTGTCTTAAAGAACGGCGCCGTTCCTCAAGTCCTTCTCGCTACAGGTCCGTATTTCTCCCCACTTACCTCTTCCTTTACAACTGAAATATTTGACGGTAATGACGATATATACAAAAAAACACGAATCATGACTGGATTCCGACCGCCACGAGCGTCGGCACACCTTCCTACATTTATGTTTCCGTTTATCGTCAGTTCGCAGGCACGATATTCAGCTCGATGGCCTGTGGGATACTGTCTTGTCCGACGGTGCTTCAGATCCCACGGACCCATATATTGTTTTCACTTGCATCCTTCACGAAGATCACTCGGCAGGCTGTCTCCACGGCGGAGGGGTATCCACACATGCTCGCCACTCTTTGTCCCAGTTCCCTGGAGTTGCTGCAAAAGTTGCGGCAGTCCCAAACGGTTCTAGCTGCCGCTGTTCTCCACCTCGCGCAACTGATGAAGAACAATGATGGTCCGCCGGCGGGTATGGATGACCAGGTTGAGGAGGTCAAGGAGCAGGAGGACGCAGAGATGGCTGGACGATTCTAGTGCTTTACAAGGCGTACTTACAGTATATACACTTAATGCGGACGGAAGTGTCTTTCAAGCTGGTCCGATCACACATGCTGATGACAGTGTGTCGCTCAGAGGTCCGTTCACTTTGGCGTACGAAGTGAGGCAAAATTTTGGGCACCCGATCGTCATGCGTACATATTCAAGCCAAAAATGGATGTACGGAAACGGCCGGAATCTCGATTTTCTGATCGGACCTCTTGCAGCATAAGCCGGGGTCCTGTACCCTCTCGCTCTGACATGAGGAGAAGAAGTGACAAGTGTCGCGTTCGTGTGCACGCCGACCAATCACGCGCAAACCTCCTCGTAACCCAAATCTTCGCCGCACATCGCACTTCCCGACGCCGCCCTGGCCCGCCGCATTCCAGGCGGCATTTCATGCACAAGTCTGGTGCACCTACGCGGTTTTCGGGCTCATCCGCCATCTCCCCGGCCCAAGCGCGCTTCCGCCGCCGTTTACCCTCCCAGCGCTTACCCCAACCTCTCCTTCTCCTACCGGCCATAAGTCACATTCGCAACCCGGGAAGAGCGCAAGCGATTGGTCCTTCGCGTCGCGTTCATCCCACACGAGCTACAGCAGCACCAAACTCCAGCTACATCAGCAACGCCAACAGGATGAGCAAGAAGAGGTAGTGGGCGCTGGGCAGCACACGAGAGGGGGGACGATGGGATGGAAGAGCGGCGCGGCGTAGGGTGTATGCTGAGGACGGGGCAGAGTATCTTGGTCAGTTCTTCTCCTTTATCTCTTTTCGTCGGGTCTCCCTGGCGCTTCACGCTGCCTCTCGCTCTCGCTTCTACGCGTGTCGTCGCCACTCGCAGCGTCTGCCTCGTTGTGCTCGTGCACGATGTTTCTTCTTCTTCACTCCCCTCATCGTCCGCCACATACTGACGCCCTCCTCCCGCAGATCCCCCACACCCCCCTCCTCCTCCTTCGCTGCGCAGACGCGCACACCCGCCGCCATCGCCGCGCAAGAGCGGCTTCTCTCCTGCTTCCCTGGCGTGCCTGCGCCGCCGTTTGGTGTGCACCGCATGGCGCTCGAAGGGACGGCGAGGAAGGACGTCAGAATGATTTTTTGGCCGGCGCGGCTGCGGGACTGTCAGGTGGGTAATCCGTTCCGTTCTCGTTCTTCGTCTCTCCTTCGGCTCCCTTTCGTTTCGTTTATCGCCTTGCTTTCTTACTTTTTACTTTCTTTTGCCGATATCTTCCCATACGATACTTCATACACTTTCCGGCGATACATCCCGGTTCCCCCATCCCCTCCCCCTCTTTTTTTACGCCGTCCTCTCTTCGTCGCCCCACAACCACCCTCGCCTTTGCTGTTGCCTGCACCATCTCCTCATGTCGCTCTTTCCGTCCCACTTCTCTTCTCTTCACTCCTTTCCCACACCCTCCCTCCCTCTCACTAACACTCCTCTTTTCCTCCCCCTCCTTCCCCTACCTTTGCATTTCCCATTCACCGCCGCCGCCCAGGGCCCTTGGTCTCAGCGAGCGATTACGTAATCAAGCCACATCCTTCCCTCTTGCACCGAGTCGCTCTGTGCCCATTTCCGTGCTTTTCGTCGGGTTCACTCTGTGCGCGGATATCGTGCGCTGCTCCTCCCGGGGCTGTGGCATTGGCGTTGCAGGTGGCGATGGGGGTGTATTCGTCTGTCAGGCCGCACTTTCATTTTTTTCACTCATAATCCATTTTCTTTTTCGTCGATATGGGTTCCATGCCCTCCTTCCCTTCCTCCGCTGCACCTCGTTTATTCCCTTTCCTCCTTCCTCCTTCCTCTCCTCTTTCTGGCTTTTCGCGTTCCCGCCTCCTCATTTTCCCGACAAAGCTCTTATTGACTACTTTGTTTCTCCATCCAGAATTCTAGTCGGCGCGCTCCCGCGTGCGGCCTTGGTGGGTCCGTCGCCACCCACGGGAACCGAAATCTACGCAGCGTCGCGCTCACCTGCCGCGCCCGCTGCGCTGCAGCACCTAGCGCCTTCCTCCTCCTGGGGGCACAGACACGTACGCGCCTCGTTGGCGCACGGACGCCGCTCGCCCGCGTCCTCAGATGGTCATAGGTCGTCCTCGTCGCACGGACATGGGAAGGACGGAAAACACACGGGGCGTGCGTCCGGGGACCGTCCGGTGCTTCTCCTTCTCGGTATCCGGCTGCGATTGGATGGCGTGAACCTCGTGTATTACGAGACGATCAAGGTGTGTACCTGTTTTTTGCTCGCCGTTTCATTCCGGGCAGGCGTGCCTGCGCCTGCGCGCGTCGAGGATGCGTGCTCTGCGCGCTCCTCTTTGCTCACTCTGTGTAGGTCTACTGCGGAGCTCTTCCGTCGTCTGCCCTTCTCTCCCCCTTGCACGCGCCGACACTGATATGTTCCTCCCCAGATGCTATACACCTTCCCGCAGTCCTTCGGCATCACGGGCGGCCGACCTTCCTCGTCTTACGATTCCGTCGACGCGCGGGGCGCCGGTCTCTTCCACCTCGGCCTGCACCACTTGCGCCCCGCGGTGCCACTCCCGCGACCTTCACGATACACGAAGCGAAACGCCCCCGACACCCTGAGTACGCGCAGGGGCACGGACAGGCGCCGATGACGAAGGAGGAGCTCGCTACGCGCCTGCCTCTCGTGTCACCAATGCCCCCGACGCCACACCCAACGCCACCGACGCACGGCCACCTGCAGGCCTCACGCCCACAGAGGCGGCGCACTACGCGCGCGCGTACAGCGCGGGCGAGTTACGCACGTTCCACTGCGATCGCGTGCGCAAGATGCCGCTGTCGGGGCTTGACCCGAGCATGCTCACCTAACTATCAACAAATACCCTCGATACTCGCAAGAACTCTCTTGACCCGCATTCCCTAGTCACTGACTCCCGTTCCTCTTTGCTCTATTGCCACCAACTCGTTCCACTGCTATTATACTTATACCTGGTTTATACCTATACCCTCCTCTTCCAATCGTCGAACTTGTCGGGGCTCGCTGCACTTCCGTCTCCCTGATTTTCGATACCTTCTTGGATTCCATCTTGACATTTCCTCCTTGACGTTCCTCATACTCTACTGCTACTGTTTCTCCCCTCCTGCCCTCGCCCCCTCCTGCTCTCTGCCTACGTACCTGCTCACCCTTCCCTTCCTATCCGCTGCTCGCATACCTGTCCTTGCGCACATCTCCCACATCTCGATACCACCCGCCCACTTTATTTACCTATTATCCGTTTTCCGTATCCTCTTCTCATCCTTCCGCCTCCGCCTTCCTCCTTCCTCCCCTGGTTCCCTCTCCCGCGCGTTCTCTGTGCTCGTTCTCGATCACCGACGAGGATAACGTACCCCAGCACCGGCAAGCCCTTCGCGACGCACCACGGCCACGTACAGGACGATCTGGCGGAACTGGGAAGGTGGTCGACTTTGGATGCAGATGGTGCGTGGACCTGTTTTTGTCGTTTTCCGGGTGGGATGCGCGCAGTGTACGAGGGACTGGCGTATCCTATCGACCGCCATTCCGAGTGCCGCCCTGCTGCGTCGGGATGCGGTCACGGCAAGCACATTTACGCCGAAGAGCTGCACCCCGCGCCGTACTTCCCGTCCCCGCCTTGACTGCACTTACCGTCCGGTGCTGACGTGGCTCATCCCGCTTCCCTCCCCTTTGCTCTCTTGCCTCGAGACGATCGATAGAATATGGAAGCGCTGGCGCCGCGCAGTATAGCACACCGTGCCGACCCTAGGTGCTGCCCGCGCCGATGAGGGTGCGCAGGCGAGGGCGGGCGCGGAGCGGGATGAGCGAGGGAGGACGCGGAATATGCTTTACCCGAGACTGCGGCCACATGCGACGCCCCCGCGCTTAATGGCCTCGGCGAGCGTGAATCCTCCCTCTACTCGCTCCAATCCTGCCAACGCGCGAAGTCGTCGAGACGCTGCTCATCGAAGCTGCACGCAACGAGTGATACGTGCACGCACGATGGACAGGAAGGAAGGCGTGTGGGGCTTTACGAAGGAGTGGGGGTGATTCCGACGGTGTGGGTAGCCCGCGTCGGTTTTTCGTATTTTCGCCCGGAGTCGAGTTGTGTGCGCGTGGGGGAGAGCGGGATGTTCTCGCGGTGGATATATGGGGCCCGCGGAATCGGGGGGGAGGGATGTTGACGAGACGGCCGGTGTGCGTGCGCGTCGTGGATGGATGTCTGGGCGCAATGGGTGCAGAGGAAGTGCATTGACGCTTGCGGTGTCTGCGGGGCCGCGGTTGCTTCCGTGCAACTAAATCATTCTACAAAAGTACAACGGCTCGTGGTAACCATTTACTAATGGTGCAGAAAGTCTTACTCGAGAGAGTACAATGGTACTTCACTGAGGGACCGGCGTTGACGTCCGAGGGACCGAACCCCTAAATCACAAAGGTCACACGAGTCACATTGTGCCGAGCAGCCGAATGCCGAACCTCGAAACGTGCCGGGAATGGCGCCGGTGGCGGACGCAATGGTGCAGCTGCCGTCACCCTTACCAAAAGTGTTCAGCTCAATGGGCCGCGTCACGCGTCACCTGAACACTCGGTCGAAATAGTACAGTACTTCCAGGAGATTCCAGAGGTCAAGCAGACTTCAGCAGGAAGTTAGCAGCAGGCCTGGGAGTTTGTTGAGAGCAAGATGAGACCGATGAGAACAACATGAATGATGAAAGCAAGGAGCAAGCCCCGGTAATCGCCGGTCCGCCGTGGACGCCATCAGTGATGGGCGCAAGCAAAGCGGAAGCTCAATGCTCAGAAGCGCTTTCAAATTTGCCGAGGGCCAAAAATCTGGGGGACTCGGGAGTAGAGTCAAGAAATACGGAACACGTATTGTGTGAGAACCTATTTCCTAGAATTATTTGTAGCAAGGTTATCACCACTGATTTTATCAATCCCTCCACACCCGATTCTCCCTCAGCGAAGCCAGTTTGAAATATCCAACTTTAGTTCCTGTATATCACGAGGGGTATCCACAGTGATTCCCACTTTGCGAGTCTAGATGACACCGCAGGCAGTGCCGGATGGCTCACAATGGCTCACTCATCTCTCACGAGGTCAAACGAGAGGTACTATGGATTAATTTGACGGAATAGGTGCAATATCTCCAATTAATACAAAGAAGTGAAATGAATCAGAAACCGTCCATGTATTCCTGGCACCTACGGCGCAGCCTCGCCCATCGGCCGCCAGTCCAGTCGCGCACGCGCGCCCACCCGTCGTGCGGCGCCATCTGCTCGATCCACAAAAGCATCGAGCACAGAGCAAAGTCCACGTACGATAAGTGGTGCCCCTGGGCCACGACCCCATCCCCATCCCCGACGTTTTTATCGAGGATGAGCGCGAGGAAGTCGAACTGCGCCTTTACCAGCTGCCACGCGTGCTCGCGCTGAGGGCCGGGTGGAAGTGCGTGCGACGGCAGCGCGGGCATGGGCGTCCTCGTACGCGAGGCGCCGCGAAAATGGGACTGGGTGCGCTCCGGGAGCCGGTCGTGCGTGAGGGGGACCATGATGGGGAGGAGCGGCTTGGCGACCACTTCCTGGATATAGTGCACGAACAGGGTTTGGAGGGCCCGCGAGCCCTCGGGAAACACCGGACGTGCTGGGTAGCTCGCCTCGAGGTACTCTGCGATGTTATTCGCATTCGACAGAATCCGCGGGGCCTGCGGATTTCGTGTGGGATCGATGATCACCGGGAGAGTGTAGACGGGACGGCCATCGGCACGACGAGAACTTGGAGGGGCGCCGATGGCTCGCAGGGTCGCCTCCACGTCGGGAAACTCGAGCCAGACGGTGCGATAGGGTAGACGTTTGTAGTTGAGGATAAACCTGTAGAATATTTTGAGCATTGGACAAAGGTGAAGCGCGTCATAAACCTGATCCGCCAGATAGTGGGGACCCATGTTTGAGAGTTTGGACCGGGCGAGTCGTAGAGGGTGATGCTTGCAGCTGGGTTAGAACGGGGAGTACTACGTCGTGACATGGTGAAAGAAGCAATTGACTCGGAGGAGCTTTGCGCGGACACCTTTATAATGACACTCTGCTCCAATTCTGAAAACAATTCATAGTTAGTGGGCTGTAAATCCAGGTCTCGCTCCCGCAAATGCACTGAAGATACATTCCAGTGCCGATGTGGTGATGTTTTTGAGGCCGCAACAGCTCTTGTGAAAAGGAGAGTATATTTAGCGTGACGTTCGGCGGCTTCCATACCAGGAGGGAGACATATGGAGGGGAAAATATAGCTGCGATGGGAATTGTCGGATCGGTCGATGTCGATTGAAGACATGTAGCTCCCATCGAACTGCATAAACGACAATGTGGACAGCCCTGCTGAGATATGGAAGGCTTCAGCGCCGGAGTCGTACTGAGATGCCCTCGTACATGAGTCATCTTGACATAGAATGAGTGAATATGAGAGCCTTCCACTTCAGGCATTAGTGAAACCCAACAGAGATTGTCCCGAAGCGCTTGGACTCGATGTCAAAGCGCCCAGAACAGGCACCTCGAGAGAATGAGCCAAGAAGAACGAGGGGTATGTCGAGGCGGTGCCGGGTCGCGCTGGCACAGCTGGGTTCGGGCGCATACCTCAAGCATGAGCCTCAAGTTTATGGACAGAGCCAGCTCCCTGGGCCGTTAAGCTGAAAACTCCGAAACCCTGGTAACGAGGGGTCGGGATGGAACAAAAGTCGTCTGGATGCCAGAGATAATCAAGAGCCTGAAATAGCTTGAGTCGAGTCAGCGCGGGAAATCACGCTGAAATTGAGGAAACGGGAAGAGTGAGTTGTGTGGATTCGAGTTCAAGAAAGGAATACGGTAACGGCGACGCAGCAATTGAATCCTGGATATAGCCTGAAGAGGTGACGAGACACCAGTACGAAAGAACTTGTAAGTCCAAAGCGAGTCCAATTTGAAAGGGCCAATGGTCGGAGACATCAGAGCCGTCGCGGCTGCTAACAGCTTATCATTTAATATCTGGTATCGCCGCGGCATTGGACAGGAGGAGCTCAGGCTATCCAGTCCGCAGATGAAACGGATGCATTCCGAGCCTCCGACTCATTCAGCGTGAGCGGCGATTTGGATTTGTCATAACTTGTCAAAGGGACCCAGGATTAAACCTTGGAAAGCTACTGGCAGTTCGCAGAAGAAAAACCGGAAACGTGTCATGATGAGTTTGGAACGAGTCAATGTGGTGTGGCTGTACCCCTCGCATTGCAGTTATTTACAGCTGCTTGGGTACCGCGCCGCGAACAAACAAATCCCCTCGACTTTGCTCTTGACTCCAGTATGCCAGAGTACTTATATCCGAACTTATGATTTATATAGAGGGTTCCGCGTCTGTTCCTTCAATCTATGGCTCACGCGGCTCCCAGTCGTCGTGACACTGTCAAGACTTAGACTCGTAACCGGTAGGGCATGAAACCGTCCGTTTTACGCCCACGGCCGTAATTTTGATACGCCACGGCTCTACCCGTACGTCGAGACCGGAGGCGGAGGCCCGAACGGGACGGGAAACGTACGTACCGTACGTATCCGGCGTATTTTACGGGTTTTTCTTGGGTTTTTCTGATCTGAGAACTTGCAGCACAAGGAACACGAAAGAGAACTAGGTAGCGTAACTAGCTGGAATCATCCTCGTCACCAACAAGATCAATAATCACTTTGCGTGTCAACCTCAACCTGGCCTTGACAAACATAAGGGTCTGAATAGTTTCCGCCTTCAAGCTCGCCCGGTGCAGTCTGATGGTATCGCGACCACCCGAGAAATCCGCTCGACTGTGACAGCTGAACCTACAGATTTCCATCAGTGACGAAGATCGGGATTCATAAAGGGAAGAAAACACCAGGAATACAGAGTATGTTGCGGACAAGACGGTATAGATGAGGGAATTGCCGACGTCGACTGTACCACCATTGGAGTGGATCAACACCATTGAACGGCTCAGGGACACTGGTGATCCGGAAATACTCTGCAAGTTCATCTGATGTCGACGCAGACACACGCTTTTTGTAGCGGCTGGTGAATGAGGGGAGCCGACGTCGGGTTGGGGCATCGAAGAAAGTCAAGAGCGCCCCGGCGAAGCCAGATCAGTAAGCGAAGACGTAGGCCAGCTCCTCGGGTGCACCGTGGCCGGAGATTGCGAGACGAGAACCAAGCAGCAAAATTGCGGTCAAACTTGTGGCGGCGGGCAGCAAAAACAGAGGGACGTTGACAAGGATCCATGTCGCCCAATAGAACACCAGAGCTTCAGGACGGGAGGGGAATAGAGTTCCGCGTGCTGCACGAAAACATTCAATGAAGACGTGGAGGTTGGGGAGAAAGAAATGGGTGCACTTGGGAGAAGTTTCCCGCGGGGGCGTTCATCGTATTTTATAAGCGCCTCAGGCATGCTGAGTACTCCGAGTGGCTTGAAACATTTAGCTGAAGACTCAGGCCTTAAATACTGTTGGAAGAATCATTTTCGGACGCTCAGAGCACATGCTTGATGTTGGCAGACGGCGCTTGGTACCTTGCCAGCGACACAGCAGGGTAAATTGGTTGCCTGCAGGGTTGGCGGAATCGTAGTTTGCAGGGTTAGCGGGCAATTCATGGTTTTGTAATGCTTTCATAATTTTCCTTTTGATCATGTTAAGGTACCGTGCCCGGCAGTGTCCGTAAGCCCTTGCTATTTCGAGTGGCTGTTCACGCGTAAACGGACGGTTACGGGTAGCCCGTTTACGGGTCAACCCGTTGCGTACCCGTACCGTATGAGTTGAGCAATAAGATGCTCACGGTACGGGGTCGTAACCGTTTTTACGGCCCGTGGTTCTGTAAACACGGGACGGTTTCATGCCCTAGTAACCAGGTAACGGCAAAAGTGCTCACCACATTTTTTGCACTAGTACTCCGTAGACAGACTGGTTACGAGTGTAGACTAGACCACTCTTCACGTAAAATGCGCTAGTCTTCTGGTTCTTAATCGGCTCCTCAGTCCCAGCTCGCTCGCTCGCTCTGTTCCTTACCACCACCAGGACCATGCTTTCTCTCGCCCTTTTCCTGGTTTTCCTATCCTCAGCGACGACCGTCCTCACAAAAAAGCCATCTATTTACACCGATCTCCCCTGCAAGTTCAGCCTTGCCGCCTGGAATACGACTCGTCACAATGCAAACTCCACTGGACTCCCTCTAGTTCTAGGCCAATACGGTGAATCTGGCAGCGTATTTCCCATATTACCAGGACTTACCGTCGCCAGGTGCAAACGACGGGCCAACCTACGAGATCACTTCGGTCAGCAGTCGTCCGAGTTTCACCCCGAGCCCGCTGATCTGACGGGACAAACACACGCAGACGTATGCCTCCTACCCGGACAACGTGTACCCCACGCTGTCGCTCTCCAACGGTTCTCTGCGCGCTTACCGCGCCTCGGGCGCCTGGCTCACCAACGCGACCGCCGTCGCAAGCGGCGGCCTCCTCTCGTGGTACACTAGCCCGCTCTTCAACCACGACGCCGCGCGGGTCTACAGCGCCGTACAGTCCCCGAAGACCGGTCGCCTTCGCGTCCTGGCAGCATACGACGTCCACGATCGGTGGTCATTGTGCCCGCTGAACGCTACGCTGCGCCAGACCAGCGTGGTGTTCAACGTGTCGGCGGACCAGGGCGTGCCCAATTTAGGCTTCGACCCACGCCACTGCTGGAAGGTCAGGATTCAGATCGTGCCGATGGACGACCGTGAGTCCGGCCTGTTGGTTTTCATGCCCAGAGATTAATCATCGACCCAACCAGAATGTTGATTTCCGATTGGATCCAAATTAGTTACAGTGTCCAGTCAAGGCTAGGAAATACGTAGGCACATAGCTAATACAGTGATACAATTAAATACCGCGCCCCCAAGATGGAACACCCCCCCTTCCCGAAAAACGAGAATTCAACCGCCTCAATGACGCTTCCCCCGAAGATGCCTCCGTAGCACGGAGGCGCGCGCGAACGTCTGCTGGCACGTCGGGCAGTTCACCGTCCGCACGAGGTGCCCGCCGGACTTCAAGTGCTTCACCATCCCATCGCAGTTGAGCTTCCGCTCGCATCGCTTTGGGGGCCTGGCCGTCTGTGTCCGAATCCCACCACCCGCACTCTGCGCTCCCGATCTCGGGGAGGTGGTGGAAATTGCGCAGGTGGCCCACCATCGCCCCGACCTTCATGATGTCCACCATCGCGCCGCACTTATCCCAGGCGCACACGACCGTGGGCGGCTGGGCGCCCCGCGCCGTGCTCTCCGCCTCCGCGATCAACTCGTCGATCCTCTTCTCTGACGTGCCGATGCTGGGGCAGGAGGCAGACGCCGCGCGCCGGCTTTTGGTGTTGGCGTCCGCAAATGTGAAAGTCCTGCGGCACGAAATCAGACTCAGGAACCCGTGAAGAGAAGTAGAAGTGGAGGACGCACAAGGGGTTGTGCCGCGCAGTGTGTCTCTGGGCTTGGCGCTGCTGCTTCTTATCCCTGAAACCGTGTCAGCCAGTGAACATTAAAGTCGAGGGCGAGCGAAACTCACTGGACGATAGCTCCCCTGTCCCTGTCTCCGCCGGCAGTTGATGGGCCCGCGACGGGTGGTATCGGGTAGTACGACGCCTCCGGGGACGTGAGGCCCGAGACGGGTGTGGAATCGCGATGGACGAGCGGGCGGCGGTAGTGGCGCATGGGATCTTGGATTTCGGGCGAGGTGCGCCCGGACGAAGGGCTGCGCGAGTATGGGCTCGCTGCGTACAGGTTTTCCGCGTTCGGGAAGCCGCCATGATGTGGCGAGATGTCACTGGCGCCGGCCAGATAGAGACCTTGGGACGAGGGCGGTAGGTGGTAGGAGATGGACGAAGCGTCGCTGAATATCGCGTGGGGAATGTCTTCCGAGCTCGATGGGAGGAGCGTAAAATCTGAGAGCGCTGCGAAATCGAGCAGAGCAGAGAGTGGCATGGATTTTTCCGGCGTACTAAGACGGATGGCGTGTGAGATGAAAATCGGAAGAGGGAAGTGCCACGGACCTCGTCAACGGCTCGTCGATGGCCACCTCGTCGAACTCCAACCCGTAGGCCGCGGATACCTGCTCGCCTCCGTCTGGAGAAGGCACGGTGGCATCCGACGAATTCATCGCGATGAACATGAACCTAGCAAGCGAGGTCAATCAGGGTTATGGATCATATAGAAGACACGCACCGGTCGTATTCGTCACCGGCGCATTCTTCAAGAGAACGGGGGAGGGTTTTTTTGAGGCGGGAGGGGATGAGGGTCGCGAGGTATTCGTCGAAATCGAAACCCGGGGTGGCTTGGTGACCGTGCTGCTGGGGTGTCGACGGTACGGTGTGGCGTGGTTGGCAGCGGCTAGCGTAGTTTGGCGTATTAGGTTCGGATGTGTATCATCGGCAATCACATTGGGTTTTCTCCTCCTGCTTCCACCCTCCCGCTGCGAGCCCCACTGGCTCTTCTCCTCCAGAGACCCCGAGACGTCTCCAACGGTAGGCGAGAGCTACGCGGTTCGATTTTTTATGGAAACTGTCTCTACGTGGTTCGAACCTTGCTAGATGAAACTTTTTAGGGCTACATCCCACATTTGTCGCCTCGCCTTAGTGAGATGAAAGTATGTATGTATTAAAAGAGATTACAAGTACTAGATATATAGTAGGTCTTTGAGGGGACCATTGATACGGGAGCATGACCGCTCCTGCAGGCCGAGCTCATAATCCTCTAGCGCCTTGGGGGCCTTTGTGTGCAACAGGTCTGGTTATACCGCGCGGCAGGGTACAGCGCCCACGCAAAAGTGCCGCGTGAGCGACATTAACGGGTCCTTCACGTCGAACTTGGGACTTACCGATACTCACCGCAGGTTCGAACTTTAAGTTCGCGTGTTCGAGTGAAGCTGCGGGGCGGAGACAAGTGCTAATGCGGGAAGAGCGCCACAGGGTTAAGGGCTGAGGGCATCAAAGTGAGGGCAGCAGAGATGTTAATGTGCCGGTCGCGTGACGACGAGACCAAGTGCAGACTAAACGTAGCGTTGTTTGTGGTAGAGCTAGGATGGAGGCCGTCCCGTCTGTGTCGATTCTCCGTGTTGTCGAAGCATGAGAGGGTTATACGGCCGCCTGCGCATTGCGATGTAATCCCCCAAACCACCACTGCTTTAACTCATCGCCGGCGTGGATGAAACTGTAGACCTCTGTGCTTGCATTCAACGTCGGCCATGGTGGTGTGCTGGACTTGTAGCCGAGGAGGAGCAGGGTTTGAGAGGAAACTGGATGTGTCAAGGGTTGGTCGAGCTTGGTTGCCAAGCTACTGGAAAACATCGACTCGAAATTGCACACTAATATTCCTCCACGTCTGCTGAATGCCTCGCTGTTCATTTCGGTGAATTCAATATCCACGGTATATCAAGATCTCTGCCCAGTGACTTCTCGGAACCGCCTAGAAGTCTCCCCCGCATGCTGTAAGCTTAAGAACCGCCAAAGCTCGTCCGAGACTCTGATGGACCAAATCGTCCTCAAAATTCAAGCAATTGATTCAAATCTCTGGTTAAGTACTCGTTAACTTGAACTTCGATGCAGCCGTGGACTCAATTATAGACTGCGAGCGTGTCCTCCTCGCTCTGGTCACCATCATCGCCGTCTCCTTCCCCATCACTTGTGTTGCCCGTGTTCTGGCCATTCTTCTCGGCTACGAGCGGATATATCTCATGTAACATGAGCCCCCGACAAATCTCGTTGCACTGGTGATCTTTAACGAATGTCTCAATCCCTTGGATACCGAAATCTCCGATGCCCGACTCTCTGCGGCTGAATGAGATCTGGGAATGTTTTTAACCGTGTGATGAACGCACCCTTCACTAGTATGGGTCATGACATCAAAGAGAACAAGGCCATCTTTTCCTAGGCCGTCCTTGGTTTTGAGCTGGCATGGAGTCCCTATCCAATCCGAATGAGAGAAGTCAACTTATGGCGATAAAACATTGCTTACCTTGAATGTCGGCAAACACAATGTCTCCCTTACCGTAGCCGAAGACGAAATGGGAGAAGGCTGCAATTGTAGCACTGCGTATGTCTTTGCGAACAGAGCGATGAACTAAGGTCCCGCTGAACTTGATGACAGCCGAAGGGCGCTTTCGCTCAATCAGCCAAGTCAGTCCGTCGTCTTCACTAGTGATAATCGGAACATTTGATGCAGTGGAGGCACGGTCTTTCTCCATAGCCAAAAAGGCATCTGCAAATTCGATATCTACCCAAAGCGTAACATCAATTGAATTGTTAAATTGATCGTCTTGAGACATACTACTCACCCAAGTAGACACAGACGGAATCCTTGTAGCTTTTGCAAAAACGATAAAAGGCATCCAAAAACCACTTCCCCAAAGCAAGGCGAATCAACTCGCCCTCTATCTGAATTCTGTTATCTTCAACCGAAACCGAATCATCAGAATCACCGGCACTGAGCTTGAAGAATCGCTTCGCAACATATTGATCACCATTTACAAGTTGAAGCTATTTTGAGTCGAGTCGTTAGCCTTCATGCTTCGACCTAACAAAACGAAGCTCACATCGTACGCATACTTCATTGTCCCACTCGCGAAGGGCTGGTCTGAAATATGCCCTTGATAGATTTCGTCGGTGTCAACTAGAGTAGTTTGGCCAGTTGCGACGGTGGTGATGCAGGTAATTTTCTTGAATGTGATGTCACTCCGCTTCTGGACTGCAGAAAGGCCACCACGCCTCGAGAGACTAAATTCAGATTGGGGAGCTGCGTGGTCACAGACATTACTTGTCTGAAACAAAACGAGTCGAAAATCACATACCAATTGAACGAGGCTGCTTGGCTTTGTTCCCAGCTGAAGAGGTAGAAGCAGTAGACTCGGTGCGAGTTCTCTTTCGATTACCGCAAGTGGTTGTAGATCGAAGCGCTGGGAAGTAGTCGTCCAAATCTTCTGAATGATTCTCTCTGTTTACTATATCCTCTGAATGCGCAGCCCACTGAATGAGGTCGGTCAGATTCACGTAGTGAATTCAATCTCAAATTGAATCCTTTACCGCCTTCGGGTCAATATACATCTCAAGACAAATGAATGGTTGTGTCTTGGCCGTCTTGAGATAATGCTTGAACATGGTAGGCACATTGTGAAGGTAGATCGGAGCATTCGAAGGAGTGCTGTGGTGTAAATAAAACTCTCCAAGTGTTAAGGTAGAAGTATTGCGTTCGAGGAGACGGCCTCCACACCAACGAAACGATGTATCTTGACTAGAAGAGAATTATTGTTCAGAAGACGACAATGGAAAGTTGACTCACTCCGAGAGGGGAATCGGGGTACTCCTGGTCCATTCAATATTTATTGACTGGAGTATATCTGATTTGATATCTGGCGGGAACACATGTTCATTGGCGGTGAATTGGATGCCAAATAAAATTATTCACCGTTCAAAAAGAGTGAGTTGGCCCACAGTTTGAAGGCGCTTCCGAGGTCGGAATCTATGTACGATGTTCGACCTTTGCTGACCCGGACCTGAGAAAAATAGTGTTACAGAGTAATATTTATAGTAAAAACAACGTACCTGCCAACACACCATGGTCTTCGCTTCACCCGGCAGGCCACCACCGTGTTCGTGGTGAAGGAGAATAGCAGTGTTCAATTGAGTCCCAGGGACAGGGACATCGTTGCGAGAACTACCTGCAGGAGGAAGCTTGAGACGTTCACGCAGTGCAGCAGTCCGGGCAGCGTGCGCGTCGGTATTCATAGTATGAGAAGAACTTAGAGGTGCGACGACCGTGGTTGCCGTTCCATTCGGTTGGACTTGGCGATGCGACTCAGCCAACGTCAAAGGAGGGATTGCTGAAAGACGTACCGGCACTGAGTGCAAGGTTGCATACAGAAGCTCCACAAGTCTGGATGGAGCCCGATGGAGGAGGCACCATATTGCGTCGGGTAACCCCACACATGCCGCACTGCGGCCACTTCTGTATAATAGAATCAGTAGAGCTAACATTGGAGACGTAGTCTCCGGTGGATCTGCACGGGACCGTAGACTGGACGGCGTGAGACGGCGCTGGCGGCGGGAAGCAGAGGTGAATTGTTGTATGCTAGTGCCGCTGACTACTGCTACGCTGCCGCTGATCGACCCGATGGGGCAGTCTGCACTGCCACATGTGCCCCCCCACAAGTGGACACGGCGCCCTCGTCGTGTCGCCTAGTCGTCCCTGCCCGACTCGGACGCGTCTTCATCTTCCTGTTTATCCTCTATCCCCAACTCCTCAAGCCCCGTGGCCCATTCTGACTGTAGCTCGTGAAGCAACGTGCTTCTCCGCGGGATGAATTGCCGCAAGAGTCTCGAGCTCCACCTGCCGCCTAGCGGCAGGCCCTCCAGCGCCTCCAGCTTGTACGAGTTTCGCGAGCGGCTGGTGATGCGCCGGGGTGCCGACCACATCGGCACCATCTTGCGTTCAACGAGGAAGGTAGCGCCGGCCTCGTACTTCGTGTTGTAGACCTGTACTAGTGATCCCGTCTTGAATATAACTTCTTTGGGTGCGCGCGCCAGAACTTTCTTGTCGAATTGGGCCTTGCGCCGTACGGCGTGATCAACGATCTCGGCGTACCCGTCCAGCCGAAGCTGGCCCATGTACGCCATCTGTAGTCCGGCGTCGTTTTCGTCGACGGGCAGCGTAGCCTCTTCTATAGGCGTACACGGGGTGTTGATCACCATGCCGAAAAGGAGTTCATCTGGGGAAAATTTCAGCGCTGGTAGAATGCGGTTATTCAACGCAAAGACTGCGGCCTCGAGATGGTCGGGCCAATTTTCTGGCAAGTCCTCCCAGCCCATCGTCTCGTAGTCGTCTTCCCCGAGGTTAGGCGCGCACAGGCGCTTCAGCCGCCCGAGGAGCTTCGAGTTCATGCCCTCCAGGAGGTCATTTACCCACGGCGAATACTTCGGCACGATGTGGAGGTCGACGCCGGACTCCTCGCACAACTTCTCCAGCTGCCAGTTGTCGAACTCGGGGCCGCCGTCGCACATATAGCTCTCGGGACGTCGAAACTTGCCCCAGATCTCGCGTAGTGTTTTGACAGTCGAGTCGCCGGACGCCGCGGAGGTTAGCGGCCGGACCCATAGTCGCTGCGCATAGACGTCCATGTTGAGGGAGAGCTTGTGGAAGCCCCCCTTCCCGCGCGGCATGAACAGCGTGTCGCCCACCATAAGTTCGAATGGGTGGCGCCGTGTTATCGGTTCGAGCAGCGAGATAACGTGTCGCGCACCAAAATTCTTGCAGCGCCCGCACTCATTTATCGCCGTTACGATTGACTGGTCGAGCGCGGGGCTGTAGATGCGGTCGAGCAGCTGCACCTTGATCATATCACGGTGGAAATGCCTGTTGCGCTCGTGGGAGTCCCGCGCGAGTGCTACCGCCTCGAGCTTTGTGACGCACTCGACCTTGGCTCGTGCGCGTACTGATTTTGGCCCGAGCTTCCACAGTTTGCCGTCGTCGATGCAGTAGTCGAGCGCGCGGTGTCGAGCGCGTTTGCGCTCGCGCGGGGACGAGCCGTGGTCGAGTTCGAGCAGCGCGGAGATGACTTCTTTAAAAACATTCTCGTCTTTGAATCTGTCGAGCAGATCAGAGTACTGCGTCGCTTCGGCAATGTGGAAGAACGCGTGTGCTCGTGGCCATCGCCCTTGATTAACGGGACACCGACGAACTTGCGGCTGAGTCCGTCTGCGACGACGTTCCTCTTCCCGGAGCGGTGGCGGACATCGACGATCTGGTGGTCCGTGACAACCTCCCGCCAGCGCGCGTGCGTTGCGTTGAGTCGATCATTGAGTAGGTGGTCGCGAAGCGCTTGACAGTCGGTCTCGAGCTCTACCGGGAATCCCCAAATAAAATCGGAGAATTTGTCGAGGCTATATTTCAGCGCCGCGAACTCGAGCAGGAACGGCTTATACCGCTCCTCGGCCGCAGAAGTCCGCTTCGATGCGAAGCCGACCGGGTGGAGGCGCTTGGTTTGCTTGCCCTTGGCGTCGGCGGTGACATGCCATTGCGAGAGCATCCCTGCGAAGCCATACTTGCTGCCGTCGGTTGTTACGATGAAAGGTCGTCCGTCGAATACTGGGCCCTTGAGCACAGGTTCCTGTGTCAGCGCTATCTTCAAGGCTAAGAACGCGCGCTGCTCCTTCGCGCCCCACGCCGCCTCCAGCACGTGCGCCTTCATGGCGCGACGGAACACACCTTTCCCTTTTCGGCGCGGAACTTCCGCCGCGCGAATGAGGTCGGTGAGGGGTTGCGCTATCCCCGCGTACCCTTTTATTAGGGTTCGGAAATACCCAGTGAGCCCGAGAAACGCCCCGAGATTCTGAAGATCCCGCGGTGTTTCCCAATCCACAACCGCCGTGAGCTTCGTGAGGTCGGGCTTGATGCCGTCCGGTCCCACGAGTCCGCCTGCGAACATAGCCTCGGTGACGAAGAACTGGGATTTTGCCGCGGAAAGTGTTAACTTGCGCTCCCTGCACCTGGTGAAGAGAACGCGCAGGTCAGCTAGCGAATCATCGAAGTCGTCCGCTGCCATGCCGCCGTCGTCAACGAAGAGCTCGAAGAGACTACCGACGAGATCTCCGAGCTCGGTGGCTGTCATGTTGCCAAATGTTGATGGCGCGCCGGTGAGCCCGAACGGCATGCGCTGGTAGGCGAAATACCCGCGGCCCTCTACATAGAAGCAGATGTACAGTTGATCTTCCTCGCGGATGGCGCACGCGTAAAAGCCGGAGGCGAAGTCAAAGGTGTGCACCCAGCGGTGGCCGCTGAGCCGCTGTTGTTTCGCGCGGATGTCGCCTTGAGGTACTGGCGCGACCTTCGTCACGTCGTTCAGAGCTTTGAAGCTCTGACAAACGCGCCACTTCTGCTCTGTGGGCGCGTCAGCGGGCTTCGCTGGGGTGGGAGTACCTTCGAATTGCGTGTGGAACGCAGTCTCGAAGCCGCTCGCAACGCATTGATCATCAACGCGGCGCTGTAACTCCTCTATCGTCAGTCCTTCCCCCGTGTGGGCCTTCTGCGCAAGTGTGGTGGCGCCGCAGCATTTGACGTCTGCCGGGTGGATGGGGCGGATTACGCTGGTGTCCAGCATCTCGTCGATGATCTTGTTGAAGAAAATCCGCTGCGGGGGGCTAAGCGGGCGTTGGTTAACTTTTGTTTTAAACTTCGCGCCAGCAGGTATGTCGAGCCGGTGCTCCGCGCCCGGAATCGCGTGGACCTCGCTCATGGACAAGCCGAAGACGTCCACGAACTCGTCGAGGAGCGCATCAACTTGCCGCCTCTCGTCCGGCGCGAGGTCTTTACCAACGGTAATCCGCCGCTTGACCTCTGCCATCCTGCGAGCATCACGCGGATCCGTCTTCCGCGTGAAGAGCGTGCGGTCCGTGGAACCCGCAGACTCGGGCTGCTCGATGCCGGGGTCGTCCCGAGAGTCTCCCGCATCCTCGTCGAGTTGCCAGATGTCGTTCCAGTCTTGCACTGGCTCGCCGAGATTCGGTACACCATCGTGGAGGTGTGGCAGGCGGCTGTCAATATGTTGGTCAATACGGGGTTTCCGCTTCGATTTCCAAGCTGGCTTTACTCCCCTGAGAGGGGTTCGCAAATCCCCTCCAGAGTGGTGCGCGCGTGGAGTCATAGACTCTGCCAGATCCTCGTCGGCTGTTTTAACTCGGAACGCTTTCGGCCATTTCCCGCCGCGTTCCTCGGGTTCGTACGCGCGGCGTGGCTTCCTACGACCAGTGGTGTCAGTGATGTTGAATGGGACCAGGTCGATATGGGGCGGGACTTCCCTCGAGGGGGTTCGCGAATCCCCCTCTGAGTTTATAGCGCGTAACGGCACGTGACCGCCATCTCCCAAAGCCCGCATCCTCCTCCACGCTGACCTCTCCTCCCTCGTCCATTTCCTCCCCTCCGCGCCGCTCCTCCCCACCAGCGCCGCCAACCGCGCCTTCGCCTCTGTCGCTACCACCCTCTGTGCCGCCGCCTCGACCCACTCCAGTTCCTCCCCTTTCCGCCGCCTCTCCTCCCTCCTGGCTGTAATCGCCCTCCTCCTCTGGGAACTCGACCCAGCCCTCGCGCCCTCGCTCTGTGCAATGCCTCCCGCCTCCTTCTCCTCTCTGACATCCCCCGTCTCGACCGGATTTGGGTCCGCCGCGGCTTCTTGCGCGTGCGCTGGCAGACCCCGTGCCTTCGCCTTTTTTCGCTCGCGCTCGCGGCGTCCGCCGCGTTTGCGCTTCGTGCGTGCGCCCGCGGCCTCCCCCTGCTCTTGTGTTGCCTTCTCGCTCCCCGTTTGCCCCGGTAGGTCGTCCTCCGTTGCTATAATAAGGTGCTCATCCGGGTTTCCAGGGAGAATTGGAGGGGACTCGGGTACTTGCCTCATGGGGGGTGCGTCGTGTCCCCCCGTGATGGTTGCGCGCGTGGCCAAGATTCTGGACGTCGCTGGACCCGCCGCTCGCCACCAGCTACTGGTGCGTGCGCTGATTCCGTGCCTCGCCTTCGGCAAACTAACTTCTATGGGCAGATGCTTGTCAATCCGTTCTACAGGCGCGAAATCCCCAGTAGTGGGAGCTTGCCTCGCAGGAGGTGCGCGACTACCTCCCGAGATGGCTGTGCGCATGGCAGCCTCCGTCACTGTCATGACGGGGCTCGCCTTTCCTCGTGCTCTCGGGTGCGCGTTCGTGACCCGCACGATCTCGCCGTCTTCGCCACGCAGCAGGATTACGTCCTCTGTGTAACCATGCCACGCGCCGAAGGCTTCGAGCAGAGGTTTTCCCAGGAGCATTGTCCATGCGCCGCCGCTCGGGAAAACCTCCAGTGTGCCGCGCCTCTCCACGCCGCCGAGACCGATGTCTCCCGTCCACGATCCCATCGACGGCACGAGCTCCCCGTTTGCCATGCGAAGCACCCGCGGCGACCACACGAGCTTGCCGAGGATGTGCTTCGCCGCCTCGTACGTGTCCGTGTCCAGCGCGCCCGACATGGCGCCGTCATCGACGACTCCCTCCACCTCCATCTCCCCGCCTCCCCCTGTCCGTAGTAGCACATTTGAATAAATGGCACGCTTCTTTTCTTTCCCTCACGCGAACCCACGCTGTACAGGTCGATGATGTGTGATTGATCATATACAGTTACATGGGCATCTGAGATAACCGCTGCCACGTCGTCCGGCGGTAAAGCTCCCTCCCCGTGACCCGGGGTATGCGCGTGAGGTTGGAGCACTACGTTCCCGAGCGGTTCCTCTGCGCGCTCGGGGACTCCTCCTCCTCCTCCCTTCTCCTTTGCTCGGGCCGTCCCACGCTCGCTCAGGTGGACGGCCCCTCCGCTTTTCCCTGGCTCCGTAGGTACTCTTCGATTACGGCCTGGTCGTATTCGGCAGTGCCGAAGACGTCTTCTCCGGCATCGGCGACAATGTTAACAGCGGTGGCGCGAGCGTTGCGCGCGATGCGGGTGTGGATGGACTGGACGATCTGGCGCCAGCGGAACTCGGTGTCGGGGACGAGGAGAGTGCTCGCCACGGTGCAGTCGGCGTTGTAATGTCCCACCGTCCTGCACTTGTGGCATTCCCCAGAGCCGACTGCGACGGTGCCCGGGGTGAGCGGGTAGGGGCGCTCTTCGCTCGGCTTGAGCGTTCTGTGCTTCTGGGTGTATGCGGTCATCTGTTGCGCGTACGCCGCGAGTCCCGCTTGGTTGCGAGGGTGGATGGTGACCGGCGCTGCCTGGATCATCCGCAGGCGCTCGGCGTCGGGACGGTAGGTGCGCCCTGCAGGCGCGCTGGCTCCTGGCGCTTGGGGGAAAAGTACGCGCTGAACGGGGTCGGTCCGCGCGGGGGATGATGCCGCCATGCCCGAGAAGGCGGTGGCGAGGCCGCGTGTCGGGGTTTGCGGCTGCTGCTGTGTGCCCTGCAAGGTGCCGATGAGGGACTCCATGCCGGCGAGGCGGTCCTCGAGACGCCGCACGCCTGCGACGTCGGAGGACGGGATGTCCTTCATCATCTGGACGAGCTCCGCCCAGGTCTTGCGCTTCGGCCCCAGGCGCAGCAGCAGCGAATCGGGGATGTTCTTGAGCGCTTGGGGGATCAGACCCCCGTCGTCCTCGATACGCGCCGCAATCGCGGCGACCTTGACAGCCCAGTGCACTTGCCCCCACTCCTCGATCCCCTCCTCCACGATGCGGACACCTACCTCCTCCGGCCGCAACTTCAGGCTGAGGAGCTCCTCCTGCAGCTCCCCCTTCTCGCGTATCGCCATCTCCTTCTCCGGCCATTGCTTCTGGAACGCGGCAACGAGGTGCGCGAACATGTCTTTCTCTGTGGCGGCGAGTTTATTGTACCAGCTCTTCGCGTAGCTCCCCGATTTCAAGCTGAGCTCGAAGAATTCCAGTTTTTCAGGGTCTTTCCAGGCGGGGCTGACGCGACGGATGGCGTTAAGGAAGTCGGTCGCGTTTTCGCCGACACCGTCCCCTTTGAACAGTACGGGATTGAGGTCAGTCATTTCGTCGAGCGGCGGCGATGGGGCAGTGAGGATGATAGAAAGTGCGGCGTGTAGAGCGACGGGGTCCGGTGCGGGTGCGGGTGATGTAGCGGGTGTAGCGGGGCTGGTTGCTCCTTGCGAGGAGAAAAGGTCGGATAGGGTCAGGGATGATTCGTCGGAGAGGTCTGGGGTGGGTGGTCTGGGACGGGGTAGGAATCTGCCTGAGGTTGCGGAGCGGTACGGGTACGGAGGAGTCGCCAGAATTTTTTCTCAGTCGACTGGGCGGTGAAAAACTAGCGGCTGGCGAATTTTCTGGTGTAGAATCGCACTGCTGTCACCAAATGGAGACGTAGTCTCCGGTGGATCTGCACGGGACCGTAGACTGGACGGCGTGAGACGGCGCTGGCGGCGGGAAGCAGAGGTGAATTGTTGTATGCTAGTGCCGCTGACTACTGCTACGCTGCCGCTGATCGACCCGATGGGGCAGTCTGCACTGCCACAACATGCTCGTCTGAACCGTTGAACATACAGAGATATCCTGGTATTCGGGTGCCTCCCTGGGATGTGGACGAAGCTTGGTGCACTTCGGGCATAGGCCTGTCGATTCTCGGAGTGGGAACAACTGTCCACAGTCCTCGCATTCGTTGAGACTGTCGGGCATTGAGGAAACGACGTAGAGACTACATCAGCAAAACCAGGATTTTGCCGTAGTGCCGTAGTGCCGGTAGTAGCCGGCCGGATTACGTAGTGCTCTGTAGTGCTCTGTAGTGCTCTGTAGTGGCTGACTCACTTTGTAGCGGCGGGCCCGCTACACAGCACTCCGTAGTGGCTGGGTCACTGCACAGTGCTTCGTAGTGTAGCGCCTCTACCAACCTCAGCACTGAGCCAGCGCGATTGCGTAGAGACTCATATTCAACTAACCCTAACCCTACGAGTGTAGCACCGAGGCGCGGCTGTGTTCAGTTAATGTACTATTCAATCATTGCGCTACATTTCAATTTACTACTGAGTACATTTATTGAGAAAGGGCGAAAAATAGTTCTTTTGTAAAGTATTTCGTCAACCAGAACTCCTCCGAGTAATCCAAACTGTTTTCTTTTGTCAACCGGCGATCCGCCTGCTTACCAAACTGAGGAGTCAGCTCGACGTGTGCACGCAGTTGGTCGAGCGGAATGATATCGCCCATGACGATGCCATTTGTTCTCCATGCCCGTCGTACACGATACATGCCCGTGTCACTATCGGGACGGGGCCCTCCTACGCTTCCCGCCGGATTGACAATGTCAAAGCGCTGCACATATGCCAGAAATTTGTTGATTCCTGGCGCGCGCATGATCATACGAAGATGACCGACGGTATGACCTAGAGAAAAAAATCAGAAGGCGAAAATGAGAGAATGTATTGTCGTTGACCTTCAAGGCCACTACGTGGCCACGTGTGCTGGGGATCGGTATTGACAATCACGCCATCCCCGCGACCAAACTTCCCAAGTGGGGCTTGAAGGAGACGCGTTGACGGTTTCAGGAACCAGAAGTTGAGCAGGATCATGAAATGCGCGAGATTGAATGCGGACACGGTGCCAAACCTGTAACGTTTGGAATGGAAGAGTTGCGTTGTTCAACGCTGGGCGACGGCCACCGAGTTTAAGATCATCCCCATGGGAAACCCGATGCAAATATGCGAGAAGGGCTGGCTTGAGATCTGGAAGCTTGAAAATATCACTAGCAACGTCGACAGCTAGTTGAGGCTGCGAAGGATCCCTACCGAGGTGAAAGGCGGTATTTCCCTGGGAAGATGCAAACGTCCGGAAAGGCTTTGGAGCATTTGGGAACTCCCCGCGTAACAGTTGTTTACCTAGTGTGAAATAGTTCACCAGACGTCGACCACTCCCACCAAGTCGTGCCATGGGTTCAATCCGTTCGAGCAAACCCGCCGTTGTATTAACAAGAATGGGCGCGTCATCATCCTCTTCATCATCATCTGGATCAGCATCTAGCTCAACGCCGGCATGCTCTATGGCGGTGGCAAGATCGAACTGGGCGACCTTGTCTCGACGGTCAAGGTAGCGGCAGATCTGCTGCTCATGATTCTGGTTGTTTGAATGGGATGCTGGGTCCTTTATGAGGGTGATGTGGGCGTGTTCGGTCATATCAGCGCTCCACTGAAGTGGAACTCCATTGGCCCGAATCGAAGGCACAACACTCTGCATGAATTCTAATTTGGGAATCCACCAGTTATCAATTGGTCCATTTTTCCCTCTGCGGACTCCAGCTTCCAAAATTGCGTGTTTGTTTTCATGGAAAGTTTTCAAAGCGGCATCCATCTTGTTCAAAACATCTTCATCAATTTTCGGTGCCTGCCCATAATACCGGAAATCATGGAGCGCGCGAACCGCGATCAAAAACCCTCGAGGGATGCCTTCGGCTCCAGCAATAGCTGCCACGAGATAGCGTTGCATGTCCCGATGCTCCCGGCCAGTGACCTGTTTTGCCTTCGATACACCTTCTTTAAAATGCCTCATGCCGGAATGAGGTCGAAGAACCGAAAATCGGAAGTCAATTTCATCCTCAGATAATCCCAAGATGGCCCACTGTAGCTCATAATCCCAGGCGAACTTGAACCAATGATGAAGGATTTCGGGGTTTAGGAATCTGGAGGGATCGGATAATGGCCAATCCATCCAGTAGGGACGGTGAACCCCGTTTAGACCCCGCTTCTTCGCAATTTTCAGATATCGAGGAAACTCCCAAGGATGAGCAGCTTCCTCAACCTCCTCAATTAACGAGAGAGTATATGCTGATGTCCGCGGAGGATGCTGAAAGGAATCTCCGAACTGTTTATATGTTGCAGTTGTTACCGAAGACGCGTTGGCTGCTACACCAGCCACCAGCAATGATTCGGGGGTGTCCAATATGTGTGATGCGAGTGGGGTGAAACAGACGCGCCGGCTCCCAAACGCGTCGGACAACATGACACCGACTTGTGCTGCTTTCTTCAGTGGTGCGAACACAAAATCTAGACACGCATGGTAAAGGCGACGTTGTAGGACACCGCGAATATCATTGTTTTTCTCTTTAAATTTGGCGATCGGGATCATGGCGCCGAGGAGAAATGCGTGGTGGGATGCCTTCATACGGAAATCCATGTCTATGTTGGCCGCGCTGATCAGGAGGGGGTGCGCCACCCGATTCCCTGTCATCGCCGTAATTTGGGTCTTGTCAGTTGAAACTATGGTTCCTATAACAGTGGCTCCTTTTGGGAGCTGTTCCTGTATTCGAAGTCGTCAGGAGAATATTGCCATCCAAAGAAAAAAGCTACTCGCCTGCATCTCCCAGGCGACGTTACCGGAAAGCCATTCGGTATATACCCTCATGGTCTGCGCGGCGGTGGTGAATAGGCGGAAAGGTGTGTAATGAATGTGGTCCTGTATTAACGGGTTTTGAAGCAGCGACTCTAGTAGTTCCACTGGATCCCGATAAAACAGGGTCAACGGTCGTTTAACGGGGGATAGTGCCTTCCAGCTTTCGGCTTTCCATTGCGGGCCCTTGGGCAGGATCTCAATGCGGCTGCGGAGGTCCTTCGAAGTGGAAAATGAGAGGGACAATTTTTTCACCTGCAAGTCCTGAGATATTGCCTTTGTTTATATGAAAGAAATCTTACCAGCCGTAGCCTCAAAAATTCATTGGTTGCAGCGATGGATAGATTTGCACGGGTGAGCCATGACACCAGCTCCCACTCTTCCACCGTTGCAAATGGGTAGTAGAGGTTTTCGGCACGTTTATCAGCGTGTTGGTCATCGTGGAACTTATCAAGGAACGATTTCCCGCCGCCTGATGTCTTTGCAGCTCCAAGAAAGTCTTCCCGGCATGTTTTGCCAGTATTGCCCACAGAATCCGTCTCGCTGACAGAAACTCCCTCACTGTCAGGAGAAGGCACATCAACGTCCAGTTGCCGTTGCTTCGAAATCATCATCGATGTCCATGGCTTTGTCTTCGTCCGTAGACCAGCTTTCGTCTTCTGGGGGACTGGCTCTCCGAGTTCGTCGCAACTTCCGCGTAAATTTACGAACGTGAAAGGCGTGGTGACAGCGGCCATTGGGTTGATTCAGGTGATTTGAGAGGTTTGATCGAGTGGGGAATGTCTTGGAACAGAAAGGGCAGCCGATCTGCATTGTAGATATACGAGGCAATCACAACAGCCACTACGAGGCAGCGACGCGCCAGGCAGTAGGGGTAGAGAACTATGAGGTGACGATGCGCAAAGCAGCAGGAGGGAGGGCCGTGAGGTAACTGAGCACCAAACGGCAGAGAGGGTAACGAAGCAGGGAGTGCTGGGATGAAGAAAACTACGAGACAACGACGCGCCAAGCAATTCAACTGGAGGAGGGAGGGCCGTGAGGTAATTGAGCACAAAACGACGGAGAGGGTAACGAAGCAGGGAGTGCTGGGATGGAGAAAATACGAGGCAACGACGCGCCAAGCAATTCAATGGTGCAGAGAGAGAACAAGTCAGCTCGCCACGTGACACACAACGTCCTCTGTTCTCCTCTGTTCTCTCATCAACAAACACTTGCCTGGTGCTAGTTACCAAGCAGTCATCTCAGTAATAATGTCCGACTCGAATGATTCAAATGAGGATATTATGGACATATCTCGAGGTGTTGCCCCCCAATCGACGTCCAAGCTGGGCCTGGTTTGTGACACATCTTAGGCCTCCATCTAATGCTTCAATTCTTTACAGACTGCGTCCCTTCGGGCTACGACCAGGCTGAATGTTCGAGAAGATATCAAACTAAAATTCCAGCTTGCGCGCGCGATCCTAAACACACGTCAGGCTGAGGCGAGTTTTATCCTCTCCCTCATGCAGGCCGCACAAGCCGAGTCCGAGCTCCTCAGAAAGAGGGCCACCGAGGCCAAGAAGCGCGAGGAGTTCTACTCTCGATTATTTGAGGTAGCAAGCGACGAGGTGGTCGATGCCGAGACGCACGCAGGGCAACTACAAGACCGGGGGAATGAAATAGGTCTGGAGTTGACCTGCGACTGCACAGGTGTGTATTCTGTTGATACTCCTTTGAATTTTTTTAACCCATGTCCAGATCACGCTGTGAGGTCTTGAACAATCCTGTTGTAATATCTGTACATGTATTTCTGTACACGTTGGGCGGGCAATCAAAAGTTTTCTTCAGAAGTTTGAGTTAGTTCCCGTGCTGGGTAGGGACGAGGAACAACTTGAGTCTGGTACTAGAGTGCGTGGATTTGACGAACCCCGCCCCTAGGTCTCCCAATCATTTTTTGGCGAAATAAAATATCGGTAGTATACATGCGACTATGAATTTCAATCTACAGCAAGCGGTATGTTACTTTTGCTAGCAGCCTGAGTGGGGAGCTTGAGAAGGTCATTTCATCTCGCGTTTTTTTCGTCGTTTTCGTAGTTTTGGCTCTCCCTTCTTCATCTTCTTCTCCTGCTCAAACGCCCACAACCCATCTTTCTCCTGCTCCTCGTTCTCGAGCTCTTTCCGCCGCTTCTGGGCCCTTTCCATGACCATTTGTTCCGCGATGCCCATCAATTCCTCGTCGTCCCTGTTCTTCCCGGACGCAGTGGCCGAATCTCCGTCATCCACTGGGAACATGGTGACGCCGTAGCCCGCACTCTCGCTCAACACATCTAAGGCTTGTTTTTTGTCCGACCGGCTGTCTGGATTCAAACCCATGTCTTCAATGACGAGCCGCATGCCGACCTCTGGCACCAATATCTGCTGGATGAATTCGTTGGGCGTTAGGGGACGGACCAACTCCGGCTCGATGAAAACAAGGGGAAACATGTCGTAGAGGACTTGGTGGATTATCGTGGCGCCCACTTCGCCGTAGCTGCCAAGAAGGTTATTATCAAGAATACGCCTCAAACCGAACCACTTACTACCCCGGTTGCGTCTTGTGAAAGTTTGCAAATTGGCCTTGTACGCCCCTGACACCCTTGGAGCCCTCGTCCTTCAGGGTTTTGAGGAGATCTTCCCAGAAGATGCACCTCATCCGCGGTGTCTTGCTCCACTCCGGCTGAGATTCAGACCTCTGATTCTCCTTCTCATCTTCCTCCTCCTTTTTATCGTCCTTCTCGTCGTTTCCGTAGACAATAGGATCACCCGGGTCCACGAGTATTTGCTCAAGGACACTTTTCATCTCCCGCACACGCCCACTAAGAGCTTTCCAGTTGATAGAGTTCGGCCATCCCTTCGCCTCCGCCTTGGGGATCATTTCACTCTCAAAGTTGTGGCGGTGACACACAGCAGCGAAAACTAGGCTGAAGCCCTTGCGTCCGAGCCGATTAGATGGCCGGGGGTCGCTGTACGTCTTTCTAAATGTCTGGTCGAGGAGGCGCATCAGGTATGGTGTTGGTTGGGGAGGAAGCAAGGAGTCGCAATACGGGCAGAGAGTTCTGGGGTCTATGTCGGGAGGATCAGAGCCTGTAGATGATTAGATACTGACACCCGTATATATGAAGATGTGTACGTACTTGGGTCTGGGTGATCTGCAAAGTAGGATTCCGTAAGGACGCTGCGAGAAGATTAACGTCGAACCTGGAGGGAAGAGAGATAACATACACGGGTCGCTTCCATCGTTCTCTATCCTGCTCATCATCACTCTCTGACTCTCCGACAGATATTCTATTTCTGGGGCTGCCCTCCAAAGTCGAGACATTTCGTTTTGAATCGGGGGTGCCCAGAGGTGACGGCAAGAACCACCCCGCGGGTTTTTTGGAGAAGAGGGGCGACGGTGTAGAGTTTTGATTCTCTTTCTCTCCGAAATCCGCATCTGCGGCGGGTTTGGGGTTCGGCGACGGGGTCGACCCCAATGGCTTTACAACTAGCAGGGGATGGGAACGTTCAGCCTTTTTACTGTCATGTAGGACGGCAGGGTGTCGGAATTGAGTTGGCGTAGCGGATGGTGACACAACATTCTTGTCCATGGCGCAAGAGTTCTCCTTGGGTGTGGGGGCTGGCTGCACCGCCTCCGTCTTATCTGTCATTTGGAGCACGACGTTGGGGGATCGAGGGGAAGGTCGCGTAGAAGCATTCTTGACCATGACACGAGAGTTAGATGTGGGCGCTGGTCGTTCCGTCTCCATCTTATCTGTCATTTGGAGTAAGACGTCGGGGGATCGAAGGGGAGTGGGTGCTGGCTGTTCCGCCTCCGGCTCATCTGTCGTTTGGAGCGCGACATCAGGGAATCGAGAGGGAGGTCGCGTAGAAGAAGCATTCTTGATTGTGATGCGAGAGCTGGACATGGGCACTGGCCGTTCCACCTTGGTTGTTTCTCCGTTGATGTAGGGCTGAGGATGGTCAAAGCATGAGCGCAGATATTCCAGTGACTCCGTTCTTGAAGAGTCGTGAGGGGCCTGAGCACCAGGCAGCGTTCCGGGGTTTATCGCGGCGAAGCAATAAGGGCGATCGAAGTGGGAGCGAAGATACTCATTCGTGAGACCCGGGCTGGCTACCGTGTTTCTCTTGGCTGTCATTCGAGTCGTTACTGGCTGCTGAGGCGACGATGCCCCAGGGAATGTATTTAAAGAACCCAGGATCCGCGAGGTAACTGAGCACCATACGGCGTAGTGGAGATGTTAGAACAAGTTGAAGTTCAAGCCGCGAGGTAACTGAGCACCAAGCGGCTGTCGTTGAAGCCAGGAAACAAAAGTAGAAGGCACGTGACTGAAGAAAAATACAGCCACAATTGAAGAACGGCTCAAGTGGGAATGAGTGCAGGCGCAGAAATTACCGAATGGTACACATTGGTAAGTGATTCGGCAGTGCTGCAACATTATCCAAGTCAGTACAAGGAGAAAGTCACAAATCAGATTGGTATCTACTATGTTACAGGATTCGGTGAGCTATTTCGTATAAAGAGAATGTTATTCTGCATAGCCGATGGCGAGTAAGAACTAGGCCAGTTTCTTGGGTGCAGCTCCGCTTTCCGGATCCTCAACGTCTGTTATCGCACGCTTGTTGGAGGGCGCGACACAGAGAAACTCCTCCAAACTTAGCAGCTGCGCTCTGTCATGCTCGGGCAAGATCCTTTTTCCTCCTCCGACCCCCTTTGGCCAGCGGACTTGGAGGTTGAGATTTCTAGGGTAAAATCTCTCCCCCTTACCACTCCAGTCGTAGTCAATAACAAGGAGCCCGCCGTCATCGCCAATGAGGATGTTGGGCAGACGTAGATCCCCGAAAACATACCCATCTCGGTGCATCTCTGTGACGACGTTCTGCAGCTGCTGAAATGCCTCTGGGAGGACTTTGGATCGGTCTGCTTGGTCGATGTATTGCATGATTATTACATGCAAACCCCCGACCGAAGATTCCTTTGACCAGTACAAAAGTTTTGGGGCTGCGAGTTTCTCGGCCATCCTCTGGTGTAACTCCACCGAATAAGAAGTTGCAAATTTTACAACACATTGAATGGGGTTCCCTCCATTGTCGGGGGTGCAGATGGCCAGATAGACGGTGCGGTTCAGGCTATCGCGCCTGTTCACGAAACGCTTGGTGTACATTATTGCATAGGTGATATTCTCCGACGAGATGAATTTGTTAAAATGTGGTGCGGGGCCCATCAGACAGGGTATAGGCTCCTCTGGTGGTGGTTCCAGTTCTGCATAGTATTCCACGAGCGCATCAATGGCCCGGGTGAGGGCTCGAAAGATACGTGCGACACAAGCGTGATGGTAGTCCTCTGGAGAGACCCAGGGACAGTTATCGGGCAGAGCAGTGGGAACGAGCCCAACCAGTGACGTGTAGTTGAGGAGTCGCTGGGAGACAACTACTCCTCTGATGGTTATTAACCCTGTGACTGCCATTTCAGACCCAACTGTTGATATAAGGAGCGAGGGCATAGCAGAGACTTTTCTGGCATCAGATAACTGTGAGAGAATTCAGTTAATAGTCGAACAAATGATGGAATAGTACACTGACCTCCTCATCCATTACCGCCAGCTGATAATCTTTTTCACCTTGGTGAGTAGGATCGCAGCCTCCGGAACCCATCCCTCTTTTATCCTCAAGGAAGCCGACTGGGGCTAAGGGAGCACGGGCAAATTTTAGCAGCCTTGTGTGTTGGGATCTGTCTGGCAGGAGTTTTTTCCCGCTGATGTATAGTGTAATACGGGCGAAGGCGTCGGAGAGGAGTTTTTGGAGGGATCTGCCGAGAACGTCCGCCCGCCCATCCTCAACCATGAATTCTCTACTTTTCATGCAGAAATTGTCGACCTCGGCAAGTATCTGCTCGTTCAATCCAAGAGAAGCTAGGTCGACAGTGAGGTCGGCGAGGAATTGGGAGAAGACTGGATGATAGATGGTTATCGGGGGACCAACTAATTCTGCGGGAAGCCCGTTGAACACCGCGCGTACATCGGAGCGCGTTTGCGTTAGCTGCATGGCCTTAAATTGGGCGGCTGTCGACGGAACCGCCAGATTTTCTCGGACCTGCTCTGACTCGACGCCTGTGGAGTTCGCGAATGTATCAGGTGACTGTCGAAGCTTACGAAAAACAACATACTACTGGAATCCGAGGCGAGCTTTTTGGGATCATTTATGGGGGATGCCACCTCTGATTCGTCTTCAAGAATCGCTATGAAGTGCATTGTTTAAACATGCCTTTTAAATGAACAGAGAACCTACTTATGCCGATGACGACCACCCATTTTCCCTCACTCACAATGCCCAATTCAGATACGGCGGCGGTGTTCAAGCAAAAGGTGCCCATACTCGCCAGCTCCATTGAGGTCGTGAACGGTATCATGACTTGACCGTGCTTCAACACAAGCGGCTTCTTCATCAGATACATCGTCGCTGTCGAGCAAGGGAGACTTGAAGTGCACTCCCCTATGACATCACCTACGGTCATGTCCGGACGAAGCGTCAAGTACATGGGGGTTCCTTGGCTGTGTCCAAAGTCATACACTAAGATTGGGACGGACGGATATTGAGCCTTGGGTTTATATTTGCTCTTGCCTTTTTTGGGAGTTCTGGGTCTCGAGCTGACGCTCGCTTGCTGTCTGGTAAGGGCGAGACGACTCGCCGTGGATGTGGTAGGACGATGAAACGCTGTGTATGAAACCGCGTATGAAATCTAATGCAATATAATGACCTCAAGAGACCACTAATAACACCAATAACACAACACAATCCACTCAATACAACGCGCAAGTTCGGGGTTCCAACCAAGTATTAGGTTGCTGCAATTTGGTACGATACGGTCAAAGTAGTAAGACTTTGTGCTACGGTGGGACGGTAAACGGCTTTATACCGATCTAGGCGCTTTATGGGCGATCTAACGGCTTCGGAAAGCTTGGTTTTTATCACAAAGTTGGTGGAATGACTTCCTGGGAGTTGGTAATTCGCTTTTATAACGCTGTCTGGTGTACTTCCGATGTTTACAAGCTATAGCTAGAGTTGACTTTTACGTCTACAATGCCCGATAATCGCTGATCCTTAATATTCCGCTGTTCGCTGCAATAACCCTTATCAATTCTCGCTGCGTACGGTCTTTGGACTATGTCCGGTTCAATGATTCTCAAGTAAAACAACGAAATATCAAACGGAAAAACAATTATTATTTCTCAGTGGTACTCCGAACGAATTCAAGTCTTTCCTAATATCGTGCAGGCTGTAATAGCTACACTTGCGATAGGAGAGGGGTGAATCCACTGGCGAACTACTGCTATTTTACTGCTATTTATACAAACCCAAGAATCTATATACGGACACTTTACAAACAAACAAACAATAAAATGAGTCATGCCCTATGACCAGGGCTGTGGAGCTTTATATGATTTATGGTCACGAAAGCAGGCTGTAAAAGGTTAGTTTCAAATACATTGGTATATTTCCCGCATAAACGATCGGTTGTGATCGAAAGACCCAACATATTCGTGATGCCATCAGCTTCTTTGGTTCCTGTCCTGGCCTAGACCTCGCCTAAACTTGGTCACTGTCGCTTCATCTCTATTCCTGGCCGACGCGCAGCACCCTCTGCCCGTTCCGTGCCTGTTTGATTGTTCTGTATTTCACAGAACGATCGAGCTCGATCGTAGAAGCCCTCAACCGCTGCCAAGCGTGGGATCCCATCGATCACCCGCGGAACCGGTTATAGTTCCGGTCCGTTGAGTCATCAATGCTTTTTACGGCCGCCGCCGGGATCTCCCGCCGCTTGTACTATCGTCCGTCAAATGTAATCTAATCTTCAATAGTGATTCCCCAGTGTCGCATAGTCGTAGTCTAGACGGCTTTTTATATATCCTGACTTTGAACAACGCACAGAGTACTCCAATTCCGTTTGAGAATGGTAAAGTGACCCTTTAGCTATAGGTTCGTGGCTTCCCCAGACTCGAGCCCTTTGTGGTGGCCGTCATCTAGAACAAGCTACTGGCTTTAGCATACGCTTATATCCTTAACTGGTTGCTCGGATCTCAACACCAGCCCTCTGAGACGGTGTAATAGCTTAGTTTATAGCCAGTGACGGCGACTAAGTGATGTAAAATTGAAAGATTTCACGCGTGTTCACTTAGCCAGCTTATCATCTCCCCTTTTGGTTAATCTTGACTGTCCCCAGTCAACATGCTCTTTTCTAGACTTCTTTGTTCAGACTCTACTGAGTCGAACGCCAACCATACCGCCTTTCGTGTCACCGATCAGATCGCTTACTCTCGGATCAATACTGGCTAATTGCCTAATCGAGCCTAAGTGGCACCCGGATTTACCCTTCAGAAAGATCCTTTTCTCTGACGCGCAAAAACCGTGTTCTTCTGCCTCAAATTTTGCCCTAGGTTTAACAAGACGTGTCCGACGCGTTGACCACGTGATTTCCCGCTTCCACCTGTCACATAGAGCAGCAAAAACCTCTAGCTAGAAGATAATGTTTCGTTTATCCTCTAGTTGGAGTTTTTCTTCCCTTGTTGTAGCTTCCTAGCTGTACCCGCCCATATCGTAGTGCCTCGTGTCATCAGCGGAGTCTTAAATATTTCAATTGGGGCCAAACAGCGCCAAAGAGAAATTTTCATATCTCTTTGTTTTACTATGTCCAACCAAACCGTCCCTCCCGCTCCATACGCTACAGCCTACGAATGGCTCATCAGTCCCGACGCCGCAAACTGGCGCTATAATTCCTCAACGCCGCCCTACCCGAACCTCTACGGTGAAGGGATCGCTTACCCACCAAACCGTCCTCGTCTCGCTTTCTCAAGCCTGGAAACCGAAGTACGCGACTACACTAGGGAGGAGTTCGAATCTACCTACTTCCTCACCCACTGGTCGATCGCCGAGCTCCTGCTCTTTCTCCGTGTCCCTGGTCGAGCCGGCCGTACACAACCGGCGTATTTGGCCTGGCTCCTGAATCAGAGCCAATTGGTCCTGGTACGTCTCAATTTATGCTCTTACTCAGTACTTGTGCTTAAGATTCCTTTAAGGAAACTTATGGCCTTTTCCATGATTTCTTACCGCGTACTCCTTACGCCGATCGGATTGTCGCTGCTATTTTACGCTTAATCCATGTCTTACCCCGTGAAATCCGTGACGCTCCGTCGCCTCATCACCCCGA
Source organism: Mycena vulgaris (assembly GCA_029204335.1). Taxonomy (NCBI): domain Eukaryota; kingdom Fungi; phylum Basidiomycota; class Agaricomycetes; order Agaricales; family Mycenaceae; genus Mycena; species Mycena vulgaris. The sequence goes on from JARGYA010000022.1 coordinate 43,829, forward strand.
GATGACACAACTTGCCGCATGGAGCTTGGTATGGCCAGAAGACGTGTCTAGTCTTCTTGAACAGGTGCGCCTATTTAGCCTAACTCTAGATTTTGTATCAAATCTAAGTTATACCGTAGTACGGTGGACCTTCTATCAATACCGAGCTCCCTTCGCTGGTCCGCCAGTATGACGAGGAGTATGTACTCCCGTTCGCCTTGGAAGAGGACGACCACTGGGCGTTCTGTTTCCTCCGCTATAGTTGCGCGGAAATGGTTCATTTCCTCACCTATCGCGGGGACTTGGCCCAACTGGTACAACCTGATATATCCGGGCTTCGTACTACCCTGGAGAACGCGTATGCAGATCTGGTAAGCTTTTAACTTAGTCGTTTTAGCTTTTCAAATTTTTCTGAACATCCAACAGCTCAGACTCCACGATCATTTGGACAAGAGCGGTCATTCCCCGCTGCTCCGCCGTTTCTACAACCGTCTTCGGCTTCTAACCGACCTACTTGCAAACAACGGGTTCTCAGAGGCTCCGGGGCAAGGCCCTTATAGCGCTCTTTTGTTCCCTGTTTTTACTTTCTCGGTTCGTCTTTTTCCTTTTTCTAGGTTAACCTCTAGCTAAAACTCCCCAAGCCCGATTTCCTGCCCGCAGATTTCGAATTCCCCCCTGCTGAGTTCGTCCCAGGGTCTACCGAGGACCTCCCAACTGTCGGGGAACGGGACCCGAGTGCAGCTACCCCTCACCGTCCTGTTCACGGGTATCCGCGCGGTGTTTCCCCAATAATTTCGGAAATCGCAACCAGCGGTGGTCCGACCGGACCATCTCCTGCCGCACCATCCCCGGACTTCCGTGGCTCCTCGCTGCGCGCCCTTCAAGGTTCTTCCCCAGTCTATCAAAGCCACTCCCCAATCGACCTGGAGTTTGATGACCTCCCCTCGATCGAGGATTTCCGTTTGGACGAGGATTCTGATGCCGAAGGCAATGTCACCCTCGAGGACCTTCGCGCGCGTAGCCGTCAGGCCGCCTCGATTGTTCCTTCGGTTCCACCTCGTTCACCTACGCAGGCCCCTGAGGATGATGGGGAGTCGAACCGCGACGAACCTGTGAGTAACCGTCCGATTATCATTCTGATTCGTCTTTTTGTGCTAAACTCCTCTTGTATCCCAGTCTCGCCAGCGTCGTCGTCTAAACCCTGAGCCCTCCGTGGCTCCTACAACTCGGAAGCTCCGCCCTCGCTCTGCGAACCCTGCTCCTGCCAAGGCTATGAAGAAAGCGCCGGCTAAAGTGCGTTCCTATCTTTCTAGCTATAGGTTATTTCTTATTCTATCTTAGCCAAAGAACAAGGGAAAGTCGGTTAACCGCTCTAGCCGGATTTCCACTGGTGGACGTCCTAATATCCAGCAGTTCGCTAACGCAGATTCGGTCGAGCCCAGCGAGCCCGACGAGCTTGCCGACGCCATCCCGGCCAATGTTCAAGAACCGGAAGCCGGTCAGAAGCGCAAACGCGCTTCTTCTAAGGCAAAATCCGACAATCCCAAGCCGTTGAAGGGTAAAGCGGCGGCAAAAGCTAAAGAGCCAACCAAGCCGTATTCACACCCTCAGCCCATTCGTTCCGGCCGCGGCGACGCTGTTACCAAGAAGCAGTATATCCCATCCGCCCCCGCTCCTGACATCAACGTGGTCGGGTTGTTGGATGTTATGTCCCGTCCTGGCCCCGGTCGCGTCGTAAGTTTTTCATTTCCTTTGATCTTTGTTCGACTCTAACTCTTCTCTAGATTGACTCTGGTTGTTATAGTTGCATCTCGTTCAACCGTGAATGCAAGCCCAATGGAATTATGGAGAAATGCGGCGCTTGCACCACGCAATCCGACTCCCACTGTGGTCATTCATTGACCTACTACGAACATGCGGCGAGGCTCAATCATGCGCAGCCTCATTCTCAGCTTAGCAACGCCGGTAAGTCTTGAGTTTTTCGAGGGTATAGCTATAGCTAATGCATCCCAAGCTTTGAACTCGGCCATTGAACAGTTGACGCGGGCTAGCGATACGTTGGCAGGTATGCAGGCGATGTTCAATGAACAGCGCTTGCTTACCATGTCCGCCGCCCACCGTCTCTCGTCACTGGTGCTTGCCCACTACCAGTTCTTTGGCCCAGTCGCCGTTCCCGACCTGCACAACGTCCCAGAGCACCTCCGCGAAACCTACAACACGTTCTTGTTGTCGAACGCGCTGGAGCTGGATCTTCCTTACCTGGATGCCGAGGAGGTACTTCGTTTGGAGGGCGCGCAGTTCACGCCTCTCCCGATCGAAGGCGAGCGTACGGTGCGATGGGCAGAAGAATTGCTGGGTTACAACGTTTCCCCGCCATCCCGTCATTCCACTCCGGCTCCTGATACTCGCGGTGAAGGTGGTTCCCGATTCCCTGGTGCAATGGACGACCCTGCGGCCTAAGTATTTTTCTTTTCGTTTGTTACCTACAAATCATAGCGTATTTCCTTTGATTTGTATTCACAATTTTCGAGAAAATTCGTATAGTACCCTGCTAGTGATTTGTACATTCCCAAATATTTTCACGATTTTTGACAGACTCCTTCTAGTAGTTCGACGACTTGTTTCTTTGTACCGCTTTACAGAGCGCCTAACCAGCGCTTGAGCAGATAAGATATGATTGGTTAGATTATATCTGATGCGCCTTCGGCTGATGCGGCCGCCTCGGTAAGCCCGGTTCTAATTAAACCCGATATGCGGTCACGTGTTTTCTTAGATCACGGGTCCATTCGCTCGATCCAAAGTCGCGATCTCTTGATGGTGCCCTGTCCTCGCATTCGTACAATCGAATCGATGTAGACTTGTGCCCCGTGACTTTAAAACACTATTTAAAGCGCGCATAGTTGTTAATTTTTTTTTTTTTTACGCTAACAATGTCCAGACCCATCGTCCCGATTACGCTTCACATCCCAGGAGACACTTTGCTCCTTCGTGACCCGGACTCCTTCCCTGAGCTTCCGGTGTATCCCAACTACACTATTAATCGTTCCGCTGGCGTCGCTTACCTCAATTTGGGATCTCATGTGTGTTATAATCCCTCCTGGTGGTTATAGCTAAAGCCCTTTCTGTCAGATCGATTGTAGTCCTTGCGCTATTCGTGGTCGCCAATGCACTTTCCCTGGCTGGGGCTCTACCTGCCCTGAATGCCTGGTGTCTTATGGTCATGAGTGCGACTTCTCCGACCGCGCGCTCTTCCTAGTGTCCGTGCGCAGCTTCCGCGATAGCCTGTTCACCTCCAGCGGTGCGCCTCGCCCTTCTCTCCTATTGACCTGGTCTTATACACTTTTTTATAGGACCCAACATGCCTGGTCTCATGCGTCAGTTCTACACCGACCTTAGCTATACTTTCCAACTTTTTGATGAGCGCGCAAACGTTGATCAGGGTTGTTATAATACTGCTATGGCCCATGTCCTTAGCGCTGAGTATGATCGTGACACCATTCATGTTCTTGGTCAATTACGTAGTCTAGTCGACTTCCCTCCCGTGCTTAAACGGCTCATCGATGACAGAATCCGTACTTATTATTAAATACGGGTCTCCTTGTATCCAGAATAAACTCGGACTCCGTTCAATCTCTGATAACAACCTTTTACTGTCTCAAGCTCTCTGCCTTGCACAAGTTATATCTGATGATCCTATTATGTTTTTTCATCAATAGCTTCAGGTACTTCCGGATTTGGAATATCAATTTAATTCGATCATCAACTTCTTTTTCGATCAATTATTTCAAATTCCTATTTTGCGCGTAAGCCGCTTTGTCTAACTATTCATTGACTAGTTGCCTAGTGCTTGCTTCTCTCCGTAGTAATCCATCTATGCTGACTGTTTAATCAGGAACTCTTTGTAACTCGTGGTGGTTCTGCGATCGGTTGTAGCCTGATTGGGCATTTTGCGATCGGATGCGGCCTGATTAAGCATCCATTATTGCTCCCTCCCCCTTTGGTAAATCTTAACTGTCCTCAGTTATTTTAATAGATCATTCATTACCAACTTTCTCGGGTAAGTTTGCGTCTCGAAAATGGCCGAATCCTATAAAAGCTACACCTACTGGACTCCATTCTCCAGCCTCTTCTCTTCTTATCCTTCTCTCGTTCCTGTCATGCCTCCGCCTAAAGTTTCGAAACAGCTTTCCCAGGCTCAAGTGGACGACATTCTGTCTATTGGGAAGTCTATTCGTGCCACAAAATACGACGATCGCCTCGAGCAGCGCACTTTCCTTGATGCGAAAGTGCTTCAACTCGTGCGTGTCTGTTTTTCGTGTCTACAACTCCGCTAATAATTTTCAGGACGCGTTCTCTGACTATATTCCTGCGATTGCTGAGCGCGCCGAGCTCGCCGACGTTCCTCACCTCTGTCGTAACTCGTACCATCAATCTGCGGCTATCGGTGGCGGAGCCATCGGTGGTCGCTATGGTATGATTACCGACTTCTGTTCAGCTATCAAGTTGGAGCGAGAACGTCTCAAGAACAAGGTCCTCCAAGAGCAGCAAGCGCATCGCGCTGAGCTCGAGGACGCTCGGGTGGCTAAGGAAGCCCTCGAATCCGAGGTGCGAGCTTCTAAGGAAGCTGCTCGCTTGGCCAAAGAGGCCGCAAAGAAAATTAAGCCCAAGGTGCGTACCTATCGCTATAGCCTTCTTTTGCGTCATCCTGACTATACTCGTCTTAGAAGAAGACCAGATCCTCCAAAGTCACTGTCGAGGATGTCGACGATGAAGTCTCCGTCGTTGACGAAGTCGATGCTCAACAGGCCGCCTCTGGTGAGGCTGATGACCCCATGATTGTTGATTCGGCTGAACCGGTGCGTCTTTCACAGCTTCGGCTGTCTTCAACTTTATCCGCGATATTAATACTCTCTGTGTCGGCCTGGACTCTTTCCAGCTCTCCTCCATTTCCTCTGACAATGGCAGCCACCGCGTCACTCAATCCCTTGACGAGACTGTACTGGTGCGTCCATTTCCTTTCTTCGGGGTTTTTCCTGACTCCAGCCACGTCTCTTTGCGCCTTTCAGACCGGTTTACGCCAAGAAAGTACGCGCGCCGCCTTGGTACGCATATCCTTTCGTCAAATCCGGGTTTTGACCGACTTTCGCGTGTTTATCGCAAAGCAATGGCCTTATTACTTAGAACTGATCCTGGCACAGAGTCGCGAGTCGTTGCAGAGGAGTTTTCCCCTCCCTCCGCCCGTAAACGAGCTCGGGCTAGTGGTCGCTTCGCCCATGAGGACTCCAGCGAACAGATTGCAGGTGCGTGATTGTTATAGCTATAGGTTTCCAACTTATTGCTAATTAATTATATAGGCGCTGAACAGTCCGTTAACAATGACTGTTGTTAAAAACACTGTTGCAGCCGCGTATTCCGCGATCGCTTCTTCTCCCTACAAGGCCACGTTCGAGTCTCTCCGGCTGGAAGAATCCAACGTTCGATCTCAGCTTGCGTATTCAAACGCACAGCTCCGTTATCACCTTGACCATCGACAGTACCTTCTTGACTCCCTCTCTCGTATCCTCGATGAACAACACAAGAGGTAGGACTCGTCAGGTTCAGGACATGAGGTTGGAAAGCGAGCACCCCGATCGGTCCGACTTGTACGTTATTTGCTCTTCTAACGTATTGAAGTTTCGACCCTGATCCGTTTGTTCCTCCCAGGCCGGACTACATGCAATGCCCTTTCGGTCATTGCCGTGGTGGTCCAATCCAGTGCCTTCTTTGCCCGCATGAAGCGTCCTATGAAATGTTCTACGCCCGCTATGGCAAATAAACCCCCAATAACTACTCGCAGCTATCTTCTGTTTACTCACAATCCGTTTGCAACCAACTTCGTACACTGTCTTTACTCCGTCTGCCTCCTGACTTGCGCTTTTCCAACTTATCCTAGCCTAGTTTCCTAGCCTAGTTTACACACGGTCCTTTCTCGAGAATATACTGTTTGCCGTTGATTTATAACGAGTCTTATCAGACTTAGTTTCACCACAACCATTCTGATAGTTCGTTTTTATGTCATGACTTAGATATTGGCGCTATCACCCAGTTTATTCGGAGTGAGGCTTCTCAAGCCTCCTAGACCTTCGAGGGCCTTGCTCGGCATCCCAACGAGCCTCTATCTCTTCGAGATTGAGATCTGGAATGTCTTCGCTTATGTAGCTCTCGCCGTCGGAATCCTCAGCATCTATAGCTAGAGGTGGATTTATGCGAACTCGATGGAATTGCATGTCTTTCCCGAGGTAGACATCGTCCTTTGCGTCGTCCTTGGCTAACTCATCCAGTTCTTCACTGGATAAGTCAATCAAGTCCAGAATATCGCCATCCAGGATGACCGCGGCACGCTGTTCGAAGGGGATTACCCTGAACTGCCCGATCTTTCCGTGAAACATTGCGCCATCTAGTTCACAACAAAGGTAAGAACCACCTTTGGTCCTTCGCACTACTATCATAGGCCCCATGTACCTAGTCTCCATCTTCGTATTCAATGATTTCTCCACCGACGTATTCCGAATCAGTACTAAGTCTCCTGGTCTAAAGTCATAATCTTTAATGGTATGCTTATGTACCTCCTCATATCTGCGTACGGCCTTCCGTTTTTCCTCGTCCACGCGTTCCCGCATCTCATCTATGTGGAAACTATGTTTTGCTAAAGCTTTAGCGCGCAGACCAATTAAGTCCGCAGTTGACAGAGGCCTGTCCGGGTACTCTACTAGCCATGTGGCTTCCTCTATGTCGAGGGGAGTGATCGGGTGAGCTCCGCATACTGCGAAGAAAGGAGAACAGCCTAGGCCGCGTCTAATCGTAATACGATCCGCCCACAATACTTGCGGAAAGAACCAGTACCACTTCTTAGCGTCTCCCCCAGTGGCTTTGTAAAGCGACTGTCTCATATCCCAATGTCCTCTTTCTACAGGGCCATTAGCCTGAGAGTTATAGGGAGATATTCTGATCCCTATTATCCCGTATTTCGCATGTAGCCATTTCAAAGCCGCCACAAACTGACCTGCATTGTCTGTCACAATCCATTGAGGGCAACCCCAGCGACAGATGATGTCTTCCAGTAGGAATTTCCCAAGTGTCTCTCCGTCGTCGCTCCTTACTGGCCTGGCTTCAAGATACCTTGATAAAGAGTCCCTAGCCGCTACAACACTCCGGAAATTATTCGATGGCGTGCCCATGATCATTACGTCCGTATGAACCTTCTGAAAGATACTCGGAGTCATGGTAGCTACGGGAGGAACCTTGAGAAGCGTCTTCTGCCTTAATTGGCAAACATGGCAAGTCTTCACGAACCAATTGACGTCTCTTTCCATTTCTGGCCACCAAAACCTTAATTCAATCATGGATTTGGTAGCATAAAACCCGCGGTGACCCAGTGAATTATGCGCCGCGCGAAGCATATACATCCTATTCTCTTTGGCCACCACTAGTCTATGTGTCGAGCCATCCCCGCGCTTATATAGCTTGCCTGCTTTGCTGATGAAGAACGGACGGCAGAAGCGCATGAACTTCTTGTATTCAGTGTCTACCATATTGTTCGGCCTCTCAAATGGATTTTTAAGCCACGCAGCTACATGTTTCAGGCGTTCATCCTGCGCTATGCCCGCGTTTGAACGATGCCTCTCTACATACGGTTCTCTTCTGGCCGGATCGTCCCTTAGTCCTAGGTCTGGGAGGAGCTTTTCCTCTTCTGGAGTAGTAAGGACAAGGTACTGAGGCATCACTAGATTTTCTGACTTATAAGCCGCCTGTACACCTGCCATAAACACCTGTTCCTGATCTCTAGCTATAGACAAATCTTGATCAAAATCCTCGATGGACGCCGCGGTCCCTTCCATGGACTGCATAAAACCACCTCTGGTGTCTATGTGTTCCTTAAACTCATCGTATTCCAATGGCTGTCGGATTCCGTAGTCCCAGTCAGGATGATTCCCTGGCGGAGGGTTCTCGTCCCACCCTTCTTCCGTATTTGGGAACTGCTCATCGTCCGGTTGAGGATCTCTCCTAGAAAGCCCATCCGGTGGAAAGGTAACCCCTTTAACATGCTTTAAGCTAAACTGGTACATCAATATAATTTCAGTCCAACGGTTCAACGTAGCATTAGGCGCCATTCCCGGATTGGCTAGCATCCCCTTTATGTATAGCGCGTCCATTTCAACAACTAGGCGTCTACATCCAAGTAACCAGTACTGTAACGCTTCTAGGGCTCGTTTTAGTCCATATAACTCCCGCTTTGGTTGCGAGAATCGCGCTTCGCGGTCATTTAGCCCTATAGACATAAACTTCGCATAGTACCTGATCTTTTTATTGATCGGGTCACACTGGTACACCTGCGCACCAATTGCTTTGTATGAAGTATCCACCGCAAGTACGATGTCCGAGTCCCACTCATAATTGAGCGGTTTCAGACAGCCGGCGTGCTTACAGGCTTCCTTTACTTCTGCAAACGCTTTTACTTGATCGGGACCCCATTCCCATTCAACCCCATTCCTGACCAGTTTCAAGAACGGTTCCCCCATGCTTCCGTAGTCCTTTATGAAGTTCCTCATGACCCCTACGGTCCCGTTAAACTTCCGTACATCAGATGGGTCTTTAAGCGGCGGCCATCGCATGATTACCCCGATCCGATCAGTATCTGGTACTCGACCGTCATATGAACATATGTGGCCAACTACTGAGAACTTATCAGCGCACAGTATACTCTTCAAACCCGAGAGCGTTCCGTGGCAGTATTTAATCCGCTGGACGACCCGATTCAAATTTCCAAAGTGCTCCCAGACGAAGCGACGTATCCCTTTATTTTCAGGAATTGTCTCATATTCTCCGTCTTTGTCCTGGTATCTAGATCCTGGCCCTCGTATTGGAACATCATCTATGTAAGGAATTGTCACATGAGGTATCTCATCCCGTAGGATATAAGTAACATCATCGTGGAATATTGGTACCGAATTGGTCCACCCTTGGGGTAATTTTACTAATCTAAGCGCTCCAAAGGGCGTTTGAAAGGTAGTAAAATCCCTCGAACTCTCAGCAATGTCTCTATGGTCGTAACCTGAGTATAAATCCAGACAACCACCGCAGGCTCTGCCCGCAAAATGGTTAGCTAGCTCTTCTGTAGCCGGCGGAATACCCGAGTGAGCGATAGTAACGGCGTTCAGCGGTTCTAAAGCGTGCACTAGTCGAATACTCTTACCATCTTTCTTTATTACTCCAAAGAACTTGCTCCGATAGGCAGCATTGGACGGCTCGTACACTCCAGCATCAATTTTATTCTTGATTACTTTGCAGAATTCCTCGAGTTGTCCCCTAGGTATAGGAATACTTCGCTCTACCCACGTGTTATGCTCAACCAAAGGGAACTCTACTGGCGGAAAGAAATCATGACGGAAAGTACCGCGCTCTTGATCATTCCACGCGAACGCTGCCTCCTGCATCATCATAAACTCATGCATGAGTTTACGTTCTTCAGGCCACAGGAACTCTCCAGCGTGGGCTTTGTCGATTATAGCCTTCCTTTCGTCGTTATATCTCCCTGTCGGACAGAAATCCCTCGGATTCGGATTCAGGCCTGGCATATCCTTCAGTGGATCGCCTATAATCTCCCTTTTTATCCTGTACTTTTCTGGTAGCTCTGTGTAGACAGGGCGTACCTTTAGTCCTACTGGTTTGTACTTTTTACCAGCGAATACCGAAACCAAAGCTTTAGCTATAGGTGGTTCGGATATTCCTGAGCCTCCTGGCTCCGGAACTATGAAGTCTGCTGATTGGCAACACGCACACCGAACTCCTTGAACAAAGACGTGAGTAGTTTTAACTGGCTCATCGGCTTTCGTCCCTCTGTATGCCTTATTTTGGTCGGGTATTACAGGCTCGGTCCCCCCTTCTGCAGTTTGTACGCTCCATGTGTACACCTCTGCTTTCTCCATTTTCCTATGTTTCCTGGATTTCTTAACCCCTCCAGCACTAAATTCCTGTAACAAGGTGGCCGCCACCTTGTCTTCCTTCAATGCTTCGGATTCCGAGGAGGCGCTTAAGTAGGCTTCCTGGACCTCAGTTTCCGTGAACTGCGCCTTTCTCGGCTTGAAATACCCTTGTATCTCCAATTCCCTGTCCTTATTAAACCCGAACTTCAGTGCCAACTCTCCTCGTTCATGCTCCTGCATCAATTCTTCGAAGATTGGTGAAAATCCGCTTCCTTCAGCTTTGAGTCAGCAGTCTTGATTGGAACTTCTTCCTCGTCAGGGACCGTTTCTACCGTAGCTTTCTTATGGCTCGGGGGATCAACGTGCTTTCCTCTTGCGTGAGTAGGGACTGTGCAACGCTGTCCTGTATTCGGGTCCTTCAAAGTAATAGTTTGACTACCATCGGCAGAATTCTGGACTGAGCTCTCAGTTAGGATATCAAATGGTCTCCCCAATAGGATCTTATATGCTGGTCCTCGAATTACGTGGACCTGCAAGTAGACTATCAGGCTCCCGAATTTAAACGGTACATTTTTAGCTAATCCCACTGATTTCTCTAGTGATCCGTTGGCGCTCTGCATTATAATCTGAATATCGGGATCCCATAATAGTTTAGCTTCCATTGCCTGTTCGTATGACATGGAGACTATTTGCGACCCAGAATCCACTACAGACTCGACCACTACTCGGTTATTGACCGCTGGATACACTGATCTAAGAGAGGCTGAATCCCGCGCCACGTACACCTGTCTTGGCAACTCTCCGGATGCTAAAGACTCTAGATATTGTTCGTAGGGGTCTGGTATGGATACCGACCCAGCAGGCATATCTCCTTCGTCGACCTCGTTGACCTCGAATCTAGCTATAGCTGGCAACTGTTCCAATTTGAGTGCGTCATGCTCTAGCATGAAGACTTCGAACGTCGGCTCTAAGTCCTGGAATGGTAAAGATTCTCCCAACTCTTCTACCATAAGCGCAGCCTCGCTCCGCTGTTTGACCGGAATAGTCCGCCGCGTTTTCGTAAGCTTGGCTTTAGTGATGTCTCGGACTTCACTTGAGACGCCATAGACGTCCCTGGCTTTAACCAACACCTCTGTATCTAGGAATTTATTGGCTAGCTTCTGTGCTATCCCATCCCGCTGTACCGGTGCTCTTACTGTATACGATTTCTCATTTCGTTCAACAAGATCCTTATTATGTTCCGGCGTTCGGTCATCAATCCGATCTTTTGATTGGTGATCAACGGGCGGAACTTCCCGATATGGCATCCTCACCACACCATCGCCGCTGCGATCTCTTTCAATCACAACTTCTGCCACTCTAATCTTACGAGCCTTCGTAATTTCTGGCAATGCGTCCTCGTCCTCTTCACTTTCGCTTTCACTCTCCGAATCTTCTCTTTCGGTTCCTTTCGTCACTTTCGTTCTCCAATTTCTACTTTTGTCCGCAGATTTAGCTTCTGTCCGGTCCTCAGGAGGCTTTGCTGTCTTCTTACTACGCGACTTTGCCTCAATCCCTGGACTATTTAGAAATTTGGAGGCTGACTGACTCCACCGGACTTTCCTGCCCTAGTCATCGCAACGAATTGTTCCTGAGTCTGAGGCATATCTCCTGCCTGCAGACCTTGGATTAGGAAACTCCTAAAGGCTTGTTGCATATCAAACGCGGGCTGTACAGGTTGAGGGGGCTGAATAGTGGGGGTATTAGCTAAAGTTTGCTGGTTGACCTGTTCGGCTTTTTGGAGCCTTACTTTCAGCGTCTTTATCTCATCCAACGCCATGTCCCTGGCGTCAAACTCTCCTCCTGGTTCTCCGTTGAAGAATGACTCGTACGGCGTGGCTATGCCATACCAATTCTGGCTAGTTCCTTTCTTCCGCCAATACTCCTCTACACGCTGCTTCCTAGAACCGGGTCCTCCTGGAACCCATGTTCCGTCCCCTAGCTTGATTTTCCCGTTCTCGATAATAATAAGACCTTTCTTTATATGATCGTCTTTGGAAACGCAATCTCGCGAGAAATGACCCGGTAGTTCACAATAGAAACAATCGGCATTACTATTTCCCGTGTTATTATCAGGCCGGTTGTAGCTCATCTGATTATGTGTCTGAGAAGTATTGTGCTGAGTATTCGCCGCCACGGGCTCACGGTCTTTGTGAGGCGGTGGGCCTTTAGCTATTTGTGAAAGCTGTTTCAGGAGCTCATGGTGCTGTTCCTTCATAGCGTTCTGGCTAGTTGTAAATGCGTCTCGTAAGTGCGCCACCGCTCCTCCTAGTTCCTCTAACCTTTCATCGCGCTTCTCAATTTTTACCATTGGGAAGACGGTGGACCGAGTAATTGGGGTTTCAGCGGTGACCGACGTCATGGAAGTATCTTGGGTTGACGCCATAGATTCAGCCATTGTTATTAAATCCAGTATCTCTATAGGATCCCCTTTTCTGCGCGCTGCCGGCGCTGCTTGCCCTGCTACAGGTGCTACAGCGGGTACTAAAGGTGCCATCTGGGTTTTTAACAATGCCGTAGAACTAATGGTCAATCTTAGAGTGTTCGCGAACGCCGACTCTAGAGTCTCGAGGTACCTTTTACAGGCCTCAGCATTTGTGATTAGCGCAGATCCTTTCAACAATTTGTTGACTATGGTAACAAACTCTACTCCGAAGCGCCTCAGTCTCCCTTCATCGAAGACTGCTACTCCTTCGTATCGTTTACACACTTTTGCCAGGTTCTCAATTGAACCGTCTTCTTCGATCTTGACTTCCGGATAACTCTTGAAGATTTCCTCCAAGAACTCCTCGTAGGTCCCGATCAAATATATGGGAAGACTGCGCCAGTAGACTTGCTTCTTATAGGGAAGATAGTCCGTGAACTGCTTCTTTTTAGCGTCATTCGTGGTAATGCGCGCGAGTTCTAAGATCTGATTCACTTGTGAAACGAATATTAAAAGCTCTTCATAATCGTCCGACTCGAACGTAGGCCTATTCTTATCCCAGGCGTACGGGATCTTGAAATTGGCTAGGCTCGGAGCAGTCTGGTTATTGGGTGGGGCGACGGGGTTACCGCCGGCTTGGGGAGGTATCTGAGTTCCCATTATGAAACTATTTATCGAGGACGTGAATTCTGATGTAGAAAGGGACGGAGGAAGATCTATTTCTTCCTCAGGTATTGATTCTGATGGACTCGAAACTGTAGCTAAAGCACGAGTTCTTTGCTTATATGCTTTCGTCCTGCTTTGAGTTTGGTCTTTCGACTGCTCTCGGCCTGCTTCGACGGGAGTAGGTGCTTTACGCCTTGATTTAAGCTTTGGGGGATTCAAAGGGGTCGGTGTTCCGGCCTCAAAATTCCTTAAACTGCGTCTTGGCGGTAGGCTTTCTGAAAATCCTGAAGGGACTGTGGTAGCTTCTCCCAATGAAGTAAGCTCGGATGGTTCTGCTGACGCAGAGGTACTGGCAATAGGATTTTTCGGTCCTGAAGGCAGATTGACTCGAAAGTCCTTCTCAAGTTGTTTAGACTCGAGGTATAATTCCGGACAAAAGACTTTAAATAAAGTCTAGATACGCGGTATTTGTCTGTCTTTCCGACTGCCTAAGCAATTGAAAAATCTGTACTTCAAAGAGGTATAGACCAAATGAACCCCTCGCGGTGGGCTCCAGATGAAACGCTGTGTATGAAACCGCGTATGAAATCTAATGCAATATAATGACCTCAAGAGACCACTAATAACACCAATAACACAACACAATCCACTCAATACAACGTGCAAGTTCGGGGTTCCAACCAAGTATTAGGTTGCTGCAATTTGGTACGATACGGTCAAAGTAGTAAGACTTTGTGCTACGGTGGGACGGTAAACGGCTTTATACCGATCTAGGCGCTTTATGGGCGATCTAACGGCTTCGGAAAGCTTGGTTTTTATCACAAAGTTGGTGGAATGACTTCCTGGGAGTTGGTAATTCGCTTTTATAACGCTGTCTGGTGTACTTCCGATGTTTTACAAGCTATAGCTAGAGTTGACTTTTACGTCTACAATGCCCGATAATCGCTGATCCTTAATATTCCGCTGTTCGCTGCAATAACCCTTATCAATTCTCGCTGCGTACGGTCTTTGGACTATGTCCGGTCCAATGATTCTCAAGTAAAACAACGAAATATCAAACGGAAAAACAATTATTATTTCTCAGTGGTACTCCGAACGAATTCAAGTCTTTCCTAATATCGTGCAAGCTGTAATAGCTACACTTGCGATAGGAGAGGGGTGAATCCACTGGCGAACTACTGCTATTCTACTGCTATTTATACAAACCCAAGAATCTATATACGGACGCTTTACAAACAAACAAACAATAAAATGAGTCATGCCCTATGACCAGGGCTGTGGAGCTTTATATGATTTATGGTCACGAAAGCAGGCTGTAAAAGGTTAGTTTCAAATACATTGGTATATTTCCCGCATAAACGATCGGTTGTGATCGAAAGACCCAACATATTCGTGATGCCATCAGCTTCTTTGGTTCCTGTCCTGGCCTAGACCTCGCCTAAACTTGGTCACTGTCGCTTCATCTCTATTCCTGGCCGACACGCAGCACCCTCTGCCCGTTCCGTGCCTGTTTGATTGTTCTGTATTTCACAGAACGATCGAGCTCGATCGTAGAAGCCCTCAACCGCTGCCAAGCGTGGGATCCCATCGATCACCCGCGGAACCGGTTATAGTTCCGGTCCGTTGAGTCATCAATGCTTTTTACGGCCGCCGCCGGGATCTCCCGCCGCTTGTACTATCGTCCGTCAAATGTAATCTAATCTTCAATAGTGATTCCCCAGTGTCGCATAGTCGTAGTCTAGACGGCTTTTTATATATCCTGACTTTGAACAACGCACAGAGTACTCCAATTCCATTTGAGAATGGTAAAGTGACCCTTTAGCTATAGGTTCGTGGCTTCCCCAGACTCGAGCCCTTTGTGGTGGCCGTCATCTAGAACAAGCTACTGGCTTTAGCATACGCTTATATCCTTAACTGGTTGCTCGGATCTCAACACCAGCCCTCTGAGACGGTGTAATAGCTTAGTTTATAGCCAGTGACGGCGACTAAGTGATGTAAAATTGAAAGATTTCACGCGTGTTCACTTAGCCAGCTTATCACCGTCGTCGACGACGGCTTTCTTTTCCAACTCCCTCGCATCCGCGGATATCATGCCCGCGTAGTCGCTCTCAATGGCCGCCGATGGATGATATGGAGTGCCAACTCGAAGCAAAATCCCTTCTATTCTGGCCCTAAAGTGTATATGGGACTCCCTCCGATGTCAGCAGAACCCGAGCAACGGTGCTACGACGGGCAGAGCGGGCGGTGGGACTATGTCAAGGTCGCGCAGAGCCTCAATGCCACTCGCCCCTGGCTGGCGTTCATAATACGAGAAGGCAAACACGATGAGCAGGACGTTGAGTACACTCCCGTGTACTCCGTCTGGATAACCACCAGCGCGCACAAAACCGGACATCTCGACGTAGCCTACGCGAAGGCCCTTGTCGATCGAAGCGATGAGCTGGACCGTCAAATGCTCTCGCTCCTTCCCGCCGTGCTAAAGTCTCGCCTGAACCTCTGCCCGTACCGCCCTAGGTTCCCTGCGAGGACGAATGTCGAGGGCGTGGCCTCCGTCGTCCTCTACGAGCGAGCGGTTGATCAACTCGCGGAGATCCAGAGAGGCATGCGCGAGAAGCGAGCATGGATCACCTTTGCGCAGAAGTGGATCGCTTCGCCTCCGCCTATCATCCCCTCGCCCGGCGCCGACATCATCCCCGCTAATGATGACTTCATCGGTGTTTGGATCAACGGCGCGGCTCGCGAAGACGTCCACTGGTTCCTCACGGAAGCTCGAGCACCCTGCTTCATCATCCACGAACTACCTGTGGAAACCCCCGTGGAGAATGTACTCAATAGCTTCCGGGACGACACCGATGTGCCTAACCCGAACGACCATCAAGCTTACGAGTACGATCGTCTTGCGATGGCGGAGGTGTATCGGTACACTCGCGTGGAGGACAACCCCCTTCCCGCCGTCCCTCAACCTCGGACCCTTCAAGAGCGGTCTTGGTCGAGCCTACACTGGCAGTTGGGCGTGCCGGTCACCACCGCCCTGCCCCTCTCCGTTCCCCATGCAAACTCGGCGGACCCCGTAGAGTCGATGGACGTCGACAACACCGCGGCCAGCAGCATAGCCGTGCCGCCCGTCGCCCCTCCGGCTGGAGGTGGTGCGTGGATAGTCTTCAGAGAAAGTGAAATCGACGATGAGCCGGTGATGGCTGAAGTAGGAGGGCGAAGGAAAGGGAAAGCCGAGATGTCGGAAGATGAGGAGCTGTGGTACGATCGCCGCCTCAAACGCAAGCTCATCTTCACGGACTTGCCTCCCCCGCCCTCCGGCTTTACGGTAGACGAGGAGTATGGCAGGCCAGTGCCCGGCTGGCCGTTCGGGTACCCTTCCAACGGAAAGTTCCTCCCCCGGAAGGTATCCGTATGGATGTACAAGAAGGAACTCCCGCATCCTGACGCTGTCGGTCGGATTCCCGGCAATCCCGATCCTCCCGTTATCGCCGCCGACGATGCTGATCGCGCTACCTCGCCGCCCGCTAGCTTGCTCCCCGTCGCACCTCGCCCTACCCCGCCGGCTGTAGTCGCCGCTCCCGTCGCGCTTCGCACGATCACTCCCGACGTCGAGATCGTCCAGACCGTGGAGTCCTCGCTTGGAGACGACGACATCGCGCCTAATGTACCTTCGTCTCCGGCCCGTAGCGAGGGAGAAGTATCCCTGGGACCTGAAACGGAAGAAGATGACCCGTCGAGGCGAGGAAACTCGCCTCCGGCTTCTTTCAACAAGGATGTTCCTATGCGTAGTCCCTCCCTGTCGCCTCTTCCTCTCGTTCAACCCGCGCCGGCTCATTCCCCGTCCACCGACTTTAAGGCGCGAGAACCGTCGAGGCAGCAAGCAGTGCCTCTGGTCCGCGACTATGATGGACGAACTCCGACCCGCTACGTCCGGGTGCGAGGGCTCCATGCCCTGCACACTACGACCATGCTGGACAACTGGATGGCAAGCATTCTAGTGAATGGGAGTGGGCTCGACCCACTACGGGTCTTCCGCCTACGGATCGGCGCGGTGACCGAGTACGTTGTCGAACTCGGGAGTGAGCTGGAAGCGCAAGCGCTCATGGCGGGTACCATAAGCAACTTAATGGTGACTAGAGGAGGCGTATATCTCTCGCGACGAGAGTTCGACTCTGTCGCCACCAGGAACCCGCCAGAATACCGTCAGCCTCGCCCCCTGCCACCTCGCCCGCGCTCGCCGGGACCTCGTTCATGGACCCCCGCTCGATATGGCCCAGGGCCGTCACGGAAACGAGGGAGATCCCCCTCGCCAGACGTGCGCCATCAACGGAGCTACTGGGATCGGTCTCGTTCGAGAGAAATCCGCCCGTACAGCTGTTGGGCACCTCAACGTTCACCCCTGAGACGATCGCGATCCCCACCCGCGATGCGGTTCCGATCGCGCTCTCCTCGACGACGCTTGTCCCGCTCGCGGTCACCGCAACACCGTCCACCTCCGCCGCGCTTGCCCTCACCGCGTCCCCGTCCTCGCTCGCCTCGCCGCTTATCTCCCCCGCGGCTGCCTGCTCAACCTCGCTCTCGCTTGGAAACGAGAATGAGTTCCCCCCCCCGGGCGGGACCATCTCGTTTCCCAGGAGACTGGACTTCGCGCGAAGTGGTGCCACCGTCTCGTAGCCTTCTCGACCGTTTCGAAGACGGAGAACCCCGCAGGCCCTTGGAATCGCGATTGACCGACGATGCCAAAGCCGCCGAGAAAGCTCTCCTCCTCCGGCTACGAGTGGGCCTCGATGAGCGCATCGGGCAAGTGAAACCTCAGCGCCGGCGGAAGCACAATCGTAGTGCTAAGCGCTTGAACAAGATCATCGAGGATGCGGAGTCCCTCGCTCTTCCCCGGCTTCCTGTCATTCCGGCCTTCGAGTGGAGGGACGAGGACATTGACTGGTTCATTGACGATGAAGCTGGACTGCCCCCGCCGGACGACGCGTACGAACCCTTCGGGGACTTTTATGATACAGATGACGAATGAGCGCCTCCGCACTGGGGGGCACTGTGATACCTGTATATAATATTATAATTGTAGAAGTACGATCGGCTCTCATATTAAGTATTTGTACATATTGTTTACTTACATAATACATCTTTTTACACTTGCATTTTCCCATGACCTGAGCTCACGCCAGTGTCGTGCGTGCGACTACCCGAGATCACCTCGACGGCTGAGCACCCATCTCTGCTCACCTCTCCAGGTCACAGGAAGTCCGACCGCGGGTAACACGGTCCCTTAGCATAGGGTTACAGGCTCGAGATCCACTACGGTGTGATCTCGCCTCTCAGGTGCGACGCTCGCTAGCGTCGCGTGGACGCGCTCGCAGCGTGTCCCGCTCGACCTTCGTCTCGCGAGAAGCCCCCGCCGGAAGCCATCCGCTTCACATTTACCTTGAGCCGCTCTTCCGTCCTTTGTGACAAGCATATACCAGCGGGCTCATGATTCATCTCCTGGGCAATCCCTCTATTGTCCCGTGCCTTTTGATCGCTAACGCTCTTTGTCCTGACTGTTCTGTGAAGCATGTAACCCCGACGGGCAGAAATAAAGAACATGTGTCAGCCAGTCCTTCTTTCACGCGAATCCCTTTCTGTACCCTGTTACGACCACCGAGCTCCGTAACGCCAATTGAAGTACAAAGGGTCCTTCCCTCCCCTCCGATAAGCCTTCCAGTCAAAGTCTGGGAACGATGCTGGAGCTACTGCTACCCGTCGCCTTCGAGTACTCATCTTCGTGTGTCATCTTTTCTGCGCCATATGCCAGCCGCTCCTCTTCACACAGACATTCTGCACGCCATCCAGCGACAATATAATCCCCCTGAATTAGAGACACCTCCGAGAACATGTCGTCCAAGAGGGAAACGGGATTCGAAAAACAGATATAGGGTCGAAAAGTTTTTTCAACCCCCCCTCCCGCCCAAATAGGGAAGGAGTTTCCCACCCCTAGCGGCGGGCCGCCTCTCCGGGGCATGTGCGGACCACCGCCACTGCATTAACAGCTTCCTAATCCAACCAACTATGCTACTACTCACCTGTCTGGCACTCTACTGTACTGTGAAACCTTCTAGTTTCATAATTTTTATTCCATTCCATGGGTGGGCTCTCTTTGAGCAATTAAATGCTGAACTGAACAAGAACTGAGGGCGTGAACTGGCAGTGCTTCCGGCTGCAAAGGCATGTCTGCACTGTTCCAAAAAATTGCACTGATAGTGTGTACAGTAGTGCTAATTTTTCATCTGCACACCAACAGATCTTTTTTTTTTTTCACCTCAGAGCCAGCACGCAAGTGTTTCTGAGAACTGATCTGTGCACGTGAGGTTTATCACTAGTCCAAATCGGGACAACGAAGTAGCACAGCAGCATGCACGTCTTCTAGGTCCTATATTTCACTCTCCTACCCTCCCATGATGTCTTACTATGCTGTGGGAGGCATTTTGAACCTCCCTCATACCTACATGACAGAAGTTTTTTTCAGCCGCCCTCGGGAACCCCCCGCCCTGTATCCACAATTTTAATACCAAAACCGCCTTGACATCGTCACATTCAGCCTCCGTCTCCAGAGTGTATGCGAAACTCGCCACGTCCCCTCTGTCCGCCTGCTGGTGTTTATTGGCAGCTTCGAGCTCTTCAAGCTGCAGATATGGTTGACCGCAGAGATTGTGCCGTGCTCTTTGCCTTCCTCCTCAACTGTCCGTGCCTTGAGCGTTGCAGTATTCTCTCTGCAGTAAGATCCCTGCACTAGAACCCTAGAACCTCATGCCTGGGACGATCCCGCTGCTCACATACTTCTGCGCCCCCATATTTCTGGCAGAGACCTTCGCCTGCACCCGCCCCGTCGACACAGTCGAGCTGACATACCCGAGTGACAGTAGGCCAGCAGATGTGATGCAGGATGTTGTTGGGGTCTTGCCTAGGGCTGCATGCAATTCTCTGTGCAAGCGCGCTCTGCCCGCTGCTCGCGCCGAAGCTCTTCGGTTTATGGCCGACAAAAAGAAGACCTCCAAACCTTCGGATAACACCTCGGTCTCGAAGGATGCAGACGACGCGGTTATCGACATTGACGAGACCGAGACCCAGGTCAACGAGGCCACCACAACTCGAAAGAAGCGGAAGACAATTCAAGGGTCGCTTTCCAGCTTCATCGACAATGCCATGACCACGACACAAAAAAATTCTGCAGATCGGAAATTGCTTCGGTGAGTTGAGATTTAAATGGTGGAAAGTTGGATCTGACCTGGCCACTAATAGATTCGTAATCCATGCCAACGTAGCTTTTCGAAGCGTTGAAAATCCCTTCCTACATGACTTCCTGCACGACCTTCGCCCTACATACAACGCACCTGGTCGTTATGCTCTCAACCACACCATCCTCGATAGCGAGGCAGCCGATGTATTCCTCCGTGAGGCGGAACGCCTCCAAGCTTCCAAACTTCTTACCCTTTTGGAGGACGGGTGGGAAGACCGATTGAAGCGCAGCATTTATGATGTCGTGGCAGCTGGAATCAACTCATTCCCCATCGTGATGAGCCTCGACGACCTCACCGGAGACCGCGGCAATGCTGCCAAGTGTCTCGATATTGCGGTGAATTCTCTCAAGCTCATGGGAGTCCCGGAAGCGCGAAACTTCGTTGCCTTGACCACGGATAATCCCACCACCATGCAATCCTTCCGGCGTAGTTTCCAGCAGAAATTCTTCTGGATCCTCACCTTCGCCTGCTTCTTGCATAGCCTGAACACGCTCGTTGGCGAAATCTGTGCTTACCCAGTGATTAAAAAAATCATTACGAAGGCAAACCGGGCGGTCACCTTCTTTAACGGGTTGCATTATTGGGGGGGGCAGCTCAAATCGGAGTCAAAACGATTGGAGGTCCCGCGCGGTCTTAAAAAGAACTGTGAATCTCGGTGGTATGCCCTCATCCTTCTCTGCCTCAGCGTTGGCTCGCATCGCCAACCCCTATCCATCATCTGTCTCCGCCCAGATGCCCAGAAAAAGAAGGATGGGCTCTCTGCGGTTGCCTCCGACGTCATTTCAATCATCTTGAACGACCCCGAATTCTGGCCATTGCTGAACCAGCTCACGCGCATCACAAAGCCCATCGTTGATGCTCTTGGAAACTGCGAATCTCGTCAGGCTACGTTGGCCGATTGCATGCTCCAGCTCATCCGCTGCGCTCGTACGATGGCGAAGACGACACTGGAGGAGGGGGAAAGTGCCGAATTCCTTGCACACGCGAAGGCCACCTTCGACCGTCGATTTCAGAAGATTGCCACCCCCCGTTCATTGGCTCGCGCTATTCCTGCACCCACTCTGTCGAAAAATCGCTGTCTCCCAAACTGTTCAGGGACACTCACTCGATTTCATGATTGAAACGGCGCTGACAATTGCGCACCAATGGAAGTGGAGCGAGCCAAAAGCGAGGCAGCTTGTCAGAGATCTCAAGAGCTACTACCAGTGCAAATCTCCGTTTGCGGGAGGGCAGGGAGACGCGAGGGAGTGGTGGGAGGCAATTCCAAAAGAAGACCACGAAGCGCTCAGAAGCATGGCCATCGTCCTGGCCTCCATCGTTCCACATTCCGCCGATGTCGAGCGCCTTTTTTCGGGTCTTGGTGGCATTCAAACGCCGCGCCGGAACTTGATGGCGGTGGACACAATGGAAAAGACCGGGAAAATCCACAGCCGTCTCTCCTATGAGCTCTACCAGCGTCGCCAAGTAGCGGGGAAACCCCAGCATCGGAAGCACAACCACATGCATACTTCGGAGACAACTGGTATCGACACGGACCTTGCGAAGGATCTCGAAAATCCCATCACTTGGATCCCACCTCTCGAAGGGAGCGATGAGGATTCAAACGAAGATATTGTTGATAAGGCTGCCAAAGATCTGCAGAAGCTCTTGGACGACGAAGAACCAGTTCCAGTTGAGCCAGGGTCCGTGATTTCTGGGGATTTGGTTGATTTCGCGGAACTTGAGCGTATCGAGCGCGGGGAGGTTGCGGGGATTGAAGAAGACAACATTGATATTGTGGGAGGGGATTCTGCAGGGGCATGGAACATCCAGGATCTTATGTAGGATATAATGTATAGCACAAAATCGCAGCGTCGCAGCAGCAAGCACCGTAAAATGATGTGCCGAGTTCTGCCGAGTTCTGCCGGCATTCTGCCTGCCATTCTGCCATTGTGCCTGGCTCAATTGCTCTAAAATCATTCTGCCCACTACACTACCCATCCCGCTCAGCTTTACTTTGTTCTCCGCCATTAGTGCACTGCTCCCATGCCTGCCCGAGTTCAGCATGGATTTCTGGGAGTCGTGTATCTATGAGCCAACATCTGACGCTGACGAAGACAATGCTGAGGTGGTAGGTGATGCTGAATATTGTGTGCGATGCAATAACAACGTGGACTCAGATGCAGAGGAGCAGGTTGGAATTTGGGTCGCATCAAATCATCATCTCGGTGCATGCTTGGGGTCCTCAAAAAACCCAGAGTAATAATTATTTCCAACTAGATGAATTATCTATCCACGTTCCCAGCTCCGAGCATGTCATATTCATAGCTAAGATTGCCCTCAGCTCCGACGGTATTGCCCCAAACCTGGCGACCTTGTTCGCCGTTGTGATAAGGACCGCGGTGCTACGGGTGTGAATGGGATGGTATTCAGTTGGTAGCTCGGTCGTCCTCTAGAGGGTGATACAGATGAAATCTGGTTGGAGGAAGTGGTGGATACGTGTTCTGGTGGTTCCTGTTGTTTGGCATTTGGGAAATTGCGAGACGGTCAGTGCAAAATGGGGTCGAAGGTGAAATATACTCGTCAGGCTAGCTGTCTTCTAGCTTCCTGAACTCCTAAAGCCTTCTACTTCTCTCTAGGTCAACACCTTTTCCTCGAATGCGTGAGGCGTGAGCTGAGATGTAAGAATCTGCCAAATAGGGGCTCCGTAGGTGAATTTAACATCGTCGAGGATCGAAATACGGCGAGGGGCGTCGCTCGGTACATCTGTATGGTCACAGACGATTTGCCTAAGTTGACGTCTTTACAAGGCTCCCACTACTGCACGATGGAGTGTCTGCGTAGGAAGGTGGTGCGGGTAGGATGTCCGATGGTGGTGAGCGCGAGCTTCTGGGAGAGAGCTGCGGTGGGGAGGAAGGTGGAATGTCCAAAGACAAGCGTGAACTGAGGTGGGGTAAACTCTGTATTGGGTGGGCAAGGTACACAGGAGGGGAAGAGTGGGGGAAAAACCACTGCCCAGGAATCTACTGAGTACTGTGTCTAAAATACTTCCTCTTTTATACCATTTCTCGCTACACAGCCTCAAGGCACCTGCTACATGTGCTACTTGCCTCGAGGCAGGCTCGTCCATTGTGGTCGGTACTGGCATCTGGGCGAACGCAAGAGCAAAACCGAAGATTCACACAAACACGAGCTGCCAATTTGAATTTGGAGGTCAACTTGGTCAAACACGAGGGTCTAGACCGTAAGGAGTGGACACCCTGTTTCATGGTTCAGCCGTATACTGGGTGTGGGCTCCCACGATGCATTGGTGCCCTTGTTTTGGGGGTACAAAGTGGTGGGGATGCGGTGTTTGACCGGAATTCTCCTGCAACTGGCGGTGCTACGCTCACGAGTGTCCTGGTGCATGGTGATTGTGGAATTTGAGGATGTGACCGCTCTCTTCGGGGAATTGCCTTCTAACCAGTGGTCGGAGTCATTTGGTGCGAGTGCCATGTCGATGTAGGGTTGCCTCTTGTTGGTCTGTGTCCCTATTGAAGAAGTTTCAGGACCTTGAAAGGTCTTGTCTATGGTGTATGCGAAGTGGGTATGGTGTGTTTGGTGAATTCGGTGTTTTGCCAAATCGGGTTTCCTAGTGGTTCCGGATTGGGGAATCACCAGTCTAACATTGCTCCTGCGCGAGGGCATACACAGAGCATATTCAGCCCTCACACCATGTGTCCACCCCACTTCGGATTCATTCTATGACTTTGCTCACCCGCAGTTACAATCAGAGCGTAATGGACTGGATCTGCACCGGTCACGCTGTGAGGGTCCCATACGCTCTGTGTATGCCCTCGCGCACCAACGCGGCTGTGACGGACTTGACATGACACAATCACCCGATTTGGACTACAAGAATCCGCATTTGGATATTCCTCCAGGAATCTCACTCGCTGCGCCCCTTCCCACGGGAATCCACCTCGTACAACACCAACCGCACCCCCAGCGACCTCTTCCCTCGGGATCTCATATAACTCCAATGCTACAAGCATCCTCACAAACTCGATCCCACAGGATTTCGCACACATATGTCACCACGGCACGATACGACCAAGATCCCACGGGATTACGCCGTAGCTCGCACACCACGAACCCCCCAGATGTCTTGAATACCACCTGCAGTTCGGACTTTACAAGATACAGGCTCCACCTATGGGAATCCTCCGGGATATGCCCTCAGAGAGGCCTGTATCCTCGTACTCCGCCCACGAAGTGACAACCACCGAGCTCCCGCCGGATAGAGGACGGACACCGACAGCACACGGGACGATTCATCCATGTTAGGATGTGTTCGAGCCCTGAAACACGACCCAATGAGTCCACATCCCAAATCCTGCTGGTCTGTCAGCGAATCCTGCCGGAATCGACTGTTACGACGAGGTTTTGACACCAAATCCCGCCGGATTTGCTGACACAGCGATTCTATATGCCGAATCCTCGGGGATTGACGCTCTCTATCCGCTGGGATCGTTCTCTAGGGAAGGTCTATGGTGCGACGGGGGCCGGAGGCTGTGTAGAGTCGGAAAAGGTATAAAAGGACCACCCATTTTAGCCAGTAGTCAGTCAATTTTGGGAGTCAATTCTTGGGCAAGAGTTTTCCCCCACTCTTCACCCAGTGTACCTTGTCCCCCAATACAAGAGTTGATCACACACACACACACACACCAGTTCACGCTTGCTCTAGGGCACTCTACTCTCTTCCCACACTTGCAGCTCCTCTTCAAAGAGCTCGCGCTTCATCATCCTCGAAAGCCTTACCTGTGCACACCTTCCTAAGCAGACACATCGTCGTGCAGTAGTGGGAACCTTGTAAAGGTCTACATAGCAAATCGTCTACGACCGCAAGGACGTACCTAGCAACACCATCGCCGTACAACCAACTCTTGTCAACGTTAAAGCTACCACGGAATCCCCCACCTGGAGGATTCACGCATTCAGTCTCTCGCCCAGCACCTAGGGGAAAGGCGTTAAACTGAATCAAAGAGGAGACTTTAGGAGTTTCAGACCGTTCACCACTGACCTATCTGAACAAGTATTTCTATATTCTAAACCGTCCATTTTGTTAACCACACAGTTCCAACCGAGAACACCATCCGGACCAACATACCTGTTTCTCCACCGCCACCCTCTCTAAACTAGAAACCATCTGATATAACCCCTAGAGGACGAACACAGCTACACCGCGAATACCATCATCATTTCACACCGTAGCACCGCGGTCCTTATCACAACGCATCACTCCCCTGCAGCCTGCATGCTCTGACCATCTGACAACTCGATCCCCAGCGTGTTCCCTTCATTGCTCACCAACAGCGGTGTGCGCTTGTTGCCTGATTTGCGCCGAGTGGGGTTTGATGGTCGGAATAACTGGAGTTTGCGGGATGGGGTTTGGGTGCATGGAAATCGGGAGTATGGGGGTTATTGGACGAGCCTAGGATTGTGAACATTGCCAGTGGATCTGTTTATTGCTAGGACACATCAGATTCTCAGATCCCCGGAATTTTCTGGAATTATTGACCCGTACGGATTCCTGTTGGTGTACATGAAGGGAATTGCCGCACTTAATTTTCACTACTGTCATGGGAGAAATATTTGATTAGCGAGCCGCGAGATCTCCATGTGTATGTTGATAAGGCTTAATCTGTATCTTCCATCTTGTGCTTGCCCCGCACAACATCATGGTCAAAAGACAATCCGGCTCAACGCAGATGAGCGTGCAATATGCCGTGTCTGTTACAGCGAGCTGGCAAAGACGATGGATGTCAGTATGTCGGGTTTCTTCCCTGGCAGTCCGAGGGCATGTCTCACCCGCATTGCATTCACCAGGATCAAGCAGGAGCATGAACGAGATATGCAAAGCGATAGCTGCGCACTGGAAAGATAGCGGCAGCCTCGAGACGGATCGAAGTACTCCCCGTTGCTGTTCCCTTTTGGAAACCAGAAAGCGGTCCACAGACATCTCAAGGAGGCGCATGTCAACGCAGCAGATCGTGTGATTGCGGAGAAGTGGACTAAGAAGCAGCCCGCTGCGAGCCAGAGCCGGATGTGCACGCTCCTTGGGCTTGATGGCGCAAGCGAAGGGGAAGAGGGGACTCTGATCGGATGGGACCTTCGATTCGGAATCTGAGGAAGATGTCCCGCCAGTGCCAGCCCCATAAATTCAAAACCGGTGAGTTTCAAGAGCTGTTTTTTGTCGTTTCGAGCGATCTGACTCTTTCACAGGCGGCCAAACGTCGTCGCAAGGGTAGTGTTGCCGCGGCTTGGCGTGGCTCGGCTAGCCGATCAAGCCGAGCCGCAATTAAGCCAAGCCTAGCCAGCCGTTTCCCATGCGGCTATAAGTGGCTCGGCTTCGGCTGGAGCCGGCTTTGACCTTGGCTCAGCGGCCTCAGCCGCGACTCCAGGCGGCTCCCCCCTATTATTGGTCGCTGCTTACCTCTCCTCTCCTCGCTACTCTACATGCTACCTGTCACTCCCCTGGATCATACCTCCTCCTAAAGTACCACATACAACAATTCTCGGCCCAAATCTCATGGCAACAATGTGATCCTGTAACCTTTTTGAGGCCGGTGACTAGGGATCGTCACCGTACCCGTCCAGGACGGTTGGACGGACGGACGGACGGATAACCGTCCCGTCCCGTCCCAGAGCTACTGGTCTCCCCAGCGTGCCGTACCGTCGCCGGACGGCAGTGAAGACGGCCGTCCCGTCCACCGGAAGACGGAAGGACGGACGGATGATTACGGTCGTGATTTCTGGTCATAATTAATCGGCTGGTGGCTCAGGGTTAGTGAATCCCCAGAGAAAACTCCGTGCAAATCGTGAGAATTGTTGCAGAAATTGTTGCAAATCCATTTGTTTCCCGCTTTCTCCTCATTTTGGACGTCAAAACACGCTGGTCATCAACGTACATGATGTTTCGTAAGTCAGAATTCTGAAATTAGAACTTCTCAAATTAACACAAGTAGGATGAGCGCTAGGATATCGACTCGTTGTGGACGCGTACGTTGCCACAAAAAAAAAAAAAAAAAACCTTTGCACTATGACTGTCATGTCTGACAAAGACTGGGATGCCATCAAGCTCGTCTTGGAATGGCTTGTTCTACCCAAAGGAGCCATGGTGAAGATGTCAACTACTAAGAAGCCGATGCTCTCTCAAACACACGCCATCTTTCGCATCCTTCAATCAGCCGTCAAGTCAAGTACTGGTCAAGTATCTGTAATCTTTCTATCCCAATCAATTCCACCCTGGCGCAGCTCACTGGCCCAGAGAAGTTGCAAAAAGGGCTCTACTTACGATTCTACTAATTTTTATTATTTCCTTTCCATTCCTCGTACTTGTTTCAGACTTACTTACAATTAAACTCTGATAGTTCCTTTGTATATATGTTTTACTGAGTTCCGTCCAACCGTCCACCGTCGGACGGCCGTCCCGTCCACCGTCCCGTCCCGTCAAGCCTCGTGAGAGAGCCTCCGCTACCGTACCGTCGACGGACGGTCAACTGGACGGCCGTCTTTGGTACCGTCCGTCGGCCGGGACGGACGGTGACGATCCCTACCGGTGACTCCCTCGATGGTGGTGATGGCGCAGCAGATGAGGCAGCTACAGGCTGCACTTGGAAGTTCAGGACTTCAGGCACCTTGAGGCATGTTCTGGGACGTGCTGGATGGGTCCAGAGTTGTAACAAAACAAAAAAACCGGGAAGCCACTGGGAGCCACGGCTGAGCCGAATCCAAGCCGAAAGCCGTGAGAACCAGCCGTTTATAAATGGCTTGACTCGGCTTAATCGGTGCCGAAGCCATCAAAGCCGAGCCGGGCCAGCATCAGGAAAAAATCACTTGACTACGTAACACAACATAGCCGGAGTAGCTCCCGTAGCACGGTAGACAGGTCCCTGGTCTGTAGCTGGAGGCAGGAGCTACGGACCACTATAAATGGCTACAGTAGTTCCGTAGCAGCGGCGGGCTTTGGAACAGTCCATAGCCTCGAAGTAAACATAGTCGTTCACAAATCTCGGACAGTAGACAGGAGTGAAGTATATGCATTGAAATAATTAACTACATGGAAAGGACAATGGAAAAGAGCACGTCGAGTAGAGGCACCCCCGCGGCCGCGCGCGGGCGCAGATGAGAATATAGAGACCTGAAGCATGAAGTGGTTGCACTGGGGTTCGCCGGGTCGTAGTTGGCTGGAGGTCATCAGCTTACACCGATCACATAAGTAGAGTGCCGCATACATGCATCCAAAGTGAGCTCCGCCGCGGCAGCGTCGATGAGTGTGACAGAGACCCAGGTGTCAATACATCCTGTAATAGATAAGAATAAATGGTGGAGAGGTTGAAAAAGAAGGAACCGACCAGGTGCTAGCGAAACTCGTGGGAACCGTCCCTCTCCCCTACTCGAGAAAGCCCGTGCACCTTCCGCTCATACTATCCGCCGTCGCCGACTTGTGGGACCTGGCTTCGAGTCTGCGGGGGGTATCGTGCCATGGTTGCGTCTTGGCGAACGAGAGCAGACGCCGCCGTGCATACGGCGTCGGTGCTTGCGACGTATTTCCTCTTGCGAGGTTCTTGCTGTTTTGTTGGCCATGCCGAAGTGAACAGCGAGATTGTATGGACTGCAGATGATTTGAGGACGTGCTTGCAGCTTTTGCAGAGGAGCGTCGACACTTGAGGCTCTTGAGACAGCGAGCGCGAGGGCGCTTAGGACAGTGCTGAAACGGTAGCTTGGAGAACTTGAGGGGCCCGGGGGACAGCTTGCACCGATTTGCGAGGGCTTGCAGGGGTGTGGATGCAGGTCGAGCCAGCGCAGACCAACGCCGGCAACGGTGAGACTCGGTGAGAGGAAGAGGAGGAAAGATGGGATCAAAATCAACCATCGGAGGGAAACGTGATGTGCACGGACCATCCGCAGTTTTGATGGCGGACCTTGAAATGGACTTAGATGATTTCTCCCATTTCCACTTCCTCGTTGTTAAGTAAAATGTGTTCCCGGTGGTCTCTAATCTTATGCATCGTACTTAGTACCATTGCTCAATTCACGCCGCATCAGACAATGCTGTCTGGACATCAGATCACTTTCAAATAACAAGAAGTTCTGCGTGGTGCCGAAATTGATTCGAGCTTGTTCATCGCCGCAAAGTTGTTGAGCAGCAACATCAATATTAGTACTACTCTGACTGATATGTCTAGCTATTTTTCCGGCATGCCTGGCTATTGAATACTACAGGTTGCTATTGCGAGATCGGTGAGAGCTATGGCGGCTACTGGCGCTATTTTGGGCTACATATCTAACCGGGCCGCTATTCCCCACAGAGTTTTTCCTGATGAGCCGTAGCCGAGCCGCGGCAACACTACGCAAGGGCGTAGTAAAGATAGAAGAGGATGTAAAGAGTGAAGAAGAGTGAGTATATATTCCAAGCATGTACTTGGGCTGTCTCCGAATTATCTTTGCAATTTGCATGGCTGTAGTTGGGCGAAAGCTGGCAAGCCGAGTCTGAATTGCGTCCGGCGGCCGTGACTGCCCGTGACTTTATTTCATCCCGTCACGCTTCCTGCCTTCCACCGCGATCACTGCAGCTGCACGATTGCACTCAAGCCAACCTCGCAAGGTCTGCACCCGCCCTTTACCCCTCCGTGCTCTCGTTCTTTTCTTCGCCAACCGCACCCTTCCCTCCTCTTACCTTTTATTTTCCCTTCCTCGTTCTTTCCTTGCAATTTCCTAAGTACCATCTCTTTCGTTTGTATTCGCCAACTCACGCATCGTCCAGGGACCCATCTCAATGGTGCGCGCACGCGATCTGCGATGTCCGCTTCCTCGGGCCCGCGCTCCTCCCTCATGCGGCACTCCCGCCTCTACTACCACCACGCTTTCCGGACACTAGCGTGTACGGATGCGCGGCGGATTTGTATAGTAACGGGGGCGTACGGCGGCGCCGTATTCCGCTCAGCAACAACTGCGCCATTCTCGTGCAGCAAGCTCAAACACGGCTCAGCATCGACATCGAAGCCCTCACATCAGCAACGGCAACGGCAGTCCGCCGCGAGCCCGCCGCACGTCGACGAGCCGCGTCGACCTGCGCCTTCATTGTCCGGTATCGCTCGATTCCCTCGTCGCCTGCGCGCTCGTCAGTTGCGATGACCGTGCCAGAAATCAAGAAAGACACACACTGCGAGGGCGCGCCGGTGTAATGCCGCCGGGCGTCGAGTGCCCACGCATGCGCGTGGCGCGCCTCCTCAACATGCTGCGCGCGCACAACCCGACGAGGGATGCAGGTGTGCCGTCCCTCCCTCCGCTGCTCTTCGGTCCTTCGCTAACAAGCGTATGTTCTTGCAGGGGCCGTACGGGTCGAGGATGGCGCTGGGCTAGGGCGTGGGCGCAGAGCGTTGAACTGCGGAGAAGGATAGTCTGGAGTGGGTGCGAGGTGCGTTACTCTTATCCTTCGCTTTCGTTCGCTCGTATCGTCCATCCACTCCCACTCCCTCTTCCATCGCTCCCGCCCCCGCCTCTACTACCTTTCACCGCCAAGTTCCTTCCGCCTTCTGCGTCCTCTTCCCAGCCCCTCCCACCTCCATCCCTCCTCCTTCCTCCACTTGCCTCCCGCTCCCTTCTGCGTCGCCGAGTCTTCACCCCGCTCCCTGCCATATTCGTACACCCGCATCCTCCCCCCTCACCCTGCCTCGCTTTTCTCCCTCATTCGTTTCCCCCTCCATTTCACCTTTCCTATCAAGTCTGCCGACTAACGCGCCGTACAGGGACCTACGCGCGCTCGATCGACAGCGTACGTTTATGCACGCACGCGCGCTGCTTCGCCATGCGGCGCGTACAGCGCCAGATACGCCGGCGCATCGGATCCCCGGCAGCAGCGGCGGCGGGGCGGGCGTGCGGGGTCGGGGACGATGTCGTATCCAGGCGCCAGGGACCGACACTGTATCCCGCGGAGCAACAGCGACTAGACGTCTGATCCCGCACCCGTCGTCCCCGTCTTCCCATTCCATTCGAGGACCAGCGCGGGCTGCGCCTCGATGGGGTGCTCCTCGACTGTCTTGCTGCCTGTGCGCGCGGAACGACGCCGCAAAGACGAGGGACTCCGGGTGGGATGGTGCTGGGCTAGGGCGCGGACGAGCGTTGAGCTGCGGAGGAGGATAGTCGGGAGCGGGTGCGAGGTGCGTTATTCTCCGTCGCTTTTCGCCCTCCTTGATCGCGCCCTCCCGCGCCCCACCCCCACCTCTACTACCTTCCACCCCCAAGACCCTTCCGCCTTCTGCGTCCTCTTCCCAGGCCCTCGTTCCCCCCCTCTCCTCCTTCCTTTCCGTGCCTCCCTCCTCCTTCCGCGTTGCCGAGTCTTCCCCCGCTCGCTGTCGTATTCGTACCACCCGCATCCTCCCCCCCGAGTCTTCCCTCGCTCGCTGTCGTATTCGTACCACCCGCATCCTCCCCCGAGCCCTTCCTCGCGTTTCTTTCTCATCCGTTTCCCCCTCCACGGCTTTCCCTTCAAATCTGCCGACTAACGCGCCGTGCAGGAACCTGCGGGCGTGCGATCGACAGGTGCGCCTATGCACGCGCGCGCGCTGCTTCGCCATGCGGTGCTCGGACGGCGCGTACAGTGCCAGGTGCGCCGGTGCATCGGATCCTCAGCAGCAGCGGCGGCGGGCTGGGCGTGCGGGGCCTGGGCCGACGTCGTATCCAGGCGCCATGGACCGATGCTGTGGCAGCAGCGACTACGCGTTGGATCCCACCTATCCCGCATCAGGCGGCCGTCCGTCTACAATCCGAGAACCTGCGCCTCGATCGGGGTGCACTTCGACGACGTCTTGCTGCCTGCGCGCGGGACGAGGCCGCAATGACGAGAGAATCCGCGATGGGCGTGCGTGCGGGCTGGTGGAGGAGATCATGGCTGCGCGCGAACGCCGAATCCGATGATGACGATGGCCAGGGTGGGTGGGTCCGCCGTACCCTCCGCCTCTGATCTTTGGCGCTGATGCGCGCGTGTTGAGGTTACAGGTCGGGAGAGCGAGTGTCTTTCACTCCTTACTTTTCTCGTACTTGTACTCGACCTCTGTCTTACACCCCCAAATACATTCCCTTCCCGCCATTCGATTAGCCCAGCGTTTATTCCTCCTCCCCTTCGCACCCTTCCTCTCCCTTGACAATCATTCCATTCCATCTACCTCTCCGTCTTCGTACCCCTTCCTCCCTTCCAATTTTTCGTGCTTCTCCCTTTCTATCGTCCTTCCTCAGGCTCTCCGGCCTCGTCTTCATTCCCCTTCTTTCTTTCCCCATTTTTCCGAGCGAGTGTTGATGGTGCGCGCGCGATCGGCGGGTGTGCGAGCGCGCGCACTTGCGCGCGGCTCATCCGTCACAGGGTTGCGGCGGCGCTTGTGCACGGGTAGTCAAGAGCGCACCCAGCGCCGTTCGTATACTCGGGAGCGGCCGCAGGGCGTTCCGCTGCGCAGGCGGGGAACCGCACCCGACGCACGCGGGCGTGGACGCGGCTCAGAGGACGGCGGTGGTGGCGTGTACGCCCGCTGCTGGTGCCGCTGCTCTGTCGGCAGCAGCGCCATACGCGCGCGAGGAAGGGTGCCTTGTAGGCCTTGGCGCGCGCGGGGGCACTGCGCTAGAGGATAGAGTCCGCAGGGCATCAGCAGCTGTGGGGTTGCAGCGAGCCGCGGCCGAGTCGAGACCGATTGGAGAGCGGGACGATAGGCCGCGCTGCCGTAAAGCTATAAACAGCACTAGGCGCCGTGGTACTCTAGCGCCCACGAGGCAGTGCGGCGAAGCTTCGCGCACCGAGGACCTGTACGCCGCCGCGTCCGCGGGGATGGAATCGGGGAGCGGAAGACGTCGGGGGCGCGGGAAGGCGGGCCTACGCTGCTGCATCGTGCTCTGGTCGATGTCGGCGGCGCTGTCTTCCATCGTTCTCTTCCTCGCTGCGCCGCTTACGCGTCTATCATCCTGTCCTAGCCATGGGGATGCATGTATTACTGTCAGGAGGAATAACCCACGCGTACTATTATTGCATGTACTCGCCGTGCATTGATCAATATGTACTTTGTTTCAATCTGGGACAAGAAATTGTAATGGGGAGGGATAATCAGTGTAATAATTGCCTCTCTTGGCTAGGATGACATGGTCGGAACACAAGGTAGAACATTGAGGCTGTCATTTGCTATGATCTTACGAGACGCCCACGAAATTGAGGACAGCTTGATAGCAGCCGGATGTTCCGAGGCTTGCGGAGCACATGGTCGACCGTCACAAGAGGATGACCCGTGATTCAACGCAAGCTAAATTGATTCAGATACCAAAAGTTTTAATTGGCAAAAAATGGCCCCAAAATCCCAGCCGATATGTCCTGTATACGTTTATCGATTGTTATCGATCATTTCCATTGGCTGGTGATGGCATATCGGCTCTGATTGCCAACCAAAGCTTTCGGCATCTGAATCAATTTAACTTGCGCTGAATCACGGGTTATCCCTGTGTGCGTGCAGCCTTTGACTTCGGCGGCTTCTACAACTATTATTTCTCTCTTTCCCCCCTCATGGCTGAAGCACTGGGGACCGTTGCTACCCTCATCCAGCTGCTCGATACAGCGCTGAAGGCCCGTGAATACCTAAAGGACTTCCGGGATGCCCCGAAAGAGCAGCAGAAGCTCCTCGTGGAGATGGAAGGTCTCATGCCGCTTCTTGCGGAGCTTCTCAAGCGTTTGGTCGACAACCCATCCAGCGAAGCTCTTCAGCAAATGACAACTCCATTGACAATATTCAAGACTACTATGGAAGAGTTTACCAAGAAGTTGGGCCCTCGCGATGACATGTTAAAATTCACTAGAAAAATTACTTGGACTCTTTGGAGCAAGAAGGAAGTAGTTGGCTATCTCGAAGAGCTGGAGCGCATCAAAGTCTTGATCAATGTCTGGTTGACCATGGGTATCTGGTATGTTTTCACACTATGTTGCAGCTCGTCTATTTACATATCCGTCTATGCCAGGGATTTGAGCCTAAGGCAAATTTCTAACCAGGCAGGTGAGTACTAAGTTGTGCCTAACCGAAGAGACTAACTTACTGACCCTGGTCAGATATCCTGCTTTCAGTCAAGGATGCTGCCCACCAACAAAGAGAGCACATTAGTGGTATGTTTCGGCCTCATTATATGAATCTATACTCAACATTGAAAAGCTGAGAAGCGACAAACAATCTGTGATTGGATATCCCCATTGGAATTCCTGCAACGGCAAGTGGATGTGTTCAGCACCTTACAGTCTGGGACTGGTGAATGGCTCCTGGCAGATGCCCAGTTTCAGGATTGGGAATCTAGGTCTGGAACAATACTGTGGTGCCCAGGGATGCGTAGGTAATATTCCCTATTGTCTGATTTCCCGCTGATTGGTTTGAAACACAGCTGGTGCTGGAAAGACAGTCCTCACGTGTGTAGTTATACTCTCAGACAATCCAGATAGCTCATGATATGGGGTGCCATAGATCTCTGGTATTCAATCATCTAGAAGTTCAAGCTCAGGAGAACAATGTTGGCCTGGCTTGCATCTATCTGAATCACAAGGAAACAGAGAGCCAAACACTTGCAAACCTTCTTGGTGCATTGTGGAAACAGCTCATGTTGGAGAAATCCATACCCCTTGCAGTGGATGCATTATATGACTATCACTGTATGCGGAAAACTCGGCCCCATCTGGATGAATTCCGTAAAGCATTGAACTTTGCTATCACCCAATATCCAAAGGTTTATTTCATAATTGATGCACTGGATGAGTACCCGGAGGATCTCCGTCATTCTTTCCTTCAATATCTGGCTACACTAGGTCCAAAAGTCAATATCATGATGACCTCTAGGCCCCACATTGGTTTGGATTCTGTTGTTCCAGACTTTCAGATCTTGGAGATCCGTGCAACAGATGATGATATCTGCAGATATCTGAACACACAGATTGAACAATCACCTCGCCTTTCAAGACACGTCAAAACTCGTCCAGACTTGCAGGAGGACATCCAGTCTAAAATTGTTGCCAATTGCAAGGGAATGTAAGTATCTCTTTTAGTGCTTCAATATGTATTTAAATTTTGATGTGGGCAGGTTTCTGCTTGCAAAACTTCATATTGAATCTCTGACTTCCAAAAATACTATCAAAGCTGTCAGAGAGGCTCTGCAACATCTACCAACAGATTTGCAGCAGACCTATGATGAAGCAATAGACCGCATCAAGCTACAGCGGGAAGAGGATAAAGAACTCGGCCTGCTAGCCCTGACCTGGGTTGCAAATGCAAAGCGGCTGCTGTCTGTCTCTGAACTCCAGGAGGCATTAGCAATTGAAGAGCACTCCACTTTTCTGGATCTTGACAATCTGCTGGACATAAGCATGATCTTATCTGTTTGTGCTGGCTTGATTATTGTTGATGAGACATTGTCTGTGGTTCGCCTTATTCATTACACCGCACAGGGCTACTTGGACGACGTTCAATCAGATCAATTCCCATTGGCCCAAACCAAAATTGTGTCCACATGTTTGACATATTTGTCATTCAAGGAATTTGAAAATCTGCCAACATCCTGGGAAGAACAGAGTGATCTGATTCCCAAACACACATTCCTTGAATATGCCCAATATTGTCTCCTCCATGCCAAAGGGCAGCCTGAGCTGGAGCTCCAGAACCAGATAATCTTTTTCTTAACCATTGAAGCCCGCAGATGGAAAGATTCTCATATCTGGCGATGGGGTGTGGCTCCCTGGGATTATGATGCAGGTTTCGAAGAAGAGACTGATTATTTTGGTTCTTTGTGGATAGCAGCAACATGCAACCTAGAAATCATAGCTTCAGACCTATTGACTCAAGTGAAGATAGCCTCTGAGGCCAAGGATCAGGCTTTATATACAGCCTCATATCGTGGCCACAGTCAGATGGTTCAGCTGCTCCTTGACAAGGGTGCAGATGTGAATGCCCAGGGAGGATATTTTGGGAATGCACTGCAGGCTGCCTCATTCAGTGGACATGAGCTCATGGTTCAGCTCCTCATCAATAAGGATGCAGATGTGAATGCACAAGGAGGACGCTATTGGAATGCCCTGCAGGCTGCCTCGTTGAATGGACATGAGCTCGTGGTTCAGCTTCTCATTGACAAGGGTGCAGATGTGAATGCACATGGAGGAGAATATGGGAATGCACTGCAGGCTGCCTTGTTGAATGGACATGAGCTCGTGGTTCAGCTCCTCATCAACAAGGGTGCAGACATAAATGCTGAGGGAGGAGAGTATGGGAATGCACTGCAGGCTGCCTCGTACAGAGGCCATGAGCATGTGGTTCAACTCCTCATTGACAAGGGTGCAGATGTGAATGCACACGGAGGACGCTGTGGAAATGCACTGCAGGCTGCCTCATCCAATGGACATGAGCTCGTGGTTCAGCTCCTCATAAACAAGGGTGCAGATGTGAATGCACAGGAAGAATATTTTGGAAATGCACTGCAGGCTGCCTCGTACAATGGACATGAGCTCATGGTTCAACTCCTTATCGACAAGGGTGCAGATGTGAATGCCCAGGGAGGATATTTTGGGAACTCCCTCCAGGCTGCCACATCCCAAGGACATGAGCAGGTGGTCCAGCTGCTCCTCAACAATGGTGCAGACACCAGTCTTTCTCCAGGTATTGAACTTGTGAATTAGGTATCTTCCCGCTTATGCAACTGAATTGCAATGTACTCATTTAGTTTGATATTTAGATAGTTTACTCAGGATATGCTATTCCATGTTCTTTTCGGTCAATACATACCATGCATGCACATCTATCTACTGTTTGCAATGAAAATCAGGCACAATACAATAATCTGTGAAGATCTGGGGAATACCACATGATGAAGATCGGAACTAAATCAAGACGGAGTCTCAGTACTGCGTTGAACAGAACATATTATGTACCTAAATCAAGACAGACTAAACTATAGTAAGTATGAGTGAATAAGTAGAATGAAGGAACTCACGACTCAGTACTGCGTACATATTTGTTTACGACAGTAGCTAATAGGTCGTCAGGAGTAAATATAAACAAAGGGAGAAGATAAATGATTGCCTGCTGATAGCGTGAATCTCAACATAATCATCACATGTTATGAGCCAGACATTCCGTAGCCACACAAATTACGAGTACTCATTAAATAAATGATGCTGACCACAGCGAGAACGAGGAGAACATCTCTCGGACAAGCCTCCAGTGTTGAATCATTGTGCCTCAGTGGTAATTAGTGTGAGGGTTACCTCACTGATAAACCCATCTTTGAGTTATGGGCTGCTGTAGTTTCCTTTTTTTGACTAACAGGATTGCATAGAAAACCGGATATGCACCTGAAGGCAGGATCAAGCCAAGGATGCCTTGATTAACCTTCCTGTTCATATTTCTAGTGATGAGATCAGCAGAGACAAAATTGTCTGAGTTTGGATCCAGGAACATGAATATTTTCAAGCTCAGACTATTCACTCCGGAATCTGTATCAGCTGCCTAATTGGGCCCAGGATGGTTGAAGTATTTCTTCTTGAAGGAAAATCAATGAACAGGCTTGTAGTGATGCCGCAATAAGTAACGTACTACTAACTTATGCAATTTCACTTAGCCTGCCAAAGTTAACTTAGGCAAACTTATGGCAGGCAAGTTGATCTCACAAGTGCAAGTTCAGTGAATTAGAGTACCATTAAGTAGCTTTAAGGGAGATTAAGTTCCAATAAGATGATGAACTTTTGGCCCATATCTGACCTATGCATCAATTCTAAGCTTAAGCCACGAAGGAGGGTTCTCACGTTCCAGGATGGCTATCGGATCGCTGCGGGAGGGGTCCAGAGATTCCTCAGCCAGAAAAGTATGCTTCATCAGTTTCTGTGAGCGTCATTCCAACCATAAATGGCTCTGAATAGTTGTTCCGAGTCCACGTCAATGTTGCTCTTATGTGGTACAAAAGCAACATTATTCTCTCCCAATACCGCAGAGGTGTGCATTCCACACAGTTATGTGACGGCTGGTGGGTGCAAGCAGGATAATATCCATGCATCTGGCTCTGTACAAGCTTGGGCCCGAATTCCTACATCCCCAGCCAGGAGTCCTATTTATCCACCGAGAAGAATCAGGATAAATTGAACCCAGCGCGGTCCCATTTCGGAACATGCCAGGGGTGCAGCGTACAGTACATCGGCCTAGAAATATACTGTGCTACGCTGCTACCTCGCAACCATTGACGAGCTCACCGCTTTCACGGCTGTAGATCTCCGGCACGAGGACAACAACCAAATTAGAAACTGAATTGGGGTACCTACGCTCCTACCGGCCATACCATGGGAACTGCATCGAACTCTGCGAAAACTTTGCAGACGAACTTCGCCACTTGACAGACTGTATCGCGACGAAAAATAAGGGACTTGAGGATATTTGTAGCGTTCCATGGGAATATTGACAGCACCCTCGGTTCCTTAACCCTCATTGCCTCCAAGAAAGTCTCCCGGTGTTCCTCCAGTCTCGGTGTGCCGCTGCAGAAGAACAATGCGTGCTTGACAGTCTCCACGCTGTTGCACCCAAAGCGGCAACGACGCTCATCGCGCGGAACATGCTCGCGATGGTACCGTTGCTTGTATCGCATGCGCTCCACAGCCAGAGGGTGCTGACTGACCAGGAGACGAGTGAGCGCCTTCCTGTGCCTCGCATTCTCAACAAGAGTCAGGTAGTGCCTCAGCACCACCGTGATTTTCTTCGCGGGTTCACCATCGAGCGGTTCGCGCCGGCCATGCAACATATACAAACGAGTTGACGCCGAGACTTCGGCGTCGAGGAACTTCATCGCCGAAATATACACCGATTTGGCGAGACCCAAGCAGGCCTCGGACGTGAGATCTGGGAGAGAGGGCAGCTCAACAGGAAATTTAAGCTTTTGAAGGGCAAACTTGAGGTCCGACCAGTAGCCTGAGTGCCCGTTCTGACATAGCACATATGAGTCCTCCAGAGCCGCTCGCGCATAGTGATCAGGAGCCAGACAAATCAGGTACGCCAGGTAACGGAGGGCAATTATGAGGCGGCGGTAGCAGTAGAGGGACTAGTCCCAGTTCAGTAAATAGAGGTGCGCGCATAGAGTAATCTCCTATTCGAGCCGCCCATAGAATTTTTGCTAGTGGATTTCGAAAACTGTCTGTGAAAGACAACGAGGATGTAAAACCCTCAGGGATGTTGCAGTGAAATTTTGAGGAGATGGCGAGGGAGATGAGACTTAATCGGTGAATGACCTGCGCAATTGGACACAATTCGGTTTTCAGCTGGCCGAAAAAGTGAAACACCATGGGAAAAAATGAGATCTTGTGTTAAATCACATTCTTTTTGCCAGTTTCATGGTTCAGAAAATCAGAAATAAATCACAAAAAAAATCTTCCGTGCCTGCGGCACGTGTTGGAGATGTGTTGAGGTCTGACTGTCCCTAATGTTTGGCCCAGATCCGAAAGTGCAATACGGGAACATCATCTGGATGTTCAAAATTGAAGAGAAATTACGAGTTGAATGTATTCCTCTGGAGATATTTTGTGCTCCATATTTAAGACTTTCGGTCGTGTTGTAACGTGTTATTTGGTCCTGCTTGGTTTGCATATCCTGCGCGTTCAGTCACGTGTCTGCTTCTTTATCCTGATCTCCAAGTTTTGCTCCCTGAGGTCTGCCTCAATGCTGCGAGTCGGACAATTCGATCCAAGTCTCGCTACGAAACCGCTTTGAAGGCTACGGTCACACCATGCTCTAGACTTGAGTTGCTCCAGATTCATTCTCCGGATGTTATCAAGATGTTATGCAAAAATTTCTCCTGGTCGGTTGCTCGAGCTAACGCTGGGGCTGTAATTACTCGCACGACAAACGATTTACCTTGGGGTGCTCTTCCATCCTTTGCAACAAGTCTATACCAGCGGACTCATCTCCTGGGCAAACCCTCTATAGTCCCGCGCCTTTTGATCGCAAGAGCTCTTTCTCCTGGCTGTTCTGTGAAACATGTAACCCCAAAAGGCAGAAACAAAGAATGCGCGTGGTTATAGGTCACTCAGTCCTTCCTTCACACGAATCCCTTTCGGCGCCCTGTTCCGACCACCAAGCTCCGCAACGCCGATTGAAGCACGAAGGGTCGCCGCGAGTCCTTCCCTCCCCTCCGATAAGCCTTCCAGTCAAAGTCTGGGAACGATGCTAGAGCCACTGCCACACCCGCCGCCCTCGAGCGCTCATCTTCGTGTGTTGTCTTTTCTCCGCCATATGCCAGCCGCTCTTCTTCTCAGACATTCCGCGTGCCATCCAGCGACGATATAACTCCCCTGAATTGGAGAGACCTCCGAGAACATTTATCGGCAGCTTCGAGCTCGACATCTCGTGGATGTTTCCCCGCGCCCCAGCTATGTCGCACCTGAATCGCACATACCTCTCCGCCGTCTGCGAATTTTCGGCCACGCTGTGCCGGTAGACGCATCTGCGCGTGCTATACCTCAGCAACCTCACCGTCGGCGCGGAAATCTGCCACGCGTTCGTATCGCTGCCCAACCTGGCCGAGCTAACCTTCGTGGACCGCGACATCGCCTGCCGCATCGTGCCCCCGCTGCCCCTCCGCCGGTTCACCATCTCCGGGCTGCTCAGCGAGGAAACGGGGATCCACTTCCCTCTGCACACCGCCCGCTGACTGTGCAGGCGATGTATCTGCAACATACACCGGACGGCGATTCTGTCCTTGCCACCTTCGTTCCGAGGCACACGCTAGATGAGCTCTTCGAGCTGCAGATATTCTTGACTGCAGAGATCGCGCCGCGCTTCTTCGCCTTCCTCCTCGACTGTCTGCGCCTTGAACGCCTCCACATGCTCTCTGCAACAAGTTCCCTGCCCCAGAACCTCCCGCCTGGGGCGAGGAGTCTCGCTGCTCACATACTTCTACAACCCCATATCCCTGGCGAAGACCTTCGCCTGCACCCGCCCCGTCGACACAGTCGAGCTGACGTACCCGAGCGACAGTAGGCCAGCGGATGCGGTGCAGGATGTAGTTGGGGTCTTGCCCAGCGTCGCGCGAAATTCTGTGCCCTGGACGAGCCTTCGCCTTCCACCCATCCCGCTCAGCCTTGCCCTGTTCTCCGCCGTTAGCGGACTGTTCCCGTGCCTGCGTGAGTGCGTGGATTTCTTGGAGCCGCATATCCATGAGCCTATGTTCGACGCCGACCAAGACGATGCCGAGCTGATAGACGATGCTGACTATTGCGCGCAATGTGATAACGGCATGAACTCGGATGCGGAGGAGCAGGTTGGGTCACATCAAATCATCATCTCGGGTGCGCGCTTGTGGTCCTCGCAAAAGCCAGAGTAATGATTATTTTCAACTAGATAAAGTATCTATCCGCGTCCTCAGCTCCGAGCACGCCACATTCGTAGCCAAGATTTCCCTCAACTCCGACGGCATGCCCAACAGCCAGCCGACCTCGTTCGCCGTGCGTCCACCCCACTTCGAATTCGCTCTACATGTTTGCTCAACCGCATTTATGATCAGGGCCTAATGGACTGGACCTGCACCGGCCACGCACCGCTCCCACGCAGCCTGCACGTCCTTTCCATCTGACAGCTCGATCCTCAGTGCCTTCCCTTCACCGTTCGCCAACAACGGTGTGCGATCGTTGAGCTGGCGCACTTGTTGCCTGATTTGCGCCGAGTGGGGTTTGGTGGTCGGAATAACTGGAGTTTGCGGGATGGGGTTTGGGTGCACGGGTCTCGAGAGCATGGGGATTATTGGACAAGCCTAGGGTCGTGAACATCGCCAGTGGATCCGTTCATTGCTACAGCGCGTAAAATTCTCAGATCCCTGGTATTTTCTGGAAGTATTGACTCGTACGGATCCCTGTTGGTGTAAATGAAAGGAGATGGCCGCAGTAGTTGGCTTCCACCAGTGTCATGAGGAGAACCTAGGAGAACTATTTGATTGGCGAGCCGCGAGACCCCACGTGTATAGTGATAGGGGCTTAGTCACTATCTTCCATCTTGCGCTTGCCCCGCACAACGCGGGATACATCAGATGTGACACACGAACACATGGGGAGTGCGACACAACCTGCTTAAGTGCGACACTCGGTGAGGATCTGCGACACATCACAATAGAAGTGCGACACACCGAGTGCAACACATCTATAGGATGTTCGACACTTCTACGGGATGTTCGACACAATGTTCAACCTCCACGTGATGATCGTTGTTCGTGCAGCTCGCGAGTCGAGGCATTAATTACAAGCAAACTATATATGCAACAAAAATATTCTGTAGTGAAGAACGAATCCAGCCCAGAGCGTGGTTGTAAGCACGTTTAAAATTCTGAGAAACTCCGATGAGAATCGAAAATGTAGTATTTGAATCGTAGACTTACCTATTCGTCACGTCGCCTTGGGGTTTTGCGAGGCCGCTTGGTATAAATGGCATTTGCCTGGTCAACCTCGGCTCGAGCCTCACGTTTTTTGAATGCATTCAGCGGCGGAAGTTCGAGCTGCGGGGCGACTGGGGCGGGTTCCGGGTGAGGAGGCGAAGAGAGCGGTACAGGAGGAAGTCGGGGCCATTCAGTGGACGGGGACAACGGCGGCTGTGGTTCAAAAAGGAGTGAGGGT
Organism: Mycena vulgaris; assembly: GCA_029204335.1. NCBI lineage: Eukaryota > Fungi > Basidiomycota > Agaricomycetes > Agaricales > Mycenaceae > Mycena > Mycena vulgaris. The sequence goes on from JARGYA010000022.1 coordinate 86,843, forward strand.
GCAACGGGATCCTTGGGAATGGGCGCAAATAGAAAATTGTAGTCATCTGCCGTGAATTCATTCGACGTCGCGGTGGACTGTTGGAAGTCGGGCGCCGCTACAGCGCCGTTCAACATGAGTGTACCGAAATCCTGAAGAAAGCTGAAGTCGAAAGTTTGTAGTGTGTTGAAGTTCGGGGGGTCCAGGACAGGGGAATCAGCGAAACCGTACGGGTTCAGTGTAAAGAACGCATCTGGGCTGCCGTACACGACGTTCTGAACAGTCGCAGGCGGAAGGGTGTCAAACGGAGCGGTAAACGTCGTAGCAGTCGAGGTTGACGCGACGGGCTGAACGGGGGATTCGATCGTACGCAGAAACGCCGGAGTGGAAGTTAAACAAATCTCGCTCAAATATTAGATGTAGGACGGCACCAAGAGGTCTGGTCTTCACACGACCACTAGAACTCGAAGAGGCGAGGACACGCCGCGGATGAGAGCTCGGCTGCGAAGCCTTCACACCTTGCCGCACAGTCTTTTTGAGTACTTGCAGGTCTTTCAACTCTGCACCAACCTGCTTCTTCTGCTCTTGAAGCGACGCCTTTTTGAGCGCAATGCGGTCCAGTTCTTCAGACTGCTCGCTGGCCTCGTGGCTCTTGCGCATCCGCGTAGAATTGCGTGTCGAGTTACGGGCCCGGCGATGGGAAGACTCGTTGCGCGAATTGAGCAGTACCCCCGATTTGATGGAGATCTCAATCTCTCGGGCGACCACGTTGTCGAGCTTCCTGCCACTGAATATTTTAACGACATGAATTAACTTGATTATTTAAAGACGAATGAATGCGTGCGTACCTTTCCATCGCTTCGACGAGCGACAACCCTATACCGGTCCTCGAGTTCGTCCAGGCATGCTGTGCCTCGCCGGTATTTGTGGTCGCGGGAGTATTGACCCAGTCGTCAGCACTCATCGGAGACTGGGACTTGACCAGGCACGGCAGGATCCAGGCGCTCATTGCCTTGTGATCCCACCAGTCTGCTATAAACATGAATAACGGTACACAGGTAGCACTGGAAACACACCTTGAATCTTCTTTATACCAAGACCCCGCACGAACTCGGAAAATTCGTCGATCCCCTCTTCCGAGTCGATGTAGACAAAGTCCATCAGACGCTTGTAATCGTCCGCGGATACAAGCGTCTCGAAGTCGAGAACCGCGCTGGAACAACCGAGCGGTGAGTGGCCCAGAATACCTAAAAGATCGACGATGCACTCACCGTTTTGCATGTGTTGTACAGAGCTTGATGATCTCGGGTGCGACCTGCTCGGGAGGAGTATCGAAGGCAAGGTTGCTGTACGCCTCGTCCTTGTTCAATTTTGAAAGCGAGCGCGTCGCGCCGAGGACTTGTGCGGCCTCCATGTCAGAATTCATCGCCAGAATGCTACCTCCTTCAATGAAGCGTTTGAATCTGACCGGCTTCCCAGTCAGCTCGAGTTTCACCTCTTGAAACTTGTTGTACAGGCTCTCGTAAAAAATCGGTGCTGGCCCCATTGATATAGGCTCGAGCGATGGTAACGGCTGAAGAACACTGAAATTAGTCTGCGGAAACGATGCAAGAAAAGACTCACCGCGCTGCAAAGCCTTGAGGAAAATAACTACCTCCCATTCGTTGAATTCCCCAGCGATACGTTTGAATGTTGTGTCATCTTCGAAGCTTGTTACGCCGGCGTCATCCAAGAGCCTCATGAGCGATGCGAGGCACGTGAGGATAATTACTCCACCGTCTTTTTCGAAAGCAATACGCTGGATGTAGCGTTCGTCGACACCCTTCTTCATATCCTCGAAAAATAGCTGAAACGCGCCTGGAGAGATGCAGCGTCAGTACACAAACATCTGCCTCATTTTCTGGTGAAGGTGAAAAATGCGTACCCTTGACGCCGAGACCCTCAGGATAGGCCTCCAATTTCGTCTCGTGAACCAGCTTTTGCTTCACCGTACTGGACTGTAGCGCCGCAGCGAATTCGCCCGGCTTCTTGCCCCCGAGAAGCAGCTTTGTCGAAGGAGCTGGAGCGTGCTTAGAATTGGTGTCAGAATTTCAGTTGATCGCGTACCGTTATCCACCTTTGCTACCGTTGCACCGACACAGCCCGCAGCCTGAATACACTTCTTGTAGACGGCCTTATGTTCGTGCGACACCTTTTTGAAGGCAGGTATCGGGTGGTTGTGGGCGATATTGCCCGGGTGAACGATGAGGGCCTTACGAATACTGGGGTCCATGGGAATATAGATCCGTCTCTGGACCGGACACGGACGCTTCATGATTGCGCTCTTCGTGTGAGGCTCGCCATTGACTATGTGTGTAAACGCTGGTACAGGGAGTCTAAATTAAATCTGGCACATAAAAAACGAGAGAACACACCGCATTTTTTGGACTTCAGGCCGGTGGTGGGATGAACGATAGCGCTGCAGAGAGGAGTGTCTTTGGAGGTGTCTGCGGCAAGCGGCTGTCCGTTGAAACCCGCTAAAAACAGGTCTGGGTCAACGTCGTCAGGGATTGAGATGCCGGTATGCTTCGTGTTGTCCGAAGTCCAGCCGCTGCATCCGAGCCAGAAGGAATGGCCCCGAGATTTCTGCGTAGCGGAGATGGGTGAGTACTGCAGTAAACGCGAACAATTGACATACCTGGGTTTTTGTCCTCAATACCGCAATTCCCTTGCATTTCCCACCGTCGGCCGCGTTCCCGGTGCAGGCGCGATTGCGAACAAGTTGCAGGAATCTTGAAAGCGTCTCAGAAAACAGCCATGACTTAATTTTGCACGTACTCCATGACCCGTTGTTCGGGAGTTCTTCCCTCCTGCCGGCGTGTCTCCCGCTGTGCAGCAAAGACCACGTCACGAGTGGCCGGATGTAAATTGCGGCGAACAACGTCGAGGAGCGCTGTATCGGTGTGCTCACAGGCATAGCTGCCTACAAGGTGGGTCAGTATCAAATGATTACATCATGGATTCTGACATACCTTTACAGCCGAGGCGAGAACCGCGGCAGAGGATCGGCGGCTGACCAGACTCAAATGTAACAAGCACCTTTGAGTCGCCTGTCCCGGTCGGGCCCTCGAACGAGTCGTTCGTTATCCTAAGGCTAAGGTATCAGCTACGCTTGAACTTCAAAAAATTCGCGACGTACCTTGTTTTTTTATCAAAGCATCAACAGTGTACAACTTGCCGTGCTTATCCGTCAGATTGTACTGGGCATCATGAAGGTCAACTACAAATGCGGTTGCAATTTCAGGGATGGGGAAGGCAGATGGAAGTCCGGGAACGTATTCAACCCGCTGGACAGTCACATTACCGGTAACGCGCATCTCGCCGACGCGTACCCGAGATGATAGGCCGTCATCCAGCCACAGCGTATCTGAATCTTGTAGACCACCCTCGGACTCAGATTCATCAGCAGAGAGCTCGTTGTCGTCCAAATCTACCTGTCATCAGATTGTGTTCAGTACGAGGCGCCAAAAAACTTACCGGTCCCGACGTAGGTTGCCTCGCTTCCGGCATCAGATCGAGGCAGAAAATCGTCGGAATCTAAACGTAAATCATTGATTAGAGGAACACAAAGAGACAAAAGGCACTCACTGGTTAACTGACCCCCCCGACAATCCTCGACTTCTGAGTCCGAGTCAGAAAGAATCTCCAACACCTCCTTGTTCCCCTCCTTCAGAGTGCGAGTTTTGATTTTGGCGTTAACGGAGGACGGCACTTGGCGTTCCGCAGCGAAGAGACGCGTGGACGCGTCGGATTCGAGTTTGACGCGTGTCTGAAGCGTGTCGGAGGAGTGGGAATCGGTGTCGGGCCGCGCGAGAAAGTGCTTGAGCTGATCCATATTAATCCAGTCGTTGTCGAGGAACATGCTGGCATTGGACGCGACATATTCCGATTGGTAGATCTGTGGGCGCGCATCAAGAAGTATGTCACTGGTGTGAGAGAACACGTACAGAGTTCCGAAACGCGATCACGACGCGTGTTGGCAGCCCGTCAATCAGCGCGTTGTCGGTCACGGAGCGCATCGCGACGTTTGTTCGACGCGTTTTGGCGGGCGGCGGCAGGGCGGGTGGTGGTGGTAAGAAAGAGAGGGAATTGATATTTGTTTGGCCTGCCCTCGGGAAATCTGATGTGTCGCACATGCCTGAAACACGGAGGTGATAGCAATGTGCGACACATTGATGTGTGTGTCGCATTTGATATCGCGTGTCGCACTTCAACTGGATGTGTCGCACTTGAACTAGGTGTGAGCGGTAAGTGCAATATTCCAACTGATGGCCCATCAAGAGAAGCAACCCACCTTCCTCGCCCGCCAACTTGCGCCACCGTATGTAATATGCAACTAATAGAAGCCTTTGCATCCGAGTATCTGTCCCGCCGCTTCCTGGCAGCTGCCAAACACGTCCCAACCACTGGCCTCGACGTTGATGCGTCCCCGGAGGCTGTTGATGGCGCATCGGCGATGCCGTGATTGCATCAAATTCGGCATCTGCCCGTCGTCGCCGCCAAAGCCGCCCCATGGCTCCGTGGCGGCGACGGCGGAGGCGGCCGCGCGGCATCGCCCAGAGCACGAGGGCATCGGCGTCGGCGTCGTTGAGTCCAGCGAAGCTGAGTGGCGTTAATGATGTTGATGCCGTTGAGCGTGGTGGGCGGCGTCAGGCGCGGGCTGCGAGAGGCGTTGTCGAGCGCCGCAGAAGTAGGCGGCGGCGTCGGCTTTGTTGAGAGCCGGTGGGCGACGTCGGCGGCGGCGTAGTTGCCTGGTGATTTGATGGGATGCCGAAATCGCCGGCATGCCGGGCTTGATGCAGGACGGCATTCGTGATGCCTCGTGTCAAGACCGGCCGATGGCGTGTGCCGCTTGACGCGCCTTGCCAGGCGGGCCCGCCGGCCCGCTCGACGTCCCGCGGCAGCCCGGTACCTGGCTATTCTTTTATGTTTAGTTTTACTGAATTTTTACTTGAATTTTACGTATGAGAAGCGCAAACTTCCCTGTCACCTGTCAACCTGGCCATGGCAGTTGGAATATTGCACTATGGACTCACTAGGTGTGTCGTACTTTACAATGTGTAGTGGTGTCGCGTCTTATACAACCTCCGCACAACGTCATGGTCAAAAAGACAGTCCGCCTTGACGCAGACGAACGTGCGATATGCCGCGTCCGCTACAACGAGCTGGCGAAGACGATGGATGTCGGTATATCGAGTTCCTTTACTGGCAGCCCGAGGGCGTGTCTCACCCACTGTGTTCGCCCAGGATCTAGCAGGAGTACGAACGAGATATGCAAGGCAATCGCCGCGCACTGGAAGGACGGGGGCAGCCTCGAGACCGGATCTGAGTACTCCCCGTTGCTGTTCCCTTTTGGAAACCAGAAAGCGGTCCACAGACATATCAAGGAGGCGCATGTCGACGCAGCAGACCGTGTGATTGCGGGGAAGTGGGTCAAGAAGCAGCCCGCTGCGAGCCAGAGCCAGATCCGCGAGCTTCTTGGGCTGGATGGCGCAAGCGAAGGGGAAGAGGGGGACTCCGAGTCGGATGAGACCGTCGATTCGGAATCTGAGGAAGACACCCCGCCAGTGCGCAGCTCCAAGAGAAAGGCAAGAAAGACCAGCCCCGTGGAGTCAAAACCGGTGAGTCTCAAGACCTGTTTTTGTCGTTTCAAGTGATCTGACTTTTTCACAGGCGGCCAAGCGTCGTCGCAAGGGCGGGGTGATAAAGACGGAAGAGGATGTAAAGAGTGAAGAGGAGTGAATATATTCTAAGCATATAGTTGGTTCGTCTCCGAATCACCGTTGCAACTGAAAGCAACAAGGCGAAGTGACTGGATCGCGGACTGGATTGCACCCGTGCCCGTGACTGTCCGTGACTTGCCTTATTCATTGCGTCACGCTTCCTGCCTTCTACCGCGATCACTGCAGTTGCACGATTGCACAGCCAGCACACAAGCCTAACACGAGGTCTACTTGAAGAGCACAAAAAATGGAGGAAACTGATCTGACCCAGCTTCCAATCGAGCTGGAGCGCGTCATCTTCGAGCTCGCAGCTTGGCGGTATCCCGAGACGATTCCGATATTGATCGTGGTTGCAAGACGAGTATGTGTGTGGTAATAATTCTCATCCTGAATTCTTCGCGGAAAGTTAAATCTCTTTCGTCTTACGCAGGATCGAGCCTCTCCTGTACCAAGTTGTGCTCTCCAGTGGAGGTGACGAACGTCTGCTCCATATGATGCAATCGAAGCCACCGGAATTCCTGCGGCAGCACGTTCATCATCTGGCCCTCTCCAGCGTCATCGAACGGAGTGCAGTCACGAACATCCTTTCGACCTGCACCAACATCTCGGACCTGGCCTTGTGGACCGGGGATACATATCCTGAACTGCTGGCCGACCTCCGCTACCTCACACACCTGCGCCACCTATCGATTAACATCTTCGAGCTTTTCGGAGGGCGCGCAACCCCCGATTTGGAACAGCTCCCGTTTTTTCACCTCACGCATCTCGACGTGTTCAGCGCAATCCCGGAGTCGGTGTGGCCGGTCTTCGGGGCGCTTCCGAGCCTGACCCACCTCTCGTTCTCCGACTACTACTTGCCCGAGCTAATCGGTAAAGTGTTCGACACATGCACGGGCCTGCAGATCCTCGTCGTAGTCTGGACGCAGGACGCAGAACCTGTGGAGGAAACGTCGGAAATTACAGACCCGCGCTTCTGCACGATCTCATGTCCGGACTTCGAAGCTGACTGGGAGCTAGGCGCATGGGGCGGGCTCGACTTTTGGCGCCGCGCCGAAGAGTCCGTCGCGCGCAAACGCTGGGGAGAGATCCAAGGTGCGGACTTCTAATAGAGCTATTACTTGCGTTGCCAACGATATTTCTCCAGGGTCAGACATAGATGCCTGAACTTATTTTTCTTTGGCGTCCGCGTTGGTCTTAGTTTTTATATACGGTGTTTCCCCGCCGCAAACATAAAACATTGCTTCATCTAAAGACTGCAACAACTTAATCGCGCAAGCGTTCGTGAGGGCGCGCGGATCTGGACCCTGCCCCTTCTCATCCGCTTCACACTGTCACTCTGCAACTGTCTCATTCGCCTGCCTTGTACCCCGGGAGAACTTGATAAGCGCGCTTGTACTGGTCATTGATGGGGCGAATAGTATGATGATTCGGCAACTCCAGAGTCGTGCGCCTGCATTTCGTGAGCAAATTTCCGAGGGCCATGAGAGACTGAGACCGCTTCTTGCCAAGTCGAACAGGCCGTGGTGAGATGCGATCAACTAAACTGAACGCGTGTAACTAACTGTATTTGTTGCCGCGGTGTTAACGGCGCTCATTTGAACGGCCATATGTCATTGACACGAAGGTGCATCTTAAGATGCGCCAAAATTAACACAACGGACACGTGAAGATGTGAGGCTTACCTTATGCTTTCCACGTCTCCTTCAGGGAGGCGCGCATCCTCCCCCGGGCCTGGGCCCTCGCTTTCATTCGGTGCTCCGACACTCTCGCCACCCCAATCCGAACCTGCTCTCTCATTGGCAGGTTCTCAGGTCGACCTTCAAGGTTCTCCCTTGTCTCACACCTCATGGAGGGAGAAACTCGACAAAGTACACTGGAGCATTCACCGGAAAAGTCCCCAGAAGAATACCAGCCAGTCTAAACCCGGTTTAGATTGGGAGCGCACTCGTTTGGTTCGTCTGCTGTAACCTGGGGGAACGCTCATTTACGAATATTTTAGAGAGTCAATTAAGCCGTGGGCACGATACTTCAAGCGACCGGAGATCATGCCCTCCCCATCGCTGTGGAGGTTCTCTCAGTTGTCCCGGTTCTGGGTCTCTCGGCAGCTGCAAAGATCTTGGACAGCATATGGCAATCGCTTCAGTTGGTGCAGGTAATCTTGCATTTCGCAGGAAAATCTCAGCTGAATTCTGTAGACGAATCGCTCAGCATGCCTGCGGCTGACTGAACGCTGTGCGGAGATTTTGCTCGCGATACATGATGCGGTGTTGGAATCTGGCGATACGGTTGTTAACGAGCTGAAGGCGCCGTTGGAAAAACTGGAACGGCAAGTCCCATTCTTTTGTGTCTGTTTCGACGTGGTTAAACCTGATCCTTGATACATAGGAGTTTCGCAGACTTCGGGCGCTTCCTGGACGAGCAAGCAGAACTGCCTTTTCTTACCCGGTATTTGAAAAAGGATGATATACTTCGGAAAATTGCCCAGTACGATGTATCAGTGAGGGATTGTCTAGAACTTTTGCAGGTGTGCCAGCCACTATCGATGGGATCTGAATACACTTATTGATGGTCAAGACTTAGATCGGCATCCAAGCACGCATTCTGAAACGCCGACGCCAGACACATCGTTGCTTCTCGGACCAGTTCAATCCGCTATCCCTCAGTCCTCCCCGAGCGTCGCGGAGGATCTAGACGCGCTCGACCTCGCCATCTCCTCCATCGGTCCCGTTGATGCCTCTCAGACAGACGACGTGTCAAGCCTCAGCGAGAAACTCCGGCACGTCCAGGAGATTGAAAACGAGACCGACCGCGCGCACGACATGGAGGACCTGAGCCGCGTGCTCCACATGGCTTTGAGCGCGCCCCACAATCTTGCCGCGGTAATGCGCGTGCTCCAGATCGAAAAGCCGGATATGCCTGCAGCAGTCATGTTGCTTCTCCGGGAGCTCGAAAGACAGCGGCAGGAACGGCCGAATTACTCAGCAGGTGGATCGTCCTCTCCTAGGATTCGCGCCTTGACCTGGCCTTTGGTTGGCACGCCGGCTCGGCAGGTGGCCCTTTTGCACCAGCAATTTCTCGAATTCGGGGTGGAGGCAATCAAAAATTCTACGCGCGGCCATTATGGATTGGCCACCCCTCCACTGACTTCTGGGACATTCCGCCGCGTCCGCACGGGCAACGAAATCCAGGTCCGTCCGCCGTGTGAGTGCCTGTCCCTCTGATATTGATCCGGATGAATTTCTGAGACATGGAAACAGCGGAAAGCGAACCATTGACAGACTACTCGCCTACGGCAATACATACGCCTCTGCGTACGGATGAAGCAGGGAGCTTCAAAATAGGGTCCCCTTGGCCCAATTCCTCGGTAACAAACCTTGACCCTGCGTTGGATCGGCCAAGTGATCCTTTCGAGGCCAAAACCGAACTACGTTACAGGATGTCCCTATCGCATCCCTTCCAACACCTCAACCGTGAGATCCAACAAACGGGGCTCGTATACATCTAACCTGTCTTGCTAGTGCCCCTACCCCTCTGGACACCGAGTCCAGTCGAAGTCGGTGCGGTCGGTTACCTGTCAAAACCGGCCGGCGCTTTTCGAACGCTCTTCAACTGCTGCAATCCGTCAGCGACGTCCGGTGGGCGTCTGTCGGGTATTCCGCCGCTCATTGATGCCACAATTGAAACTAAGAAGCAAAATACGGATCTCAGAGCAAAGGGCATGAAGATGATCAAGCAACTCGCATCGACCAAATCATCCTCCACCCTCAAGCGTGCATATGCGATTTCCTCATTTGGGGAAACCGCCCATCTCATCGTAGAGAAGGCAGAACACCAATGCTTCAAGAACATCGATGCGTCAAAGAGGTGGTTCCGAGCGAACGTAGATGCAATCATGAACGTCTATGACCGCGAGTGCTTCAAGGAGGAGCTCTTCTTGGGTGAGTACTGGTGGCCTTGACCGGTTTTTATCTCGCGGTTTACCACACCCATAGTTTTTGGAACAGTAAATGCGCGGGATCATGCGCTATTCGTAAATCACGGAGACAGCGGCGACGAAGTGCGTACAGTTCCTTGTGAAGTATACACGTTATGAATATTGGGTTTAGCTCCGAGGCACTGAGTTCAACGTCTTCTCCATTCGTAGGCCCGGAGAAGCCTGGGGCTATTTCAGTGGAATACCTCCCATGGATGATACTGAAGAGGCGCGAAAGACCGTATTCAAGATCTCCGATGTCGGTCTCGGTTTGAACACAGTCCTTTTGTCGAGGTTTCGTTTTCGGCCGGACGAGCAGGAGCCTACACCACACTGAACTATAGTGATGATGTACTTTTTACCAACGGAAATGGATGCCATGCATGTAGGGAAAAATCTGAGGTTCTTGGAATCTTTGGGAGTGCTTGCAGACACGAACTGCAGATCGTATTTCATTTGTTGGCATTGCCCTAATATACACATGGCATAGCAAGAGAACATATTCATTTGGATTGAGACATCAAATCATGTAGCCCAAGTTGACGTGGACGCCCTTGACTTGAGTGTACCTAGAGAAAGAAAAATTCAACAATCGGTTGAAGGCCGCGCAGTAACATGTACTTACGTCGCCAGGGCATACTCGCCGTGCTCGCGGCCAATCCCGGACTGCTTGTATCCTCCGAATGGAATAGCCGCGTCGACCAGCTGGGCACTATTGATGAAGGCGGAACCAGCCTCGAGCGCGTGGGCGACACGAAGCGCCCGGGAGATATTTTCCGAAAACACACAGCAGGACAGGCCGTATGTCGTAGCGTTCGCAGCTTCGATGACCTCTGGAAGCGTTCTCAGAACCTGCCCTGATAGTATGCATCTCAGCGAGACGACGAACCTTCCTCGGTCTTGAACTTCAAGACTGCCGCGACGGGGCCGAAGATCTCCTCCTTGACGATCTTCATGTCGGGGGTGCAGTCGGTGAAGATCGTGGGCTGGATGAAATATCCCTCCGTTCCGTGGCGATCTCCGCCGATGTGTACCGTTGCGCCGCTTTCCTTGCCCGACGAGATGTAACCCATGATCCGCTAATTTTTGCTATCAGATGATGATATCCGGGTGACGGAAGCAAAAGGACTGACGTCAAACTGAATTTGCGACACCTGTGGGAAGGGATAAACTATAGAGCGTCGACGGGCAGGGGGAGACACACCTGGGGCCCGTGCTGGGTCGTGTGGCTGAAGGGGTCGCCCGTAGCGCTGCCGAGGCCCTTCACCACCGCCGTGAACTTCTCCATGAACTGCGGGTAGATTCCCTCCTGGACGAAAATACGTGATCCCGCAACACATGACTGGCCTGCGAAAGATTAGTGAGCAGAGAACCGCGGCGGCGCCCGAAAAAATGTATTACCCATGTTGCCACTAATCATACGCCCACATTAGATGGAGATGGACGCCACAGGAGACGAATACGCACTACATGGCCTGGGTGGCCCATTTGACAGTTTGTTCAAGGTTGCAATCGTCGAATATGACCGTTGGGCTCTTTCCTCCAAGTTCGAGTGTGACGACTTTCAGGTTGGTCTTCGCGGCGGCTTCCAGAACTTTCCGGCCGACCAAGGTGCTTCCTGTGAATGCGACCTTGGCGATGTCCATGTGCTCAGAGATGGCCTGGCCGACAGTCATGCCTGGGTGGAGTGTGAATAAACTAAGACGTGTAATGAGCGAATGAGTTCTCACCTAAGCCGTTGACGATATTCACAACGCCGGGGGGGAACCCGGCCTCCACGACGAGATCTGCGAACTTGAGGGCAGACAGCGGCGTCATCTCGGACGGCTGACGACGAGTTAATACAGGGGATTCTGGGAAAAGTCGAGTATACCTTCAAGACAATACAGTTACCGGTAGCCAGCGCTGGTCCGACCTTCCAGGATAACATCAACACTGGAGAATACGGGTTAGCATCAAGCAGAATCGAAAGTACGTCTTCTACGAACTGGGAAAGTTCCCTATTGGCCGCGGCATTTATTAGGAGTGCGCAAGCAGAACGTAGTAGAGACATACATGGGATTATTTGGCCCTGAAATCAAGTTGTATAAGTGTGGAGGCACAGAAAAGACAGAAACGGCACGCACGACAACGCCGTACGGTTCGTGTCTGGTGTATGCGAGCTTCATCTCATTCGTTTCGATCGTATTTCCCTGAACCTTGTCGGCCCAGCCTCCGAAATAGCGGATATACTTGACCACTCCGGCCATATCTTGTCCCTTCGCGATGTGGAAGGGCTTGCCTACCCCGACGTTCAGTAACTGAATTGGCACCGACCTACATTTCAAAGGGACTGACCGACATTGATTGCTTCGAGAGCGGCGAACTCATCAATATCCCTCTCGATGAGGTCCGCGAGACGATTGAGAAGCTTTCCGCGCTCGGTGCCCGGGCATTTGAGACCCCATGTGGTTTTGTAGGCCTGGAAATGGTGGTTTGCATGAGGACCCTGTGGAATTGGATGTGACGTACCTTGTGCGCCGCCTTGACTGCGATATCCACATCCTTGCTCGAACCGAGTGAAATGACAGCGATCTTCTTCCCGGTAGCTGATCGATCTGGTGAGTGGTGCTAGCTCCCGGTTGGAATAAAGCGCACCTGGGTTTATCACACTAGGAGAGGGCCATTCAGACGAGGTCTTCTTCCACAGTAACGATACACTTACTCGCCCGTTTCAGGAACCACCGGGTCACACCACTTGCCGTCGATGAAGAGGCCGGTGTTCAGCTCGATGTTGCCCTTGTACGACGCGTTGTTGATTTCGAGAACGCAGTTTGAAGGCATGGTGGGTGTGAGTGGGGTGTGGAAGATTGAAAGCAGGTTACATCACTACCACCTTATATACGCTCCGTCGGCGGCCTTCCATTTGACGCCTTTACTAATAGATTCTGCGGGCAACACGGTTCTCGGCAACCCCGCATCCCGGGGTCAAGATCACAGCTGACCAATTCGTACACGCACACGTGATGCGTGCGCCGCGGCATCGCCAAACCACGATGCCAGTGGTTCTGGGCGCTCTTCCGCACACACGATGAACTCGAGTCGAAGATGACGCGACTCGAGCCCCCCGCCCCCCCCCCCCCCCCCCCCATCATCTATTCCATGTGCGGAAGGAGCACATACGATACAGTTCGAAGAACCTCTTGTGTAATTATTGGAGGTTGCACGTTGAAATCAATGCCTTGAATGGTAATGGCCATCCCAAAGTACTACAAATCGGGCCGAAGTGCTGTAAGAGGTTGAACTGAATGTCGAGTAAGTCCCATGTTCAACAGGTAAGAGAGATGTCGGAAATAGCCGCGCCGGTGCTGCGCTCGTGCGCGTTAATGCAGGCGCCGTCAATTTCTCAAGACAACGCGTTGGGCCGTATTAGTTGTTGCTCATAGTTACTCTCAGGATGGACGTTCGTACGCGCAGGAAAATTCCAAGAACACGGTCAAGTGACTAATGATCCCAAGACGCGCAACAAATTTCGTGCGGACAGTCATGAAAATACAATGGAGCGAGCGGGCAGCTCGGAGGTGTTGCGCTCCCTAGGGGGCAGGACCGATGACCAGCGTCTCCGCTGCGCGCCTAATCTGCGGCTAAGTAGCTATGTACAGCGGCTGATCCATCGAAGGTTAAATTACCCGAATGTCGCATTGCGTTATTGGGGCAATGTCAAACCCGGAACATGCTACGCGCCATCACAGCAGTCAACGCCATCACAGCGGTCAGGCCGTCATCGCTCTGAGTACGCCGGCGGTGAGGAGATGCGTATGCCGTCCATGATCGGGGTGGTCTCGCCGTCCTCGAGAGGGTCGGAGGCGAGGAGGGGATGTGATGACAGAGAGCGACTGAGGGCCGCGCGCTGGGCAGCAGGGACCTCAGGGACCTCGTCATCCGGGGGCGCGCGGTCCATATACGGGCCAGGGACGGCGGCGGGCATCGCGCCCGGCGGCAGGCCCCCTGCGGGGCGCACGCGGCCGTAGGAAGAGACGGTCGAGCCTTGCGATGCGCTCGACGGCATCCGCGAGGACGCGTTGACACCGTGGTACTCCGAGTCCTCGGGCTCCCAGGGATCAGACAGCCCGACGCTTGGGGGGTAGGGATATATGCCCAGCAGGTGGCTGGACGAGGCGTCGGACATCTCGAGGGCATGAGCGCCGCCGCCGGATACCGCCGCGTAGGTACCTCGGCCGCGCTGGGTGGACCCCCAGTCGTCGAAGATGGGTTTCGGGCGCGCGGACCGTGCGTTGCGCTGTCTCCGCCGTTGGTAGAAGGCGAAGGCGAGTAGTGCCGCTGCGACGACGACGGTCAGCGCGAAGGCCGTCGCCAGGCCAATGGTTAGCCCGTTGTGTTTGGAAGGGACCGTTGAGGCTCCATGCGGAAGATGCGGATAATGTCGCCGAAGGAGATATCGAGGACAAGCGTCACTGAAGAGGACGTCGATGAAGAGGGCGTCGATGAAGAGGACGTCGATGAAGAGGGCGTCGATGAAGAGGACGTCGATGAAGAGGACGTCGATGAAGAGGCTGAAGAGGATGAGACCGGTAAGGTCCCGTTGTCAACCGTGAAGCTGTAACGGACACGTTAGATGATATTCACACTGAGGGAATCCCCACGCACATGAAACCATCGACGATGATGTAGTTTCCCATCGTCGCGACCACAGTATGGGACTTGTTAGCCAGGCTCGTGGCCGACCAGGCCACCGAATACGCGGCAGACTCTGATCCTCCTGCTGGTGACGGCGACGAGTTTGGATCAGTCAAATTCACGAGGACCGGCGGTCCACCATCCAGGCTTAACCGTGTGCTGACGGGGTACGGCCACCTAGGAGCCAGGTAGTAGACAGCCACACCTGGGGCGATAGACGCGTGAGATGAGTACGCGGCGCGAGATAATGGACGCACCCGTGAAGGTAAAAGTCGCGCTGGCCTCCGAGTCGCTGCTAAAAGTGTGACTTCCCCCATAGTCGAGCCCGGACCGATGGGTCGAGGACGGCTCCCACTGCCCCGACCAGGCGATCATGGGGCTGAGATCGTCGACGGTGACATTCAAGAGAGCGTCGACGACGTGCAGAAATGGGAGCGGAAGGAGGAAGAAAAGGAGCATGAGCCCGGCTGCTTGTGGGGCGAGACAAAAAAGGGAGCCCATCAAAAATGGCCCTAGATTCGTACCAACGCCGATCGTTTGATACATCACTGCATTTAACGCCCACCGCCGCTTTAAGCGCCCACGGCATGCCGTCCCTAGCGGTAAAAACAAGCAGGATCAGTCGCACGGACTGGTTGAGAATGAGACATTCAGCGCCCAACGCTGATTCAGCGAGGAGCGGCTGCATTTGCTGGGTGTCCTGAGTCGTACCTGATCCGAATTAATGTTGCTGTGCTCATAGCGTAACCGACACCGAGCGACATGCGGTTGCCACATTTTGCCACAAGGAATGCATGGTGCGCTGTCAAGCCATATATACCACGGAGTTCGCACTTGTGGAATCTGCGGTGGAGGGATATCTGCGAGCAAACGGGGAGGGCACGGCGGCGTGTGCTGAGATTATGCACCCTCGTGTGGTGAGCGTGCAGAATAATGCCTCAGATCAGGAGTCGCGGGAGAATGAACTGACGTTCCCAGGCACGAAGTTAGATTTCAGTCCAGGGCAAGTACGATTGTGGCCAGATTAAAACACACGACGGAGTTAATGAATGGAGGTCAAATTAACGTGATAGGCCTCGTCCTTCGATACCCTGACCACGGCAGGCTCCGGATAATCGATCGTTCGGTCGGAATCGAGGAAGTCTACTGGGGTCTTTGTAGTCGTATGTGGGCAGCACTTTGCCTTCGGCCCAAGAAAAGCGTGAAAAGGAGATGCCAGCCGTTCCAGACGGGCCTGATTTGATGTGCAGACCATGATCAGAGGAGCAAAGAATAGTATAAATTTGCGACGCACCATGGCGGACGGCGAGCGGAAGAGCAGGTGGTCGGTCGCAGTCGAAGGCCGGAAAATGCCAACGTATGCTTCGTTCTAGAAACCGGCGCCGCCGTGCTCTTTGTCGCACTACGCTGAGATAGACACTGAGAAGAAGGAGAGCGAGGAAGGCGGCGGTAGAGACGATTATTGTGCGGGAAAAATCGTGATCCATCGTAGACTTGAAGACCCAAATTAGCTCGAACTAGAGACAATGGCGAGTACTCACAAGCTCAAACCGCTTTCGGTGTCATTAAAATTAGGTGTAGAAATATACAAGGAGTGTCGGGGCGCAGCGGACACTGCGTGAATGTCGAGGTTAGATAGTGAGAAGAGAGGTCCACGATGGATATCAAATTTGGGATTTGCGAATCACTTGACCCATTCTTATATTGCGATCGAGAATAGGGGGGTTGGGCTGCCAACAAAATGGATCCGAGGGATAAGGACAGATGGATAATTCAAAGCCCCAACAGATTAGAAAACGACGGGCTAACGAAGAGAAAGGTGCGTCGGGGCTTGACTGGCGACGGGATCGTCAGAGCGATAGAGACGTTTGAGTTTTAATGAATGTAATTCTGTAGAAAAATGTGGAGCTGGTTCGACACCGGCGATCCATAGACGGCTTGCATTTTACTTGCATTATTCAAAATTTTCACGAAATTCTTGAAAATTGGCAAGATGTTCACGAATTGCGGCAAGTTCGCCGTAAAAGCCTCCCCGAAGGTGCCCCATCTGTAAATTTTGTCGCCTGTTGAAATGCTTCCCAGAGAGAAAAGACCGGGCCTTGAGCGAGCTTGAAGAGGTGAGGCGGTGAGGAGTGAAGAGTGATTGACTCGGAAGTTTCAAGTGATGGCGCATGACAATCATAAGGTGATCCGAAATGATCCGCGTCAGTCCGTACATCAAGGCGGGGCAAAAGCAAAACCTGGGGCATGTAACTTTAACATGCCGCAGGGGCATGTCCAGGCACGTCCCAGGGCACTTGACAGGACATGCAGAATCTAAATAACCAAAATGTTCTTTGTGCTTTGTGCTGCGTCCGCCGTACGACCAGATGCAAATGTTCGCGCTGGCCGGCAAATTTCAACCCAAAATTGCGGCTCTCGATCGGGATGTCGTGAGACGCACTAGATAATGTACTTCGGTGTCGTGTGCCATTTCTCGATTAATCACTGAAGTCACGTCTGGGTGGGAACTCCGGCGGGCGCGGCTTTGTTCACGACGGTGAAAAAGCGTCGAAGGGCTTTGACCGACCGTATTTCTCTTCGCCCACTGGCTCAAAATAGTATTGTCCCCATATTTCTCTTTGAACGATTGTTGCGGGACAAACAGCATCTCTCAGAATCCTCGAAGTTGTACATACGGTCTGCACGTGATCGCGATCAATAAAAGCGCGCATTGCCACTTTACTCTTGCCTCCCGCGTCCACTTTCAAAATGCTCTCTCAATCGTACTCTTTCGCAATCTCCACTGATATCGACCCCTCGGCACGCGTCGTGCGTAACTGCAAGACATGCAGACAGGTCCTTCCCGAGTCTGAACGCTACCTCAACTGTGACCCGTGCAGGGCGAAGAAGCGCGACTATCAGCGAAGATGAAGGGCCCAGCACGACGTACTTATCACTCCTTTCGGATCCGACTTTCACCAATGGGGTTCGCAGGAGACCCGCCGCGGCCATCTTCAGCGTTTGGACACCCCAATCCTTGGACGCATCGTACGTGCCACCCCACTCCATGCCGTGTCACCGACTATATCTCCCATGCCACAAGTCTTCTCCACAGCCCCAAACTCAAGTTGGTACTTCCTCAACTATTATGAATGCGCCGTTCGGTGTCGCGATTGTGAGAATAATATTTCCATGGCAAAGAGATGATTCTCATGATCATGCGATATACAGAATGTCTCTCCGCAGACCAACGATGGATCGCGCCAGGACACATCAACTGCCGTCGTATTCCAATTCAGCCCGGCCAGCGGCCAGACGAACAACAACGTGAGTCGTCGCTGCGATATGGGATATTCATGAATGATCGGTCACTAGACGTTTTCCGCGCCGTTCTTATTCCCCCTTCCCCCAACGTTTAGCGCCGTCAGTCCCAGGGGGTCTTCCATGGGCATTCGGCCCACTGGTGATATACCTGCCACCGCTACTACGGCGCGAAATGCAGCCCCCGCTCCCGCCGTTCCTCTCATTTCTCGCAGTTCTTCATCCGCTGTGAGTAATATCCAGTGCTCACCCGCCTTCCCTTTAAACCGAAGCTCGTCCCAGCAGTCCCCTCCGCCCTACGCAAGCTCGGCCCACCAAGTGCCAGTCTCATCCAGTGAAGCCGATGATGAACTCCTGAGCAGCCTCCTCGCGGGGCTATCCCTCGGGCAGCGCTGGCTCGCAACGCTCCACGGACGCGGTGTGACCGAGGAAAGCATGCGTGTTCTCGGGCGGTTTGAAAGCGGGCGTCGGGACGCTGTCCTCGCGCTGGTCGCGCCCGAAATGAGCATGATGGACCGGGCGCTCATCGGCGATGCTATTTCTCGGATTGCCTGAAGGATCCGGAGAGAGAAATTCAACCGCGCTAAGACATGCCGACATTTCAATCTATGTATTCGTTATCAATATGCCAGACGTTTCTCCTCCGCGCGCGATACTTTCCGGCAACTGATTACTATCCTGCTACACACAATAAGCAGATGTGTTCCAAACGCAACGGAGCCTTTCGTTTCCCTCTGGTATTTCCTATATGTAACGAACGTCATCGTCCTTCGTGACGCCCGCACCAATTGCTTTCCTTTTCCTTTTCCTCCGCCTCCACTCCTTACTAATGTCTCGTTTATTCTCTAGTTCACACACTCGACGCCATCGGGGCCGGAACGATTTGATTCCATCATTATTAGCACCGCCACCCCCTCGTTAGAGTTACGACTCTTCGGTCAATTTACTAACTAAAACAGTCTCTGTTCCCCAATCCCTAGTGTGGCGGAACTCGTAAACTTACGCTTCCGTCACACTATACCCCCAATTTCGACAGAACTTAGAAAAAGGGATATGAGACGCGAGATCACAAATGGCTCAGCCCAGAATCGAATGGGATAAGCACACTACTGTGGATGCATCTCGGTGTCTCTACACGCTACCGAGCCTTTCCTCTCTCCCGCTTCCTCATCTCACTCCACAATTTCTCATCCTTGAGCCCGATAAAAACAGGTGCGACTCAAGCATGGCTCAGGCCTGATTCGAACAGGCGAACTCAGCGTCCAAGCAAACTAGATGCAGATGCATTCCAAGCTACCGAGTCTTTCCTTCTGCTCTGAAACCTCTTCCACTCACCACTGTTTATCCCACACATCCAGAAGACTTTCAAAAAGACTGTTGCCAGCTGGTCCTAAGGCTCAGCCCCGAATCGAACGGAATGAATTCTGCTCTTATGTAATGAATTCAACATCAGTTATTCGATGCAGATGCGTGCCACACGCTACCAAGCCCTAACCTACCCTCCGAGGTTCTCTCCTAATTCAACTTGAATTCTCTCGCCCCGCTCGGGACTGACAAAAGTTGGACAAAAGATTCTTGAGCGGACTTGATTTTGGTCGACGAAGTGATGAAAGAGATGCATGGACTCGTTACCAGCCTGCCTGAAATACAACAAGTGTGGCGAGCGCTGTTGCCGTAGGCTCCTCGGGATTGGCAATTGAGCGGGGCGGGAGTTTGAGTGGCGCCGATCACGGCCATCCGTCATCAGATCATTTCGGTTGTAAAATCCGCCTCTACCCCCACGAAATTCTGAGGAGATAGATTGAGATAGATGTCGCCGAATTCTCACTTCCGCCTTCGGTTTGGTATTTTTTTTGAAAATGTGGAGACCCAACTCTGGTACATACAGCGTGGAAGAGTACGATACGATTCGATACGATGACAAACAAGACGACGCACGGCGACTCACTACACCTGCGACTCGCCCGGCTCGTTCCCGAGCCCGAGCTTGAGGTTGCCAAAGATGTCGCAGGGGGCAAAGGCCCACGCGTCGCTGTAGCGGCACGCGAAACCGTATTGCACGGCGAGGAGGAGGACTTTGGGGAGGGGGGAAGCTGGCAGATCGGGGTTAGCAGCGGAAGAGAAAGGAGTAATAGCACGCACTACGGCGCGGTCGTCTTCTCGTGGCAGAGCAGCCCCATGGGGAGCGTTGTCCACAGCGACATGTCCTTGAACACGTGCTTGACGATGCCCGCCTCCATGTCCTTGAAGTCCTGCTTAGTGAACGCGGCCCGCATGCGCTCCTTGTCGAGCATCGGGATTTCTTGTGTCGTGTCAATACGATCCGGCGAGAGAAGAGAACACGCACGTTGGTAAGATGCCCCACCAGCTGATCCGTGAACGCCTCCATCTTTGCGATGAGCGTGTCGCCGCTGCCATACGGTTCCGCCCCCGCGTGCACGGCCTTGACGTACTCCTCGAGCGCGTCGAGCCCCCGCCATGGAACTATGGTGCTGCTCGACGTTATGCGCCATCGCGCCCGCGCCCAGCTTCGACTCGTACACCCCGAACACGTAGGTCTCCTCTAGCTGGTGGTACGCGTGCACCATCTCGCACTGCACCGCGATTACACGCCAGCGGGCGCATATAATGCGGAGGAGAGCGAGACGACGTACGAAGGAGACGCAGAAGAAGTAAAAGGGCTTGACGTGCTCGGGCGTGATGCCGCGCACCTGGGCGTGAATGGCGTTGAGCCCCCTGGTCATAGCGTTGGGCGCGACGCACATGTCTCTGGCGGCGCATTAGCAGTCGTCGTTCTGTGGGAATGAATTAGATGCGCACATCGCCTGATTGTCGAAGGGATCGCGCCAGTCGCCGGCAGGGCGCGCAGTGACGCCGTCAGTTAACGCTAGGGCACTGAGGATTTGAACAGTGACGCACGGATGGGCTGGTAGGGGAAGGGCATTACTACTATGCGGACGGACAGCGAAGCGAGTTACCCAGTTATACCCTCAGCCTGAGGCCTCCCACAGCCTGATGCGGATTAGGTACGTATCGAGCTGATCGGACTCTTTATTTAGTGTGGCCGCCCAATTCCCGCCGATTCGAGTTGAGCCGAGCAGAAATTGAATCTAGACTGCTGAAACTTGCAAGATGTTCGCGAATTGGGCCAAATTCACCGTGAACGCCCGCCAAGGCTGCCCCATCCGACAATTTTGTAGTCCTTTGAAACTGTTGCCAAGAGAGAGAATACTGGTGCTCAAAGCTCGCCAAGCACTAAGATAAGCTGAGGATGTCGACTGAACACATCTGATGTGCGACACAGAAGCACTGCTAAATCGGGAAATGTGTCGCATATAGTATGATCGGCCATCACGTTCACCGATTCTGCACGTCCAGCATATAACCCTGTTGTAATTTCGTGTTGATTGGGAATAGCAGTGCTCTGGGCTGTCGGGCCACTGGGTAAAAACTCATAGGGAATTGCGGAATCTGCCTAAAGTATTGATACTATTCTACTGTACTATTTCGACCGAGTGTCCAGGTAACGCGTGACGCGGCCCTCTGAACTGAACACTTTTGGTGACGGTGACATTGTGTTTTCGAGGCTCAAATAGGCCGAAAAGCACCAAAAAATACTCTCCGGCATTCGTCGGATTTCCATTTATGCTATTTTGATGTGATTGCCGGCAAATGAACACCTAAAAAAGTGAACACTTGTGGTGACGCGTGACATGTCGGTCGGAATAGTACAGTATATTTCATCTAGAATATTCTACCTATTGCTTGTCCATTCCGACTCCTTCTGTTCTCAGTAAGCATTCATCGGGCTTGCCAATCATGGCCGAAGTTGTGCCGGATTTCTAATCTCCAACACACCCACCTAACCGCCTTCATTTCATGTGTCAACGGCGAGGGGAATCGAAAGCAACAGATTTACGTCATGGAATTCACTTTGGCATCTATAAGGGCGCGGCGATCTGCTGCATTCTTTCTTATCTCCCCCCCTCTCCCCACTGTGTGCAATGATCATTTTTGCACTTTTGGCAAGCGCCATCATCCCTGTCATCGGACAGCAGACAGTCTTTCATCCATCCGAGGATGCTAGCGACTCGCAGTGGACAACTTTTCCACGCCCCATCACTCGTGTCGCCGTTATTGGGGCGGGCCCGGCGGGTCTCCAGGCTGCAGCGCACCTCATAGAGGCGAATCTTACTGTTCGTTTATTTGAGCGTGCGCCATCGCCCGGAGGTAATTGGTTCTACACGGAGGATACGCCGACGCGGGAGGTTTATCCGTAAGCGGTCCCGCCTAATGGCTCAGTATCTGCTCATGCCCATATACCAGGGGCGATAATTTCAAGGAAACAGAAGTAATCCCAGACGTCTTGCCCGCCACTCTGTATTATGAAGAAGGACAAGGTGGCATACGCTTGGATG
Organism: Mycena vulgaris; assembly: GCA_029204335.1. Taxonomy (NCBI): domain Eukaryota; kingdom Fungi; phylum Basidiomycota; class Agaricomycetes; order Agaricales; family Mycenaceae; genus Mycena; species Mycena vulgaris. Next base: position 108,955 of record JARGYA010000022.1, read on the forward strand.
ATCGGTGGAAAGAGCATTGGCAGCCTCGTCCTGTGTGGTACAATTTGCACACAAACTCGGCCAAGGTACGTATGCCGTTACATGACGATGGTTCCAACAAATGGCCTGATTTAAATCCAGACAGTGACGGAGCTTCCGGGAATCAAGCACTCAGCCAAACTTGTGGGCATGCTTCATTATATTCACAATTGCTCGTTAAATCTACGGTAATAGCCTTGGTCGATTTCTGTCCATGACCTCGAGCGCCATGTCCGCGCATACGCCTCGCTCCATGGAATCAACTCCAACGATGCGTCCTCCGGTCGCATCACCTCGTATTCCACCCGGGTCGAGAATATACAAAAGTGCAACGCGACATCGACGTGGACTCTCACCTTGCGCCGTCTCGAACGGCTGCCCGAATCCAACCGGATAAAGGTAACGCTATGGACCGAGAGCTTCGACGCCGTGGTGGTGGCGACTGGCCCTTACACGACAGCTTACGTACCTCCCATCGAAGGGATCAGCAACTGGAGCAAGGCAAGGCAGGACGGAGAGTATAGCATGTACCATTCGCAGTCGTACCGGCACCCTGAGCGTTATTCCGGAAAGGCGGGCAAAATGTTATTTGGCTGGTGCAAGTTCTAACCAGTCAACCTCGATACTTAGGCGGTCCTTATCGTCGGCGGTTCCATATCCGGAACAGATATTGCCCGAAGCATCGCTCCTTTCGCTCAACGAGTCGTCGCTAGCATCAGGGTCAGTGACCATCCTTCTTCGTCGAGTATCCAACTCAATCTCTCGATAAAGACGGATCGTGCCCACAGCGGCGCCGGCCTGGATATATTATTTCGTTTTCCGGACACGACTGAAATAGTTCCAGAAATATCGTCCTTCGAACCATTGAATGAGAATGGTGTCGGGATCAAAGCAGGGAACATTCGGCTCGCCAATGGGACGATTCTCGAGGGGATAGACGAGGTTGGTGATCAATTTCCTTGCCTTGCATAATTCAAGGCCGACTTTATTTCTCCATTATTAGATCATTCTCGCTACAGGATACCGTCGCAATACCTTTCTACCAGATCTGTAAGCTCCCTCTCCCCATTCATGCGCTCGTTTACATTGAGATGTGGCACAGAGTCAATCCTCTGACTATGGATAACCTCCACTGGACGGGTCATTATATCCACGATCCCACGTTGGCCTACGCAAACAGTGGGTGCCAGTCATATAGATATCCTAGCATGGACCATACTTATGTTTCATTCCCAGCGGCGCGCGCCTGGAACCATGGCAGATACCAGAGCTATGGGTTTGCCAAAGTCTGGACGGGGACAGCTCGGTTACCGAGCCACAAACAAATGTGGCAGGATTATCAAGACAAGAAATATCAGTTCGGAGGTCCCCTCGACCTATTCTTGCAGGAAGGTGATTGATGGATTGCGATATTCACGTAATTTTATCGCGCTGAACACGTAGCCGCTTAGCCCTGGTCCGCCAATACGTCTTCTGGCTCAACAGTGAATCCCTAGAACTTGGGGGCCCATTTGTCGAGCCTTTACCCGCCGAGTCAGTTTCGAATTTCTATCTCATCTGAACTACCGTAGATCTGAGTGTCCACCCCTCTAGAGCACGCGAAATCGACGCCTACTTCCTGAACGCCCGCTGGAAAAATGTCGGTCATCTTCGCTCCTCGCATGCTGCTGATTTGACTGACGTTTGTATATCATTCAGGGCTGGTTGAGTCTCGAGAACTATACGCGATTCGACGACCTTCCGTCCAGCGAGTGGCCTACAGGCTCAGCCCGTCCTCGGTACGACGCTCTGTCGTGGTGAGGGGTGCCCGGGTTCAAACTATTTATCCGAGGCGCACATCGATTGGAGACTGTCAACGGTGTCATTCTTGTACTGAACCGGTGACCGGTCTGTCCACTAGGAAGTTTGTCGGTTCCTGGTTCCGGATTTCCGGACCAAGTCTGACTTTCGATAACAGCGTAGACTTGTACGACGTCACGTCATGGTTCTTGCCTTTACCTCTGTGCTCCGTGCTAGCTTTTCCTGGTTCCGGATTTCCGGATGGCGACTTGAGCTAAAGCGCTGTGAGGCACGAACTGCGCTGTAAGATCAAGTTATGCCCCGTCAAATGAGGGAGCGGAAGTTGCCGGCGCACGCCAAATCAGATGACGTCGGCGAGTGACTGTGCGACCTTTTCCGTCTCAACTCTAGAATCGCAGTGTGCACGACGCGATGCGCACGTCTGGATTTTTTTTTTAAAATGTTCCCTTGTGGCTTTTTCTCTTCTGGTTCTTTTCTCTGTCCTCTCGAGGCTATGGTCGAAACGACATCTACGGCGACGCCCAGTCAAGAGGTCGCTGAGATTGAACACTCCGGTGCGGAGAGGGTAGAAGTCGAGATACTCAGGAAGATGCAATACTTTGTGAGCTGCTGTCTGAACATGCGTGCTGGTGCAGTGGTGTTTCACTTTCACCCGCTGAGGCCTGAATGATGGCGGGCGCTATCGTTCATTCGAGCGCAGGCCCACATAATTCATTCCAGTTGCATCGAATGATGGCGCTCCCACCGGAGAGTTCTCGGGACACCGAAGGGGGGCCAATGATATTTGGACCCCGAATACCGGGGCGGTTCGCCCTTGCATCCGGTATGCGACTGCTTCGGGGGCGTTTATTCTCCGTCCTGGACAACATCCCCGGTCCTCCGCGAAAGTCCTTCGTTACAGGTATAGCTGGAATTCTCATTTAATCTCTGCTCGGGTCTCACCTTCGTTGCTACAGGAAATCTGACTCAATATAACGATCCCGACGGTTGGGTCTTTCACAAGGAGCTCGAGGAAAATTACGGTCAGGTCGTTAAACTTCACGGCCTGTTAGGAGTGAGTCCCGCCTTCCTCGCAGACCGGTGTTCTCAAGCAACTGAAAGGCCCGACAACTTCATGTGTTCGATCCCGCAGCGTTGCACAGCATTCTCGTCAAAGATCAAGACCTGTACGAAGAAATGCCCGAGATGACAAGGTACTGAATCAAATTTCATTGTCTTCACATCTGACACGGAATCTCAGTATGAGCGCCCTCACTTTTGGGCAGGGGATATTTTCCACCGTCCGTGAGGACCATCGGAAATATCGCAAGATTATGCTGCCTGCATTTTCGACAGCCAACCTCCGCGGAATGGTTCCTCTCTTTTATGAGGTCGCGGAGAAGGTATGTGGTCCCGCCCCGCACGAAATTATTTCACATACAACTCAGCTCCGTGATGGCCTCATCGCCCCAAACGTTGGGGAGACTCCAAAAAAGGTGCGTTCTATCCACATCCCACGCAGCGCGCAGCACTGATAACTGCTGTCAGCTCGACGTTTACCCGATGTTCTCTCGCGCCGCTCTGGAGTTGATCGGGCGTGCGGGAATAGGTTACTCGTTTGATCCAATGGTACCCGGACACAGCCAAGCCGACCGGTATGGAGAGGCTTTACGGGGATTGCTGTGGGTAACGCCGGGTCAAGTCCTGCGGGAGTGACTGAACAAAAGAAAATCTAGTCCTACCGCATTCAAGTTGGCAGTTCTGATGCCTCTTCACCCACCAATCATTAAAATGCCTTTCCCTTCACCCACCAATCATTAAAATGCCTTTCCCTTCCTTCCACCGCTTCATGATCAGCCTCGTCCCATTGCCGGCACTACGCCCCCTACGCGACCTTGTAGATTTCACGGACGCGACTGCCGTACAGTTGGTCCGGGATCGGAAAGCCGCCATCCAGAAAGGTGAACTGTACCTGAAGGATGATGCAAAGGACCTCATGAGCATTCTCAGTACGGTTTTCAATATATCCTCGTGTGGCCCTGCTTACTGCGTCTTGCAGTTCGAAGTAATATGTTAGCGGAAGATGCAACACATCTTACGGACGAGGAGCTGGTGGCTGCCGTTGCGTAAGTGGCTGCTATATGGCCGCCGTCGATAAATCCAGATGTTACCGCCAGATCCATCGTCTTCGCAGGAACGGACACCTCGTCGACGTCGTTGAACAGAATATTCCACACGCTGGCGCTGTATCCTGAAGTGCAAGACAAGCTCCGCGCGGAGATCCTCGCTGCCCCGGAGCATCTGGACCACGACTCGCTCGTGTCACTCCCATACCTTGATAGTGTCGTTCGTGAGACCCTGAGACTGTAAGTTCATCCCGCTGCTTACCTGGGCTGAACTAAGGAGGGACCTAGACTTCCGCCCGCCGGGCCATCTATGTTTCGCGAGTAAGTCTTTACGTTGTTGCCTCGCGAGGATCCATAACCGTGCGAAATCATAGGGCATTTGGGGACACAGTGCTTCCCCTGAGCACACCGATAATTGGTGTTGATGGAACCATAATGAGTTCCATTAGTGTGCCTAAAGGAACGTCAATTTACATTGCAATCGCTGCCGCAAACCACAATAAGCAGATCTGGGGAGAAGATACCTTGGAATTCAGACCGGAGCGATGGACCAGCGGTAAAGCGGCTTCGGTAACGACGAAGATGTGCAGAATATATGGGAACACAATGACTTTCACCGGTGGCGGGAGAAGCTGCATGTGAGTTGGTCAGCTGTAGTGCGGTAAAAAGCTGATACTTATTTACCTAGTGGATTCAAATTTGCCCAGCTCGAGATCAGTGGGTGTCTCCGTTCGCTATGGACCTGGAACCTTGCAAAATCTGACTTCTCCCCATCAGAGACTGTCCTTTGTGTCCTCCTTCGAGCCTTTAAATTCTCTGAGCCAGACCCCCGGATTAAGTGGAAGATGGCCGTGTCGGAAAAATCTTAAATTGCACATAACGGCTCCGAATATGTTGGGAGCCGTCGCAAGGTCATTTGCATTTGAGCGGCTTGCAGCACACAGGTCAGGTTCAAGGAACTAGTCCCAAGCCACGCCCCGAGTCGCAAGGTTGTAGATGCCAAATCGTCTTGCGGCGCGGAAAGCTAGAAATAACAAAATCTCTGCCACTGTCTGTCTCTCTCTCTAATGGTGCGGTTACGATATTTAATGAACTGCAGTCAAGTAGGTGAGTAAGTCTCGACAAGTCACTAAGACTAACGGTAGTCTGAATACCAATAATAGTTCAAGTGCACGCATGTATACACAAGTAAAGTTTCGAAGGGGATGAACAGAGTTATGTACCTTGCTCGAGCCACCGGGTTGACACTCCACCCAGCTCCACACCTCTCGGCAATCTGGAAATAACCCCGGTGAAACTCAACCGAGGATGATGACCAGTCTCTGTATGTAAAATAATATTGACTAAATGTCCCTTTCTGACTCTGGGTACTATGTAGCGGGAAAAAAGAATCTCCTCTGAATCGTCTAAAGACTCGCCAAGTGATGGGTGCCATGCCACGGCTTGAGACTCCTTCCGAGTCTTGCCTACCTTGCAGTGGCTTGTGAGCACCTCGAAGGCGTGGCTGAGTGGCTTGGAACTACTGGCAAGCCGTCTCAAGGCTACAAGTTGATTCAAGCCGTTGCAAGTAATTTGGCTTTTTTCCGACACGGCGTCATGGCATCGCCGAGTGTCGAGAATCAAACCCGCCTCCCCATACTCATGGAGCGCCTAGCCAGCTGAGTGGCATATATCTACACACTTGGTCTCTGCTTTGTGTCCGAATATCAAGTACGCATCTCCGTCAGTATCACCACGTACCGAATAGCACTGCATGATCAACGAGATTTGGATAATCGCTTTTCGAAGTTTCTCCCCCGGCCGCAACTAAATGATCAGCGCCATTGCCGGCATCCCGCGGGCGCAAATGATCAGCAATGCCGGCAGTCCGCTTGTGGCCCCGTCTAACGGTCTAACCGTCTGACAATCGCCGTACATGATCCTGCGATGGTCTCCGATACGGTTCTGCCAGTGCGGGGTTCATATCCATCTGTTCCTCATCTCTCCCCTGATTGCTGCCTCGCGTTAGTGGGAGAGGAACGTCGGACGTTGGGCATCTTTAGCTAATATATTGTAGCTACCAGTAGGTGAAAGGGTCCGCACAGCGGGATGAGCTTGATATATGAAGGTCCTTGTCGGACAAAAGCTTTTTCGTGTGTGTGCTCGGGTGATTTTGCAAGAGATTTGTAAAGATCTTCAAAGATCTTCAAAGGGATTCCAAGATATCCGAGAGCTTTAAAGATATTTAAGGATCTTTGAAGAACTGGCTTTTGACATTTCCTGGCGTGCTTAATATCTCTGGATGTCTCTCAAGATCTCTCATACCGATACTTCTTTAAAGATCTTGAGACATCTCTAAAGATTTCTCAAGATCATTCCGACTTCATTCGTAGAACTTGAACTCTGCATTTGTGTTCAATAGAGAGCTTGCGCAAAAGCCGCATGCGGCTTTTGGATGTGCAAACTCACCGCATGTGGCTTTCTATTTTTTTTCGCTCTGGTGGTCAGAGGGTGCTATTCGACACTCCTAGTGATGTTCCGGAGCAAAAGATTATAGTGCCGCGTGCGGCTTTGAAAGCCGCATGCGGCTTTTGCGCAAGCTCTCTAATGTCTTTAGAGATATTTGAAGATGCTGGGCACAGAGCAGCGGACAAATTTGGAGTCCGGCCTTTGACTTCGGAGGGCCTCGAGCGCATCAACGGGATCGGTGATGGCGGTGTTCGGAGCAATTGAAATTGGTGCTCCGCAAGCCTCAGTACAGCTGTGGGCAAAAGTGATGGCCGGTGGTGGTTCTCAGTATTCAAGCCACCGAATTACCCCAAGTAACTTATGGACCAAAAATATGAGTGAATAGAAGATATTTCGACATGTCACCCGAGTTCCAAACAGGGAAATTCCGAATGTATAAGGCATTTTTGGTCAGAATTTGAAATAGATTTTTTTCAGAAGGTAGCTGGGTAAAATTGGGTTGCACAGTCTAAAAGTACTCGTTGAGTAGTGCAAAATGCCACTTTGAATCATATCAATAGCTGGTGATTTGAGCTCACAATTAATCTCAGAAGATGGTCATTTTTAGCAAAATAGCCAAATTTGAGCAAAAAAAGGCAAAAATGACCCTTTTCTGAGGGTAATTGTGAGCTCAAATCCCCAGCTATTGATATGATTCAAAGTGGCATTTTGCACTACTCAACGAATACTTTTAGACTGTGCAACCCAATTTTACCCAGCTACCTTCTGAAAAAAATCTATTTCAAATTCTGACCAAAAATGCCTTATACATTCGGAATTTCCCTGTTTGGAAGTCGGGTAACATGTTGAAATATTTTCTATTCATTCATATTTTTGGTCTATAAGTTACTTGGGGCAATTCGGTAGCTTAAATACTGAGAACCACCACTGGCCATCACTTTTGCCCACAGCAGTACACCTAAGCCTCAGGTGCCAAGTCATTCAAATTTTGATCCCCATGATGCGCTTTCGGCCTACTGGCCGGTCGGTAAGATAAAAAAGACTTTCAAATAGGTCCCTACCTTGGAGCTACAAATGTAATTTACTTGGAAGGCTGCATGTTGTTTAGGAATATGATTTTACACGAGATCTTTAAAGATCTCGGTCCCACATTTGTGGAACAAAACCGTGATTGACACATAAAATTATCACTTCTTTGAAGGTCTGAAGAGATCTTTAGGCATGTTCAAAGATCTCTCAGGTTCGGTAAAACTGCATCAGTTCTTTCAATTTCTTGAGACCTCTTTGCAGATCTCGAGGAAACACCGGGTTCAATGGCGAAAACCGGAGTTTTGTCCGGTAAGGACCCTCAAATTGATATTAGGTGTCGTTGGACATGCGCGGCGTTGCGCGCAATACCTAAAACGGCAGTTGCGATCAAATCAGGCGGACATTGAATTACAATTGTGACATTTGGTGACCACACGCGCCTTCCCCCCAGAACGCTGCGACCACGTCCCAGCAAGAAATTCCTAGGAAGCAAAAGTCGGTATGCATCCTCCATTAGACCTCCTGAATTTTCATGGGGTTCTGGGACCAACACGCACGCCATACCCCGGGCAGTTACACCTATAGCCCTGGGTTTGATGGACCGGCAACTGTTTCTCAGTTGCTTTCCCTCCACGTATCCCTTAGATATGTTGTTTATATACACACTAGTAGTACATGAATCAATCCCGGAGAACTCCGGGAGCATAGAGGAAAAGGGAGAACGGAGAAACTCGGCTTTCTGACCCGTTGGGTCTAATAGTAGTACCGCCTGTGGTAGGTGTTATTATATAATCGCCGGAGTTTGAAGTCCATCAAAAGTTTCCCCACTTCAGCCTGAGCACGGGAGACAAAATTTAAAAGGCCAAACGACCTGCATCTGAATTTTGAGAAGATGTGCCTCCTAAGGATTGTCGTACTCCCATGGTCGAAGAGAAACGCAACACCGCCATACTCACGTGGCCGGCCCATCAAAATTCGGCATCGCGCTTGCGAGGTTCAGGTGAGTGAAATGACCGAGAACGCTCCTTATTCGGGTGGATTGCACGAGAATCCACCACCGAATTTTGAAAGTCGCGTCGCAGCCGTCATTTCTGGGGGCCTCCAGAAGCTCTGTGAATCATCTTTGAGCAAACTTGCCTGTCGGAGGTCTAAAGAGCCAAAAGTGTCTAGGGAAAACAGTTATTGGGTAATAAAGGACCACTTGGCTCAGAGAGATGAGGTTTTACCTACGACGCGTCCCGACGCGTTGTTATGCCCCCCACCCCAACCAGTTTGTGTCGCGACTTGGTGCCGGAATCAACGCGAGGCTCCCATCATTCCACCATCATTTTGCCTTTTGCGGCTCCATCAATTCTACCCGACTGTCTACCCGAGTCTCTAGGGAGAATTGATCCCAGCGGATCCGACGTCCTCAGGAGGGCGGGAGTTTGAAATTTTTTGAATGGTGCCGATCACGGCCATCAATGATTCTCCGTCATCAAATCATTTCGGTTGTAAAACCAGTTTATCGCTTCTACCCATGCACTAGCCCCCAGGAAAATTCTGAGGAGACAGATGTCGCCGAATTCGTACTTCAGACATACCCTCGGTTTGGTATTTTTTGAAAATGTGGAGACCCAACTCTGGTACATACAGCGTGGAAGAGTACGAACGATACGATACGATATGATGATAAACAAGACGACGCACGGCGACTCGCTACATCTGCGGCACGCCCGGCTCGTTCCCGAGCCCGGGCTTGAGGTTGCCAAAGATGTCGCAGGGGGCGAAGGCCCACGCGTCGCTGTAGCGGCGCGCGAAGCCATATTGCACGGCGAGGAGGAGGGCTTTGGGGAGGGGGGGGAAGCTGCGCAGATCGGCGTTAGCATTTGTATTTGTAAGCCGCATAATAGTGCGCACTACAGTGCGGTCGCCTTCTCGTGGCAGAGCAGCCCCATGGGGAGCGTCGTCCACAGCGACACGTCCTTGAACACGTGCTTGACGATGCCCGCCTCCATGTCCTTGAAGTCCTGCCTGGTGAACGCAGCGCGCATGCGCTCCTTGTCGAGCGTCAGGATTTCCTGCGCCGTGTGAATGGAATCCGGCAAGAGAAGAGAACACGCACGTCGGTAAGATGCTCCACCAGCTGATCCGTGAACGCCTCCATCTTCGCGATGAGCATGTCGCCGCTGTACGGTTCCGCCCCCGCGTGCACGGCCTTGACGTACTCCTCGAGCGCGTCGAGCCCCACCATGAAGCTGTGGTGCTGCTCGACGTTGTGCGCCATCGCGCCCGCACCCAGCTTCGACTCGTACACGCCGAACACGTAGGTCTCCTCTAAGTGGTGGTGCGCGTGCACCATCTCGCACTGCCGATTCACGAAAGCACGTCAGCGGGCGCATATATATGCGGGGGGACGACGCACGAAGGAGACGCAGAAGAAGGAAAAGGGCTCGACTTGCACGGGGGTGATGCCGCGCGCCTGAGCGTGGATGGCGTTGAGCCCCCGGATCATAGCGTTGTGGGCGACGCACATGTCTCTGCCGGCGCACTATGAGTCGTCGCTCTGTGGGAGTGAATTAGATGCGCACATCGCCTGATTGTCGAAGGGGTCGCGCCAGTCGCCGGCAGGGTGCGCTGTGACCCAAGGGGGACTCGGGATTCGAAAAACGGATATAGGGTCGAAAAGTTTTTTTCGACCCTCGGCCAGACCCCCCCCCCCCCCCCCTCCCCCCCTATATAAGGAAGGAGGTTCCCACCCCTAGCGGCGGGCCGCGCCTCCGAGTCATGTGCGTGCTCACCGCCACCTCACCGCCACCAGGTTGACAGCTTCCTAATTCACTCAGCGATATGACAACTGACCTCTTCGACGCTCTGGTGGTGCAGTAACATTTTTGAGCGTCAGCCAGTTGCATTTAATACATACCAGCTTCAATTACTGAGTACTGTGCGCTCTTTTTATAGAGTCAAATATAGTGCAATATAGAATTTCAACATTGCCGACCAGTGCTTGTAGGCGCCAATACTGCCATCTTGCCCCAATCTCCCAAGGTTTTAAAGCTATGCACATTAGTGTCAATTTCCCCTCTAAATTAGTTCGAGTAACCATTCTTTCCGCCATCGACGGACACTCGGAGACGTTCACAACGATTGATGGACTTTCCAAATCTGAGCAACCACATCATACATGCCTGTAGAGTCCCAAATACCCACTTCCTACCTCTGGGAGTGCTTCAGGGTGTATTTCTGACAGTTTTAAACCTCCTGCATAATACATGATAAAAGTTTTTTTCAGCCGCCCTCGGGACCCCCCCCCCCCCCCCCCCTGTATCCGAAATTTTAATGCCGAAACCCCCTTGCTGTGACCCGTCAGTTAACGCTCGGGCCAGAGAGGATTCGGGACAACGACGCACGGATTGGCTGGTAGGGGAAAGGCATTGCTAGTATGCGGACGGACAGCGAAGCAAGTTACCCAGTTATACAGGCGTGGCATAGCCCTTTGGAGGTCCGATCAGATTTGAATTTTGGCCAGTTGTGTACATGGTTTTTTTCCTCCAAGTATGTACGGATTGTGATCCGCTAGCCCGTTTTGGCCCGTTCCGTCAGCGAAACGTCTCGGGCATCCGGGCGATGCCCTTGAGTCTGCATGGGAGATCCAACATCCAACGAGCCAAATTTCGTCCGCATTATGTTTCAAAGAGGCAGGATATCCTTAAAACGACTCAGATATTGATCTACATGTAGCTTAGACGTAGGGACAGTGGTAAACGAGTATATATGTGCGTAGAGACAAATTGGAGATCAATCCTCGCCGCCGTCCTCATTCTCCTCCTGCTCCTCAACATGGTCCACGGACTTCAAGGAACCGCGCTCGACGTTCTTGGATTTCGTCAACTTCATGAGTTGTGCGACCCGCCGAATGAAGGGATAGCTGATGAGCACATTTTTACTCATAGGATTTTTTATTTTTCTTCGCTTGGGCAGGCTGGATGGATCTGACATCAGGTCCGACCGGCGCCTTCCGTCACCCGTTTGGATCCGACTAGGGGCTAAATTTTGGTCCCAAATGTCAGCATTGTGAACGGACTTTTTCGGCCAAATGATGCGGATTAGGTATGCATCGAACTGATCGGACTCTCAATTTAGTGTGGCCGCCCAATTGCCGCCAAGTCGCGTCGAGCCGAGAAGAAATTGAATCTAGTAGACTGCTGAAACTTGCAAGATGCTCGCTAATTGGGCCAAATTCGCCGTGAATGCCCACTGAGGCTGCCCTATCCGACAATTTCGTCGCCTTGTGAAACTGTTGCCAAGAGAGAGAATACTGGTGCTTAAAGCTTGCCAAGCACTTGATCAAAGAGGTAAAGATAAGCTGAGGATGTAACAGATGCCACGACTGAAGACGTGCGGCATAAGTGAGCACTACTAAATTGGGAAGTGTGCAGCTGTTTTCGAAACTAATGAGACTGATCGAGTTTTTTTTCCTCCGTTTCCAAAAGGGAAATTGCCACGAAACCGTACTGGACCTTGAATACAGCATCCCTTGAAATGACACGAGGAGGCTAGCTCCCCCGAGCGAGAAACCCTGCGGACTGTGAAGAAACAACAGTCTGAGCGGGCTCTCGGGAATACCCGTGGATCACGTGCTACACTGATGGCACAGATCGTTTCCGCCGTAGGCGCTGTTCCTTCACTCCATTTGCATGTTTGGGCACTTTTCAACCTATAGTCAGGTCAGGCACTCCTCATCATGTGCTTCTATATTGAATTTTCTGCGGGTGGGTGAACCTTCCTTTTCGGGAAGAGCAAAAAAAGAAAACTGATCGTCTCATTAGTTTCGGGATCAGCTGATCACCCTCACCTAACCGCCTAACGAGCCGCAGATCGCCAGTTTTGTCCCCACACATCATTCTGCATATGGTAATGCACACACGTGATTTCCGGACCCTCCGGCGATGCTCCGCAAAGCCACCATGAAGTCGAAAATGGGTGGGTGGCACGGAGCACGGTTTGAATAGGATGGAATAGAAAGACTCGCAGTATATCTGTCAGCATACTACCCACACTGTGGAGCGGTGGCATCGAGCATTGCGGGTGCGGCTGGCGGCGCATGGAGAACTTGAAGACAAACCGGGAGCCTGAGGGCAATATGGGCCTCAGGATGCTCGAGGATTGTCTGCAGCTGGTTATTTGAGCAATGGGGCACCCTCCCTTGCAGTCGGGAGGTGGTGTCCTGGCAGTACGGAGGAAAGAGACAGTGATTGACAAACAATGCTCGACAGACCTCCGGAGCTCCGGAGGTCACATTTTGATGTTACCAGATAGGGATTGATGTATGGGGACCATTCTCAAAAGCTACGAGCCGCCTTCATTTCACGTGTCGCTTCCTATGCGGCCGATCTTATGCTTTACGTCATGGAATTAACTTTGGCATCTATAAGGACGCGGCGGTCTGCGGCGTTCTTTCTTATCTTCCCCCCTCTCCCCACTGTGTGCAATGATCATTTTCGCACTTTTGGCGAGCGCCATCATCCCTGTCATCGGACAGCAGACAGTCTTTCATCCATCCGAGGATAATGGCGACTCGCAGTGGACGGCTTTTCCACATCCCATCACTCGTGTCGCCGTTATTGGAGCGGGCCCGGCGGGCCTCCAGGCTGCAGCCCATCTCATAGAGGCGAATCTCACTGTTCGTTTATTTGAGCGTGCGCCATCGCCCGGAGGTAATTGGCTCTACACGGAAGATATGCCGACGCGGGAGGCGTATCCGTAAGCGGTCTCACCTAACGGCTCAGTATCTGCTCATGCCCATATACCAGGGGCGATAATCTCAAGGAAACAGAAGCAATCCCCGACGTCTTGCCCGCCACCCTGTATTATGAAGAAGGACAAGGTGGCATACGCTTGGATGATCGGTGGAAAGAGCATTGGCAGCCTCGTCCTGTGTGGTACAATTTGCAAACAAACACGGCTAAGGTACGTATGTCGTTACATGACGATGGTTCCAACAAATGGCCTGATTTCAATCCAGACAGTGACGGAGCTTCCGGGAATCAAGCACTCAGCCAAACTTGTGGGCATGCTTCATTATATTCGCAATTGCTCGTTAAATCTTCAGTAATAGCCTTGGTCGATTTCTGTCCATGACCTCGAACGCCATGTCCGCGCATATGCCTCGCTCCATGGAATCAACTCCAACGATGCGTCCTCCGGTCGCATCACCTCGTATTCCACCCGGGTCGAGAATATACAAAAGTGCAATGCGACATCGACGTGGACTCTCACCTTGCGCCATCTCGAACGGCTGCCCGAATCCAACCGGATGAAGGTAACGATATGGACCGAGAGCTTCGACGCCGTGGTGGTGGCGACTGGCCCTTACACGACAGCTTACGTACCTCCCATCGAAGGGATCAGCAACTGGAGCAAGGCAAGGCAGGACGGAGAGTATAGCATGTACCATTCGCAGTCGTACCGGCACCCTGAGCGTTATTCCGGGAAGGCGGGCACAATTTTATTTGGTTGGTGCGAGTTCTAATCACTCAACCTCGATACTTAGGCGGTCCTTATCGTCGGCGGTTCTATATCCGGAACAGAAATTGCCCGAAGCATCGCTCCTTTCGCTCAACGAGTCGTCGCTAGCATCAGGGTCAGTGACCATCCCTCTTCGTCGCAGTATCCAACTCAACCTCTCGATAAAGACGGATCGTGCCCACAGCGGCGCCGGCCTGGATATACTATTTCGTTTTCCGGACACGACTGAAATAGTTCCAGAAATATCGTCCTTCGAACCATTGAATGAGAATGGTGTCGGGATCAAAGCAGGGAAAATTCGGCTCTCCAATGGGACGATTCTCGAGGGCATAGATGAGGTTGGCAATTAATTTCCTTGCCTTGCATAATTCAAGGCCGACTTTATTTCTCCATTATTAGATCATTCTCGCTACAGGATACCGTCGCAACACCTTTCTACCAGATCTGTAAGCTCCCTCTACCCATTCATGGGCTCGTTTACATTGAGATGTGGCACAGAGTCAATCCTTTGACCATGGATAACCTCCACTGGACGGACCATTATATCCACGATCCCACGTTGGCCTACGCAAACAGTGGGTGCCAGTCATATAGATATCCTAGCGTGGACCATACTTACGTTTCATTCCCAGCGGCGCGCCCTTGGACCCATGGCAGATACCAGAGCTATGGGTTTGCCAAAGTCTGGACGGGGACAGCTCGGTTACCGAGTCGCAAACAAATGTGGCAGGATTATCAAGACAAGAAATATCAGTTCGGAGGCCCCTTCGACCTATTCTCGCAGCAAGGTGATTGATGGATTGCGATATCCACGCAATTTTATGGCGCTGAACACGTAGCCACTTAGCCCTGGTCCGCCAATACGTCTTCTGGCTCAACAGCGAATCCCTAGAACTTGGGGGCCCATTTGTAGAGCCTTTACCAGCCGAGTCAGTTTTGAATTTCTATCTCATCTGAACTACCGTAGATCTGAGTGTCCACCCCTCTAGAGCACGCGAAATCGACGCCTACTTCCTGAACGCCCACTGGAAAAATGTCGGTCATCTCCGCTCCTCGCGTGCTGCTGATTTGACTGGCGTTTGCGTATCATTCAGGGCTGGTTGAGTCTCGAGAACTATACGCGATTCGACGAGCTTCCGTCCAGCGAGTGGCCTACAGGCTCAGCCAGTCAGTACGACACTTTGTCGTGGTGAGGGATGCGCGGGTTCAAAATATTCATCCGAGCCTGCGCAGGCCCTGCGCACATCGATTGAAGACTGTCAACGGTGTTATTTCTCACATAAGTACACTACTGGACCGGTGACCGGTCTGTCCAGGAAGTTTGTCGGTTCCTGGTTCCGGATTTCCGGACCAGGTCTGACTTTCGATATTGTAGGTCAGACAGCGACCGGAAGCGTTTGAGGCATGAACTGCGCTGCAAGATCAAGTTATGACCTGTTAAATGAGGGAGCGGAAGTTGCCCGCGCTCGCCAAATCAGATGATCTCGGCGAGTGGCTGTGCGATCTTTTCCGCCGTCCCGACGACATCGACAATTCCAGAATCGCAGTGTGCACGACGCTGTGCACACGTCTGGATTTATTTTTAATGTTCTCTTCTGGCTTTTTCTCTTCTGGTTCCTTTCTCTGTCCTCTGGAGGCTATGGTAGAAACGACATCTACCGCGACGGTCCCGAGTCAAGAGCTAGCTGAGATTGAACACTGCGGTGCGGAGAGGATAGAAATCGAGATACTCAGGAAGATGCAATAATTTGTGAGCTGCTGTCTGAGCATGCTTGCTGGTGCAGTGGTGTTTCACCCGCTGACCTGAATGGCGGCGGGCGCTATCGTTCACTCGAGCGCAGGCCCACGTATTTCATTCCAGTTGCATCGAATGATGGCGCCGCCACCGGAGAGCTCTCGGGACACCGCAGCTCGCACTCGGGGGTCAAATGTCCGTGGACGCTGCCCCTGCTAAGGTCTGCATGACCAGGAGCTCGTTTTCACTCGGGCACGTCGAATGACGGTGACGCCGCAGGGCGCTGGGTCGAATACCCGCCAATCTCAGCGCCTATGAATTTTATTCCGACACGAGAGCTCCAAGATCAGCCTTCCGGTCGTGCAGAGCTGTAGCCTATAAGCTTCCAATGCCCCGGAAACTGAATAGGGAGGTATCAATGGACTGTTAAGCATTTTCCAAACCTCTAGAGTTAATGAAAAGTGCCTGATTGATTTTATATACACCAAGATATGCTGGAGTGCGCAATACACGTTACATCCTAAATACGGCCCAGAAAAATACAGGCAAAGCGCAAGGAGGCTTGTATGTATGACTGGCATGCTTGGAACAAGTTTTGCCACAATATGAGCAATAGTGGAATAAAAGTGCATTATTTTGTGGCGGAGGAACGGCCGTGTGACATAAGCACAAGCTTGCTATACGAGTTGCACCAGACCTCACCAGACGTTATAGGGCAGTGAATCATTTATTAAGTTTTAATCTTGTCTCTTGGAATATAAATGGACGGCTGCCTGTCAAAATAACGGACCCTGAAATAATTGCGCTCATTCAATCTCACGACGCCGTCATCTTCCAAGAAACTTTTCTAAGGCAAGGCGAGGAGCGGACATTACTGCTACCGCCGGGGTATATCATTATCGCCATGTCCCGCCCGGATCGTCCAGGCTTGATCCAGGCGTGGGGCGGCGTTGCCATCGTCCTCAAAGAGACGATCTCTTTCAAACTATGTGTCGAATTATCGGGCCCAGACCTCATCGTCCTCGACCTCATTCATATGTTCCTTATTGGCGCCTATCTCCTACCAGTCACATCAGGTTGGCAAGACTGGACAGACGTTGATCCGGCAGTGCGATTCAGTGAAGCTGTAACGCTCTGTTCCATCTGCCCCGACAAACCCGTTCTGGGAACGGGCGACACAAACGGGCGTATCGGGGACCGTGTACCCCGTGGCTCCACTCTTCATCGCTCATCTCGCGACAAGACCGTCAACACGCGCGGTCGCTGGTTTCTCCATGTATGCTCGGATGCGGGCCTTACCATTCTCAATGGAACATCCAAGGAACTATCATCTCCGGGGGCCTTCACCTCCATCCAGCCTCTCGGATCGACCGTAATCGACTTCGTTTTCGCGTCGCCGGGCATTCTACCACGCATTCTTGACAACTCAATCCGCATCACACAGGTGCTAGACTGGTCAGACCACGCTCAAGTGGAAATTGGTTTGACGGGAATCGAAGGGAGACTACACGGTCTTCCACCATTGGTTCTGAAACCCACCGTAGTCAAATTCGGGCCGCCGACAGAGCTGGACGCTCTGACCAAGAACGCGCTGGCTGCCTCTCTCACTCCGGAGGAAGCGCTGCGTCGCCTCTATGGGCCGGTGACCGACTCAGGCCGTCCTGTCTCCGTATACATTGCGTCGTCATCAAAATCGAAAGCTGGCTCTTCCCGCGCGGCTCTCTCGCTATACTGGGGGGACAACAACCACCGGAACGCTGCATATATCTTCGAGGGCAAGTAAACAGACGCTCGGGCGTCCCTCTTCGCTGTCCTAAAGGCTGTTATCGAGGCTCCTCGTGCCCAATCTCTTATTATATTCACTTCGTCCCAATACGCCATCCGCTTTTTTTGCTACTGGGCCGGGGAGAACTCCACTCTAGGTTGGCCATGTTCCCACGGAGACGTCTTGCAGATCGTAGCGGAACAGATACGTGAGCGCACAGCCCCCCTCGAGTTCCGCTGTGTGTGCTCTGGCGCGGATAATTGCGCGATGGCGGCAGCAAAGGTGCTTGCTAAAGATGCTCTGAAATCAGGGTCTGCTGCCACGCCATCGGTGTCACTCACGGACGTGCCGACTGTATCTCTCGATGCTGCCGTGGCGACTGGAACAGCTTTAGATTTACCAAAGGTGTTCTCTTCGCTATCGGAAGCGCCTCTGCCAATTTCCAAAGGCACGGGACATTCCACAGCTTTCGCTGGAGGAAGTTGTGGACCAGGATGATGTCCACCGTGGGCGTCAGAGGTACGCCTCGCCCTAGCGTGCAAGGCACATATTCCTGACTGTTTTGGATAGGGAACGCGGAATGATGCGCGATAATCTAACACGCCTGCTTTCCTGCAATACAAACAAGGAATACTGGGATGTACTTCGCGAATGGACCGATGACCGCCCGGTGAAGCCTGCCGTTACCCCTTCCCAGCTCCACGAATCCTTCAAAGCGCGCCTTAACCCCCCCCCCGATGAACTCCCTGACCATTTTGATGCTGATCTCCACGACATCATCAGCGGCTTGGCGGACACTATTCCCCGACGCACCCAGGACCGTACGCCGGAGCAGTTCTTTACGCGGCGGATCACAGAGGACGACATCAAGAGGATCAAAGTGAAGCTCCGCAAAAAGAGTTACCGGAGTGCACAAGGAATCGACGCAGTTTCATACTCGAAGATCATGACTATACCGAATGATGTCCTCGTCGAACTCTTCCACACCTGCCTCGATAAATGTGATGCGCCTCAGCGATGGCTCGTGACGATCCTGGTCGGGATCCTTAAACAAGGTCGGGCGGTAGATGATCCGGAGAGCTACCGGCTTGTGGGCTTAGAGTGCTGCCTGCTTAAGGTCCTGACGCTCTTATTCGACGAGCGTCTACGCGAATGGGCGGACGCGAACAACATCATCCCGGGGTCGCAGAACGGGTTCCGTCCTGGTTATCGTACTGAAGACAACTGCTTCATCCTCATCTGCGCAATCGCACGTGCCCGAGCGGAGGGGAAACCGGTCTTTGTGTTCTTCGGGGATATGACGAACGCCTTCCCGTACACGGACGTTGGCAGGTTATGGGTGGTAGGTAGGTAGGTAGGTAGGTAGATTTACACGGCACGGTCCAACTCATGAACACCGGTTTCCAGGGATTCCCCCGGTGTACACGCACTATATACACCATCGCCCCTGGGCCTTTCAGAACTCCTCCGGACGAGCTCGCGGTCGCAGCCTTCGGTCGAAACGTCTAACTCGCCGCCGTAGATCCAGAAGAACGCTGAAAGACGAAAAATAATTAGTACATCAACTCGGGTTAGCCTCTCAAGTTACCAGACGAAACACAGGAACGATGTAGAATACCTCCAGGACATCAAACGTATATTTAGCTACCAGCGCAATTGTAGATCTTGGATTGATAATGGCTTTGAGGAATTCCGTGTTAGAAAGTTCCGCCATTTGGCGTTGTAGGTCCGGGAGATCAGTGAAGAGTTTCGCGAGAAATTCCGCTCTTAATTTAACCAGCGTGTCCGAGGACTCACAGGAGATTAAGGCATGTTCAGGCGTCTCCACTTCTCTCCTACAGAACCTACACAGCCTATCCGATCGGGGCACAGGTTGATACGCATGATCGACGTAGCGCAAGATTTCCACGGCTAATTGATGAGTTGAGAGTAACACCGAGGTAATAGCTTCTCGGTGCTTCTGTGTCTTCACCAATGTTAAGTAGTGCCGCATGCAGGAAGTGACTTGGGCCGGCGCTTTGTCCTTTTGGGGTTCTCGACGTCCGTGTAGGAGGTAGAGCTTGTCTGAAGAGTCAATTTCGTCTTGAAGCCATTCCACCATTAGCCTATGCACCATTTTACTGTAGTCCTCGACGTCATTAATAGAAGTAGACCTCGTGAGTACTAGTACTGGGCAGTGGAATGGCAGCCTTGTCGCAGCGCGGATGAGGTCTTTGGCCCAAGATTTTTTGCCTTTGCCAGATAGATCAATTGAACTATTAAGGGCGGCGCGGGCATACTTATCATCATTGAGGCCAAGGAAGTAAACCAAGTGGCTGAGAACGAGGAGGAGGCGACGGACTCGTAGAGGCATAATCCCGGTTTCTGTAAACAAGGGCGCAATCATGGAGCGGCGGTGCAGATTGAGCATTTGACGAATGAAGCTAACTTGAACTTTGCATAAGTGATTGACGTGCACGTCTTCGCTGTCCGGGGAAATCTCGCATCCGTGGATCAGGTGGCAGTCGACGCGAGCCATGTAAAGCTGCTTATGTTCTCTTGGCGTCAGTCTTCCGGTCATATCTTCAATTGCCATAATGCGATGTCCACAATAGCGAGCGGTGCGTGCTTTAGCTTTGTAGTGGTCCTCCAGAATATTCTGAGTGTCCGTTCTGAGGTTAATGCCTACATATTTCTCATCTGTCTTGACGGTGAGCTGTGTGTCTCCGAGGAAGAAGGTGGGAAGCGGCGAGAGCATAGGTCCAAAAATCAAGATGATCGTTTTGATCAAGTTGATGAGGATGAAGTTCATCGCGCACCAGGTTTCCAAGGTGGATAATTTAACACGTAAGCCACGGGCAGAGAGTGAGACAATCAGGAGGCCATCAGCCTGGGCGAGCAGAGAAATCCGAACCCCGGCGAGGAAGACGTCTTCGAAGTCAGGCATCAAAATGAGGTCCGAGAGGAAAATGTTCCACAAAATTGGAGACGCCGGATCTCCCGTGAGGAGACCGATGAGTGCCTTAAATTGGGACGATTCCATGTCTCCGTGACGAACATAGTAAGCCATTCTATCGTAGAGCATGCGCAGCCAGTCGAAGATCTTGCCTCCCATTCCGAGACGGAACAATTTCAGCCACAGTGTCGGTTGATCTGTTGACGGAAAAGCGTTGGTAAAGTCAACACATGCAACATAGAGGGGGAGACCGTGTGCCCTCGCCCACTCCTTCAGGCAGCGGAGAATGAAAGGGTTATTATTAGTTCGATAACCCGGTCTAAATCCGTTTTGCGCCGGTGGGATCAGACCTCTTGCTTCCGCCCAATCGAATACACGCCAATGAATCAGGATCGTCAGGGCTTTCAGGAAGCACGACTCGAGCGCTATCAGGCGATAGCTATCCGGGTTATCGTGGGGCTTCATGCGCTTCAGGATCCCGACGAGAGCTGACATGAACCAGATTGAAGGGCCGTCTTTTCTTGCAACACATTCATTGCATAGAGCTGCCAGGTCCTCGTTTGGGATCTCCAGCAGCTCCGCGTACGACGTCTGGTCCTCCCCAGCGGAGCTGTCCATGGAATGTTTCCGTAGGTGGTCCTTTAATCGGCCCATGTCGTCTTCATTCCATTTCTCAGTGAAGAAGCCTTCTGGTGTGCTATCTGTCGTGTCTGCCGGGATCATGCTTGCTAGTATCTTGTTGATGTTATGCTGCTCTGCATTGAATTGCACCGGCAATACATCTGGAGGGTTAAGCCGTTTCTGAAATACTTCTTTCAGGCTTGCGGCTGTAACCGAGATCGGCGCGGGTTTAGGATCAGCAAGTCTCTTGACTTCCTTCCAGAATTCGCCGCTTGACGGGGCATCCATAATTTTCTTACGGTTGATCTCTTTCAGCGTCGCAAGCTTGTCCCGGCCTCGATGGCCTTCGGGGAAAACGGGACGCGCAGTGTGAACGATGGGGTCCGGAGCCGCGCTGTCATTGAGTAAGTCCGCGCTGACTTTTGGTACATCGACTAAGCTAACGCTAAGTCTCGGGAGCATACCGGCGTTGGATGGGGCCGAGATCTGAGAGGTCGCTCGAGGGAGCGCACAGGCTTGGGCGGCCCCTACCTTTGCTTCGCGTAGGTGGCCATTCTTGTGGGCGACGTCTTTTTTGATGTGGCAAAAATGAACAGGTGCCGTTCGAATTTTGATCAACGCGATGAGAACTTTGAGCAGGTCTCCGTTTGGACATCTCCATCCGCAGGCGTCATTTCTTGCGGCATGATATGTTACTGACCGTATTGCGTACTCCGAACGCGACGAAATCACAATTGATTTGAATGTCGGAGCCGCTCGAAGTGCGAGAATGACAGCGAGGAGTTCAGCGCGCGGGCTCGTCTGCTTTCCATAAACTCTGCCCGCTTGATTAAGCCTCGCTTCGGGTCCCCAGTACGCATAGCCTCCCGCTGCCGCAGTGATTTTCCCGGCATTTTGGCAGGTTCCATGTACTGTCACTGCGAGGAGGACGGTAACCGACAGAACCGGACCGTACAACGCAGCTAGTTTCTTCGCGTTATCTTTGCCGGCTTCAAGTGTAGCGATGAAGAGCTTGTCGAGTTCCGTCTCGTCCGGGAGGGAGAAGTCTAATTTCTTCTTCTTACGCGGGCTTGCGAAAATAATGTTCTGGATGTCTACATCCAACTTGATGCAGAGAACGGTTGCCGCGTGGTCGTACCCCGGCACGCGGTCGCAGACGGTGAAGCTTGATATGTTAGGAAAGATCTCTTTAGAGCAGATAACATAGTCAATGACAGTTTTTCGCATTGTCTCTTTTTTCTTGCCCTGGAATGAGGTGAAGTTGCCGCTTTGCGGACCGAAACAAATTGCACCGCTAACAAAAGCCAGGCCATAATCACCGAGCATATTGCATAACCAGTTACCGCGTGTGGAGGGCTGTGCGGTATCCATAGAGTAACGAGGCGGGTCCGTTGGATATGCGAGTTTCGAGGCGGTGCGTGCATTCAGGTCTCCGTGGGCCGAAATGTCAAAACCGGCGTTGTATGCAAGAGCGATTGATGCTGCCAGAGCCTCACATGGGTCCTTATCGAGGACGCCAGTCCACTGTGACGTTTCTGGAAGCAGATAGACATTGTAGATTAAGTGGTTGCTGATTTGAATAACCATAAAATCGGGACCCGAGAAGAATTCTCTATATCTGAAAGGAATTCCAGTGCGGATGAGAGCAGCGACGCCGCCCCAGGATTTATCGAACGAGGCTTTGGGCCTGCGAGTGCGGGAGACCAGGGAATAGCCTGTTGGTACATTGATTGAGTCGTGTTGTTGTGGACGCATATGCGTTTCTTGAAATAAGTTAACATCAAATCTTTGGATGTCCTTACAGAAATCCGGGCAGCTCATTTGTAAGGAAAAACCCCCATTTATATTCCAGCTATGGATGGAGATTGCCTGCGCGGTGTCCAGACTGTGCGTAGAAAGTAAAGAGGGAGCGGCTGAACTAGGCAGCAGGGGGGGATGTGAAGACATAAGAGGAAGACGGATGGGAGAGTGATGTACATGTGGGGCAGGTACGGAGGGTACGGATGGTGCGGAGGTAGGTAAAATAGGTGGCGCCGTCAACGGCGTGTATGAAGATATAAAAGAAGGAGGGGGCTGAGCTGCCCTTAAACATTCAAAGGCGTGGTGCGCGCCAGGCAGACCTCACATGTACGCAGCCGGTGTCTCGGGTCCATTCTTCGACTGGATGCGGATGGTCTATGCAAGAATGCGGTACGCGACCAAGTATGGAGATGAGCACTGTCTACCGTTCCGCTCCTTGATAGGACTCTTGACAGGCGACTCTGCGTCCCCGTGCCTCTGGAATATCTTCTTCGCCGACTTGCGAACACCCTGATGACATACGCCTGCACGGCCGCGCGGTCTCGCAAGCCGAACAAGCGGATGACAACATCATCATGTCAACATCCTTCCCCGCATTCCAAGCGAAGGTGTCCCAGTTCTTCGAATGGTGCAAGAAGAAGCGTGTTTTCATCAGCGCGCGAAAATCCAAATGGATGATCTTCGGTCCACTTCCCCTCATCCTCCCCGTTCTTCGCCTTGGTGATCTCGTGGTCGAGCTCGTCAATGAATTCAAATATGTCGGCATATGGCTGACGTCGACTACCCCCAACATATTTTCTCGCAACTACACTGTTAAAGCCTCTAAAGCTAGAAACGCAAGCAACGCCGCCTTCGCAATGAAGCACAGAATTGGGTCCCTGCCTGTCAAGGAGGGCCTAGTCCTGTATATGGCGCGTGTCGACTGTTACCTCATCTCTGGCGCGGATATCTCCCTCGACGTGGATGCCGGTCTGGTCCAAGAGCACCTTGAGGCTCAACACTTATTCCTTCGCCGCCTCCTGGGTATCAATTCTCGCTCGATACTAGCTGTTCTGTTCACTGAGACTGGACTGATGCCCATAAGGATCCGACGTCTTCTGCTCACACTCGGCCGCCTTCATTACATGGTTTCTCTTGGCGACGACTCTGATAGAGTTGTCCGCGCGGCGCTTCTGGACTCAGTGGACCTGTTTCGTACAGGCTTCGCTGGATGGGCTGGGGACGTCGCAATCATGCTTCGTACCCTCCCTACGCCAATACGTGTTGCCCCGGCGGACTTTCTCTCCATTCCCAACATTGAAGCTATAATGTCGAAGGTTGTGGAGGCTGTGGACGCGGACTTGCAGTTTGACATTGATCACCTTCAGAAGACTCATCTACTGCGTAATCGCCTTGAAGCCGTCGACGAAACTCTTTCCCTCGTTACACGCCGCCGTCGTCACTACCTGATGATGGTCACTGTTCCAGCACACCGGAAAGCACTTACCCGACTACTGCTAGGGGATCACACTCTCAGCATTGAACGCCTTCGCTACCCGGCTCGGTACCGACTCGCAGTCCCTCGCGAGGAACGGCTGTGCCGCTTCTGCCGCGCGGCAATTGAAGACGAGGTGCACGCGCTGCTCGCGTGCGACGCGCAGGCTCCACTTATAGAGCTGCGCGACTCCTTCCTTGCCGACACGTTTGAATGTGACAGCGCGTTGGAAGCTGCGTTCGAGCAGCTATCGTCGCATGCTTTTCTCTGTCGCTTGGTGTCCTCCAGGGCGGCGGTGACGCGTTTGGCGAAGTACGTTCACGATGTTTTAATTTTCTTCGATAGGTTTCAGCGCTACATCCCCCCGGGGTATCACACTTCTTAGCATCTTTCCGCTCGCTACCTTCCCGTCGGTGACTACTCGTTTCGTGAGAGGACGTCTTGTATATCTGTCGTATCGTTCGAGGGCTCGACGACTGTAGCATACAATAGGCTTATGTATGTAGGTACAGTGCCCGTACGTTCCTCAACGGGACCACCGCGGTATATATCTTCCTTCCTTCCTTCCATCAAATCTTCATCAAAAACTGCCTCGGAACAATTTCCGAGGATCCGGTGTTCCCCTTGCGGTCCCTCTCTGATTCACTGCCCGGGAGCGCAGCGAGCGGGCGCCCTATAACGTCTGGAAACGAGACTAGGTACTATCTATGGTGGTCATTCATGAAAATTTGTACGTAGCGCAATCGAAAACCGATCAATGAATGTAGCGTGAAACCTAATCGGGTAAACGTAGGTAGCGCAGAATCGCACTTTTCGCGCTACATACTTTGGTCCTTTTTTTTAACTCCGATGAGCAGCGCAAAGGTGTCCGTTTCATGTTATAAGTAGCACAAAAGTGAAAAAACATGAAAATGTATAGCGGATTATTAAAAGTGCACTTGGACCGCCATATCTTATTGTTATACCCCACGTTCTTTAAGCGAAATGTTACTCGCCGATGGTCTGGGCTTCTTCAATGTTTCCAAGAGACATAAAAGCCCATGACCCCGGCGTTAATCTGTAAATTCGATTACTTTGGGAACTGTACTTGTACGTTGGCAAAGCTTTGCAGTCTACAAGTGGCTGCCTCGCGGGCATCAGCAATTCGTAAAATTCAACTGACCGCGATGGACCGCTTAACGGACCCGTCGTCCTCTAAGCTCTCAGGTCTGGAATAATTCGTGATGTTCCAAAGTTGTTCAGGTGCTGATTGACAGTGAAGTTACAAAAACCGCGACTTCATATAAAGTGTCTGAGCTGCGGTTCGATGGACTTCGACTGCTGAATGAATCGCTGAGTTTTAATTGTTGGTGGCCATCACCTTGATATTACCATCAAGAACGCGCCATCACAGATCAGCTTCAAGTTTGTAATACGTGACGGAGTTCAACCTCGATTGATTCAGCCACAGGCCTGAAGTCGCTTTAAACTCTCTCAGCTCGTTTGTAAGTATCAATGGCAAGCTTTTCAAGTACACGTCCAACTTGAAGTTCCTAGAAATATCTGGACGGGCTGGGGATATCGACTTGGATCGATCATGTGATCGCGTGCATGGTCGACGTCATGCAGAGTTGAACTTTGCCTGTTTGGTTTACACCACAGCTCAATCACTCCAGAACACTATGGGTACGCTGCAATTTCCCCTCTCTTGAAATGCCCTGATCACGATTCATAGTCTGCAGGGACCCCGCATCGCACGCACGCCTTTTCATGACCCTGGTCGCCGAACGCTAACGCTCTTTATCTCGTAGACACCCACAAGAGACGTACCATCACCCCAAGGGACGTATTGTCTCAACAAATGATCTTACAATTGCTTAACCTGCCCTCAGATTTCTATATGTCACTTTCATTGGGATGAAGCCCCATTTCTCAATTCAGATCGGGAGACATGTCTATATCAATTGATATATCGAACCAAAGAAGAGAAGGTCAGTGGAAATCGTCTGTGGAGCTCTTTGGCCCAAATGTCAATGAAATTCGCTTGCCATCACGGTGCAGGGTTGACGAAGTGGCGGATCAAATCCCGCGATGATCAATGCAATGTCTTGCGACAGGCACTACTGAGGCGAGCGGACCCTGCAAGTTTTCTATGAGCATATGGTTAGGCTCGTGCTCATGCCCACAGGGTCGCTTGCAACTTCCAAACTAAGCTTGAATTTCACACATTTTCACATGACAAAGCGCAGCTACCTCGATTCGATCGAACACGAGAATCCACCGATGTTTAATCCCTCCATGCCCAGGATCCACGGTCATATTCATTGGCTTTCGTGCCAAACTCCGGTGTTCTGTCTCCCAATACTTACGGCAGTAAGACTACCACATGAGACGGAAACTATTCCTCTTTAATCCCACGGAAATGAAGCAGTCCAGGTACGCTCAGACAAGG
Source organism: Mycena vulgaris (assembly GCA_029204335.1). Taxonomy (NCBI): domain Eukaryota; kingdom Fungi; phylum Basidiomycota; class Agaricomycetes; order Agaricales; family Mycenaceae; genus Mycena; species Mycena vulgaris. The sequence goes on from JARGYA010000022.1 coordinate 135,626, forward strand.
CACGCTGATGAAACGTCTGCTGTGATTGTCGCTAGATCAAGTCCCTCTTTGTCCTATCGACGGTTGATAGGGGGGATGAGATTATAAAATTACCTCCCCAACGCTGACTGTTCGTCGTCCCCCACCCCTTCTCCAAACAGCATGTCGGGCGTACTCACCAGTGATGAAATTCACCTAGTCAACTTCCAGCTTGGTCCATGGGTATGCATTTTTCTTTATTTCTCAACCACAGGCGATGTAGTAACTCCGAATCCGAATCGCCAGCTCATAGGATCTTGCCTTGATCTGGTTCTTCAAGGAACTCTGTCGGGCCAGGTATGTCGTGTTTTCTCGCATCCTGTCGCGTGTTGAACTTGTGTAAAAGTTTGTAAATTACTTCACCTATTATTCGGACGACAAACCAAGCCTGCGGATAACCGTGGCAGTTCTCGCCCTTCTCACCTTACTCAAGTCTATGCAATCATTGTGCGAGATATCTGGACACGATTTCCATCGCTCATGCTCTTCCAGCGCGATTATCTGGATTCAATCCATCGTTTTCTTCGGCGACTTGCAGGGGGCAATTCTCCTCAATTATACGACCTGGTGGCAGTCGGGCAATCCGCTTATGGTACACATCACCGTGTATTCTTCTTCACCCACGAAATTAAACTTAATTAGGTCGCACTCATCGGCTTATACGTTCAATGTTATTTCTGCTTCCGCCTCTGGGTGATCTCCAAGAAGTGGTATGTTGTGGCTCCTGTCGGGGTCTTGTTCTTGTTCGCTTTCCTGTCGATCGTCGTCGGGGTATAATTTTTCCATCCGGTTGTTAGATGATTTGTGCTAAATTCTTTCGCAGACGTATTTCATCACCACTGCAGATGAACCCCAAATCCGAAAGTGGTGTAAGCCGTCACCCAAATGTCCCGTCTATGCCTAATAACTCTTGACCTAGTCGCCGCGCATCTCAGCTCCGTATTCAGTTAGTCTGGTTCAGTTACAGCAGTACCCGCCCATGCTCATGAGCCACAAATTTATCAGCTGGCGATATTATCTTATCCATGATGACGGCGTACTTCCTACTCAAGTCCAAGAAGAACGTCCTTCCGCAAACTGTCGGGCTCATCAACGCCCTCGTACGGCTCACCTTCCAGACAGCTGCCCCAGCCGCCATCTGGTGAGTGACCCCCCCCCCCCCAAAAAAAAAAAAAAAAAAACCCCACCGTGCACGATTTGGAACTGACCAATTGCCTCGCAGTGCCATGTTCAATCTCATATTCTCGCAAGTAAATCCGGGAAATGGCATCATCTCCACTGCGTTCAACATGGCGCTGCCGAAGCTCTACGCTTTTTCGATGATGTGGACCCTCAACGCACGCCGCAACATCCGGGTTATGCACAGCAGCCGCAACGGCATCACCAACATCACCAGCAACGAACTGTCCGGCGGGCGTACCATATCCAGCGGACGTTCCCGGGGCCAGCGCCGCGCTGTAAGTTCCTTGCCAGCTGCAACTAGAACGATGTACTCACATTGCTCGGGCTACAGGGCGACATGGAGCTCGGTACTATCCAGGTTCTCACCCAGGTGGAGACGACCCAGCACATCGACGTTCGTCTTTTTCTCATCCGGAAGCTGAGATCGTCTAACCTGTTGGCACAGGTGCGCGATATGTTCGACCCAGCGACGGCGCATGGTGATGTGAAGCACGGGCATTCGCACAACCATGTCGACACCAAAAAGAGTGACGACGATTCGGTCCAGTATTCCAAGTAATGTAGCATTAGTATGGGGGTAATACTGTAACATCATTATTCCCAATTTCACCGAAGTTTACACAGGTATTTCGCAGATTTACACAGGTGTCTGAGGATTGTTTACACCACTGTTTTGATATTGAATTATGCACACCACGGCGATGTTTGACAATTCACACAGCGGAAGACCACTGGCTGCCGGTCATCCCAAACCAACACACCCTGAGTTTGAATCGATTCAGACTACACTACGTCTTTCTTCGTTAGGAGGGCTTATCAATGATCGAAGAAGCGGAGATTGAATCCGGCTTGAATCCACGACCTGTGGAGTGCTACACTTCAGACTCCGCTCACGATGCCGACTCAGCGATCGGCCGGAACGTCGAACTCACCCTTCAAATGCTTCCGGAGCGCACAAGACTTTGCTAAGACCTTGAGCCTACTTTCTTGTGCACTTCGAAACAGGGTCCACATTGCAACAAGAGATTATTGTACTGAGACCTCGTTGTTCAGGCTTCAGCCCAGGCGGCCATGCCTCACGGCCACTTCGGGTCAACGATACCCTCCAATCAAGCGGAAATATTTAGATCCAAAGCCAACGCCAAGTCCCTTCAATGAGTTATGGGAGGATGCTATGCATTTGTCTTGACAGTGAGTGGCCTGTGCTTGTTTCCGCAAGAAACTATAGCTGTGTGAGCTTGTGAGGCCTCTGGAGCTTGTGACATTTTGATACTCTTAGGTTGTGTAGATTTCTAGCAAGAGGCCCAGGCCTGTGTATAAAACCTAAAACCTCCCCCTGGTAGTGTAATTCTTTTCAAAACACCCTGGGTGGTGTTTTAAATAATAATGTTACAGTATTACAGCCATACATTAGACTCCCCAAACACTCATTTCCCATCGGCATAATCATTCCAGTCTGCTAACTAAGTCGTTGGGAATGTTCAATAGAGATTAGCATGAATATTAAAGAAGAGGAGTCCGGAAACCTGGGGTTTCTGGGTCCTCTGTGAGTGAGGCTTCCGGATGAGCACTAAGCGTGTCCTCCAGAAACCAAGACTCGGGGGTGGTGGGTGGACAGTAAAAAGCTCGAGAGTGGCGGAAGGCAAGTGAGTCGATCACCGATCACTCCTTCACACTCTCTTAGTCAGTCGGCTTTGCGCTGTGATCGTTGCAGCTCAAGCTGTCGCGTATGTCGAATATCATATCCCGGGTTAAACTTTAACATATACGCGTATCATTGGCTAAATATTATTATGCCTTCCCATCGGTGTCCCCCTACGTATGGCGGTCATTCAGCACTTTTAATAATCCCAGACATTTTCAGGTCTTTCCGTAATATTTTCATCACTTTTGTCCAAAAAAAAAAAATTACGCAATTGCTCATTCCTAAGGCCCTCTGGGCACCCCTGGTACCTCTTAGCCACCTCAAATTTAGATTATGACTTGGAGCCTGCACTTTTTGGACACGATAAAAGACCATGACTGAACAGAACATTATTTCTGAGGTGCCAGAAAAGGGAGGGTCTGGACCCGTGAGTCTAGACCGCGATCGCGGAAGTTGCCACACGATCGAGGAGAACATTAGCGCTTTTGAGGCGCCAGGAAAGGAAGTGGGTCTAGACCGGTCTCGGAAGTTGCTGCACAATCAAGGAGAACATCAGCGCTTTCACAGGCGCCAGGAAAGGAAAGGGTCTAGACGAAAGTCCAAGGATCTCCCGAGGATCACAGGACCTGATATCACGTGCAGATCCCGGTTTTGAATTTTTGGAGAGAGACCTGGTCCCTAAATCGGTACCAGGAATATCTTCTCCTGGTTTGCCTTCAAAAGATGGACCGGTGAAATCCCATTTAGCCGCGGTCTATGCACGTGAGGACGTGCCTGACGCGTCGCATCTTTGTTTCTTTGTTCCCTCTTGTATACAAGTATATTCGACCCGTGGCTTTGCCACGAAATTTACCCACGCAGAGTGGATTCCGAGCCCACCCGCACACGGCGGATTCCGAGAGAGGTACCGCACTGCCGCTCGCTAACGCTCGCTAACGCTCGCGGCGCGCGGCGCCTCCCGTGGGATCAGGTGACTATATCAGGTGATTATATCACATGACAATATCAAAGTGGCTGTGTCCGTCGTCTCTTCTTATAAGGTAGCCGTCCATCCTCGACAAACGCCACGTGAAATTCCCTTATCTAGCGAAGCGGACAAAAATAATTTTTATTGTACCATTAGGCCACAGAGCGTAAATCCCTTCGACCAGATTGTACAAATAGATGTAGAGAACCCATGAAATAATATTTGGCCCCGTCCGGTCCTTATGGGTTGAGGAGTTATCGATTTGGGCCGCAGCGTCGGTTCAGATCATTAATTGATCGCATGTGATGGGAATTCATGTGCCTTGCTTAAAGCTGTAACTCCTCCACAGACGAGCACCGAGGAGACCCATATTTAATTCAGTGGATGCCTTGTATGTATTCTCATAATCTGGTCGAAGGGATTTGCTCTAATATCCCTGGTTATTTCAATAGAAAATATTTTTCTCTGTTCTGCTGGATAAGGAGATTACACGTGACATTTGTCGAGGATGGACGGGAGCTACCTTACAAGTATACAAGTATACAAGTATATTTGACCCGTGTCTTTGACACGAAGAAGTCACGGTAGTCCGCCCACACACGGCGGATTCCCAGAGAGGCGCCTCCGTGGGATCAGGTGATTAGATCACCTGACTATATTACCCGATTATATCACATGATAAAGTGGCTGTGTCCGTCGTCTCTTCTTATATAGGACAAGTTTATTCGACCCGTGCCTTCGGCGCGGAAAGTCACTGACAGTTCGCCCACACACGGCGGATTCCGAGAGAGACGCCGCACTGCCGCTCGCTAACGCTCGCGATGCGCGGCACCTCCCGTGGGATCAGGTGATTATATCAGGTGACTATATCACATGACATTATCAAGTGGCTGTGTCCTTCCTCTCTTCATATATAGGATATAGGATATATCCTACGTACCACTCCCCCATCTTTCTTTGGGCTCTCATCTTCCAATATCTCCCATCCAGCTCGATAGTACTCGCTGTGTCAAAAAGTAACCGGAAATTGAGTTTTTATGGGGCCAATTTGTAGAATATTTTGGTTCCAACTCAACAGGTGTAATCTTTGGGATATGCGACTGCCCCCTCACACAACAATCAGCTTCAAAATCAGAAGATATGTGCTCGATAAGTTAATTAATTTGATTGCACGTGATTCTGCCTCAGATGGCCAAAATTCCTTCAACACACAGCCGCTTGCATGCTAGAACCGGGTGGAGAGTCCCGAGGGTAAATCTTGGGGATGTGCCACACATTCCAGCCAGCACTAATAAGGTTAGGAAGCTGATAGATCACCGAAAATAAGCCAAATGTTCAGCAAGTCATTTCAGCAAATTCTTCGCACAATATATCATCCTGTTTAGCCTAAAAATCTGAGCCTGCGTGCTTTCTTCTTGCTGTGAGGGCACTCTTGAGGGTCTATTCCACTCATTCAGGGTACCACTTCTGAGAGATTATGTTTCCAATTGGGGTTTCTCTGATGCATGTTGCAATTTTGGTGGTGATGTTGCAGACCTGCTTGCTGACTTGTTCCTTGGGGCTCTGTGTGATTTTAGGCCTCCATAATTAGTACAAGATGCATTAAATTCCACTCCATGGTCAATTCCTTGTCCATTTGTTCTCAGGGTATTTATTTGAGGACAATGTTTCTGGCAGATCACAAGATGACATAACTACCATCACCATTACTGATCTCTCTCCGGCGCTAGACAGTGCCAATGAGCTCATGCATCCAAAACAAGTCAGGTTATCTGTGGGTAGGATCCTCAGGTATCTGTCGATGGTAGGTGGTCCGGCTCAGTGAAAGTACTCTCCAGCAATAAATGCATTTCCGGTTACTTTTTGACACAGCGAGTACAGTCGGATGGCTCATAATGCATAAGGTCGGTTCCCTGCCAAATTGAGAGGAATTTTCCCAAATCCGATGCATTATGAGCATTATGCAGTATGAGCTCGCTTCTATGGTGGTGAAATGCATTTTGGTGGATCTGAAATCCTATGCATTATGAGGAAACTTGGTAGGTATGCGTTATGAGCTTATGCATTACAAGAGCGCGGTGGGGCGCTCCGCACCCCACCACTTCGGCTGGACAATGAATGCGGGACCTTGGATCTTTGCTGAATATACAGAAGTTTGTGTATGCAGAACAGGTTCCTGGTATAATTAATCTGTTTGCAGAATAAATAAGCTTGCCCTTAACCCCAGAATTGACTTTAGGGCCGGTCTCGGTGGAATCTCGGGGTCAAGTGATCATCGGAGTTTAAAAAGCTTCGGACAGACGACGTAATTTTATAAAGAGGGTGATAAAGAGGGTGATGAGCCATCCGACTGTATTTACTACTTCGCGCTACAATTTTCTTTCCGACCCTTGCCGCTTACCTTATTTCCTTCCTCTTTTCCTATCTCGTCTCATGTACTACTTACTTTCGCCTGTGCCGGCTTGAGCTCGGCCTCCCTATCCCGGGGAGTCCGTGTGAGAGAGCTTTGGCGACCAAATTTAATATTTCTCTGCAAACCTCTCTCTCTCTCCTCCTCCTCCACGACGAGCAAGGCATAGATGACTGCCGTAACAAATTTTGTTCCGGGGGGAGTTCGTCGGTCAGGTGATTAACCGCCTCTTTGGGAAAGCAAGGCAATTACATGCCATGCACAGGGATTGTAAGGCCTCTGGGCTATTAGTATTGAGGCCCTCCCAGAATACCATCAACACGAGTTCGGTGAGTACAATTGAAGACCAGTGATTGAAATGGCATTTTACTGTGGCTTTGGTAGGGGGGAGGAGACCTCAAATTGGTCAAAAAACACGGGGAAACCCACGTAAATGTCTGGGATGATTATTTAAAATAAAAGTGCTGAATGACCGCCGCCATGCTGCACCTTTACCCAAGTTTTAACCAGTGCTCACGAGTCACTCAGATCTGAAGTAACATCTCATTCATTTCGACTGATTGGACTGTAGTGGGATAGCAATCAATTAATATCCCTCGTTCAAAGGTAATATTTCATTGTAACAGGCGATCATTACGATGGGGCGAGGCGACTAAGCCCGACTAGAAAAATTTAACCATGGGGTTTTTGTGTTTGAACTATGTATTGCAATCAGAAAAGTGTGCACAAACATAATTTAGGGCCGGGGAATTTTTGTGGATTGAGTTAAATGCTGCGCGGCAGCGCCGCGGCAATAACACAGCCACCGCCGCGTTAGTACCTCGGCAGTGCGCAGCACTTTCACGAGTGCGTTTGGGAAATGGAAATACCGAGAGCATTTGGGAAATGACCACACCGGCGCACCGGCGTACCGGCTATGATCGAGCTTGAGCGGAGTTTGATATGCGCATCACAGAGTTAGGGTTAGGGTAGACCAAACAGCGACAACCTCGCATGGTCCTTCTGTTGCTTTTCGCTACGCTCCAGAAAGATGCGGCACTCAAGACTCTCACTCTTGATCAGATAACGAAATTTATGCATGTTTTTAAGTCTTTTAAAGAACGACATTCTTCTTGTGCAACCAATAAATACTTCGACCGAAGGCCCTCCCTCTCTGCTCGCGTCGGGGTGTCGCGTAGAGAAGTGAGGAAAGAGGCGGACGCGGCGGGATGGAACAGCAGATACAAACTAATGAGTGGTGTTCGCTTCTTTTGAGTTAAGAGCACAGGGTCATGATGACATCAGGATATTTAAACTCCGTGAGATGCCGCCGGTTGTGCCGCCGGTGCGTCTGCCGGTGTGGCCAATTCCCGAATTTCCTGGAAATACCGGGGTTTTGGGAGGCCGGCGGTGTGATTGGTAAGCGGCCGGCCTAGCGGCACAGCGTTGGTAAACAGGGATAAATACACCCTCGAAGTCCTCGCCGGACTTCTGCGGTGTTGCAGCAGGATTTAAACGAAATCACTGTATATGGATCTGATCCCCAGAATTATTACCGGAGAGCAAAATCAAGTACATAATGGTTAACTATTAATCAAATCTTGTCCATTCTATTTTTTTCCTGCAGGCTCTGCACTTCAAATCAAATCAAAGTTCAATTAGAGTGCGCGCGGGCCCCTGGGGGCCCATTTGGCACTATACATAATACAGTGAAGTAATCTAGCTGGCATGGAATGTTACTGGGAGTGCGGGGACGGTGTAGGGAGAGGATAACATAAAACGGCGCTATGAGGGTGGTATGTTTATGGTGCGGGTCTGGTTGTGATGTCAAGACAGATGTGAGTCGTTGCTGTATGTAATAAATAAGTGGATGAGGTCGGGGCTGAGGGGAGAGATTGAGAAAGAGAAAGAGAAAAGGAGGACAGGGGAGAACGAGTCAGAGCGTGTAACGGGGAAGCGGCCGGTGTCGCGAACGAAAGCAAGGACGGGGTGTGGGTCGGCCTTGACTGAGATGAGGCGGCGGAGCGAGAGGCGCGCGGTCCCGAGTCGGGCGATGAGGGTGAGGCGCTGGCGCCGGTAGCCCGGGCACGCGAGGAGGTAGTGTGAGACCGTTTCAGGTACGAAGCACCGGGGGACAGGCTGAGGTGGAATCGGTATAGGAAGGCATTGAGGCCGATATGGGCGGTGGGGAGCTGCGTTAGGATACTGCATTGAGGGTGGCTGAGGCCGCCATACATCTTCGAGACGGCGTTGGATGGCTTGACCGAGTCGAAGAGCGAGAGACGGGAGTGGCGCGAAGAGGTGGACCATTCCGCGAGCCAATGCGCGCGGGACGCGTGCGCACCGGCTGCGATCGCGGCTGCTCTGCTCAGTGGGAGGGTGCCTTGTAGCTCGCGGATGCGCATCGTGAGGGGGGTGGTCGCGCCTTGGGCCGCTTCCTTCGCTCGCGCGTCGACTGCCTCGTTGCCGTCGATTCCGACGTGCGCAGGGACCCAGTGGATACGGATGCGGAGGGTGGAGCGTGCGCGGTGTAGGCGGCGGAGGTGGGTGTGGAAGGCGGCGAGGAGGTACTGTCTCGGGCTGGGATTTGGGGGAGGCTCTGCACTTCCGGAGCCCCTGATAGTAATACCAAGGAAATTAAGAGCACAACCCATATATTAATCGCTGGCATAAGTACTGCCAGTGTTGGGCCGGTGGACATCCGGTTCAAAGGAACAAATTACTTGAGATACTCTCAGATCTCTGATGGAATTGGTTGGGTCGAAATGGTGTCTGGAGCAGATAATCTTGTATCGGAGGATTCATTTTGCAAGGTACTTGAGTCTGGGGTAGGACAGAGTGCTGGATTGTAATGCAGTACGAGGGTTTCAAACTCCGACTACGGGTGCCGGCTGTGCCGCCGGTATTGATGGCGGTGTGTTTGCCGGTATTTCCAACTCCCAAACTTCCTGACTTTCACTCAGCCCGAATTTCGAGAACTCTTCTCCAAAGATGTCCATCCACCTAGCTGTACTTGATTAATACCTCCTGAACCCCAAGCTCTCATAACCAAGAGTCCAGTAACTGACTATTAGCTGGCTTACTGTACTATTTCGACCAGATGTTCATACCATGTCACCCGTCATCTAAGATGTTCACTGGCTTCGGTTTTCAAACCCCGGCCGACGGTGTCACCTCCCTCCCAGGTGTTCATTCCGTTATCCGGCCTCCGCAAGCCTATGCACCCTGCAACCGAGCACTGGAAGGAGCTGAAGAAGCTGATGCAATATTTAAAGAATCAGGCCCTATCAGGCGGATAGCAGTAGACAAGATTTTGTGTGAGCTCACCTTCACTTACTGAGCTCAGTGTCTCGTTGGTCCCATATGCGATGAAAAATTATACAGATTGAGGGTGAAACAGGACGAACCCCGGCGATAAAATTTAGGCGATGGAGCGGGATGGAGTATAGGAATAGGGCTGTGAAATTGAATTTCATTCTTCCTCGCTCATTCCTTCACCAACGAACACCAGCAAAAAATTCGCACCCGCCGTCTTTTCCATTCCTCAGGAACTACACGGCCAGCTGTTGCCATCAGCCTACCTCTCCATCGCAAAAATGCTTCAATTCACATTCCTCTCCAAAGTACACCTTCCACTGCTCCCCAACCCGCCCAATACTTCAGTAGCGTCGCTCCAGATATCATGGACGAGGCCCTCCTCCTTCGAGTCCGGCGTCTTCCTATTCCGGAAACGAAGATGGTTCCCAAGCTTCTCAAAAGCAGCCATCAAAGCTGGTTCGATGGAGCTCAGTCCGTGATCTACAGCCATTTCGGCGGCGCCGTAACCCACTTCCCGTTGTGGATTTTGACCTACTGGGAATCGGTGGTCGACCTTAAGCGCGATCCGTACAACTAATCCGACCCTTCACGCCCGCTCTTATTCAGACGAGTGCGACCGCCGCCATCCCTGCGGCCGGGGCCGAGGACGTCGAAGAAGAGCCCTATCTGGAGTCGGATGTCTACGATGACTGTGACATTCTTCTTGATGTTCTCTCCAACCATCTTCTCTCCTGTGGATCATCTGTAGCGGCCAACTTTACTCTAGATGAGAGCGGTGGGATTGCTCAATCAGGATGCGCGGAGGATTCTGATGCTGACGCTGCCGAAAAATCTGACCAAGTTCTCGGGCGGGGGTCAGCGCAAGAAAGTTGTAGCCAGGCGTTACCAAGGCCCGGTTTGGGAGGAGCACTAGAATTTTTTTCGTTGTATTTCGTTTTTCCCCCAAAGTAGGGGAGCTTGAAAATCGTTTTTACGCCCTCTAATATGTCAAAAAAAAAAGGTGTTCATTCGGCCACCGTCACCGTCACTGGTACCAAATTTGTTCAGTTCACGACCGGCCGTCACGCGTCACCTGAACATTCGGCCGAAATAGTACAGTATTGCCTAAACATGTATCTGCTTGAATCTATAGGATTGCTATTACCATTCAAGACTGCAGGAGGAACCAGGTTTGCACGGAGGGCGATAGTATTACTCGTATCTTAAGCAGATGCCCTGATTTTATGTGCGCATGTTTACATTCTTCTTTTTCTCCCACTCTCCGCCCGGTAGCTCCCGTATGGCCATCCTATTTCCGATTTCATGCCTAATTAGCTTTGGTCCCGGGATCTGGATGCCCCACAACGTTATTTTCGACCTATCTTATCAACCGTTCAATATCCGTACAAAAGGAAAGGCCTCTTGCGCAATCTCTCTCTCTTAAACGCCGTCGTCATGTCCTCACCTACATCGTGCGTGTTCGTCTGCTTCCTATTTTGCACTTTTCTAATCCCATTCACTCCCCCATTCCATTATCTCGGGCGCCACGCTTTTGTTTGCACATTTATTTTCTGCACATTATTACTCGTATATTAAACAGACGGTTCGAATCAATATGCACATGTTTGCGCTGATCCACGCCGCGAGCGCTCGCTAATTCCCGTGTAATTTATCCTTTTCTCACTCCCTGGGCCACACAAATCCCTTTTAGGCCCCAAAGAATTTTCTAGGCTTGCCAGCTGACACTATTTGAACCTCGCCGATCAAGCGGCGTTCAAAGACTCCCGGAGCGCTCAAGACCCGTTCAAAAGGAACACCATCGTTCTTCCCCAACATTCGCTCCTTTCTTCCCCCATCATCGCCCCTCCGCCCTGCAGTCTCTTCCGCCGCACATGGGCTCTCAATATGCTGCTGTTGCTTGAGCAAGTCCTTGCAAGATTCAACACACCTCAGCGAAGACCAAACCGCTCCGCTTAGACGTGGGGACTCATTTTCTCATTGGCGAATTGAGCAGCAATTGACGCCGGGAGGAATCAAACGCAAGGCGCAAGACTTCTGGGGTCTCTGCTGCAATATTCTTCACGCGGCCCCCGATCCGTGGCAAGACCCTCAAGTCATTCATCAACCTGCTCAAGAGCGGTCGGGCGTCGGATGCAAGACCCTTCGGGGCCTCTCCTCCGTATCAAGATTCTCAGGTCATTCAAGGACTTGCTGTGTCGTCGTCGGATACAAGCGTCTCCAAGGCTTCTGATCCGAGCAACATCTTGAAAGCTGTCCAAGATTTAAAATGAAGACCTCTTGCTTCGTAGCTGCAGCCTCATCTCTCTGGCACTCTACTCTCTCCTTTTACCATGCGTCCATGGATGGAGTTTTCAATGGTTCCTTTCTTTCCTGCAGTGCGTATCTCTTGAAGCCAGCCTACTATCGCTGACGATTGTGTTCAAGTTTAATCCGAATACTCGTAGCTGATGGAACACCTGGCCAAGGTTATTTGGTGGCAAGTTGGTTCGTTTACTGCCACCGCATATTTACGATACCTGACCACAAATCAAGATCATCATTGCGGCTGTATGTCATTCCAAGGGAACGTGCGTGCGTAAAAACCTCATCAATCTCTCCGTGTTTTGCTAACGTGCCTGCTCAATCGACGGCTCACCGTCAGTCTTGCTTGAAGGTCCGATTTTCGATCGCAGTCCGTCGAGCGCAGTGAGGTAAGCCCAGCTCTCAATGTACTGGGTAACTAGCATCGTGCTAAATGAATCTCATAGCTGGTATTCGTCTAACCATGGCCGGTAATGTTCGACGTGTACAGGAAGTGTTTTCTTTTTTTCTGGATCAGTAGACAGTCACCGCTGATATATGTATTTGACATTTTGTTGACCCTCTCCTGAAAACTTGGCTGAATTGTATTTCTACAAGAGCGCGGTGGGGTGCTTCGCACCCCACCACTTCAGTTGAAATATTAATGTTGAGCTTAATCGCCTTGAGCGAGCTTGGGCGCTTATTCAACTGCGGTGTGGGAATTCAACCCGACTGCTGTGGAAGGGTGGGATGGACCGCTCGTCGCCATTCCCCCTTTCCGCATCTCCGTACGTACTTTACGGTACATCGGTCTTCGGACCGCGTATTTGTTTTGTTCGTACACATCCCCAAATATTACCTCTTCTCCTCTGAGCCACGATCTACGACGCGACCAGTGACCCGAGCAGCTCACCGTGGCTACGTCGCCAGTGAACCCCGAGCACCTCTAGAGCAGATTCCTTCCCTCACCGAGCCTTTCCGCGCTACACGCGTACTCCGAGCCCACACGGCACTTTCCCCCGTATCGAGCCGATTTCCATTCTACGCCTAGACGACTACCACGGGACCTATCTCCGACTTTCTACTACACCCTTACACCCCATATCCCGGACGACCGACCCATCATTCTGTCTACCAGCCCCGAACTCCGTTCTGCGACACTGCTCAGTCGTTTACGCGGTGATATCTCGTCGAGGTGGGCTGATCTCTCCAAAAGCGGGGCTTAAAAGGCTTCAGACAGACGCGCTTAATTTTATAAAAAGTTACGAGAGCGCGGTGCGCTCCGCGCCCTACCACTTCGGCTGAACAATGAATCCGGAATCTTGAATCTTTGCTGAATCTGCAGAAGGTTGTGTACTCAGAAGAAGTTGCTGATAAATTTCCTGCATAATGAAGCTGCTCACAGAATAAATATGGTTCCAGAGTTCCAGAGTTGACTTTAGGGTCGGTCTCGGTGGAATCTAGGGGTCAAGTGATCGTCGGAGTTTAAAAGGCTTCAGACCGAGTGCTTATATAATCTTATAAAGGGGGTGAAATGACGAGCGACAAAGGCGCAAACCTGATGACCATGTAACCAAAATTTTCGTCCGATACATCTGAATGAACTATTCTTCCACAATGTGGAAAACTGGGTGAGTATGAAAACTGAGCCGGAGCGTAGCCACGGCATGTCTTGTAGACATTTACAGAGATCGGTTACGTTCACGCGCTCGACGTCACTTGGTGCAATTGTGATTGAACACTGTCTCATCGCCAAGATGCCGGTGGTTGGTGATAACGCCGCGTAGGGCTGTTCGCCGTGCCCGTGACGGGCACGGCCGTTGTTTCGACGGGTGTCGAACGGGGATGACCGTCCCGTTCACGCGCTATCGCGAGATTTGGAGAATTGTTCACGGAACGGGACGGGCGACGGGACGGAGCCGCGGCGGTTTTTCATTTTTTAGCTACATTCACAACGGTTGCAGCAGCTGTGATTTAATTTTGACACAAGTTACTGACCTGGAAAATTTAAATTTTCTACACAAGTTGCTGTAGAAAAAAATTAAATTTTCACACAAGCTGCTGTATGTTACAGGCCGTAGTGGCTTATATCAATGACCGTGAGAGGCGGAGGATTAATATTTCAAGATTAATCTGAGACAAAAGATTTAATTGTCCCAGATTAATCTTACGCAGATTGATCGGTTCAATAAAATGAATGACACCAAGAGGGATTTAACCATAGACTGCTGTCATCCTCAGTAAACCAACTTTACCACTACACTACCAGGGAGTTGCATTGATCAAAAATTGCCGCTATTACATCATGTCCATCGACTAATTTCTAATGATTCATTTTGCCCCAATTGCATATGCTTCCTACTCTCTATGTCTCCTTTTTGAAGATGATTTCTTGCCCAATCAGCTAACCTTTCCCTCAGTGTTGGTTTCCTTAAACAGCTTGGTGCTATCATGGCAATATTTTGGCTGCCCTCCACAGTCAGTTAGTGGAGTGGTATGCTACGTGGTTCTTGTTAGTTTGGTCGAGTTACTGAGGTCGCTGGTTCGACTCTCGCTTCAGCAATTCTTTCATTTTAACTTGGCCTCGGATTAATCCTGCTCCAGCAACTTGTGTGAAAATTTAATTTATTTCTACAGCAACTTGTGCGAAAAATTTAAACTTTCCAGGTCAGTAACTTGTGTCAAAACTAAATCACATCTGCTGATATCACTGACATTCATACGCTGAAGAAGGGTTTAATGCCTGGGTTGTAGGTTCGATGAATGGGTCGGTGGCCCGTGGGTTTTAGAGTAGATGTGTCGATTTGGAGTTGGGAAACTTGGTGTGCGGATCAAGTGCGAAAGAGGCGTCGTAAGAGGGTATCGGTAGGGTCGTCAAATTGGCCGCGAGTGTGTTTGAGCGTGAATACGAGGTATTGAGACAAAAGGAACGCCGAAGTGCGTCCTGCGTGATTTTGTAGTTCGAAGATGGTGACGTAGAAGACACGATAATAGGGCGCTAGCCCGCACTACCTCGCACAGATGAGGATAAGACGTAGGATGATAATTCGCTGGCCTCGTGGGCGCGTATTTACTGTACAAACAATGAGGTAACTGAAAATAAAAATAGAAATAGGGAAGAGCCGAAACCAGCGTGTGGATGGATTTCCACACGCCAGCCATACGACCCTTCCACAACGCTGGCTGCCCTGGGACCAGGGGACCGTCATTTCAGGTTAAATAAAGCATATTTACCTTGTATAGTACCCCGGAGAAATTATTGTGTCGATTTACGCGTCAAAGAGTTTGAGTAAGTCGGGAGAAAAAGGTTGGTTTTAAGCATCTCTAAGGCTCTTCTTGACCAAATTCTGAGCGAGGCGAAGACACTGTTTAATCATAATCAAGTTTCGGATGGTCTCTGGCTTCAAACTGGCCCCCAGTGTCATCATATCCCGCCTTCCATTGAACAAATGGTCCAATCTAAGTCCAATATCTTGGCAATCACAGTCCTGTCTCTGGAGTGTTAAGAGGGAGCGGGAGGGACTAGTTTTTTAGCGACAACCGTCGCCGACGCGTCGGACGCGTCTATTCACAAACTAACACGTGAGATGTAATGTAACGTGTGAGTTTTATCTAATCCTCATTTCCCCACACTCTCTTTATTTCCCTTGAACTTTTCCCTGATCCTGACTTGACGCGACTACCGTCGCCAAGATATCACATTCATTTGTTGTTTCCCCTTTCTTTCACCTGTCACCCCTATTTACCGTACTATATAAGCATGTGATGTCCGTAGTTAGTACCCCGGTCAATCGAATTACTACGCCACTCATCTTGTTAGACTGACCGCCCAACGACCCGATATCTTTCGTGTGCCGGAACTAGCTGCCGACTCTCGAGCCGGCTGCTCTCCGTCACATCTTTTTGAGTGTCGATAACCTGTCGCTGCTCTGCTGGTTTCCCCTCTGGCTTATCCCCCGAGTCTACCACTCTGTTTTCGACACACCCTGAACTGACTAACTATGGACAACCCGAAACCCCGTACCCGCGGCGCTACTCGCGCCAGTGACTACCCAGCTCCTCCACCCCTCTTCAGTCCCGCTCGACTTTCTTTCGGCACTGTGGACCCTGGAGACTTGCTGGACCTGGAAACCCCCGCCATCGATCCGTCGATGAGCGAGTCCGTTGCTTCGGCAGCGAGAAACACCCACGCTTCGGCGTTGGGATCATCCGCCACTTCGGTGGCGAGACCGCCCAGTGCCTCGCGCACTGGAGATACATCCTCCGAGTTGCCTTCCTTCTTGAATGGCTCGGTAGACTTCGGCGCTCTTGGTGATGCACCAACACCGTCCGAGAACGAGGAAAATGGGGGCTGGACTCCTGTTACTCGTAAGACCTCGCGCTCTCATCGTGAGCGCAGTAAATCAAATAGATATAATTCATTTTCTGTTTCGACCTCGGATTCGGAGTCTACCGTTGCTCAAGTGGCCCGCGATATGAGCTACGAAGAATGTATTGCTCTTGCGCGGCGTCATGAAGCGTACGCCGCCCAACTACGGGCGGGATTGGAGCGCCAGACCGTACCCGATTCCGATCAGGGGTCTGAACTGTCTGACGTTGAGGGGGACGTCCAGAGCTCCAGCGGCAACGCCCCTGAGGACTCCGGCTCTGAAGATGAGCCGGCACAGCTCGTCGCTCCCGTCTCCGCGCGCGAGACGCACCGGGCGACGATGGACGAAGTTGAAGATGAGGAAGACCTCATCAGCTTCCACCCCACAGCCGGCCCTTCCCGCGACAAGGGAAAGGACCCACGTACTTGGAGAGAGATCAGCTCGCTCCACGGATTTGCTGAGAGCGACCTGAAGGCGCAGCGCGAAGCGCTGCAGAACTATGCGGAGATTAATCGCATAATTAAGAAGAAGGAAAGTACGAAACCTTCTGATTCCTTCGCGGACGCGTTGGCGTATTCCCCCGCGAAGCCGCCTTCTTCAAAGGGAAGGGCTCGTAGAAGACGTTCTAAGAGTCCTAAGTCGAAGAAGGGCAGGGTTGAAAAGCCAACCCCGAAGCCTGTGGAGAAAATTCAGTCCTCCAAGGCTGAACCCGCAAAATCCAAAGATTCTGCGTCTGCCTCCGGCCGCGATGCGAACAACGATCGCGAGTCTATGTCCGGACTTACTGTTGCAGAAATGCATCCTCTGCTCGACAAGAAAATTAGCGAGTTGAAAGAGCTTCAAGAGAGGCAGAGTGCTAAGAAGCACAAGACGAACCCGTTGCGCGCTTCAACAGCGAACAAGCGCGACACGCCCGATACACGAGGTGTTACGCCGGGCAGATTGGCCGCGGAGAATTTCTTTGAGAAGTCTCTGCGTGGCACTCCAGCAGGTTTTGCTAAAGCCAAATCGCCGCCTTCCGACCCTTCAGATGAATCAAGTTCAAGCTCGAGCGAAAGCTCCAGCTCCTCGAGCAACGAAGGGTCTGGATCATCGCGGCGCGGTGCGTCGAACCACCGTTTGTCGTCTAAACGCAAGCGGGGGCACGCGCGTAAGCGAAAGATGCTGCTGAAGCCCATTCCGCCGTCCCGTTACAACGGTGAACCTAACGCAAATGTGATTCAACGCTTTGCTAGAGAATCGAAGACTTACGTGAAAATGGGCCGTGTTCCCGAAGACGAACAGGTCTACTTCACTTCCTATTATTTAGATGGGAAAGCTCTGGATTTTTATAACCAGGTAGTCATACCTGACGAAGAGAGCTGGGACCTCAAGCGCTTCTTCATTGAACTGTTTGAATTTTGTTTCCCAGTTGACTTCCGCAATGGACAGAGGAAGCGTCTCAAACGGTGTTTCCAGGGCGCGAAAGATGTCGCCGCTCACATTGCGGAATGGTCTGAGATCTACAATACAATTGGGTTAGAGAACACCCAAGAAAAGATTGTTATGCTGTTCAACAGTCTTGCTTACTTGATTCAGACCGAGATATATCGCAAGGGTCTTGATCCTGAAATCGCTACTTGGGACGAAATCGTCAAGGCCGCCGGCACGGCGGAAATCCTGGTGAAACTCGACGAGAAGAACCGCCAGACGATGTCTGAAACTGAGTATCAGGCGCAGCGCCAAACGATGCGGGCAGCCGCCGTCGAGGTCTACACCCCGGATGATCGGCCTAGGCAGGGACGACGAGAGGAGTTCATGCGCAAGGGTTTGTGCTTCAACTGTGGTGGCCGCGGCCATCTGGCTCGAGACTGCCCCACACCGAAATCAGCACGGTTCAATACTGAAGCAGAGATTGAAACGCACGCGGTGCACATCTCACATGGCTCTAACTCGCGCGATGCGCTGTATGAGAGCACTGAGATGAGTACTTTGCACGTAGGAAGCACGCGCTTTGACATCTCGCTCGAAGTCGAGGAGGGCGAGGTGGAGCCCATTGAATTTTTCGATGATTCTTGCCTGGAATTTGACGCGAACGACTTACCTTTGAAGATCGACTCCGAGACTGAACCCGATTTCGATATGCCTCCGCATGAAGTGACTGCTGATTCTGAGAAGAAGCTGATGAGCATTGACAGCTCCGAGAACGCGCATGACGAAGACTTGCGTGGTACGACACCGGAATTGTGCGCTGTGCCAGTGGTGGACTTGCGAGTTGATTTGCTTGCCACTCGCGCGTTAGACACCGAGAATCTGAGCCTCGCAATGGAGGGCGGGAGTACCCGGAAGTCGAAAGCGAAGCCAGGGGACTCCCCAGTGCGTAGAACTGCAAAGTCTGACACGTCGACAGTGTCCAACACTAACGAGGCGCGAGATGGTAGAACGCAAGACGCATTGCCGGAACAGGCACAGCCTCCTGTCATCGAGACTGATCCGTCCGATCCCTTTGCTTCCACGGAATCAATTTCTTCTCCCGACGCTCATTGCGGCCTTACACTCTATAGGCAGCCTGCGAACCCTGATGGTGCAGGCTCTGAACTCAAACTCCAGGATTGGGCCACACAGTTCCCAAGAATTTTATCCAAGATGAACTCTGGCTCCCAGTATTTACCGGATTGGATTCACGACGCGCACGAGAAACTAGGCGAAGACTCGAATGACGAAGACGAGGCGTAGATCATCGCGCATCGGCGATCTGGAGGGCGGATGTAACGTGTGAGTTTTATCTAATCCTCATTTCCCCACACTCTCTTTATTTCCCTTGAACTTTTCCCTGATCCTGACTTGACGCGACTACCGTCGCCAAGATACCACATTCATTTGTTGTTTCCCCTTTCTTTCACCTGTCACCCCTATTTACCGTACTATATAAGCATGTGATGTCCGTAGTTAGTACCCCGGTCAATCGAATTACTACGCCACTCATCTTGTTAGACTGACCGCCCAATGACCCGATATCTTTCGTGTGCCGGAACTAGCTGCCGACTCTCGAGCCGGCTGCTCTCCGTCACATGTAAGGACAACTTGAATCAGAAAAGGAAAGATCTCCTAGATCTAGACTCCTTACCAGTCTGCTTATGAGTAGCAAAAAAATGAGGCAAGCTCCAAGGGGGTCCAAGGATAAGCATTGGCCATATGGGGTTGGGTAGGTTGGTTGGGCCCCGGCCGCCAGGAAAGAAAATTGTATGTACTTTTATTTTGCCTAATATGAAGCCGAGAGCCTTCTTGCAACTTGCCAAGCATACTGCATGAAATTCTGGCGGCATATTACTGTCTCAATAGCTTGGTTGACTGTAAATATGGCCAACATCGACCTTTGGACCACCTCTCGATCAGGCAAGTCATCATGTGATCTCGAAATGGTCTGGACCAACACCCAAGTTTTTTCCTTCAACTCGCACCAATTTCGTGGTTTAAACGCCGGGGTGGACTCTGACATACCATCTGAACGTCCCCCAGGGCTCAAAAAAAACTCTAGCGGCAAATTTTAGGCTTTTATAAGCGAATTCCCACGGTAGGTTGGTAGGTTGAAGCCCGAAAGGCCGTTTCAAAAAAAAAATTGTAGGTGATATCATATTTTCTTATCTTTGAACCCCCTTGGCAAGCTCTTTGCCGTAGGCAGACTGGTACAAGTCGAGCCAAACAATCCACGCACGCGAGGAGTTTGAATCTTTTGAGGGCTTCCGTTCTGGCTTCAAGTCTGCTGTCTAAAATGGTGAAAAAATGGAGGAGAGATCAAACTCAAATGCAAGAGCATCTGTCTATTCAGAATCTTCCTTGAGCCTCCCGAAACCGTAGGAATTGCAAGTGTGTTTATAACCGGAATAATTCGATGACGTAGTCAATTGAACGTTCTTTTGATGGCCGCGATCGGCCCCACCCCGCGCCTGAATTGGAAATCCCGAGTTGTACTAGGGCAACGTGCTCCACATTGTTGCAGATTGGTTGCGAGCTGTTGCGAGTCTACCCTATCATGATTACCGGGTAATCTCTGCACTCCGATTGGCTCGGACGTGCTCGGCTTGAGCATATCTTATCTATGCGCTACGGACAAACCCGGTGGCCGTTTCTGTCCGACGGCCGTTGTTTCGCCGGCTGTCATCCCAATGAACCGTCCCGTTGGCGTCCCGTAAAAAATATCTGTGAACCCTCGACGGAACGGGACGGCCACACGTCGCACGGGACCCGTAGAACCGTCGAGACGGGCACGGCGAACAGCCCTAACAATGCGTTGTTTCCTTCTTGCCTCGACATTCCCCTAGCGTCTTTTATTCGGCCAGAATGGACGCCGCTGCTTCAGATAACAGGACCAACGAGGGCCGAACTACTTGTGGTGTTCTTCCTCCGGCTGCTCCAACCTCGCACCACAAGCCACACTTAGAATCAACGCGCCAAAATCAGGGCGAATTGATACTCATTGTTCTTTCTCTTCTGCTTTGGCTCCGTCCAACTTCCCGCAGGTAAACAATTATCTCCTCTTTTTGAGTCCTGCTTGAGTCGAGCATGTGTCATAGCGCTTGGAACCGGCGATCGACTGGTGGCCTTGCCACGAAGATCCCTCCTTCTTATGTGGTTATTTCGAGTGAGTAACGTTCTTATGCTTTCTTCCTTTAAACCAACCGCTGCAGCATTCCAACAGATTATGACGATCCCTCCGCCGGAACGTCCCGACTCGCGCTAATAAATTACCTTGCTACATGCCCCGCATCCGAATGTCTTGCTATCATCCTGAGCAACGTGAGAGCATCATTCGTTGCGCTATATGAGTTTACAAGCGAGAGGCAGTACGGCGGTCCAGGGAATCCGGGCAAAGAGGAATCCTTCACGCATGCTCCGCACATTCAGAACTTCACTGGAAACAGGCACGATATCATCTCGTTCGACCAGCGCGGGCTCGGCGGCCATTCACTTCCGAAGATCAACTGCTTCGGCTCCGCTCTTGAATAACAGCTGTTCAAGGCCAACACGGTCTTACGAAAGGTCATTTTCCGCTCCCAAAGATCCATTCTCCGCGTGATCGACCAGCAGAAAGAGTGGTCTCTGCGCCGAAACCATGGGCGCTCAAGCGCTGGGATACATGCCCAATCACATCTTCCTTGCATATAGGCCCAATCGCCGGGGCGTATCTAGCTAACATGCTTCCTTACAAAGCCAGGAAAATTGTCATTGACGGTGTGGTTTTTGCAGAAATGTAAATGGCCTGGGCTACTTTACTCCATCTCACACGTCCCCGCAGATAGAACAACGGGCGTTACAATTCACAGGAGCTCCTCCGAGTTCGGCTGACGGATTCTGAGTGAGAATATCCTATATTCATTGATATTTTCGTGACCTGTCTAGGAAAACATACCAGCTGTACCTCGCCGAGTGCTTCAGTGCAGGCCCCAAACATTGCGCGCTCACAACTGCAGAGGATGAGGGCCCAGAGGATATCGGGCAGCGAATTGACCAGTTAATTTATAGGCTCCAAGAGCAGCCAATGAAGGTCACCAGCTTCCCTCGGCCCGGATATCTCACCTCTGGCGGTGTCGGCACATATTTATCGCGCTTGAAGTCCCACAAATATGAGCAAGCTACGGACAGAAACCTGTCGGTGCAATCAACGACTTCGACGGCGCTCCCATCATGGGGATGATTGCGCAGAAATACAGTGAGCCGACACCTTTGCCTGACCCAGAGGGATACACGGAGACAGGACAAGATGCGTTGTGGTGATTGTCAATTTCATGCGGCGATGCCAGGCCGTATGAGAAGGGCGAGAAATTGCCGACGGCGGAGGACATCGTTGACAACATCTTGGTCACCTTGAAAACCCGTCCCCGGTTTGGCGCAACGTGAGCTTTTTTTCGACCGCTTTTCTTATATTCAAGAACTGTTATGGATCAATGTTCATATGATGGAGCAGTACGGCGGATGTCACTTTTGGCCGGGAACCGGGGTCGGCCCCCTGCGCTATACTGTGAGTGACAAGATATTGCGCTGGTAACAAATTTACCTTAACTTGGATAGGGCTCATTCAACGTGAACCCAACTCTGGGTCCTATGGATCATCTGGATCATCTGGATCTCACTCTGATGCGCAGACAACGCTTGTAATTCCTATGTTGCTTATCGCAAATACACATAACTTCCCCTCCCGTCTTCGCTTGACTACTAACTCAGTAAGATATCCCAGATGATCCCATAACACCATATGCGAGTGCAAAGCTGGTGCAAGAGACAATGGTTGATTCTTCTCGTCTTGTCCTCCAAGACACGGCCGGTTAGCGCCCATCTTCCCCGGTCACGCTGTACGGGAGCTTATGCCATTTCAGGCCATTCGTATCTCGCCCCCGATGACCGAATGCACAGTGCAGGTTCTCCGTCGCTATTTTCCGGATGGAGTTATTCCAGAGGAGCCCGAAAATTGGTGCGCGCGCGAGGTCGGGAACTACTTTTCAGATCGAGGTAACCGAGCCCGGTACAGGCTCCCGGGCAGGAACGTCGGTTTATAAAAATCCACTGTCCCTACCAGACGCGAAAAAAAAACACCTCTCCACTCTCATAATACATGATGTACACCAGCGGCCGGGACATTTCCAATGTGTCAGTCCTCCAGATTCCTCGTATCTTTCATGGCATGAATTCATTCACCGCTGGAAATGGCGATGTATGTAGTTGTTTGTCGTATTTAGGGACGCGTTGATAGCACGTGACCATCACCGACCCGACGATGACCACGGCGGCGAGCCCGCTGTCTAGAGGCGGCTCTCGTTTGACCGGCGTTTCTCCAATCGACCATTACCTCGAAATATCGGACGGGATTGCCACCCAAAACATGAAGTAAGTGTCGACGGAGGATATACAAAGGATGGACCTTACATACATAAAGGAGGCGGCACATTATGATCAATGGCGGCACATTTATCATCAATGTGCCGCGTTTCAATGAGAGGCGGCACTTGCCTTTTTAAAATGTGCCGCCCTTGGCACGGTGCCTATTCGGGACATGATACGTGGCGGGCGCCCCGCTGGCCGACCTTTTTTTCTTACCACCACCACACCCTCCCCCAAATCGCCCACGGATCGAAAAGTACGTCAAAATGCCTGCTGATGGCTTTCGAGCATACCCCCGCCGACCAGGACTTCCTCGACGGCCTTTTGGTGGGAGGTGTAGGATTTTGTTCCGTACTTGTAGTGAATACAATCCTTGTTCTCCGCTATGTTCTCGGCGAGCGGAAATCGTTTCCGGTTTCTACCGTGCCACGGCATTGATTCATGATCAATTAATCCTGTCGGGTCGCCGGCAAAAGTGCCACATCAGATGTGCCGCTGTTGTTTCAGAGGCGTCACATGTACCTGAGAAAGGCGGCACATAATACCAAAATGTGCCGCCTCTGAAATGGATGTAAGGTCCATATCTCGTCCATCCCGGATCAACGATCTTGTAGAGTCTGGCCCACCGGAGAAACTTGTCGTGTCTATCACGAAGATCCGATGTGATCTTCGTCTGCGATGGCGTAGGTGGTGAGTGTGGTCCAGATTCGTTCGCCCCTCAACTTCTTACTTAACCGCAGAATCATGGGATTGAATAAATGCAAATCATTGAGGACCGGGATAACTTGATCGGTCCTCCAACATCTATTGAAGTCTTTCCTCCGAGGTGAGTGTGTACACCCCAACCCTACGCACTTGTTAACGCGGACTGTTGCACTACTGTACCTTGAAGCTTCGTCCGCTGCTTGAGATACGGCCATCATCGCGCATGCGCACTCAACCGACGATACGTTTTAATTGCGTAAGCGTCCCGGCTTGCTTGTTTGACCTGAATCTCAATATTCCGTGCGTTGGCAGGCTGGGAAGGCCAGAATGCAATCGAACACCAAGTAATGTAATTTCGACAGAGTGCTGATACTATTTGCATACATATGGCGAAGCGACAAGGTACATGGATGCAAATATGTCGGTGAAAAAAAGGCCAAGGACTACGATTAATTTTCAACGACGAAGGGGAGAGAATGATATGAACCTGCACAACCAGAGTTAACCTCGGCCAGGAAAGAAAACGCGGATGAACTCACGAAGAGAGAAAGACATCGCCTTATCAATCCCATTCCTCACACAGCGCGGGATCGAGCCTCGCGCGCTCGAGACCCATTGCGCGCCGCAGCTTGCGCAGAACTCCATGCTTAGGCTTCCGGTCTTCCCGAGTCGTCGCGGGTGCAACAGGCGGGGCGCCGCGCTGGGGGCGGGGGAGAGGGTCGTCTGAGCCCATTGATGGCGCAAACGGCGGGAGCGCAGGTGCGGGGAACGTTTTCGTCGTGGTCGTGACGGTCGTGGTGATGATGATAGGTGTATCAGTGGAGATGCTTGAGGCAACGTAGCTCTCCAGGGACTCCGTCATCGATACGAGGGAGATGCGGTTCGTGCGGTTCGATGAGCTCCGGCTCGAACTCGTTGCGGAGATATGGGTGGTTCGGTAATGGCCGTGGGTAGCCATTGCTGGGGAGAGAGAAGGAGGGCGAGTCAGAGTAGAGTGGGAGTGGTCGTTGGTGGTGCGGATGCAAGTGAAGTTAGGAGTAGGAGATAAATTAGAGGGGGTTTTATAGGATTGGACCCGCGGAAGTATATGTGTTCCGCCCGAGACATTGAGTGAGAGTGACAGTGTTCATAGTTGGAGTCCCGGGGGACCCAGGCCTGGTCAAGTATCAGCGCGTTAATGGTTAAATCTACACATACTTCGGGTAAAATTATGGCGGGGATTTAAGCCATATCTGCGCGAGTATGAATAGAAATGGCTAGATCGCTCTCATTCATTGCGAGGAAGGGCACAGCCGCCGATCACCAACAGAGGGGCTTCGGAGAAATTCGGTGGAGTTCTCAGTGTTCTAAGAGCTGGTGATAAAGGAGAAGGAAGAAACGGACGACACGCAGAAGACATGCAGGAACGCGGATCACCCCGGATCACCACCTCGGACCATCTCGGATCAGGGCCAGCGCTGCAGCAAATTATGGTCTACTCTTGGTCTACTCTCAGCTGCACCTACTTACATCGGTATTACGTACCAAAAGCAAGCTACGTCTGACGTTGCCTCGGCCTCTCTAGTCAGTTCCATGTTTTGACGCGCTTAGTCCTGACCGAACCACACGGTGGTGAGGTGACAAGCGGTCGTTCCTTATACTCCTTAACCAACCCATCGGGACTCCAGTCCATGGAACATGTGCACCAGGGCGACAACCTTCTATTCAAAACATCTTGCGTCGTCATCGGAGAAAACATCGACTTCAAAGGCGATGAGGGTTTTGAATGGGAGCCAAGAGTCCAAGTTGATGGTCATATAAAAATGCGAACTGTGGACGAGCACTGATACGCCACCTCATCCTACAGAGCCCCGAGGTATCGTCCTGCTTTCATGGTATCCCGGGCGCTAACTAGTCCTCCACAGGCGCTGCTAAGCGATGCTGTTACATAGTCCTTGTACAAAACAAGTTTTAGGAAGAGCCGACGTCATTCAAGATTGACGTTTGCAGAAAATGTTTTATGATTTTCTATCAAGATTGCAGATTATTACCCACCGTCTTGGCGCGGTAAAGTATAGGCAAGACCTGGCCACACCTGGATCCTGGGTAATCAGAAATCCTCGTCGAGTGTCTGGTAGATCCAAGGTATGCGTCTGTACCTTTGCAGTGACCTTATTTTCGCCTCTCTCTCAGCTTACTCGCCCTTTGTCCACATCGCTTGCGCGGATCGAGTGCAGACGGACATCAGAAATGACTGGCAGGAGCATGGATCATCTAGGAACTCCGCCATCATGGCAACCGTCCTGAGACCATGCCCAACAGCTGTCACGAGATATGATAAAACTGGGCGACTATTCCAAGGTGGTCTCAATAACGCGTCCTTTCCTTCATTCCTTTCCTTTCGCCTGTCCTTCATTCATTTGTTTCTCTTCATTTTTCTTCGTTCTTTTCGCCCCGGCAGGCTTAATTTTTCCTTCCACTCATTTTCGCAATGTTATCCTCCCTTCTGGTGATCGTGCCGTTCCTCGCTGTCATTAATGCCGCCAATGACTGGAGCATACCGTGTACCACGGGTGCATGCTCTTATGGTGCGCGCCCTCGTCCATTTTCGTAACAGAAACCTTACGCATCGCAGATATCCCGACCACGAACGGATCCTCATCTGGCACCGTGACCATTGTACGAAGTTCTCTGTGCACCACCGCGAATTCACTGACGCGATGTTACGTAGTGGGGTTCCCAGGACGCCATCACTGATATTACCACCGCTGCGGACTGGGAGATTCTGGGCTGCGACCCGAATGCACTGTCGCAAGACATCCGCCTCGTGTGCAAGAGCGACCATCCCTCCGTGAAATGCAGCCATTTGTATCAGAACATCGGCGCAGTCAACAAGATTGTACGGCTCCCCGAGAACGTGCGTGCTGTTTGTCTTGAATCCCACCGTACCTTATCCATTTCTTCGAACAGTGCGGAAGCAGCGCTTTTGCACGAGTTGCGAAAGCTTGGGTCCCTGAGGACCAGTCGATCCCTTCGTCCATCGCCGCGCGCCTCGTGCGCCGGGATGGCAAGCAGCCGCAAGTCAAGGCGCTTTCTCTGGACACGAAGTTCGATGCTGTAGATTGGTCGAAGTGGGTTCATTCAGCATTCTGTTTTGATGTGCTGTGTTCTGACGCGGTTCAATCAGAACTGGAGTGGTGCAAATTGCAATTCAAGGGGCCAACGTCCCCGGCGCCTCTGGAACCATCCATACTCCGCCATCGAAGAGAGCCACCCGTCTTTCGCAGCGTGGCCTCTTTGACTCCGTGAAGAAAGCAGTTAAAGGTGCGAGTCCCATTATAACCACTTTCGGCTGGCTGAACCAGTTAACCTAGCGGTCGCCAACTTAAACTCTGTCAACGTCAACAAATCCGTGAATTTGAAGCCGTTGGACTTCAGCAAGAACGTCAACCTCGTGAACCAACAGATCAAATGCGGAGCCGTCACCGCGGCGCTGACCGTTGATTTGAATGGGAAGGCTCACGCCGCTGCGTCCGTGGGCGTCGCTGCGACCGGGACGATTATCCCGCCCAAGGTCAGTCATTGTCCCTCCATGTATTTCCCCGTATGGATTGCCTGGTCTGACCATGGCACAGATTACGGATTTCGCTATCATCACAGGGCTGACGGCGAATGTGGCGGGCACCCTGGATTTGCAGGCTGACGTCGCGGGCAAGGTGGACTCGGGGAAAATCACCTTGGTCAACCTGGGAATCCCTGGCCTCGATTTTCCCGGAATCCTGACCATCGGCCCGTCTTTCCAGGTGCGAATGCCTTCATGATCCCTACGCCCGGCGTACTGAACTCATACACGTCAGGTGTCCGCACAAGTCACTGCAAGCCTGGACGTCAATGTCGACATGACCGTAAGCACTGTCCGGTTGAATTGAGAGGGGAGATCCTGAGCCCATCTAGGTTGGCATTAACTTCGCCGTAAACAATGCGCAGCTCAGTTTCCCGCCTGGGTCGGGTGCTGCCCCCAACGCCAAGGCGTTCACCATCGGCGACACACGTATGTCCGTCCTCATGTACCGCAGATAGCGTCCTGACCATAGGCTTTGAATCGTCTTCAGCGCTGACGCTGTCTGCGAGCCCGGACGTAAAAGCAACCGGAACCGTCAACGCTCACCTCATTCCTTCTTTAAACCTTGGGATTTCCGCTCTGGGGAATGTAGTCAAGGCCCAAGTGTTCCTCGCCCTCGACACATATGCTGCTCTCAAGCTGTCGCTCGAGGCGTCGGCGGCCGCGCAGAAAGTCATCAGCCAGTCGAAGACCACCTCAACTGCTACTGGGACCTTTGGTGGATGCTTCGAGGTGGACGCAGGCGTGAACGTAAATGTCGGCGCAGACGGCAGCTTCTTTGGAATTTTCGACAAGAACACCAAGGCCACGCTGTTCGCCAAGAACTTCGTGATTCTCAAGGTGCGTTCCCACTGAGATGCGTCCGGCCCCGGGTTGATCGTTCCGCATCACAGAAATGCTTCGGGACAGCCCCTAAGAGGACGCTGGCCTTGCTGTCACGGTTAGACCGCTCGGCGCTCGTGGAGCGCGTGGGTCTGACGTGCCCAGCCTCAAACGTGAAGAAACCGATCTCCGTCGCGAATCAGCTCGTCAAGGCCGCTACGTGAGTCCTTCACTCATATCTACATGTCCTGTGCGGCCCTGATGCGATACCCCCCAGCATAAAAGCAGCGTGAGGCAGTTGGGTGGATGTTTGTTTCGAAACCTTTCCGTCGTTACTTGGGTATTATCTACTGTAGTATGTGCATTTTAATCTTTTAATCTCAGCTCTGCCTTTGCTCGAGCTATTGCTCCTCGCGCTGACATGGGGATCGGCACGGATGGCTCGGTGTTCTCAACAAGCGATGCATGTGCTCCATCTGTTGAAGCGTCCGTCTACGAGAGACTAGCGGTGTGCACACACCCAACTCCAGGTTTCACTTTTCAACACTGAATAACCTACTATTAATTCTGGACCTCACGCTAAACCGAAAGTCTTTCCCATGGGGAATCCACGAGAACCTGTGCACGTTCAATCAGACGATCATCTCACGAAGGCAGAAAGTGATTGCTTACCTTGGGGTCCTTCTCCGGGCACACGGGTGACTCCGGATAAAATCGGATCACTGCGGATCAACAAACCTGGCGCTTAGGCTTCAAGTCTTCCTTGTTCGCCATGTTCGCCAAGTCTTCCACTGGATGCCACTCAAACGGACGAGAAAATGACTTGTGTTTCAACGGAAATGTGAACCTTTCAGTCTCTTATGAGAAAGTGGTGGCCTTGGCGGAGGCACTCGGTGGTACTCGGTGCTTGCAATCAACCCGGGTCCAAGTACAGCATTTCGAGCCAGCCTAAGCGGTGGGAAGTCGGGCCCAGGTAAGGATTACTCCGCGCTCACCCATGTTTCGATGATGGATCTCCTATCTATGTACAGTGCCACCACAGATTTTTCGTGCGATTTTCTCGGGATGGGGCTGCTGGGGCATGTCGGCCTTGGCGTGGCCTTGAATTGTTTGGATTCTGCGCCGTGCACTGCAGCTACCGGGCGTGGAAGCCCGGCTCAAGAGCCGAAGACCGTATAAATTCATGATGCATCCCAATTACCGAGTATCACAACAACCCTCATTCACATTCTACATACTACTAACAGCTCACCTAATGTTTCCGCTCACGCCTTTCATCGCTCTTCTCCCTATACTCGGAGGTGTTTCCGCCATGCGCATCGACGCCCGCCAATCGACCTGCAGCCCCAACCTTGAGGGGGCGGGTGTATCCATTGTGGCCGGGGACGTTGAATGGGGAGTGTCAGCACTCAACCCGGGCACATATTTGAAGAAGACGTTATACAAGTACCGCCCGAACACGACTGCCGACTGGCATGTTCAGCAAACGGGCTCCTCACCCGCGACGTACTTTATTCGGTACGTTCCATATCCTGACTGCATTACGATCCAACTAACATCCACCCATTCTAGGGAGATCAACCACGATGATCTGGCGGTGTCCATAGATGCCGCCGAGGGCCTCCGCCTGGAAAAGGCAGACCCTGCTAATGCGTACGGATCCTCATTTACCCATGCCGTTGACGCCACATTCCTGACTTGCTTGCACTGCAGATATCAACTCTGGACGATCACCTGCAGCCACTGCCTCCCGGGCGCCGCGTCCTACCCAAATGGCGGCAAGTTCGCCGCTGGCTGCTCGATCAAGTCCGTACCCACTGGGCGTTGCGCCGAGGTTGAGCACGGCGGCGACGAGTTCAAACTTGCCGGGTGCAATCCCGTCATTGGGCAGACATACGACTTGTGGACCGCGACGCGGTTGGACTCTTCCGCAACAGGTCCCGCTAGCAAACCCAATGACAAGGTCGCGGGAAACCTGCTTACCGATGACGGCCCTGCGACCTGCAGCCCCAATCTTGAGGGGGCTGGCGTATCTGTTGTGGCCGGTGACGCTGAATGGGGTGTGTCAGCGCTTGCCCCTGGGACATTTTTGAAGAAGGCGTTATACAAGTACCGCCCGAACACGACTGCCGACTGGCATGTGCAGCAAACGGGCTCCTCACCCGCCACATACTTTATTAGGTATGTTCAATCCCCGGACTCCAATGCGATCCAACTAATATCTGCCCATTCTAGGGAGATCAACCACGATAATCTGGCCGTTTCCTTGGATAACACCGGGACGCTCATGCTAGCAAAAGCAGACCCTGCCAACGCGTACGGATCGATTTATTCAAGCTCGGCGTACTAATCCTGACTCCCTTGCATTGCAGGTCTCAACTCTGGACGATCACCTGCAGCCACTGCCTCCCGGGCGCCGCGTCCTACCCAATTGGCGGCAAGTTCGCCGCTGGGTGCTCAATCAAATCTGTTGCCAATGGCCTTTGCGCAGAGGTCGAGCACGGCGGCGAGGAATTCTACCTTACTGGGTGCAATCCAGTCATTGCACAGACGTACGACTTGTGGACCGCTACAGGGTTGGATGCGTCCGGGGCGGCGGATCCTGCTAGCACACCCAAGGTTGCGGGGAACCTGCTTGCCGATGACGCCTCTGTGTCCGGCACCGTCAGCGACTCCTCGAAATACGGGCCCATTATCATCGGCCTCGTCGCCACGAACCTTGTTCTCGTACTCGTTCTCGCCGCCCTCGGCGCGTTGAGCTATTTTCGCCCCCGGAGCAATGGCTCGCGCCCCATCCCGCGCTATGTCCCTGTGAAGGTCAAGGACGATGCCCTTCTGGCCTCGTACCCTACACCGTACACGGCTGATTAGACCCCTGTATTTGCCTAGTCTCTCGAAAAACTATGTCTAGCTCTAGTACTCATCCTTAATACACACGTTACTCCTAACCCGCCTCGGGACTCTCCTAAGGACAAAAAGCTTACTGAACGAACATAATATTTTTGTGTGGGGGAAAAGTGCTATCGCCGATCGGTTCACCCTTCGCACCGACTTCGGCGTGTGCACTGTGTGCAATGGAAGCAGTAACGTCATACATTCTCCGTCCCTAAGGTGTCTCGTGCCCTGCCTCTCGCACGCGTGTTGGCAAACCATAAGTGCCATAATTTTTGTTGGAAATTCGGGAATTCCATTCTCCCCCAAGATCTGTTTTTATTTTCTGGACGTCAATGGCTCGGGCCCTTCTCCGCTATTATTTGTAGGCTCCAGGCGTCCACATGAGTTGCGATTGAATTCACGCCAGTTCGGGTTCCTGACACCGAGAAGTGATTGGGATGCTCGGTTCAATTGCTTGCTAATCGGCCACATGTCACCATGTCGTAAGCTTCCTAGCCTCTTACCACCATACTACATCCCCCTCTCATTCACCACCATGCGTATCCACCAAGCTGCCTTACCAGTGCTCAACCTCGCCAAAGCCAGCGTCACAGGCATCGGGATTCCCGGGGTGGAACCCGTAATCAACGGTGTTTTGGAACTAGCAACACTGATCGATGTGCGTAAATCTGGTTGCTCATCGAGAGTACCGGTCCTGATAGCCCGCAGACGATGCATTCGAACAAGGAAGATCTTTCCCAGCTCGACCAACGGCTGGACAGTTTCATTGCAATAGACACTTCAGGTTGCGGGGAAAATTTGAGGGACCGGCTGACCACGCTGGTATCGTCCGTCGTTTTCTTTGCGCCATCTTCACGCTTCTTTTCATCATTCATAACTCAGGCAACTTACCGCTGTCTCTGTGGAGTGCAAAGCGCTAGCCGGGAAGCATCGATTCGAGAGGTTATTCATAAGCAGAGAACACAAGGATAGGATCCAGGGGATCAGAAGTGCTATTGCATCTCACATCCAAGAGTTTACCGTGCGAATCAATCGCCGCCGCATCATCCTATCTGATTTATTCTTTTGCAGTTCTACAGTAATATTTCGATCGAGAAATTGGTCACAGATATGGCATTTAATAGTAGGCTCATTCGTTATCTTCTGAAGCGCCACGCTAAATAAATATTCTCTTTTCCAGTGCTCGCAAAGCAAATCCTTTCCGGTGTCAAATGGGTGTCAGCAAGTTATGACGCCGAAGACACGCCCGATATGTGCATGGAAGGCACTCGGGTAGACATAGTCCAGGAAATTATTGCGCGATTGACCGGCACCGATACCGCTCAGCGCATAATTATGCTTACCGGCTCCGCGGGATCTGGGAAGTCGACCATCGCAAAGACTGTTGCATCTGCCCTTGCGGAGGATCATATCCTAACCGCATCATTCTTCTTCTCCCGGGACCATGCAGAGCGCAAGGAAATCAAATTGCTCCCGACCACCCTTGCATATCAGCTCGCGGGTCATGACGCCGGCTTCGAGCGTCTGCTGGTCAAGTTCTTGGACGTTGACCGCAGTGGAGTTCTGTCGGCAGGGCCACGCGTTCAGTTTCAGAAACTGATTGTTGACCTACTCGCCAAAATGCCGCCTTCCCAAACTCCGTGGGTAATTTGTCTGGATGCACTGGATGAGTGCGGAAAGGAACACGCGACGGAAGTGCTCCGCTGGCTCTCGGAGGGTATATCTCGCATACCAGCACATATTAGGTTCTTCCTGACCGGCCGCCCCAACGTCCCCTCTTATCTCAAGTCTCAAGTGCTGCATTCGTCAATGTATCAACTTGTACTGGACCAAATGGACGGCATCACCGTCGAGGGGGATATTCACCGCTATGTGGAGCGGTCGCTTGACGGCAATACATGGCCTCAACAGGAGTCTTGGAAGGCTGAGGCTCGTGACGTGGATTTGATCACGAAACAGGCGGGCGGGCTGTTTGTTTTCGCCGCGACTGCAGTTCGTTATATTCGAGCTGGCCTACCACAACATCACCCTCAGGAATCTGTCGATTACCTCCTCAAAGGGGTTCAGCTCAACGATCTGGATGATTTGTACTACAGAATCGTCAACGAGGCTGTTTCGCTGCCCGCTCCAAGAGATCTCCGCGCTTCGGAATATCGAGATTGTGCGATGCGGATTCTCGGGACTATTTTACAGCTGTCCGAACCTCTCGAGCCTCAGGCTCTTGCCGCATTGCTCAACATGGAAGAAGATGATATCAGGCGAAAACTCCTGCCGCTTAGTGCCGTCATTGGCGTCCCCGATACATCCGGGGGCACAATACGAATCATTCATGCGTCCTTCCGCGAATTTATGACATCGGCCATTCTTGACAGACGCTCGGACCTCCTCTGCGACACAGCAGATCAGCGACACTCGCTCGTATCTAACCTGATCCGAATTCTCCAAAGCAAGCTCAAGTTTAATATCTGTGATTTGCCAACCTCATATCTGCGGAATGTTGACTTTCCGGATATTCGGAAGCGCCTTAACGATCATATTCCGCAACACCTTCAGTACTCATGCCGGTTTTGGGCCGATCACCTTGCCCGTACATCCTTCGATTCGGATCTCGCCCAAGAGGCAGGGAAATTTCTTCTGGACAAGTTCTTGTTCTGGCTCGAGGTCCTGAGTTTACTCGGGCTCGTCGGACACGCACCACCTGCTTTGTCAAATTTCCTGAATTGGACCAAGGTACGGATATTCATTTCATTCAAGATGATCACCGCAGCCAATCTCACAAAACTCCAGGACACGTCCGCTGCGCGCTTCGCCAACGACGCGAAACGGTTCATTGCTTTCTTTGGCCCTGCAATCAGTCAAAGTGCCCCTCACATCTACTTATCGGCCTTGGGGTTAGCACCATTACAGTCCGAGATCAGTGCAAGGTTTCAACCACTCTTTCCTGGGGTGTTGGGTGCTACAACAGGGCAGATGAAGGAATGGCCGGCCACAATCGCAGTCCTGGACGCCCACGCAAGCCAGGTCTATTCTGTTGCTTATTCACGGGACGGGAAGTACATTGCGTCGGCTTCGGATGATGAAACAGTTCGTGTCTGGGATGCACAGACGGGCCAGCCTCTCGGTGGGCCCTTCAACGGCCATACCGACTGCGTCAACTCAGTTGCGTTTTCGCCCGATGGCAAGCATGTTGTGTCAGGTTCCAATGATGAAACTATTATTGTGTGGGATATACACAGCGGCCAGCGTCTTGAGCAATTCAAAGGTCACAAAGACATTGTCAACTCGGTTGCATTCTCACCAGATGGAAAGCAAATTGTCTCTGGTTCAAATGACAAAACTGTGTGTCTGTGGGATGCACGGACCGGCCAGCTTGTGGGGAAGCCGTGGAAGGGGCACGAAGACATTGTCAATTCCGTCGCATTCTCTCCGGATGGCAAACACGTCGTGTCTGGTTCGGACGACGAAACTATCCTCCTCTGGGATGCACGAACCGGCAAGGCTCTTGGGGAACCGTTCGGCGACCACACAGACAGCGTCAACTGTGTCGCATTTTCGCCGGATGGAAAATACATTGTCTCAGGTTCTGGAGACGAAACTATCCGGGTGTGGGACGCTCGCACTTGCACGGCGGTGGGGAAGGCATTCAGCGGCCACGGTGGCTGGGTCAGCTCGGTTACATTCTCACCTGATGGCAAGCAAATACTTTCTGGTGCTGCTGATGAAACAATCCGGGTGTGGAATGCACAGACTGGCCAGTTGATTGGTGTCCCGTTTATTGGCCACAAGGGTTGGGTGCGCTCTGTTGCATTTTCCCCCGATGGCAAGCATATCGTGTCCGGTTCTGATGATGAAACTGCTTGCATATGGGATGCACAAAATGTCACTTCCAGCGAGCAGGTGAATGGCCACACGGGGGAAGTATATTCGGTTGCATTCTCCCCACATGGAAAGCAAATAATCTCTGGTTCTGACGACGAAACGGTTCGCATCTGGGACGCAGAGAGCGGCCAGCCTGTCGGTGAACCATTGAAGGGCCACAGAGATACGGTCCTCTCAGTTTCATTCTCACCGGATGGTCAGCAAATAGTATCTGGTTCTTCAGACGAAACTGTCCGTTTATGGGACGCACAGACCGGGCAGTCTCTGACGGAATTCAACGGACACACCAACTCTATCAACTCGGTTGCATTCTCAGGCGATGGAAAGAAAATAGTATCCGGATCTAACGATGAAACTGTCCGTATGTGGGATCCGCAGGACCGTCAACCTTTTGGCAGACGATTGAACGGTGGCACTGGGGAGGTGTATTCAGTGGCATTCTCACCGGATGGAAAGAAAATAGTATCTGGTTCTGATGACGAAACTGTTCGCTTGTGGGATGCACAGACATGTCGGCCTCTTGGTGAGCCATTGCAGGGCCACACCGACATCGTCTACTCGGTTGCATTCTCACCGGATGGCAAGCAAATAATCTCTGGTGCCGCCGACGTAACTGTCCGCATATGGGATGTCCAGACTGGTCAGACTGTGGCGGAACTCAAGGGCCACCGGGACTGTGTCAACTCAGTCATATTCTCACCGGATGGAAAGAAAATAGCATCCGGTTCTGACGATGAAACCATCCGCGTGTGGGATGCAGACACCCACCGGCCCCTGGGTAAGCCGCTGAAAGGTCACACTGGCGAGATATACTCGATTGCGTTCTCGCCGGATGGCAAGCACATTGTCTCGGGTTCTGCTGATGAAACTGTCCGCCTGTGGAATACACAAAACTATCAGCCTCTCGGTATGCCATTAAAAGGCGATGCCGGCGAAGTCTATTCTGTTGCATTCTGCCCCGATGGAAAACACATCGTGTCTGGTTGTGAAGACAACAGCATTTGCGTGTGGGATGCACAGACCTATCAACCTCTGGGAGAGCCGTTGAAAGGCCACACAGGCAGTGTCATCTGGGTTGCATTCTCGCCCGACGGCAAGAAAATAGTTTCCGGTGCTTCTGACAAAAGTGTCCGCATGTGGGATCTGCACACTGGTCAATCACTTGCAGAATTCTATGGCCACGCCGACGGTATCAATGAGGTCGCATTTTCTCCAGATGGCAAACACATAGTATCGTGTGCTGCTGATGCAACGCTCGTATGGGATGTGGAGAGTAGCCAGCCTCCTCACAAGCCATTGGGCAGTGATGCCGGCGAGGTGTATTCGGTTGCATTCTCCCCGGATGGGAAGAAAATAGTATCTGGTTCTGACAACGCGACTGTTTGTGTGTGGGATGCACAAAGCGGCGAGCACCTGCAGTCATGGAACGGCCACAAAGGATCTATCAACTCAGTTGCATTCTCGCCTGATGGCCAGAGAGTTGTATCTGGTTCAGACGACGAAACAGTTTGTGTGTGGGATAGCCAGACCGGCGCGACCCTCCAGTCATGGAACGGCGCAGAAGGCATCAACTCAGTTGCATTTTCGGCTGATGGCAAACAAATCGTATCTGGTGCCCAGGACGACACTGTCCGCGTGTGGGATGCCCAGACAGGGAAACCTGTGGGTGAGCCATTCATCGGCCACACTGGCTGGGTCAATTCGGTTGCGTTCTCGCCAGATGGGACGCAAGTTGTATCAGGATCAGCCGACAATACCATCCGTATCTGGGACACCACCGCGACTTGGGATGGCCGGGCTATCGACGTCGATTCTGAGTCAAGCAGTCATATCACAGTGAGCACAACCATCACATATTCCAGTCTCGCTGATAACCTTTGTCATCAGGGTTCATCGTCTGCTGTGCCCCCCTTTTGGAAAATTCAGGACGGCTGGGTATATTCCCACTCATCACAATTGCTTTTTTGGCTCCCCAGTCAATATAGATCTGGATTTTTGCTGCCTCACACGAAATTAATCATCGGCGGGCAAACTATTGGTCTCTCTTATTCACGCTTCATGCACGGTCTGGAGTGGACAAAGTGTTATGGGCCAACTGCGGATGCAGGGAATTTCTAGTGATTACATACGGAGAAACTTTGGAGTGGTATCGCGCTCGTAGGCATACATTACAATCGTTGAAGCGATTATTTCGTGCATCTATGCTCAATTTTGTATCGTCGTTTTTGTTTTCTGGGTTGGATCTCCGATGTGAATTGCCTACACGAATATTTCTAAGTTCTATTTCTACACGTTCTTCTGCGATTGTGAATCATATGGACTATTTTGGGATAATTCTATTCAGAAACCCGGTTTCTCAGATTTCTATGCAGAAACCGGGTTTTGAGGAGCCCCCGATGATGTCGGGGGAGATGCCGGCCGTTGCCGAGCGGAATGCCGACTTCCAGCTGAGCGCTGAGCGGGCGAGGACCAAATTTATTTGTTTATTATGAGAAGCACAGTAAGCAATGAGACTTCAACTTGAGACAGAGAGCCCACAAGCAGGGTAAGCTTAATAGAGCGACATTCCCGGGGGGCTGTCGCTCCATGGAGAACGAGACGACGCAGCGGCGACAGCGCGCAAGCAAGGGACAGCGAGAACGCGCGCGGCCCGGAGGAGGCCCGGTGGAAAGCGGCAAATACCACAGTAGCAAGTCAGGACACCCCCGATTCCTCCGGGTTAAGAGTGACCTGCAACATGAGTGGGCGTGCATGACAAGCAGCTCCAACCCTGAGGCGCCCGCGGCGGGATCAACTCTGGTGTCGAGAGGGAAATGCAACCATTTGAAGGCACTACTGACCATGGAAGAGCAGAGGTGTAGAGGGGCCTATTGAAAGGCCCACTTGCATGGTGAGGTCATGCAGTTATGGGACCCATAGAATTATTTGAACTGCCCTGAGATGAGGTCGAATATCGGAGACCTGCCTTTGAAACTCCGCTTACGGCTTGATTGCCGTGCCAGATTGATGGCTGGTTTTCTCATTAACATTGGGCGGGAATTTTTGCGGAATTACCAGAAAAGGAAGGATTTCCGCCTGCAACCGGGTTTCTCGGTAGAATTTTCCACCATTTTGTGGTCAACATCTTTCTTGCACATCTTCTTGATCAGATTAATCGTCCGGAGTAAATTCAGGGCGCTTATGTTGATGCAAAACCAGTTGAACCTTAGCAGTACGTTTGGATGTACCCGGAGCGGTATAAGGACACAGTGGAGCAGTGCTGCATTAACGGTGTCTTTGATAACCGGGTCCTATTGTGTTCGACACGGTGGGGAACTCGAAAATCGGTGCTTCGATATATTTACTCTGGTCTACATGGAGTAAGCTAATTGTTCCCAAGAATAAGCCATTCACGGGTGGCTACGCCGACGAATTCAGAATCCCACTGCGGAGAGGGAAACTACTTCAAGATAGTACCCCGGGGAAACCAAAAAATAGTGCCCAGAAGCACTGCAAAATAGTATCTATGTACCGCTATATTAGTACCTCAAAGTACTAATTCGCAGTGCTTGTGATCGTTTTTTCACTCTTTTGCAGTTACCTCAAGGTACTAATCTGCAGTGCTTCAAGGCACTATTTTGCAGCACTTGAAGGTACTTTTCGTCTGGTACCGGTTCAGGTTTGGTTCAAATCAGGTATATTCGTCTAGATTACGGTACAGGCATAGTAGACTAGGGATTGTTTTGCTTCCCATTGCCACGATCCTATTGCGAAGCGGAGATCTGGATGGCTCGGTTAGCTGCGGTGTGTTTCATGAAAGAAGATCACTCACCGATAATTTCGAATTCGTCTTTACGTCTCGGTGAGACGCTGGAATAAACAATGAAAATTTTCAACTCAATGCAGCTAAGAGGCCAATCGCTCACCCAAGGTGCAGATGCAAGTTGCGACGAGTTGAAGTTAAACTCCCGAACAAAAAATGAGCGCCAGATTTCGGTGACGAACGGATATCACACCTAGAATGATCAAGCACGCGATGGAACTATAACCAACAAGGGTGAAGGGACGTACACAATAACATGAGGCCTGAGAGTTTCGACCGCGGCGTGCGAAAGTCGTGATTGCCACTGCAGAGTGCAATCACCGATGATTTCCATCGTAGTCCGCGCCCTCTCCAAACGACGATACCCGCCAGCCAAAATTAAAGTAAGCGCGAGTTACACGCCGCGTCAATAAGAGCAATCTTCCCAGGCCAAATAAGCACACGGACATACGAAGATGAAAAAGTATACCCAGCTCTACGGAGATATTGGTTGTGAATCTGAACGTGCTCGAATCAGAAGGAGGCGAAGAAATAAGCGGATTTGTTCTAGAGGATCAGCATATGAACGAAGGATGCGACGAGAGGATCCGAGGAAGAAAGAGAAGGACGCGGCGACGCAACCAAATGACAGTACAGGGAATATGAGAAGGAATTATCTTGCTTGACGCCGTACAGTCCCGACAAGACAACAGTACTTATCAGGGGTAAATGAACAAACCCTTTCACCGCACCAAGGGGAATTTTCCTGGGGACAATGATTAGAGTTCTGTGGGAACTATAAACAGTTCTCACAAGTAAAGAGGGGATGGAATTGGGTTGTGTCACGTTGTAGATTTTCGGGAGCTGCAGGAATAATGTACAGGTCAACATCTGCGAACAAATGAAAGGGGTTTCAGAAGGGCGCCCAAGGAAATCAATAGGAAAAATCCAACCCACTGGTCAAGAAGCCACCAACGTACATGATCCGATATTCAAGTGAAGTTACAACGAAAAGGGGACCGCAGCGAGGATGGATTGGTCAAAAGTCACCATGACGTTTCAAACAAGAGTCACCTCACTCACACAAAGAATGCTATCCGTACGCGAGGTGGGCCACGGAAAGGACAAAGGTGGGGACAAAGACGAAGAAGTGAGAACAAAAAGGAGGATAAAGGTAGGAAACTCGCCGTTAACTGCCTCGCTAGCGGGACACGGTCTGCCTCAAATTGATTTCCGCACCGTCGGGTAGCTCGCGCAAGGGTTTGTGCAGGTGTTCCTGCATCGACTCGTCCTTTTCGCGTGTTAGCGGTGAGTACATCGTTCCCGCGCCGGACCAAAAGCTTGGAGACGTACCAATTATAGTAAACAACTTCCAGAGCTACAGCCTCTTGACAAGCTGACGGGTAGCAGCACCTATCAGAGCGAGTGGGCGCACCGAGCAGCTCCCTCATGCCGAGCGAGGACCGCGGGTGTGGGCGGTGCGCGACCTGCGGAAGCAACGTTGGCGTGGTTCGAGGCAGTGGAGAGCGGGATTTGTGGCGCCAGAATGGATTACGAGGGGAGGGGAAGGAGAATGAAAGTAAAAAAACGCACCAAGTCGACCACTTGCCTTCGTCTGAGTGCGCAAGAAGGAACCGTTGCGGCAGCTGTAAGACGACTTACCCTACACCCTACACGGCTGATTAGACCCCTGTACTTGCCTAGTCTCTCGACAAACTGTGTCTCGTTCTAGTACTCATCCTTGATACACACTTTACTCCTAACCTGCCTCGGGATTCTCCTAAGGACAAAAAGCTTGCTGAACATACCCTCGAAATCCTTCCATCGTGCCTACCAGAAAGGAAATAAAAGATGAACGATTCGGACATCAGAAGTCGAACCTGGGCTGCACCTTATACCTTATCGTGCATTCCATAACCCCGCACAAAATTCAAAAAGCACCGCCGCAGTCAACGCATTCGGGTGCCAAGACCAGCCGGTTAAATCACTTCTGTCAACATGAAATATCCAGAAAACCACACGTTTTTCTCTTTCGATTCCACTGGCGGTCCACTGGTGGTTGCGGCTAATTCAGCGTCTTTCGCTTGTCGGTATATCCGAACGATTCGGGGCTAAGCGCTGAGCCGTAGCTGTTCGGGGAGCGCGGTTCGAAATAATTAAATGAGGAGCACTTACTGGGGCGTCAGGAAAGGCTCGGTAGCGTTTGGAAAGCATCTGCTTTCGATTGAATCAGAATAATCAACTTGACGTAGATTTCGCCTGTTCGATTTACGGCTGAGCCTTAATGCGTTGGTTTAATTCTTTTTCGATGCTCGTCCAGTTGAACGATAAAATTGTCCTCTGTAATATGTTTGCCGTCAACCGGTTCGAGGGGTGAAGTAGGATTGACGTACCAGAAGGAGGTAAGACTCGGTAGCGTTTGGTTCCCATCTGCATTCAATAACCGAAATCGATTTGAGGCAGAGTCCATCCCGTTCGATCAGGGGCTCAGCCATGCAGTGCATTCCCGTCTTCAACGTTCTGCCTGTTTGTGGAAATTGGGTTGAGAGAGGACGGAGTACAGGGAAAGGAGAGGCTCGGTGGCGTGTGGTGCGCATCTGCAGTAGATTAACAGCGACCGATGCCCTGGGAGCAGATCACGCCTGTTCGAATCAGGCCCGAGCCATGGCACGGGATCGAAAACCGTTTTCTCAGTACCATGAATTTGAAATCGGCAGTGACACCGACGTACAGGAGGGCAAGGAAAGGCTCGGTAGCGTTTGGTACGCATCTGCTTTTACTTCAAGGAGAACTGCGTTATAGCAGAGTCCATCCCGTTCGATTCGGGGCTGAGCCATGAATGATTCCGACAGAAATTGGTTTTTCCCCGCCGGCGCAGAGCCCTGGGCGCCTTTCAGCCATCAAGATTGGGAAAGGAGAATGGCAAACAGTGAGTCGGAGGTGTCGTTTTTAGTCTAAGTGTGTTGTATTAGTTAAGACTGGA
The DNA here is from genome assembly GCA_029204335.1 of Mycena vulgaris. NCBI lineage: Eukaryota > Fungi > Basidiomycota > Agaricomycetes > Agaricales > Mycenaceae > Mycena > Mycena vulgaris. The sequence continues at coordinate 177,316 of JARGYA010000022.1, forward strand.
GAGAATCGAGTTACGAGGAAGAGCGACGTACCAGAGAGCAAGGAAGGGCTCGGTAGCGTTCGGAACGCCCCCGCACTCATTTACTCGGTACGAATAGGTGCACGCAGACCTCGCCTGGGGAGTCAGGCCCGAGCCGTAGGCCAGATATCATTTCCCTTTTTTCAGGCTCATGATTGGGAGATTGTGAAGTGAGATGAGCGAGCGAGAGGGCAGGGCGCGGGTCGGTGGGTTTTGGAACCTGCATCCGATGAGGAATTCGCCAACAGCCTGGGCTTTCGCCCGAGCCAAGTCCGAGCCGTGATTTGTTTTTCCCATCGGCACGAATTGAATTCTGAGCGCAACCTGAGCCATGAATTGAATCCGAATCCTGAGCACTGAGATCTGAGACCCTGCCGTCCGAGCCGGGGCGGAGAGTTTATCGCGCCTGCACGCAGCACAGAGATGATCAATGAGGCAAAGATTGAACTGGGAAGGCTGAATCAGCCTTTAGGTGATTAGGTCGGAGCACGAGGAACGCACGAGGCGGTGCGGTAATTTCCCCGCATTCATGGAGAAACTGTAGAACACTCTAGTCTCTCGTAGACAGACGCAACACGAAGCTCGTACCTCATAAGGGAAGTCTGGCGTTCGTGGCACGTCGAGGAAGGAAGGCAAAGTGGTGATAAGCGGCGGACCTCGGGCCTAGACCCTGTTTGTCAGCAATTAGATTTGACCCTGATACGCTTCCGCCAGAGGTGATACATACAAGCGATGCGCCTACTAGGCCCTCTTTGTCAGAAATTAGCTTGACTCCTTGTTACGGTTCGACCCCGACTCGGAGTCTCGGACACGCCGGGCTAGCTGGCTCTCGACATAGTACTAGTGCAACACTGCAGGCCTCTCGCTGCAAGCCGCTCTCGACACGATTACGGCGCCACCGTGCGCGGGGGGCCAGGTGCATCGTTCCCGACGCCGCGCGCGTGGATGTCCCAGAGGCTGGTGTAGCAAGCGCCCAAGCGCCCCAACGAAGACGCTGAAGCCCTTCGTCGTCGTCGGCGGATGGAGATGACGAAGTGACGGTCGTCGCTTGGGTCGTCGCAATGAAGACTGTGTGCTGTCCTGTCGCCCTTTTCGGCATACGCAGCGTCGACGGGACGAACATCATGTCGTCTGACGTCACTTCGCCGCGGTTTACCGTGATCCCCGACGGCGTGCGCCTCGGCAAGATCAACATCTTTGGCGATCAGAGGCCTCTCGCCTCAGGCTCCGGCGTCCTCGAGGTCCGATGCGCTAGTCGCCGCGGGATCGTTTGCGCAAAGGATGAGACCGGGATGCGGGAGCAGTTCGCTGGCCCTGGCACTTCTTGCCCAGCACTGTCAACATGCCGCCGCGTTGGCGCGGAAAATCCCCGTGTCGCCGGGCGGCATCTTTAGGTGCTCGTGCGCGGCGCGCTCTTATTTCCGCCGCGCGACCTGCGCAAGTGCCAGGAGGAGTCGTCGCCGGGCGGTGTTCTTTGTCGGAAGGCCCCGTCTTATAAGTCAGTCCTCGCCATTCGAATTCAATTGACAAAAATGAAACTTGAATCAACAAGTTCTAGATGTACCCCGAACGACGGACACAAGTGATGCCGCCCGCTTCTGCGCCTGCTGGAGGAGCAGCCGATTTCGCTTGCGCTCGGGATTCCCTGGGGATGATGCATCAAGGATCTTAGATGGTTCTGTTGCGTACGGGATGGGTCGAAACCTGCCCCGGCGGCGACGGCGTTAATTCCGCGCTCCACCAGGCTCCACCTTCATCAAGTTGACGAGCCGGTTATAGCTCTCCGGGGGGAGCCTCTCCCTGACGAAAGCCTTGATCCCATCTCTAGCTCATAGGGTGACATTTTGGGTAGCTCGGCTCGAGGCAGCTCCCTGCCTCAAGGTCAACACATATCATCTGCAGACCTGTGAACTGAATCGGATTTACGGCTGAATAAATGTCCTCCTCGTCGTCACTCGACAGACTATTTGCCTTCACTGCATCTATATCCACTACTTCCGAGCTGATGTGGATCATTTTCACGTATGTAAGATCATCGATTGTTTCCGCTGCGCAAGATGTAGGTCTAGCCATCTTTTTTGGGACAGACAGGGTCAACCTATGTCGTTTGCAGGTTTGCGTGTACTCAAGTCACGGAGGGATCGAAATATAGGTCTGTTCGTCCCTCGCATGACCGAATTCGCGTCGCTCCCAGTTTGTTGTGTCACCACGTACAAAAGCCGACACAACAAAATCACCACAGTCTGCAAGGCAACGCTGTTAGGGACTGTGCCGCTCTTTATTGAGATATGCCGCTCAATTTTAACGTCACCTCTCGCACGAACACGGAAAAAGAAAGGAAACGCGGCAGTCTTTTCCCATGATATCCAAGGCGATGCTGCTACGCGCTGTCACCAAGCTGTGTCGCTCTCTACTGTAAAGCTCCGCCGCTCTCAGCCTTTGTCACTCTCGCTCCTCCCCCGTGTTTTGCATCCTGCATCCAACAGCATTCGCGCCCTGAAGAAAATGGCTGAAGTCGTCGGATTCGTATCCACCATCACAAGCCTCGTCGCCCTCGCCATTCAGATTACCAAGATCAGTCATGGCTATCTGTCCGACGTACGCGATGCCAAGCGCACGCGCGGCCAGTACCTCACCGAGCTCACCGTTTTCACCGACACGCTGCTGCACGCAGAGAAGGCCACCGTTGATGCAGAGCGTCTCGGCCTGCTTACAGCCCGACCCGCCAGCCTGTCCGCCGACGTCCTGGAGGACTGCCGCAATCAGTTGCTTCTGTTGCGTCAGACCCTCGAGGCTCGTGCAGCTGGGGGTCGCGGCGGCCTCACCCGCCTCAAATCGGCACTCATCTGGCCGCTCGAGGAAAAGCAGATGAAAAAGCACATCGACCTGCTGCACCGCTTCCGCAGCATCTTCGCTGACTATGTGTCGGCTAACACCCTGTAAGCGAAGTTGTTTGTGGTTTCTGGATAGCTTTGGATTTTTTTCCCCCTTACAGGATACTCTCTGAAGCCTCGTATACCAAGCTTGAGACATTCGGCCGCGGTGCTTTTCCATATCTTATTTCACCTTCATTGTGGTTTAATAGTATCTGTCTCGACAGAGAGAGATCGGAGTCAATTGATGGAGTGGCTGCAACCCCCGAGCCCTCCTCGGCATGGCCCGCCGACCGAACCCCCGTGTCCGGGCACAGGAAAGTGGTTCCTCAAGTCCGATGTTTACGTACGATGGCGCACGAGCGCGCCATCGATCCTGTGGTGCCACGGCAAACGTACGAAAGTCTGCGATAATTTCTGCATATACCATCTGACTAGGCACAGCGGGTGTTGGCAAATCAATATTGTCGTGAGTCGTGTTCTCTCGTTCAGCAATACCAATGTCAATGGCACCAGGTCCATTGTCCTTCGGGATCTCCAAGAAACTGTCGGTGTCTCTGTGTTGCATTACTTTTGCGACTTCGCTGCGGGAAAGCAGCAGACATCGACACTGATCCTCCAAAGTCTGTTGTGTCAGATGCTGCTGCATGGTAATGACGGTCATATTTCCCTTTTGAAGCGGGCCCGCGACCGCTTCGGCATGACACTCAGCTCCAAAGAACTCTCCCAAGTGCTTATTGACATGTGCAAGATGCAACAGCCGGGGCCATACATTGTGCTGGATGCGATGGACGAGCTTGAGGACAGAAAACTCCTTCTCCCATTGCTGGGCGAGCTTGTACAAATCGGGTGCCCTATTTTTGTGACGAGCAGATACATCCCAGACATCACGGAGGTCCTTGCCACATCCGAGCAAGTTGAACTCGAGGCTAACCGTGCCGATCTGAAGCTGTTCGTCGAAAGCGAACTGCAGGCAAGCGACTTTGCTCATGTCAGTGCCACCAGCGGCATTGCCGATGCGATCGTTGACCAGGCTGGGGGCATGTATGTACAGCTCAGCACTACGTAATTATCATTCATTGACGAGACTGATAGATTCCTCCTCGCGCGGCTGCTCATGAATCACCTGCTTGCATTGACAACCATAAAGGAGATCCGCCAATCCCTTGCTTCATTGCCTCCAAACCTCACCTCAGCATATCAATCCAGTCTTGACCGCATCCTGGCACAACCGGCACCACGTTCAGCACTGGCTTTCCGGCTCATAGCTTGGATCACCCATGCAGAAAGACGGTTGACAACAGCAGAGATACTGCACGCCTTTGCCGTTGAGGACAATGTGGATAAGATTGACGAGGAAATTTTCACATTGGTCCACATGCTGCTGCAAGTGTGTGTCGGGCTTGTGATTGTGGATGCTGACTCAACTGTCAGCCTTGTTCATGCCACGGCACACAAATTCTTCACAGAAATGCCCGCACAGTTTGTGAACGCTCACGATGATATGGCGAACACATGTCTTCGTTACCTCTGCTTGCAGACCCCATTTGGTGCTGGTCCCTGTGATAATGTCCTAGACATGGAGACTCGACTCCACAAGATGCCCTTCCTTGCCTATGCAGCACATTATTGGGGTCTGCATACACACCATGTCAAGCAGTCCCTCACACAACTCATACACAAGCTTCTTGATAACACCAGCCTGCGGGGGAGTTCATTCCAGGCACTACAGCACCGCAGACGCCTCGACCCTCAGCTTGCTGAAGCCTCATTTTCAGCATTACCAACAGCTCAGGGGCCACTGCATATTGTAGCCTATTGGGATCTTGGGGCGATGGCCGAGCTATACCTAGACGACAAAGACCTTTCTCCACTTGATGCACAGGGCTGGACTCCCCTTCATTGGGCATGCTTCAGAGGAAGCAGCATCGTCCGTGAGCTACTACTCCACCGTGGAGCGGAGACCAATATAACAGACTCCCACCACTGGACTCCCCTATTCTGGGCCAGCTTTAACGGCGATGTCGAGGGACTCCGAAGCTTACTAGCTCACGGAGCAAGCCACCTCATTAGGGATGTCTCCTCATGGACAGCACTGCAATGGGCTGTATTTTCTGGCCAGCAGAGCACAGTTGAAGTGCTATTGAATCACCACACACACTTCCTTGCAACACAACCCATCTTACTTGTTGCCTCACTCAGTGTAGCAGAGGCACAGAAGCATCAGGATGCACATAGCATGGTACCAGCTGAAATTGCAGCTAAGACGGGGAACACAGATCTGCTTGATGTGCTGTTACAGGATATTAACCTGGGCAGCACCAGAAGCCTAGGTTTCAATGAAGCATGGAAGGAGGGTCGCTTTGACCCGACTATGACCAATCTATGGCGCATGATGAGCAAGGATGAGCGGATTAATGGACAAGAAGCATTCCTAAGAGACAGGATTTTCTTGAAGAAGACATGGACCAGTACAGAGTGGCGGTCACATCTGCTGCATACTGCTATTCGGGACGACAAGATGCTTATGGTGCAACTTCTCCTTGAACTTGGTGCTGATGCCAACTACACGGTTGGTGGCCGCACTGCCCTGCACACTGCCACATTCCGCAAGGATGCATCCTTTATTAAAATCCTACTTTCTGCTGGTGCAGATCCCACTCTGCGGGACACCTACGGTCGTACAGCACTGCACCAGGCAATTATTAATGGCTTTGAAGAGACAGCTGCCGCTCTCATCATGGGCGCTGCGGATGTGAATGCGTGCATACTCACCACAAATGCTCATGCAAACGCTACCGTGAGGAAAGGTCCCCATGCTGGTATGATGACACCGTTGATGCTGACTTGCGGCTTCCTACGTGGCAATGAAAGGGATGTGGGATTTCCCACACACATTGCACACCTCCTACTCGCTGCCGGTGCAGATACAACGCCTGCAGATGACTCAGGGCATACAGTCATACACTATGCCGTTGAGGCTTGTGATCTGAGCCTGGTCAGGCTGCTGCTAGCTGCGGGTGCAGATATAACACCTGTAGATGGCTCGGGGCATACAGCCATACACTATGCCATTAAGACATGTGATCTGAGCCTGGTAAAGCTGCTGCTAGAGAATGGGGCAGAGATCCCTGCACCAAAGTCTACTGGATACTGTGCAATCCACACCCTAGCCGAGGGTCGGAGCTATAGACAAAGTGCAGAAGACCTGCAGTGCCTGTTGGATTTGCTGCTGGAGCAACTGCCAGCAGGTGTAGAGAGTATGGTGTGGCATAAGCCTCCAAGAGATAGAGTCGAAGTTTATCCCACATTTGGGCAGACACCACTCTTGCTAGCCATGAGAGAAAATAACTGGAACATGGTCACAGCACTGTTGAATCGTGAAGCACAGCTGCAGACGACAGAGCCATTGGAGCCATTTTTGGAGAGGGCAATCTCACAGTGGCACCCCGTAGCAGTGCAATTCCTGCTCAATCATGGAGCCAATCCTGCGAAGCCGAATGGAATTATTATGGACTTGATATCATCAGCAAGTAGGAATTCAAACCAGAATTATGAAAACTTTGCTCTCATTTTGGCTGAGCTTGTCCAAGGTGGTGCTGACATCCACTGTGTGGATTACCAAGGACAACCCCCGCTGATGGTTGCTACATCACCGGCCATCGTACAAGCACTCATTGATGCCGGTGCTGATCCCTGTGATACTAATAATGATGGCCTTGATGCCTTCATGCTTTCGGCACTTCACGAAAATGTTGATACACTTTGCTGCCTGCTCGAAAACACGGCCAAAATTTCCCATTTAGGTAGTCACTGGACAAAGCTGCTTTATCCAACCGCTTTGGACCCATCCCAGGACAGCATTGCATACATCTGTGAATGCCTCAAGCAGCACAACCTCCTGGGGAAGCGAACCAAAACCAGTAACAAAACATTGTTGCAGCTTGCAGTAGAAGCTGGCAGTGCACACACTGTGGCACACCTGATTGCATGTGGTGTTGACTATGAGGAGGCTGACACAGATGGCTGGAGGGCTCTTCACATAGCTATCTTCAAGAGTCACAGAGCCGTGGTAGATGTTCTCCTTACAGCAGGTGCAGATGTGCATGCCATGACAAAGAAGTGGCAGAGCCCCAACCACAAGCCATCAGGTCTCTATCAAGGTGATGGGTGGACCGGCCAGGCTCTGCACCTGGCGGCCATGACCGGGGATGCGCACATCGTAGCAGAGCTTTTAGCACGGGGAGTCGATGTGCACGCCCGCACTTATTACACCCTATTTCAGCGCGATGTCACAGCACTCCACATTGTGTTAGACACTGGTACATTCTATGGTAGGAAAGGTACGGCACTGGATCGTGGAAGGCTGGAGATTGCAGCAATGTTGATTGAGCACGGGGCAGAGGTGCAGGGTGCTGTGGACCTGCTATACCTCAAAGACGTGCTGTTATTTGAAGACTTTGAGGATGTCTGGGACAGGCTGAGAGCGGGGGTCACTGATAGGGGCGCGAGGTTGAAATGATAAGTCGTTGTTCTTGGAGGTTTTGAACTGTTCTGTTTGTAATTATTAGCAATCCTAATTTTTTTGGGCGAGCGGCTTGAAAGGATGGAGCAAAACTCATGTGTTATAGGTCGAGGAAAAGGTCAGTAGCGCGTGCAGATATAATCTATGCGCTGTCAAATCGGGCTCAACCTATGGCCTGTGGTCAGGGATTTTTCTTCTTTTCAACCAGGGGATTCTAGGGAATTGGTAAGATCAGCCTGATAAGAGGGCCAGGGAGGCTCAGCGAACATCTGAAATTCTGAGAGGGTGAATCGGGAACGACTTGCAAGCAGACCTCGCCTGACTAGCCATATAATGCATGCAGATTTCGCCTGTTCAGATCAGGTCCAAGCCAGGACACAGTGTCGAATTTATTTTTCTCAGCATCACGAATCGAAAGTATGGAGAAAGATTGATGTACCGGAGAAGGATGGAAGGCTCGGTAGCGCGTGGTATGCACCTGCATATAATTGCATTGAGAGTTTCGTTACAGCAGAGTCCATCCGTTCGAATCGAGCCTGATATGTCCGGTTTCGTGTATTTTTTCAAAGTTCTCTCTTATCATGGGAAGAAAATCGGGTGGTTAGAGCACATACCAGAATACACAGAAAGGCTCAGTAGCGTGTGGTACGATTCTGCATTGATTTCACTGGTCTTTGTTAACTTGGAGCAGATATCGTCTGTTCGAGAAAGCTGTTTTCTTCGGTGTCATGAATCTTGAATATACAATAAGGCCGATGTACCAGAGCAGAAGGAAAGGTGGGTATTAGTCCGCTGGCGTTCACGCCGCAATACCTGTAAATAATCTGGGGTGCCCCATCAGATAAAACTAACAGCGGACCGGTATCTCCACCAACCAAGTGGTTGAGTGTGAGGTATCGTCATGAAATGAATTTGGGGTGCCAGGCATGGCAAGAAGCAGAAGTAACGACTCTGTGGATAATCTCCAGTTCAAATCAGACTGTGTTTGTTCTCATTACACAGTCGACTCAAATCGGAAATAAAGAGGACCGCAATGGGGGACAGACACTTCGGTGTAAGGTTATAATGATCTGACGACAATGTGAAGTTTTTAGCTCATAGCCTCTGTCGACAGGATACCCCATGGGAAACTCTTCTAGTCGAACCCTTTAAGCTCCGGTGGAAGCCCGGGATATAAATTAAATGTAGTAGGTAAGTACAAGAAGTACCCATGCATTAGTGACTTCTGCACAGGCCTAACTAGGTACGGTAGTGGAGTAAAGGAGAGCCGTAATCACATCCTGAAGGCAATGCCCCAAGTTGGGTAGAAGTGCTGTGTACGGAAAGTGACAGTGGTAGGCCCGGAGAGTGGGCTGAGGGGTATAAATAAATAGGGGATTTGCCAGGAAACTGGGCTTACTAACGAGTAGTGACAGCAACTCGGACGCTTTCGGGCGGCACCCAAAATTTATATCTCATCGAAATTGCATTTACTTTACACACGGAAGGCGAAACGGGTTTAAATAACCCATCCACAGTCAGAGTGAGCATATGTTGAAACTCATGAATGACAAGCGGAGGCGAGGGTGACACTGTTATCCCAGACCAAACTACACATTGCCCAAAAGGCGGTGCATCACGGTGGTCTGACCCTGGTGGTTGGATAGTCTTCATGGTAGAGGTCGTAGTAGCGGCTTGGGGGTAAAGCCTTAGCGAAAGCGAAAGGTGACATGTTTTGTGCTCAATGTCATTGCATTTTTGTAGTGTTAGTTTCGACTGACCTGCAGTTTACTTATCCCGAGGGCCACGAAAAGGCCTCTAAAATTCCCGGGGCTCCGCCCCGCGCATTATTTTGTGCCATCCGGACTCCCGGTCAACATACGGCTCGGTCTCGCTACGACGCATCCTGGCCGGACCACATTAGATACATAGATGTGAACATGTACCATGGCCGCTTACAGCGGCCCGAGCACGATAATGGAACTCATCGTCATCATCAGAAAGAAAGGCTCGGTAGCGTGTAGTACGCATCTGCATACAATAATGAAATGCTCAACCAGTGTGAACAAAAATCTCGACTTGGGCCAGCGGGTGGGAGATATTGAGGCTTGAGCATAAACAGAGGTGCATAAAGTATTCTGGGATGTCGTATGGGATTCCTATGGTTTTGGCACATTAACCTGACAGATGGATCAACTTGATGAAGAAGAACGGAACTCGGTTGAGTTATGTACATAACCACTGAACCATAATATATAGCCATCAAAACCGGCAGCCAACGTGGCACTTTAGTCTAACAGTTACCGACCCGGATATTCAGTGGGTGAACATTTGAATCCCACCCCGTCCTCAGTCTTTTCTGCTGCGCTAACCACAGCTCAGCCACCGATTAAACAATTTCTTAAATCTGTGCTTTAATCCAGGATTTCTGTCTTATCAGCCCGGATTAAGCAATCCTGCTAGGGTTACTGCGGGATTTTGGATCAGTCACCCGGTTTAGATTCAAAAGTACCGAGGAAGGAGGACGTACCAGAGGGTAGGGCAAGGCTCGGTAGCGTGTGGCACGCATCTGCATTGCATCGAGCTTGATTACCATGTACCTAAAATATGCAGTAAGACCGACGTACCAGGAGAAGTAGGAAAGGGTTGGTAGCGTGTGTTACGCATCTGCATGCAGTGTGGGTTGAGATGTCACCGAAAGCAGAGTCCATCCCGTTCGGACTAGGCCCGAGCCATGGCGCGATCTCTAACCCTGTTTTTCTCAGTGGCATGAATCGAAAGTATGAAGTAAGGAAGACGTACCGGGAAGAAGAAGGAAAGGTTCGGTAGCGTTTGGTACGCATCTGTACAGTAAACAGGGAATTGAAGTGCATCGAGCAGAGTCTCTTCCGTTCGATTCGGGGTTGAGCCATAATAGCTGGGAAGGCAACCTTTTCCCCCCGCCGACGCAGGATCCTGGGCGCTATTCAGCCATGAAGGTCGTGAAAGAAACATCAAAGACAGGACAGACAGACCTTTGGGGAATCGTTCTGAGTCTGCGGAACGCGGGATTGAATTGTATCGGTTGGCCGGTTCAGAGTATCGAGTGAAAAAGATGTAGGGAGGGAAAAGGAAAGGCTCGGTAGCGTTTGTCACGCATCTGCCTTCATTGGGTCGACATTGTGAGTTTTGACGCAGACCCCGCCTATTCGAATCAGGCCCGAGTCATATCAAGATGTCATTTTTTCTCGGGCTCAATATTGAGACATTGTGGAATGAAATAAGCGAGGGAGAGGGTAGGAGGTGTATCCAATGAGGAATTCGCCACCAGCCTGAGCGGTCGCCCGAGCCGTGATTTGTTTTTCCCATCGGCACGAATTAAGTCCTGAGCCAGCTTAACCTGAGCCACGAATTGAATCCGAATCCTGCAGCTGAGCACCGAGGCCCTCCCGTGCGAGTCGGTACGGGGCCTTTATTGCGTGTACAGAGATGGTCTATGAGGCAAAGATTGACTGAGAATACTGAATCAAGGGACTCGGGGCACGAAGAACGCACGAGGCGGGGTGGCAATCTTGCGGCACGAGGAGAGCTCACTGGTCCGGGGCTGAACCGTTGTCTCAGCAGCATGAATGGAGAGTATCGAGGAAGGAGGACGTACCAGGATAAGGAGAAAGGCTCAAGAGCGTTTGGAACGCATCTGCATACAATGTTAATAGAAAAAATGAAGCCCTGTACAGCAGAGTCCACCCCGTTCGATCCGGGGCTGAGCCATGGATGATTCCGACGGAAATTGATTTTCCCCCGCCGGCGCAGAGCCCTGGGCGCCTTTCAGCCATCTGGATTGGGAAAGGAGAATGGCAAACAGTGAGTTGGAGGTGTCGTTTTCAGTCTAAGTGTGTTATATTAGTTAAGACTGGAGAGAATCGAGTTACGAGTCAGAGCGACGTACCAGACGGCAAGGAAAGGCTCGGTAGCATGTGGCACGCATCTGCATGCTATTATCAGCTTTAGCGACTTACGCGGATTTCAATTGCCTGTTCGAATCTGGCCTGAGCCGTCACGTAGTTCCAGACACATTTTTTTCAGTGCTACGAGTCGAAAGTATGCAGTCAGATCGACGTACCAGATGGAGAGGAAGGGCTCGGTAGCATGTGGCACGCATTTGCATACATATTAGTAAGATCAAGAGTACTTGACGCAGAGTCCACCCGTTCGATTCGGGGCTGAGCCATGTGAATTCCCGCACGTTCCTTTTTTCATGTTCAGTCTTGTAAGATGGGGATTGGAGAGTTAGAGGAGGTATTAGAGGAGGAGGAAAGGCTCGGTAGCATTTGGAACGCATCTGCATTCTATTATCAGCGAAATTGAAAGACTGATCGTGGATTACGCCTGTTCAAATCAGGCCCGAGCCATTGCAAATGCTGAATTCCTTTTTCTTAGTACCAGAAATATAGAATTGTGGACTGTGATTGACGTACCAGATGGCAAGGGAAGGCTCGGTAGTGTGTGGTACGCATCTGCATTAGTTTCAGCCTCTCTGAAATGATCTGCGCAGAGTTCGCCTGTTCGAATCAGGCCGAGCCATGACCCAGCATTGAACCTATTTTTCTCAGTGCCACGAATTGAAAGTATGGAGTAAGATCGACGTACCAGGTAGCTATGAAAGGCTTGGTAGCGTTTGGAACACATCTGCATGCTATTATCAGCTTTAGTGGCTTGCGTGGATTTCAATTGCCTGTTCGAATCAGACCTGAGCCGTGACATAATTCTGTACAATTTTTTTCCGTGCCACGAATCGACAGTATGGAGTAAGATCGACGTACCAGAGGCCAAGGAAAGGCTCGGTAGTGTGTGGCACGCATCTGCACTCACTCCTTGATGTACGCCAGTCGATGCAGATCCCGCCTGTTCGAATCAGGCCTGAGCCATGGGTATTCCGCCCACTTCTTTTTTCACGCTCCGTCTTGTGGGATTAAATTCGGTGGGTTAAAGGCGGTGGAGGAGGAGGGAAGGCTCAGTAGCGTGTGGCACACATCTGCTTTCATTCCGTAGAATCGATGCAAGCTGACGCAGAGTTCGCCTGTTCGAATCAGGCCCGAGCCGTTACATAATTCTGTATGCTTTTTTCAGTGCCACGAATCGAAAGTATGGAGTAAGATTGACGTACCAGGATAAGGAGGAAGGCTCGGTAGCGTGTGGTACGCATCTGCATCCTTTAATGTAGGCCCCGTGTTTGCATGCAGAGTTCGCCTGTTCGAATCAGGCCCGAGCCGTTACATAATTCTGTATACTTTTTTCAGTGCCACGAATCAAAAGTATGGAGTAAGGAAGACGTACCGGGGAAGATGGAAAGGCTCGGTAGCGTGTGGTACGCATCTGCACTCACTCCTTGATGTACGCCAGTTGATGCGGATTTTCAGTACCAGAAATATAGAATTGTAGAGTAAGATCGACGTACCAGACGGCAAGGAAAGGCTCGGTAGTGTTTGGAACACATCTGCATTCTATTATCAGCTGTAGCGACTTGTGCGGATTTCAATTGCCTGTTCGAATCAGGCCCGAGCCGTTACATAATTCTGTATGCTTTTTTCAGTGTCACGAATCGAAAGTATGGAGTAAGATCGACGTATCAGACGGAAAGGAAAGGCTCGGTAGCGTTTGGTACACATCTGCTTTCATTTCGATAGGATCGATGAAACCTGACGCAGAGTTCGCCTGTTCGAATCGGGCCCGAGCAATTGCACAGCACCGAGCTCCTTTTTCTCAGTACCACGAAGATAGAATTGTGGAGTAAGATCGACGTACCAGGTAGCCAATAAAGGGCTTGGTACCGTTTGGAACGCATCTGCATACAATAAATGGGCAATGGTGAAAGTGCATTGAGCAGAGTCTACCCCGTTCGATTCGGGCTGAGCCGTACTGTGGTTGACGCTTTTTGAATACTCGTCCTGTTGCACGATAAAATTGGGTGGTCAAGGACGCACCAGAGAAGGAGGAAAGGCCCAGTAGCGTCTGGTACGCCTCTGCGTACAATAAACGTTGGGGACGTCCATTGAGCAGAGTCTCCCCCGTTCGATTCGGGGCCGAGCCATGGTAATCCGGCGCACTCCTTTTTTCACGCTCACTCTTGAGAGCTGGGAATTGGAAAGTGAGAGGACATACCAGAGTACAAGGAAGGGCTCGGTAGCGTGTGGTACGCATCTGCTTTCATTTCGTCAAGTTGAGCCTTGACGCTGAGTCTGCCTCTTCGAATCAGGCCCCATCACGTGGTCGACAACCTTTTTCTCAGTGGCACGAATCGAAAGTATGGTATATCATTGACGTACCAGGATAAGGAGGAAGGCTCGGTAGCGTTTGGAACGCATCTGCATACAATATACCCGATAGAAGCCGTGTACAGCAGAGTCGCCCCGTTCGATCCGGGGCCGAGCCATGTGGATCCCCGCAGTTTCCTTTTTTCATGCTCAGTCTTGTGAAATAGAGATTGGAGAGTTAGAAGACGTACCAAAGAGCGAGGAAAGGCTCGGTAGCGTGTGGCACGCATCTGCACTCATTTGTCGTGACCCTCGTGCTTGCATGCAGAGTTCGCCCGTTCGATTCGGGGCTGAGTCATTGCACAAGTCCAAAACCTTTTTCTCAGTACCACGAGGATAGAGTTGTGGGTGAAGATCGGCGTACCAGAGTGAGGAGGAAGGCTCGGTAGCGTTTGGAACGCATCCGCTTTCGGTCCTGTCCGTGTAATAAAATTGATGCGGATTGCGCCTGTTCGAATCAGACCCGAGCCATGACATAATTCCACAAGCTTTTTCTTAGTGCCACGAATATAGAATTGTGGGGTCAAATCGATGTGCCAGACAGCATGGTAAGGCTCGGTAGCGTTTGGTACTCATCTGCTTTCATCTCGGCCCGGGCAACAAATTTGATGCGGATTTCCCCTGTCCGAATCAGGCCCGAGCCATTCTACAGGGTCCACCACCTTTTTCTCAGTGCCACGAATCGAAAGTATGTAGTAAGAAAGACGTACCAATCCTTTTTTCACGTTCAGTCTTATGGGTAAAATTCGGTTGGTTAGAGAAGGTGCCAGAGTGAGGAGGAAGGGCTCGGTGGCGTTTGGTACGCATCCGCTTTCATTCCACTGAGGGTGTGCGAGACTTGACGCGGATTCCGCCTGTTCGAATCAGGCCGAGCCATTGTAAATTCTGAATTCCTTTTTCTTAGTACCAGAAACATAGAACTGTGAACTAACATCGACGTACCCGACGAGAAGGAAAGGCTCGGTAGCGTGTGACACGCATCTGCGCGCATTTCCAGCTGGAGAAGGGCTGGACGCAGACTTCGCCTGTTCGAATCAGGCCCGAGCCATTGTCACAGGATCAAATGTCTTTTTCTCAGTACCATGAATCCGAAATGGGCACTAACACCGACGTACAGGAGGGCAAGGAAAGGCTCGGTAGCGTGTGGCACGCATCTGCATACATATTAGTAAGATCGAGAGTACTTGACGCAGAGTCCACCCGTTCGATTCGGGGCTGAGCCATATGAGCTGCGCACACTTTTTTACGCTCCGTCGTGTGGGATAAAATTTGGTATGGGTTAGAGGAGTTATTAGAGGAGGAGGGAAGGCTCGGTGGCGTTTGGTACGCATCTGCTTACATTTCATCCCGCTGAGTTATCATGCGGATTGCGCCTGTTCGAATCAGGCCCGAGCCATGAAAGAGGTCTATATATGCTTTTTCTCAGTCCCACAAAGATAGACTTGTAGGGTAGGATATACGTACCAGAGGAGGAAGATAAGGCTCGGTAGCGTTTGATACGCCTCTGCACTCATTTATTATAGCCCCCGTATTTGCATGCAGAGTTCATCAGGCCCGAGCCATTATTATGCGGTGTCAAACTCTTTTTTCTTAGTCCCACGAAGATAGAATTGTAGAGTAAGATATACGTATCAGAGCACAAGGAAAGGCTCAGTGGCGTTTGGAACGTATCTCCTCTCAATTCGGTAGTTATCGTCAACTCGATGCAGAGTTCGCCTGTTCGAATCCGGCCTGAGCCGTGACAGAATTTTATACAATTTTTTTCAGTGCCACGAATCGAAAGTATGGAGTGAGATCGACGTACCAGATGGAGAGGAAGGGCTCGGTAGCGTGTGGCACGCATCTGCTTTCATTTCGTCACGGTGACCTTTGATGCGAATTGCGCCTGTTCGAATCAGGCCCGAGCCACTACACAGCATCGATCTCTTTTTTCTCAGTGCCGCGAATCGAAAGTATGGAGTACAATCGACGTACCGGGGAAGATGGAAAGGCTCGGTAGCGTTTGGTACGCCTCTGCACTCATTTGTTGTAGCCTCCGTGTTTGCATGCAGAGTTCGCCTGTTTGAATCAGGCCCGAGCCATTATTATGCAGTGTCAAACTCTTTTTTCTTAGTCCCACGAAGATAGAATTGTAGAGTAAGATATACGCACCAGAGGAGGAGGATAAGGCTCGGTAGCGTTTGGTACGCCTCTGCTCTCAATTCGGTAGTTATCGTCAAATCGATGCAGAGTTCGCCTGTTCGAATCAGGCCTGAGCCGTGACAAATTCTATAATTTTTTTTTCAGTGCCACGAATCGAAAGTATGGAGTAAGATATACGTACCAGAGAGAAGGGAAAGGCTCGGTAGCGTTTGGTACGCATCTGCATTCATCTCATCGCGTTGACCTTTGATGCGGATTCCGCCAGTTCGAATCCGGCCCGAGCCATAGTCTGGCCCAGCATTTTTTTCGGCCTCGATTGGGAGATTTTGGAGTGAGAGGGTAGGGTAGGAGCGGGTCGGTGGGGTTTGGAACCTGCATTATAATCCGATGAGAAATTCGGCATCAGCCTGAGAGTGAGGTGCCGCCCGAGCCGTGATTTGGCTTTCCCATCGGCATGAATTGAATCCTGGGCCACGACTTAAGCGCTCAGGCCCCAGGCACCAGAGGTCCTCCCGCGCGAGTCGGTGCGGGGCCTTTATCGGCCGTACACGCAGATCGCTCGGATGAGGCAAAGATTGACCAAGAAAGCGTGCATGAGGGCACGAGGCGGGGTGGCAATCTTCCGGCATGAGGAGAGCTCACTGGCAGCGCTGAGTGCTATTTTCCCGGTGGCGTCTATCGCATGTCGAGGACTTGGCAGACAAGCGGTGATAAGCGGCGGACCCCGCGCCTAGACCTATTAGTCAGCAATCAGATTTGGGCCCCTCCCTCTCCGCGCTCCCTTGTACTCACTCTCTCCCTGCCGCGACGATGATACGGTTCGACACGCTCCCGCCCGAGGTGATGCAGGCAATGTGCACCCCGATGCACCAGATCCTCCCCCCGACCCCGCTTCCGCCCGCCCCGCCCATGCACGGCCACCCCTCCTCCGCCTCCCCCTACGCGCCCTACCCCTCCTCCTCCTCCCACTCCTCCTCCCACCACCCCCACGTCCAGCAGCCGCTCTCGGGCGCTCTCTACCTCGGCTCGCTCTCCGCGGTGAACGACCACCCGCTGCTGCGCGCGCACGGGATCACGCATTTGGTGCAGGCGCTGGAGGCACCGTGGGCGCCGCCGTGCCGCAAGGAGGACGGCTTCGTCGCGTATAGCATCGACATCCGGGATAAGGAGAGCGTCGACCTGCGCCCGCACCTCGAGGCCGCGTGTGTGTACATCGAGCGCGCGCTGCGCCGCGGCGAGGGCGTGCTGGTGCATTGCCAGCAGGTGCGTCCCTCTTCCCTGCTTTCGCATGATGCTAACGAAGCGCAGGGCGTCTCTCGTTCGCCCTCGATCGTGATCGCATATCTAATCCGCAACCACGGAATGTCCTACGATGCCGCGCTCGCCTTCGTCAAGCGCAAGCGCGCGTGCGTCAAGCCCAATCCCGGCTTCGCCCGCGCGCTCGTCGAGTGGGAGGCCGCGTGGCGCCGCCCCGCCGCCCAGCGCCGCTTCACCTCGTAGCCGCTCCGCCTCTCCCCGTGTACGTCGCCGCCCCTCCGTGTGCGCTTCAGATCTGATGCATCACGCGCAGACACCATCTCCCATCCGACTGTATCATCCCCGCCCCCGCCCCCGCTCACGCCCACGCCCACCCGATCTTGCGCCCATCTACATCCACATGGACATCCACATCAATCCCCATCTTGCGCCCCCGCCCGCCCATCGTCTAAAACCCAAAAGCATCCAGCCACGTACCTTCCTCCACTCTCTGTGCTACCGCCGCTCGTTATCTATTCTGCGCTCCCTCATGTCACATCTGTCAATATCTCTTACACTTACGCTTACGCCCGTCTCGATACGCCTTCCCGTACAATTACATCCCTGTACCCTACCGCGTCGTTGTACATATACCTTCTCTCCTCCCTCTTTCTCCTTAATTCTCTCCTCCTTGATTCCTCAACAACGCTTGCTTGCTTAAACACCACACCACCCGGATCGCTTCCTTTCCTTTCCTTTCTCCTTCTCTTCTCTTTCCCGCACTCGCACTCGACCTACCTGCGTCATATACATCCGCTCGTTTCTTTTAGTTTACCTCATTCCGTTCCTTCTTTTCTATTTCTGCTGCTTACATATGGGGCCGTTGTCTGATTATATATTGGGTTTATTGCTGTACATGTCTCTTAATCGTCTGTCTCGTCCCTTGCCAGCTGCGAGTCTATGCTGGCCGCCCACCTGCGTCGTCCCTCAGATTAACATTACCTGTTCTGCCGGATATACCCACCGTGTGTGTCTTCCGCGCGCCAAAGTGTTAAGAGACAAGAACGGCCCCGGAAATCCAGTCACATGTGCCGGGGTAAGACCAGGCTAGGACTCGTTATCCGCGGAAGTAAATTGCGAGCTTAACCAGCCTCAAAAGAGATGCAGATGTTCGAGTGTGGTGTATGGCGCACGCTCCCCTTCTTTCCCAAAGTGTGAGAATTTAAGGGAGAGAGCCGGGTTCGATTCCCGGCGCCCGAATCTGAGTATTATCAGGCAATTTTTTTTTACACGTGCCTCGGAGGGCATCAGTGGGTTTATATAGGACACAGAGGGACAGGTATGTGTTCGGGCGTGGTGTCTGGTGCACGCTCCCTCTCCTTGTTTAGGATTTATGCAAGGTTGGAGGGGAGAAGTTCAGGTTCGACTCTTGGCGCCCGAATGCCGTGTTCATTTCGATTTTTGCACGGCATCGACGTAAGTTGCTGGGATATTCGGCGGCGGAGGAAAGTTAGGTGCTCGGGTGTGGTGTACGGCGCACGCTCCCTCTCCTTTCTACGGAATGGATCCATATGCAAGGGAGAGGATGGGTTCGATTCCTGGCACCCGAATGCGAGGTTATTCTGTCAATTTTTAATTCAACTCACCGACGCGAATCGATAGGATATTCCGCCGCCCAAGAGAGGTAAGTACTCGGGCGTGGTGTATGGTGCACACTGCCTCCACCTTGTTGGAGACGAAAAGAGTTTAAAGGAGAGGACTGGGTTCGACTCCCGGCGCCCGAATAATATGTTCTACTTTCCTCTTTGTTTCGCACGAGGATCGTAAAAATAGGTAGGATATTCAGCCTCGGAAGAGAGTAGGGGATCGGGCGAGGTGTATGGTGCACGCTCCCTCTCCTTGTTTAGGGTTTGTGCAAGGTTGAAAGGGAGAAGTCCAGGTTCGACTCCTGGCACCCGATGAGCTGTTTCATCTGTGAATTTTTGATTCAACTCATCGACCTGAATTACTGGGATATCCGAGCTCACGAGGAACCTAAGGACTCGGGCGTGGTGTATGCCTCACCCTCCTTCTCCTTATGTTTGGAAGTTGTGTGGCGTTATTGAATGGAGAGGTCCAGGTTCGATTCCCGGCGCCCGAATGTGCAGGTCATCTGTGAATTTTTGATGCAACTCATCGCTGAAAATTGAGGCGTTATCAAAGGAGGAGAGGGAGCAAGGAATAGGGTGTGGTGTATGGTGCACGCTGCCTCCTCCTTGTCGGAGACGAAAAGAATTTAAAGGAGAGGACTGGGTTTGACTCCCGGCGCCCGAATATGAGTTTCATCAGACCTTTTTTTGGCACTGGCGTCGAAATATTCGGGGGTTAGCCCGGGACGGAAGAGAGCTAAGTATTCGGGTCTGGTGCACGCTCCTCCTCCTTGTTTAGGATTTGTGCAAGGTTCACTGCGTTCCGACCCCGCCTAAACTTACCCTGAGGCTAGGTCATATATAATCAGCTACGCAGACAGGTCTATCTAGATGGCATAGAAATGATCTATTCAGCTGAGTGAAGGTCAGCTTAGCTCTGTTTATATCTCTCTATGTCTGTGTAGGCCTGCTTAGATTTGTCTAAGTCTGTCTAGGTGTCTAGGTAGAGGTTAAACACACCTGATGGTAGCGACTAAATGGACTCAAGATTCACTGATTTCTCTTTATCCGGCAGCCAAAAACCTGTGTGCAGTTGAGTAGAGATGACCTAGACTGATCTAGCCTTAGCTATGCTGATGTGCTGACCTAGACTGATGTGTGTTTAGCTCACAAGACTCACCTCATGCAGATGCGCAATATGCTCGACAGACCTCTGTTTAGGTATACGAAAAGGCTCTGTCTGGTCATCTACACTGACCTGAACACAGCTAAACCCATCTAGGCTGACTGAGTTTAGGTGACATCGGAACGCAGTGGTTGAAAGGGAGAAGTCCAGGTTCAACTCTTGGCGCCCGGATTAGGTGATGTTGTAGTTGGTTTTCTTTGTCTTTATCATTGTCACCTCCTCGACGTACTTGAATCCTTGGGATATTGAGGCTCGAAAGAGAGATGTAGAGCAGCCCTGAGACTGACCAAAAATCGACTTAGGTTATTCTGCCGATTTTTGATTCGATCCAACTCATCGTCGTAAATTGCTAGGATATTCGAGCTCACGCGGAGCCTAAGTATTCGGGCGTGGTGTCCAGCGCGCGCTCCTCCTCCTTACGAATGAGGAAAGGAAATCTTAGGGAAGAAGCCCAGGTTCGATTCCTGGCTCCCGACCTCGTCGGTTCCCCACGCTGTTGCTGGTGAAGGGATTAAATGAAATGAATGGGATATTCAGCCTCGAAAGAGAGGTACGCATTCGGGCGTGGTGTATGGTGCACGCTGCTCCTCCTTACGCATGTATAAATGGAAACTTCAGGGGATCCCGGGTTCGATTCCTGGCGCTCGAACCAGGGCATTCATATATACCGTTTTTTCTGGTGAAGCAAGATGCAATCTCAAAAGAAAGGTATGTATTCGGGCGTGGTTTTCGGTGCACGCTCCCTCTTCTCACAAGAATGGCATCTAGAATTGAGGGGAGAAGCCTAGGTTGGATCCTGGCGCCCGAATTAGATGATGCTGCTCAATCCTTGTTGCACGGGCGTCGAAATAATGGAGGGTTTAGCCAGGGACGGAAGGGAGGAAGGTATTCAAATATGGTGTATGGTGCACACTCCCTTCTCCTTGCGCGAAATAAGCTGAAAGGGAGAGAACC
This sequence comes from Mycena vulgaris, assembly GCA_029204335.1. Taxonomy (NCBI): domain Eukaryota; kingdom Fungi; phylum Basidiomycota; class Agaricomycetes; order Agaricales; family Mycenaceae; genus Mycena; species Mycena vulgaris. The sequence continues at coordinate 198,150 of JARGYA010000022.1, forward strand.
GGGTTCGATTCTTGGCGCCCGAACTCGCCGTTCATCCCGCTTTTTGTTTGGCACGTGCATCAGAGGGAATCCGTTGGTTTATATAGGACACAGAGGGAGAGGTAAATAGTCGGGTGTGGTGTACGGTACACGCTCCCACTTCTTAAGCTGATGGTAGAATAAGGATGTAAGGGAGCAGTCTAGGTGCAAATCCTGGTGCCCGAATGAGGGTTTCATTTCGGTGTTTTGCACGGTCGTTGTCGTAATTGTCGTGATATTTATTTGGGTTCAGGAATAAGCTGAGGACTCGGGGGTGGTGCACAGCGCACGCTCTCACTTCTTATGCTGATGGCAGAATAAAGATTGTGAGGGAGCAGTCTAGGTTCGACTCCTGGTGCCTGAATGAGGGTTTCATTCACGCATAGCCACCACAAAATCCGGAGAGCTTGTGGACTGAGGGACGATGCTGGAACGCGGTGGCAGATAATGTGTGATGTCACGATTTGATAGTTACCTGCCAGTCATCTGCCATCGGCTCAGTATGCTAGACTCTGGGTCGTTTGCAGCATTTTAAAGAGTGGGATCGGCTCCAATTTCTTTATTGTACACTCCTGATTATTTGCGCGATTTAAGGAGACCGAGAACGAAGTGGAATGGCGAAGGTGGCAGATAACTTCACAGCCACTGGCAGATAACTACCCAGCCGATCCGGACATGAACCTGTCGGTCTACACCCACGACTTTGCCCCACCTCAGGACCTTGGATGCTCAAATTTTCCAACCGCATTGTTGAGATGAACTCCATTCCATCAGAAACCATCCACCCTATGCAACGTCCTCCATTTGCTTGTGGTCGACTCACTTCGGACAAACCAACTGAGGCAGCGTTCGATCGCCGTTCATTTGCGGTACGAATAGTAGAGGCGATTGATTTTGCCTGGCCCACATCTGGGATTCTGAAAAAACAAAACTTCTTCGCCCGTCTGGCAGCATGATTTCGCTCAAAGGCTCGGCACCAATAATCAGCACTGTACCCTCTACGTCTGGGTGCTCTGATGGTTGGTGACAGGATCCCTACTCTCATAAGCATCGAATATCGGCGGCGGCTTGTCGAACGGCAAGGATTGTGCTGTTCCAGTGCATTCAAATTAGCTGCCAATGAACTGCATCAAACACGCTTTTATATGAACAGAATTTGAAGACATCATAGTGCGAACGGCCGCCTTATTCCCAAGCCCCGAAAATACAAAACACGAGAGTAACTAGAGAGGCGAGCAGCTGAACGAGCTCGTCAAGTCGTTGAAGTTGATTGTGCCCGCGTGTCCGGGGACGGTGAAAAAGTTCCACACCCCCTGCTGCAACACAACCTCGCTGTCGGTGGGGTTGTTCCCGGTGCCGGTAGAGATGCAACCGAAGTCCCTGAACGCCATGCCTCTATCAGTTCCCCCGTTGCTGAATATATTTGCCGGTGACACTCACTGGAAGAACGTGCAGATGAATCCACCAGGCACTTGCGCGCTGGAGATCTCCTTGTTCAAGAAGGTGAGCCCGCCGGTCAAGTTGACGCAACTGTCGGATACGACGGGGACGTTGACGCATCCGGACGGGGGACTGACCGCCCCGGTGCAGAGGTCCACGGTGACGCTCGCGTCCTGAACACCATTGGGTTAGAACGGCAAAATTCAAGCGGAATTTGCAACGTACAGCGCCCGGCTTTTGGACTGGGGTGGCCGAAGCGACCGAGAAGACAGCCACGAGGGTGAGGGAAAGAAGAGACTTCGAGTTGAACATTGGAGTAGTCAGTGTGAGTGAACTGGGGTTTCCAGAGTGAGCTGCCCATCCTTTATACAGACGAGCGCACGGTATTGGTAAGCCGGTGTGTTGAGAGATTCTGAAAGCGAATCTAGGATCTCAGTCAACATGGACAGGACGAATGAAAGAATTGAACTGAACAGCAAGACTGCCGCTTCCTGCTGCTTCGAAATAACGGAATATTAGTACTCCGCGCACATTGTCATCTTCCGCGCGACTTGTCTGAGACAGCGCCGGCTGTTTCGAACGCAAATGGCGTGAGGACCCCTGATAACAGCCTTCGAGGCTAGGTCCCGAAGAGCCGGGATCCGCCAATTTTTGTTCGGTCAGAATTTTGTCGCCTTCAGCCTTGCTTCAGCCATTTTGTGTCTGGACAGGGCCAAGCCTCTGATGAAAGAATCTCCCAAAAGGGGTGATTCTGGCTCCCACAGACCCAAAAACGTTCAAAATCTCTTGACACGTCGATTTTGGTGGCATTCTCGACAAATCCAGGTATTTGTGGTGTATCTGTGGTGGAATTAGTGTTGCCGATATTCTTTGGCCATGAAACTTTTTTTACTGGCCCCAAGTTCTCTGTCCGGACAGGACCTAGCTTTGGGGTGCTCAACCATCGACTTTTGTCCGGCCAGGACCTAGGTTTGAGGCCCAATCTCCAACAAATTGACCGGCACCGGACCTAGCCTACAAGGGGATTATCAGGGGTCCTATGGCGTGCCCCAACGTTAAATTAGCATGGACTGATGAATGTTTGCGGGCGACAACTCTCACGTTCTCAGGAAGCCTAAACAAGTGCCTCTTACATTATTAGGATCTCAATCAACATGGAAAGGACGAATGAAAGAATTGAATTGAGGCAAGGTTGCCGCTCACTGCTGCTTCGAGGTAGCGTAATATTAGTGCCTCATTCAGCCGCCGATGTCAGGACCCAATGTCAAATATCGCAATGAATAATCGAACGGCGCGCATTGTCATCTTCCGTGTGACCTGTCTGAGACAACGCCGGCCAACACGAGGACCTTTTGTTGAACATGATCCACACCATAATGGGGAGGGTAATAGACACATCTGGAAACCGAATTTCAGTCCTGTTGAAGGCGCCGTCAGACACGGATTCCGTCGAACAAAATATACCACAGTGAGCTCGGATATTGTTTTGAACGCAAATCACTGCGTTCCGCCCGTCGGCACAGCCTGCTGAACGCTCTGGCGACTTCCTCAGCCGGGCATCTGCCGCTGCGCAGTTGACGTGGTGATATTTAAATTTAGACTTGATGCCGTGAACCTCTCACGTTGCTCTCACGCGCCAAAATGTCTACATAAGATCAGCCAGAGCCGTCTTCAGAACACTGGGTCATCAAAACTGATGGCAGTGATGTTGCACGGCGTCTGAGCAACATCCGAGGCTCATCCAGGTCTTAAAATACAGGTGAAATAATCGGCAATAATCATGTTGGTTCATAGTTTAATACTGTAATTAGGTAAAGGCCGGCCGACTCAGCCTACCTCCAGGTCTGCCGACGTCTGCCGAGGTCGCTCGGCAGAAGCTGTGCCGACAGACCTGCGGAACGCAGTGAATGGCGCCCGTCAACGTTGGCATAAACTGATGAATGTTCGCGAGTGACAAGTCTGACGTTTCCAGGAAGCCTAAACGGGTCAACTTCAACAGCTTCCATCCTTCAAGTTCCATGAAACTGAGACCCCCTGCCATTCCGCGGATTTACACGGCAATTCCGCCTGGTCTTGCACCACAATTGATTGCCAGAAGTTTCGCGGAGAGCTCAAGCTCCGTCCATTCAAGGTCCGTTCAATGGCGTTAAACACCTATATTGAACTACCATTCCGATGACCTTGCCAACTGAATACATTGTCCATTATTGACTGTTACAGGACATGCGCGCATGCTGCACCTTGATGAATGAAGGCTCAATGCGCGACCCACGACTTCGGCTGAGATTTCTGGACTCTTGCCAGCGACTTGGCTCAAGCGCTAGGTTTGAAATACGGTACGGATCCAGAGTCGCCTCCACCTGGCATTTGCATTGACTACCGTGAGCGTGCTGTTTTTCGGCCGGTGCACCGTGCCGAGTAGTTTCATCACCATCCTTTCCTGCCGCTTCCAATACGACCGTGGGAACGAGGGGATCTTCGAGATATGTATAAATGCTGTCGAGGGCACGTACGGGTGCGGTTGCGGCAGGCGTCAGCCACGGCGACGATCCCTGTACCCCGTGTGAGCGTTTATGGAATGTGAGGGAATAGACCGCACCGCAGGCGGGACACTTGATGCAGGTGAAGCGGTCGCGGCCAAAGATTTGACTTTGTAAGATGTCTCCAAGCGACGAATGACAAGCTGGCGGACCTACTCAACAGCAGCTGCACTCCACCTTCGATCCTTGAGCCATTGCAGCTTTTTGTCAGGGCACATAGCTAAGAGAATGATCAGCAAAACTCGATAATTTCGTGCAGTATATGTCCTTACCGATCGAAATTCTATATACTTCACAATCGTCCGTCGGAGAGTGATACTTTTGAAGCACAAGGAGTGCGGTGTGGGCTGCGACCCGGATCACAGGTGACGGTGTTGGAGCGTTTTCGATTCGCTTCAATGCATCCTTTAGGTCTTCAAACATGGGAATGATAGCGCGTGCCAGCGGAGTTTCTTTTTTGGAGAATAGCTTGGTCGGGCCATCAAAAATCTGAAGCTATGTCAGAACAAAAATCTGGCTGCACAGCGTGAGGATACTCATACAGCAAGGACATCGAGTACTTCTTGAGCAAGTAGCCACTGCAGGTCAGTCAGCTTGAAGCTCCCCAATTTGTTTACAGTTGACACTGTTAGTGCCTCAACAGGGTTGAAGAAGTGCATGTGGGATTCAAGACAATCATATTCAGAGTTCCAACGGGTCGGTATTTGTCTTGTCAACCCCTTGCGCTCCCCAAGAAGTGTGTTGTCTGCAGCGACAAGAGTTTCGAACTTGGTACCCAGCGTGACACTGTCGTGTACACGGCGTGCGAGTCCGGCGACCTGGAATATCTTTCCCACAAGTGTTGTACATGCGGATATAAAGCCAAAGCACACCTTTGGATATATTCCCAAAGCCATCTTGTTTGCCGCTTCCGTAATCCTCACTCCCCGCCGACCCATACCTGCCATGGCACGATCCCGAGTTGATCTGATGACGGCGTCGTCGTGTGCTTGTTCCCCGTTGTCCATCGGTACTTCCTTTTCGATTTCGACAAGGGTTCGCGCGAGCTCCCGCTCTTCCGGCGACAAACCCTCGTCCTCATCGAGCACGAGCTCCTCTTCTATCGGAACAATGGGAGGCCCCGTTTCCGCCCCGGGCTGAACTCGTTTTATGGTCCTGAGACGCATGTTTGCATTTGAATATGTACATGAGACTTTTGCGGCCCCAAGTCGTAGAACGTGTAATGGATACATTATAGTGGGAATAGACAGGAGGTTTCCAGTTTTTAAGAGCGGCATCTTGAGTCGCCACATCAACAGATGAATTACGAGCAGAAGATAGGGACGCACCGACAATCTCTGAATTGCTTGAACTCCCAAGCCCCCTCGTCGGATTTGCCATAGGGATTACCCTTCAAATTTATTCTGCGGTTTTCACAGGTGGCACCACGAATGCTGCATGCACATTCTCATTAGAAGAGCCTGCTCGAGCCTCGAGGCTGAATGGGAGAGCTGTCCGGTGGAGTGACACGAGAAGAATGTACAAGATTAAGAGAATGGGGAAGAGTGTATTGGAAATTAGGGTATAGCAAGATAGGGGAGGGTATCGAGGGCCCGACGACGCATCCTGGGCGTCGGATGGGTTCGAGAGAGCAGAGGCAAGCCTAAGCAAGCGCCGCCAAACAAGATCCGCAGATAACCCGAACCCGTGCCGATCCGTGGGAATTATCCGTATCCGTATCTGCATCCGTGCTAAGTCACAGTGTCATCCGGATAAGGCCGATCCGTGCCGGTCCCTAGTCCGACTCTGATATTCCAGTTCACGAGGAATCTAAGGACTCGGGCGTGGTGTACGGCGCACGCCCTCTCTCCTTAACGCTCTGTGAAGATTTAATGAAAGGAGAGGACCGAGCGGGTTCGATTCCTGGCGCCCGAATTTGCCATCATCGTCAATTCTTTTCTTGCACTGGCGTCGAAATAAATCGGTGGCAAACCCAGGACGGAGGAGAGGGAGGTGGTCGGGCGTGGTGTATGGCGCGCGCTCCTCCTTCTCACGGCTGTAGGCCATAACTTTTAAAGGGAGAGGACCAGGTTCAACTCCTGGCGCCCGAAATTGCCATCCGGCTCCAACTCTTTTCTTGCATTGGCATCGAAATAATCGAGGATTTATATAGGACACGGAGGGAGAGGTGAGTACTCGGGTGTGGTGTACGGCGTACGCTCCCTCTCCTTGGCGGAAACCCAGGCCATGTCAAGGGAGAGGACCGGGTTCGATTCCTGGTGCCCGAACTCGCCGTTCATATCGCCTTTTTTGCACTGGCGTCGCAAGAATGGAGTGTTTATTCGGCCTCGAACGAGAAGTAGGTACTCGGGCGTGGTTTACGATGCACGCCACCTCGCCTTACAGTGAATTGGAACATATAAGGGAGAGGACCGGTTCAGACTCCCGGCGCCCGAACTACCACGGTCCAGCCGTCCAGTTTTTGTGCACGGAAATCGGGGGATATTCAGCCTCGAGAGAGGTATGTATTCGGGCGCGGTTCACGGTGCACACTCCCCCTCCTTTCCGCCCGAGGTGATGCAGGCGATGTGCACGCCGATGCACCAGATCCTCCCGCCGACCCCGCTCCCGCCCGCCCCGCCCCTCCACGCCTACCCCTCCTCCGCCTCCTCCTACGCGCCCTACCCCTCGTCCCCCACCTCCTATGCCTCTTCCCCACTCCCACCACGCCCACGCCCAGCAGCAGCGACTCGATACAGCACTCAACATGCTCGGTTGGCTGGCCGTGCTACCCCCGGTTGCAGAGCTGCGCTTCACTTTTCATAGAAGTTATCGGCGTTCAACGTCGCCGGAAGCAGCGGACAGCGAGCAGAAGGAATGTATGGAGCAGGCCGGCGCGGTGCTGGCGCATGTGCCTGTGCTTTGTGGGAGGGTGTTTTGATTATGTCGGTCTCGTCTTTGTACAATCTCACTATCCGATAAACTGAAACTCTCCTTTCAGTGTATAACAATACGCTAGCTGTGATACTGCATCATGGGTATTTCAGGCTCAGATTAACTACGCAAGCAGTTGAAGGAGCTCGTCAAATCGTTGAAGTTCACCACGCCGTCCTTCACGGGAATATTCAAGAAATCCCATGCGCCCTCCCGCAAAACAACCTTGCCGTCGTTGGGATAATCTCCAGTTTCAGATGCGCACCCGAAGTCCCTGTAGCCCAAATATCTTTCAGTTCCCTCAGCGCTGATTCATTCCACAGAAAAAACCGACCGGAAGAACGTGCAGACGATTCCACTGGGCACTTCCGCGCTGGAGATCTCCTTGTTCAAAAATGTGAACCCGCCGATCAGGTTGACGCAGTCGTCGGATAGCGCGGGGATGATCGCACATCCAGCGGGGGGATTCAGTGCCCCGGTGCAGACCTCCACAGTCACGTTTAGGTCCTGATTCGTATGAGGTTAGTCCGACTCGGAATAAAAACTTTGTGGCAACGCGCCTGGGCGGTGGCCGTCGATATGGCGGGGAGCAAAACCAGGAGGGTGATAGTGGGAAAGAACTTGGAGTCGAACATTGGAATGGAATCAATGTGAGTGAGCCGACGGCGGATTCCTTTTATAGAGTTAGACGCATGGAAATCGAGACTCTTTGACTCAATGATCGAATGGATAGATGGAACCAGAACTTCGGTAAAAGAGTGCCGCTCGGCAAACCCCCCAATCCTTTCCGGCAGTGCAGAAAGTATGACTCGCGGCGGTCTGGTTATTATCGTCCGCTTATTTCTTACAATTCTGACAGGCGGGACGAATAGAAGGAACAGAAGAGCAACTTTGACAGATTGCTGCTCGGAGAAGGTCGCTGCCGAAGCTCTAATTATTTCCTGCAATTCTGGCCGCGGTAATCTGTGGCAGCCTGGAACTTTACACCTCTGATTCTCTGGTCACTTGGGGAATGTCAATTGAACACTCTATGCAATGATGACAAACGTCCCATAGGCGCACCACCCGAATAACAGCACGCCCACGGTAGTCAATGCAAATGCCAGGTGGAGGCGACTCTGGATTCCGATAGGCGGCTAGATCCGTACCGTATTTCAAACCCAGCGCCTGAGCCAAGTCGCTGGCAAGAGTCCAGAAATCTCAGCAAAGTCATGGGTCCCGCATTGAGCCTTCATTCATCATGGTGCAGCATGCGCGCATGTCTTGTAACAGTTAATAAAGGACAATGTATTCAGTTTGCGAGGTCATCGGAACGGTAGTTCAATACAGATGTTTAACTCCGTGGAACGGACCTTGAATGAACGGATCCGGAGCTTGAACTCTCCGCGAAACTTCTGAAAATCAACCGTGGTGCAAGACTAGGCGGAATTGCCGTGCAAATCCGCGGAATGGCAGGGGATCTCAGCTTCATGGAACTTGAAGGATGGAAGCTGTTGAAGTTGACTCGTTTAGGCTTCCTGGGAACGTCAGAATTGTCACTCGCGAACATTCATCAGTTTATGCCAACGTTGGCGGGCGCCATTCGCTGTGTTCCGCAGGTCTGTCGGCACAGCTTCTGCCGAGCGACCTCGGCAGACGTCGGCAGACCTGGAGGTAGGCAGAGTCGCCCGACCTTCGTCTCTTTCCGGTCTGTACCTAATTACAGTATTAAACTATGAACCAACATGATTATTGCCGATTATTTCACCTGTATTTTAAGACCTGGATGAGCCTCGGATGTTGCTCATACGCCGTGCAACATCACTGCCATCAATTCTGATAGCCAGTGTTCTGAACACGGCTCCGGCTGATCCTATATAACATTTTGGCGCGTGAGAGCAACGTGAGAGGTTCACGGCATCAAGTCTAAATTTATATATCACCACGTCAACTGCGCAGCGGCAGATGCCCGGCTGAGTCTGTGCAAGCTCTGAAGGCACGGAAAGGGGGAAGAGCCCTGAGGTAAGCAGACCCTGTTGAACCGACGTCGATGGAAGTCGCCACACTGTGCCGACGGGCCCCCGGAACGCAGTGATTTGGCCTCAAAACAATATCCGAGGTGACTGGTATATTTCGTTGGACGGAATCCGTGTCTGACAGTAGCCTTCAACACGACTGAAATTCGGTTTCCAGATGGGTCTATTACCCTCCTCATTATGGTGTGGATCATATTCAACACAAGGTCTTCGTGATTCGCTGTCCTCCGTGCTGGCCGGCGCTGTCTCAGACAAGTCGCGCGGAAGATGACAATGCGCGCCGGGAGTACTAATATTCCGTTACCTCGAAGCAGCGGTAAGCGGCAGTCTTGCTGTTCCAGTTCAATTCTTTCATTCGTCCTGTCCATGTTGACTGAGATCCTAATCTCGCTTTCAGAGTCTCTCGACGCACCGGCTTACCAATACCGTGCGCCCGTTTGTATAAGGATGGGCAGCTCACTCTGGAAACCCCAGTTCACTCACACTGACTACTCCAATGTTCAACTCGAAGTCTCTTCTCTCCCTCACCCTCGTGGCTGTCTTCTCGGTCGTTTCGGCCACCCCAGTCCAAAAGCCGGGCGCTGTGAGTTACAAATTCCGCTTGAATTCATCGTTCTAAACCAATGGTATTCAGGACGCGAGCGTCACCGTGGACCTCTGCACCGGGGCGGTCAGTCCCCCATCCGGATGTGTCAACGTCCCCGTCGTATCCGACAGTTGCGTCAACTTGACCGGCGGGCTCACCTTCTTGAACAAGGAGATCTCCAGCGCGCAAGTGCCTGGTGGATTCATCTGCACGTTCTTCCAGTGAGTGTCGGCGGCAGATATATTCAGCAACGGGGGAACTGATAGAGGCATGGCGTGCAGGGACTTCGGTTGCATCTCTTCCGGCACCGGGAACAACCCCACCGACAGCGAGGTTGTGTTGCAGCAGGGGGTGTGGAACTTTTTCACCGTCCCCGGACACGCGGGCACAATCAACTTCAACGACTTGACGAGCTCGTTCAGCTGCTCGCCTCTCTAGTTAATCTGGTGTTTTCAGATAATTTATTAGCTCATCTTAAGTTCGATGTGCTTGGAACCGACATGCGGACTTAAGATCCATCGAACTTAAGTCTTTCTGATGTACGGTAGGGCCGTTCAATACAGAGTATATCAGTACTTTTTTGGCACTTGAGTTCCGAGTCTATGGGGTCTCAAGACCTGCTAATCGAGACTCACGTGAACGGTAACCAAACTGAAGAGTATGCATATGATTGAAGATGGCAATGGAATATGTAACAAATGTATTACTCAAGAACTCAAGTTAAGCCCAACTCAAGTCCCGTTGCCGCACTTGAGTTCGTTACTGGACTTGAGTTCGTTACTGGACTTGAGTTCGTTCCTGGACTTGAGATCGTTTCTGGACTTAGGTTCGTTTCAGGACTTGAGTTTCGGCGCAAGCTTAAGTTCTACGAGGGCTGTCTTCAGTTCCGTGGCCTGGATTGAAAGGGTAAATCTCGTACCTGCGTGTAGACCCGCGCGCGGCTTTGACAGGCGACCTCGCCACGTAGTCCCAGCTGAAAGTCATGAGCAGCGATCCCTGACGACATAACTCCAAACTTACCTCGGTTTTCCAACCCCACGCACTTCGGCCGCTAACTTCTCTTGACGTTCCTTTTCGGCCTCCTGTGAATTTCAAATGAGACGAAGTAACAAGAACAGTCAATGAAAGTTTACCTGGGGCGTTTTACGCGTTCTCGAAGGGCGTCTTGTCGCCATTGAATCACCCGCATCCTCTGGAACAAGCTGAACCTCCGCCTTGCGCTTCCTCCCACTCTTCTTCTCTTCCTGGCCACCCTCCTTCTCGCGGTTCTCCTGCTTCTTGCGCTCGGCCTCGCGCTTGAGACGCTCCGCCTCCTCCCGCTGCAAACGCGCCGCCGCCGCCGCCGCCTCCTCCTCCTGCTGCAAACGTGCCACCTCCTCCTTCTGCTGCTGCTGCTTCTTACGCTCGGTCTCGCGCTTGAGACGCTCCACCTCCTCCCGCTCCACACGCCCTGCTCCAACGGTAAGCCCTACGCACACTGATGCAAGGAGAAGAGAAGGGAAAGGGAACGCACCACTCGAGCTGCACGTTTCCGTTCGTGTCCAGCCACCCCATCAACATGGTCGCCATGAAAGGGCGGAACTTCCCCGACGTGTGGAGCTTCTGGAACATGTGCTTGAAGCCGCTTGCCACTAGCTTCTGACGTCTAAGTAAATGGTCAATGGGGAACGGCATGATGGTATGTACGACTTACTCCTCCCAGTCAACCTCCTCGTCCTCCAACATCGCATCCCACGACGCTTTGTCCTCCTTCGCCCACAAAATAGCCTCAGCTTTCGCAAACTTGCCACCAGCATTGATGTCGCCGGGCAGAGTCTGAGAAAACCTCTGGATTTCGTCGTGGCAATCTTCACGAAATTTGTCGCAACCGGTCAAGGCGGCGAGCCCCAGCAGCTTCGTCACTGCCGTGGAAGGCGCCGGTTTGGATGGCGCAGTGTCGGTCTTATTGACCTTGTTTTTGACGTTGTCGGCCGACCGCTTATTACTGATAACTTTTTGGATCGCCTATAGTATTGGTCAGAAGTGCTCTCGAGACAAGACAGGTGGATAGAAGTACTCGCCTTACGCCACCCCGCCTTCGTGTATCCACACAAGAGAGCTTTACGTCCGCCCTCGTCCTCCTCGTCGTCGCTCGCGTCACCGTCATTTGCCCGAGGCTTACCAGCCTTCTTGTTGAGCTTGCCTGGGTTTTCGAGTTTCCAGGTGTTGATCCGCTCCGATAGAGAAGCCTCCTCCGCCCGATCCCCGGGCTGCACCTTGTGCTGGAACGCCTTTGCATCCAAGGCCTGGGTCTTGACTTGGTCGTAGAACTCGTTAGCCTCCTTCTGGGTCCCCAGGTCACCGAGGTCGGCGTTGCGAAGGGCGACGTCGAGGATGTAGCTTCGCTGGTGTTGGTTGAGTTTCGGCACTGCGATGTGCTCGCCGTTACTGGCGGCGAAGGTGGCAAGGTCAGGGAAAGGCATGATGTCAGGGACATCAGCCTCGTTGTACGGTTTGAACATTTCCTTCACTTTGCTTGATTTTGCTGCTGGAGCCATCGTTGGGAGTCGCAGTGAGTGAAGACTGAGAGTTGGTAGGTGCGTCAGAGTGGGGAGAAAGCAAGAGGCAATGAATGCCACCTACATCAATAAATCCAAAGCGCAGGTCACGCTTGGATCTCGAAAAAGGAAACACCCGAAAAGAGAGCGGTGGCCACAGGGATACTACTTAAGCCATGTTAAAATTGAGTGAATAGTCAACTCAGACAGACGATAATTACCTTTCCTCACAATGCCCGCTATACCTTTCCGAGAGACTCGCCGCCTGTTCGGTGAAACGAACGTCCCCGACTACAACACCAATGTGCGCCACCGCGCTCTTCTCCGCAAAGCCCTCGAAGTGAGGACGCCGGAAGAGCTTCAAGCGACGTTCGGCCAACCTATAAGACTGCGCGTCGCAATGGGATCAGCATTCACGTCTTCCCAGCTAGGAAAAATCAAGACCAACTTTGTAGGTCCTCATTCATATCTTGCGAGTCCGTAAAAAGTAACTTATCTGAACTAACTTTAACTTTACTTACGGGCCTCGGCAGACGTGCCGTAAGTTAGCTTAAGTTTTCCCACGCATCTCGAATTTAACTTATTTCAAACTCCGCTTATACGGTTATGGGGCGACTTGCTACAGGATCACCCTGTCAGTTCTGTATCCAATGTAGGGGACTCAGTAGGTCTAATACATTGTTTGTTGTACTTTGCTCCCTTACCAGTATTGATTACAGGATTCAGGGAGCCTGTGTCTATGGAGCCTCGAAGAGTGAGCGGTGCAAGTAAACAAGGTGTGGCCAAGTGGTTGTGGCGCTGTCCAATACACGTAGAATATGATTTTGGGAGAGTGCCCATTGTTTCATCCCGTTTCCTGCTTTCGGGTGGGCTGACATTCCAACTTGTGCTCATAGTACAGGTCTGGCATGTCTGGGAGAGTAGGAGTAGGAGTCATGGTGAATGTTCCATGAGACTAAGAGTTTTTCCCTTTTTACGGTCAGTGGAAGAAGGCGAGGCTAGCCATGGTTGTAACCCGAAAATTCCAGCCTTGACTGTCAAGCCAACCCCGACCGACACCATATATGCACTCTGTCAGAAGTTCAACAGAGAATTTGAAGTTTGAGCCCAGCCATGAGAGAATGTTAAACTTAAAGAGCTCTCGTGCCAACTTATTGTAGGTTTACTTACGCGAACTTACAAGTTATTACAAGTTACTTGACCCGCCAAGTTAGATCAAATCAAGTAACTTATGCCATCAGATGGCATCAATCCCACCAAAACTTAACTTGTGCACGTACTTTAACTTGTGCCTGTACTTTACTTTACTTTACTTTACTTATGAAATTAACTTACCCCGCCATAAGTAAAGTAAAGTAAAATTTTGCTGGGTAAGTTAATTTTCATAAGTTACTTTTCAAGGCACCATATCTTGCCACTGACTCCCACTCAATCCCCACCAGGTGCGCAATGGTCGCCTTGTGTCCAACGAGACCGCACCTCCCGACCCCGAGGTACAAGCTGCAATACGAGCGTATCGCACCGCGTACGACTCCCATTTCATGTCGACCGGCAAAGACTACGCCGTCCGTAACGCCGCCGCCAAGTCCGTCTTGCAGGCCGCAGAGCAGAGATGGCACGATTTCATCGTTCCATATCGTGCAGCTCGTGGGATGCCTGCTCGTCCCGCCTGGGCCTTGGAGCCATTGCGTGGATTTGACAGGGTACGCATCGCGCCTGAGCTCCCCGCTCACGTGCCTGGTCCCGCACCTGGTCCTGGTCCTGCACCTGCTCCTGCACCTGGCCCCGCACCTGGTCCCGCATCCGTGCCTGCTGTCGCGCCACGTTTCTGGGGAGTCATCGACATCTCTGATGACGAGGAAGCCGCACCCGCACCCCGCGCAACCCAGCGGCGTCATGCCCAACTTCCCACACCTCCACCCAGCTCTCCCGTCCGCATGGCTCTCTCCCGAATCGACGATGAGCCCCGCGCAATCCAGCGGCGCCGTGCCCAACGTCCCACATCTCCACCCAGCTCTCCTGTCCGCATGGATCTTTCCCGAATCGACGATGAGCCCGCGCGCCCTGCCCCAAAGAGGAAGTTCGTGGACTTGGGCATAGTCGACGTCTCTGACGATGAGGACGACGACGCGATGCCCCCGCGCAAGAAGGCGCGGTTCTTGGGGTATATTGACTTGACGATTTGACTACGATGAGGACGACGCCGCGATGCGCCCGCGCAAGAAGTCGCGGTTCTTGGGGTATATTGACTGGACGATTTGACTACGACTGCATACATTAGCACCTTTGTGAAATATGAGACATGAGAGAATATAATTACTGATATTCTCTGCTCATCAGCTGTCTCCCTCACAGCCGTTCTCCACATTTCCTGTCCCAGATCTAAGTAACTCAAGGAGAAAAAGGCCTTCATGTACATACCTTTTCCCAGCGCTCACTTTAGCCCAAAGCTCGTCCGTATCTCTGCACAAGATAAATTCAGGAATGAAGAATAGCATTGATTTTATCCAGCATACCTGCTCATAGTTTAGTTCTCGCTTACGTTTGTCGCCGAATCGCCGCAGAAAATATCAAGATAATCGCCGCAAGATCTTAGTATAGTACATATGTTAAAATGGTATTCAATACAGACCGTTCATGACTACAAATAAGAGACCGTGTTGGTAGCAAAGAGACCGTGATGAGCACCGACCAAGTCCAGCAAAAGAACCGAGGCAGGACGACCGACATGAAGTCGGCCGGGCCCGACTGTCTAGTCGAGCCCAGAAGGTACACAGACCGACATGAAGTTGGTCTGTGGTTCCAGGCGGGGTCCGTGGTTGGTCTGCTGTTGCTGGCCGCCGTCACGTTCGTCCTTGGGCTCGTCTTGTTGGTGGTCTTCAAGAGCGAGGTGGTGAGAGTGGGAGTGAGAGTGAGGTCGTGATTGGGTCATGACGAGTAAACCTAACCCTAACCATTCCTTTTTTGGAACAGCGTATTCCTTCCTCACTCACCACCACCATCCGCCTCCCTTGGCCAGACTTGTATATTATCCCCTGTTCTTCTTGAATATATCATCCCCCGTTTAAGTCTCCTTGTCTCCCATCGTGTTTGATGGCGAAGGCACTCGTGCAGAAGGACGTGTCGCATATTTGGTACAAGGTGCGTGCTCTGCAGTCCTTTTGAAACCCGCGTGCTCATGCTCGCTCCCCGTAGTTGGCGTGAATATTCTCCCGCATTGGCATGGTGTCACATGTGTGCTGCACATCACCCTGCCCTTTCCAGAGCTGATGTTCAGCACCGAAACAGCGCGTCGAGATCATTGCTTTCGTCTACTGCTCCTACTGCTGCTACCCCCGCACGCGAGGTTGGACCTGGAGAAGACACGCATGGACGCCCCGAGGACCACAAGGTCCCCCGAGCATAATATGTACGCATGTGTTCTTCCACGGCAATTACACCCTGTATTTACTTCAGCACCATTTCTGCACACTCCTCACGTCTACCTCCCCTCTGCGTACCATCCTTGCATGTAACGCTACGACCACGACCACCTTCACGCCCAAATCGTGAACTTATTACGGTCTTTTTGTCATCCTGTTAATCCAGCTTCACATTGCGGGAGCGGCGCGCGATTCAATATACAACGGTACGTCGTGCATACTGTACATTCTATGCATTTCAACACTTATGTCTCCCTCGAACATATGTGTGCAAAGTCTTGGTGGTGTTCTTCAAGTAAGCCTGGGGCGTGGATTCGGGCGCCGTTGGGGAGCGCCATACGGGTGCCATGCGTACGCGGCACCCGTACACGGAGAACTCAAGTTCGGGGAACTCAAGTCCGGCTGACGGTTTCAACCGGCTGGAACTTAAGATCACCTTGTCGTATTTCATGTGTTTTGTATTTTGGGGCTTGGGAATAAGGCGACCGTTCACACCTTGATGTCTTCAAATTCTGTTCGTGTAAAAGCGTGTTTGATGCAGTTCATTGGCAGCTAATTTGAATGCACTGGAACAGCATAATCCTTGCCGTTCGACAAGCCGCCGCCGATATTCGATGCTTATGAGAGTAGTGATCCTGTCACTAACGAGTAGAGCACCCAGATGTAGAGGGTAAAGTGGTGACTATCGGTGCCGAGCCTTTGAGCGAAATCATGCTGCCACCCGGGCGAAGAAGTATTTTTTTCAGAATCACAGACGTGGGCCAGGCGAAATCGATAGCCTCTACTAGTCGCACGGTAAATGAACGGCAATCGAACGCTGTCTCAATTGATTTGTCCGAAGTGAGTCGACCGCAAGAAAATGCAGGACGTTGCATAGGGTGGATGGTTTCTGGCGGAATGGAGTTCATCTCAACAACGCGGTTGGAAATTTTCAGCATCAAAGCTCGGGAGGCGGGCAAAGTCGGGAGTGTAGACCGACACGATCAGCTGGGTAGTTAGCTGCCCCCGTCGCCATTTCACTTCGTTCCCGGTCGCACCCCACTGAGCTGTTCAGGACAAGTTTAAGAGGTCTCAGATCGGGCGGATCAGCACACAGATCAACACACGTGATGTACCCACCCACAACAAGCATTGTCAATGGTGGTGGGCAATCCCGGTCGATCGGCCGTGACGACCACGTGACATGTGCATCGAGAAACATTGAACTTGGAGTGACCCATGTTGTTTCCGTCTTCGCGCGCGCGCATTTCAACCGCTTGCCTCAATTTCTTTTGGGAATCCACGACTTCACATGCTCCTGAGTCGCCTCCGGACTTCTCCTCATTTTAGAGCAAGTGAGGCTTGTTCAAATCGAGCATCTTCGGCGCCACGCATTCGACGCGAGTCGTGAAATTTCAGGTGTAATTTAAATCGATTTTTTACAACCTATAGGCTATCTACGCTGGTGAAGTAGCTGCGGCGGCGGCGGCGGCGTCGAAACGGTCCAATGCAGCCAACAACGCCGTCAAGCGATCAGCCTTGACCTTCAACCGCGCCTTGATGGGAATCTCCTTGTCAGGGTTTGGGAGCTTCCGATGGATCTCCAGCTGATCTAAGAGGCCCTTGTCTGTCAGTGTGCGGATCTCTGTGCGGTCAGTCTTAAGCCCAATTTCAGCCAGCCGCTCCTTCTCCACTCGGGCTTTTGTTGCCTTGATCGCGTCATTTTCGCGCTTATCGTCGACCACCTTCTGCCTGTGGTTGTTGAGCGCCTCTCGTCTTGCTTTTTCGGCGCCGCTTTCGTCCAATTCCCTGGCAGCTTTCCGAAGAAATTCGTGATCTTCAGGTGTGTTCATCGTCATCTCCATGAAGACTTGGGTGTCGTTCCGGCTGAACATTGCGCGATCAGTGAAATGACCCACAGCTGAGCTCGGGCTCTCGCGCGAGAACCGCCTCCACATCCCTAAGATCCCTTCGTTGGCGTCGTTAGTTGAGGGCATTAATGCCATCTCCCGCTCTGCCGGGGTCGACTGATCAATAAGACTACCTGCCTCGAACTCTGAGGTAAAACGCTCCCAGGAGGGTAGTGAACGCTTCAGGCCAGCATGCATGAGTGGTTTTAGGTCTGGAAGAGTCGGTGCAAGTTTGATGCACGCTGCCCACGCCGCCGGATCACTCCAGAGTTGGCCATCGAGAGTTGCGGTTTTGTACGCATCCGAGTCGCTGCAGAAGATAATGTTGGGGTCGGCAAGGAGCTTCTCGATGTGGGCTTTGACAGAAGCATGGAACGGGCCGAGGTCGAGGATATTCAGGTTCTCGGTGCCTGCGCCGCGAACACCGCGTGCGAACGGGTGCATGACAGCCATGCAAAATAGAACAAGGCACACCATTTGTGCCAGCGTCTTCAAACAATTCGTCCCTTTGACAATATTTTGTTCCAGGTGATTATGTGCACGCTTCCCCTTGCCGTCCTTGATAAAATCCACGAACTGGTGTTCGTCCAAGTATGTGATAATCCGAGCGCCGCCCAGACCGTGTGATTGATAGCGCGTATTACTGGTATCTGGGAAACGCACTGCGGAGCCAAGGGCGTCGCGGAAGTAGTTCTCGTACACATGGTGCACACCCTTGGTATTCTCCTGTTAGGACAACGGAGAACGGGATAAAATTGACCACCTTTTTATCATCCTTGTGGTTGACCAAGGCGCCCCACAGCGAGATTAATTTCACGGCGCCGCGTTCCGAAACCTTGAGGGCCCGTTGAACCGCGGCAGTTGTCTGTCCTGACTCTTCCGCCAACTGAATGGTAGCATCGTTATCTCGGTTGGCGAGGAGGACTGGGGGATCGATGTCGGGGTTCTCGTCGTAGTAATCCATCATACCGTCGTTGAATGCTCGGCAGCAATTGAGCTCTTTATGCATCGAGCAGCCGGCCCAGAAGAAAAGGTCGATTTCGTGCTTCGCCTCAGCGGATAGCTTGGAGAATGCTGCTTGCCCGATGCGAAAGGCGAGGGTGTCCATCGAGGATTTGCTGAGGACATCCTTTTGTGCGTCCGAAAGCTTTGCCCACGCTTCATCTCCTTCGACCTCCTCGAGATTCTTCTCCTGAATATCTCGGACAACTTCCAGAAGTTGGGCTGGTGTCATTTGTTCGAACTCGTCATAGCCGAGCATAATGCGGCAGACTTCGTCCTTCCACTCCTTCATTAGCCGCACTGTTTTTTTTCATATCCGCCGCATGATCGCCGTTCATGCCTTTGAGTAGTCGCAGGAAGTCCGAGATTTCGAAGTTTAGTAGTGAGCGTTGACCGAGAGGACTTCGTTTGTAAATCTCGGATATCTGGCTGATTTGTGACTTGATATTTTCGAGTTGGGCTTCGCTCGTGTGTGCAACTGTAGATGTGAGAGAGAAGAGGCGCATGAGATGTGTTGGGCCCTTGTTAATCATTACGAAGCCGCTTTCGTAGTTTTCGCCGAGAAGGCCGGTGGCGTCGGTGCTGAGGGTAATTCCTAACAATCTGTCAGTATCGGGAACGAGGAATAAATAGAAACATGAGCTACCGTCGGCTTGGGACATCTCGAATCCAAGCTGGATTCGGGCCGCCACACCGCCTTCCATCATCGCACGCTGGACTGTGCGCCGACTGAGGTTGCCTTTAACTTCGAGGCCCGCGTTCTTGGCGACGTATTTGATGACCGCACCGATCTTTCCCTGGGAACAGCCCGCCTTCTCAAGCATGCGAGCCATCGCTCTCGCCTCTGGTGTGTAGACACCTTTATTCTTCAAACTCCAAACTCTCTTCCTGGGAGATTCGGAGGCGGTGCGAGCTTTGTCGAGGGCTTTGGATCGAGCGCGAGAGGAGCGTAGTGTTTGCATTTGTAGACATCGTACTTTCTTCTGTGATTCCCGCAGAATATGCTTGTATCTCGCGATCTCAAGATCTGTCTGATATCGGAGTCGTTGGAGTGCTTCCTTTGCCTCGGTGGCAGCTTTTACCGCCTGTTCACGAACGATGAGAGCTAAGGAAAGCGAATTTTGAGTTGAAGTCAGTGATGCCTCGGTTTCCTTGAGATTTATGGAGAGCGCAATCTTTCTCAGCCGATAGCGCCGAGTTTTCCGACGCTCAACTCGGAGGAGCCGGTACAGATCGGAGTTATTCTGGAGGGCAATCTGCAGAGAGGTTTGTGTATGGCTGAGCCGTTGCTCAGTCGTATCGAGGGCTCTTTGGACGACAAGAACTTGTCTTTCAGAATCCTCCAGTCGCGTTTCAGTGGTCTGGAGAAGTATTTCTGTTGTCTTGAGCGCATTTTCGACTTCTTTCTTCGTTCGTTTCTGCGGCTTTGGTAACACTGTTAGTTTTGCATTTATGTGGCCGCTTCGAGCGGCCTGGGCCTCCAGAATATGTGCGTTTTGAGCAGAGGATCGCTTCTTCGTTTTGCGTTGAGTTCGAGCTTTCGCCGGTGCCATAGGATTGACGAGTCCGAGTATTCAAGGCAAAGATCACAGCAGGGAGACAAGGCGTCAAAGGTATTGAGAGCGAGGGATTGCTATTTTTGTTCAAAATACATGCCAGAGATGTAGTTTCTTCCGCATACCTAAGAGAACACAAGACCAGAGTTCAGAGTTGACGGAGTTGCCGGACTCAAGAGAAACAGGTCTTTTTTGTGCTTCACTGTGGGGCGTGGACAAGATTGTTGGAGGGTATAGAGAGGAGAGAGTGAGCGATCTGAACATCAAGGATGTCAGTCCAAGGCAATTCCGGGCCACCAAGGCGCTGAGCCTGCGGCAGGACGAGAACTTGAGGAGAGTGACTTCGGGTGTCAGTCGGCTGCAATCAGGAACTGCGCGGTGCAAAGAGCGCGCACATAGCTCACCTTGAGTATAACATGCAGTTTGGTCAGCTTGGGCAGAGAGATGGGCCACGACGGAGCGCGATAATTCAGAGGAAGAGACGATGAGCGTGGTCAAGTGATCGTGTTAGAGGGTGTGACATCTGTGACATCTGTGACCTAAGCCATGTAACCGGTGAAATTTGCGAACACGTTTTGCGAAGTCGAAACATCAGTTTTTGCTTCGACGTGAGTGAGAGAAATGGTCAGAATACACTGAAGGATGTTTTGTCTTGAGGATTTCTTTTTTGCTCCAATTCTCATTCTCAAACATGCCGCATACGGCCGCAATTAGCAAGGTTTCAGATCCATTTTTTGGAAACGCGGGAATTCCCCAAGACAAAACACAGATGAACCATTTGGTAACAGATCTCTCCCCCAGTGGAAATATATTTCTGAATTAGAAAGTCCGCAAAACGTGTTCGCAGCATTGGGTCACTCGAATGGCCGGCATTCCGGCAACTCAAGCGTGGGAAAGGAATTTCGATCTCGGTCATTGCCCACCACCACAAGCAATAATAAGCACCACGTCATCCATTCTGTCGCGTTCATCTCACGCATGGACGCGTCGTTGCATCTCTGCTATTGGGAGTGGTCTCTAATGCTACTCCCGACACTTCTGAGCTTCTTCTGACGGTCTCAAAACCTTTCTCAAATTGCTCGAACTCGGACCGCAGTTACTTGATACCCCGTCGACTCCCGCCATACCTTCGACGCCAAGTCGGAATCATTCCAAGGGCCAAAAGCATCCCGCTTCTTGGATACAAAACACACCGAGCCGTCAGGCGAAGGAGTACGCGAACAAAACTCCAACTCGTCGTGCATCCAAGACGCCGAGGCTTGATTTATCCCCTTCTAAGCAGCCAAATTGAGTCGTATTATGCTCAGCAGGACAAATGTAGTTAATTGAAATCGGTTGTATATTTTCTACGCTGTATCCTTGACCACAGTTGAATATATACGTGTTTTTGTTGTGGAGGTAACCGAATTGGGAAATCCCGTGACCTGTCGATCAACTTGCCACGCGAGATCAGTTGTGTGCTGATCCGCCAGATCTGAGACCTCTTGGAGCTGTTGCTCAATTCGTTTTTAAATTTGCACAGGCATCATTCCGCCTCGAAAGAGAGGAGGGGACTCGGGTGTGGTGTACGGAAGAACCGCCTTTATAGAAATGAAAAATGAAATGAACGTTTCCCACTTTTTTTTTGTGCATGTCCCGGCGAGGAGGATACAGCGGCGGATGCCGAAGGTGCCGATTGGAACTCCGATCCCATCGATTATCGATATCATTCCTCCTTCCCGCTTTCCTTCCTCGTCAACTGGCCAAAATGCACGCCTCCTTGTGCCTCAGCAATATGGAACAACTGCCTGATACTCTACAGGTACGCCGTCCCTCCCATCGAGCTTTTTCCTGGGTCTGACCCTTCGAATTCATCCTCGAAGGCACTGGCGATGTCCGCCGCACGCGGTTCCTTGAACGACTTGGAGGCGCTTTACCGCCTAATTCCCGACTCGCCGCAAGCTTATCTTCCCCTCTTCATCCCCGTCTTCTATGTGAATCTCAGTCCTGGCCAGCTCCCGGATCCTCACGACGCCAACTCGCACGACCGCATTTGGAGGGCTGCGGTGGCGCTCGAGGGCCTCTCTGCACTCCACAAGCGCTTGGTATTGACGGCCTATCATGACGTTTGGTCTGCCGTGTGGGATTTTATTCAGTTCCTTGACGAATACGACCAGCACCACCGCGACGCATCTCGCGGCCCGATATACGTCCTCTTTCTCACAACGATGTTCTCACTCAGCGATGACGTCGAAACCTCCGATATGATCAACACTACCCCTCGAGTTCGCGTCTTCTTCATCAAAGGTTGGGCGGCCGCAGTTAAGGATGGGCAAATGACAGATCATCTATTCCGTGATATCGCCAGTTTTCTCCTCCACCGTCTCGAGCTCAGCGGTCCGAATAGCATTAAGGAAGTTATTGAGGGCGCTGGCGGTTCCCTGGATGATCTCGCACCACTCATCATCAATTACCTTCCACACTTCGTCCCGCACAGGAACCATACAATGAGCAACGGAGATAGTGTTTATGTCCTCGCCGCCTTCATACTTATCGCGCGCTTCGACGATGGCAAGGACGCGACGCTCAATCAAGCATTTGCAGAGCACGGGATGGCCGGCTGTCTGGCGACTGTCCTCTGTGCGCTCTGCGGCAGTCCCTCCGGTCTGAATCCGGAGAACCTGATCGACTTGTGTGTCAGCGTTCTCGTAACGAACCTGAACACGTTTCCCGGGTTCTCGTGGGTCAAGGAGGCGTTCGATGCTGGCCTTCTTCGTGGGATCGTACTCGTCGCCAGCCGAGATATTCCGACACTCCAAAGGCGTCTCGCCCATCTCATTCGAGACATCTCGGCTCCATCTCTCACCTACCACTCTGTCCTATCCAGCCTGTCCCGTGCGCTCGACGAAGCGAATCTCCATATCAGCCCTGCCTTCAAAACTTCGGCGACCTTCAATGTCTGGACTGACTTCGTGAATCTCGCCTCACAGCGGCTTGAGTTGCTCAGGAAGTACGACGGCGGCTTACTCACCCTCCGCAGAGCCTGTGACAATCTCGAGGCGCGTGATCGTCCCGCGCGATTGCGTTTTAATTGACCCGACTTAGTGCAGACCTCCTCGAGGAGGTCCGCACGGAGGCGCTACGCCGCTGCACCGCCCGCAAAAGCGCGTTCTACTGCTCCCGGCCGTGCCAGGGCGCCGATTGGAAAGCCGGCCACCGCCAGCTCTGCCCTTCAGCGAGCGCGCAGCTCAGTCCATGGGTTCCGATCTTCCCCGAGGACGGCCCCTTCATGCGCGCGCTACTGCACCACGACTACGAGGCCGCGCGCGCGGACATCCTCGCGCGGTTGATCCGCTTCGCAGACGTGCAGCCGGGGACGCCGATGTTCGTCAAGTTCGACTACCTCGTGGGGCGGATGGCGTTCGTCGTGGGGCCCGTCGACGTGAGCACCGGCTTTGGCGTGCGCGTGGCGTGGAGCAATGGGCGGGTGGACCTGCATGTTATGCCGGAGGGCGGGGCCCGCCACTGTGTGACAGTGTTTCCGATGCGCTCGAGTAATGCCGGAGTGCAAGGGGGGTGCATGCGCTCGGTGCGCGCGCGGCGGTCGTCACACCTTTGATGATCGACGAGCTGTTGGCCTTGGAGGTGGTGAGGATACATTGAGGCGAGTCGAGGGAGCTTGCTAAAGGCTATAATTCTTGTTCAATTCCGAAATCCAACGAGTCCAGCGTGTTTATGTTCGGTGAGGGATTAACAAGGTAATCGAAGATGAGCGGCGTTTTCACCTCTGAGACCAAGTACTCCGGGAGTATGTTTGGCCGAGAGATCGTCGGGTGGGTAAGAATTCAGACTAAGCCCGGAGCCGACAGAAGAAACTAGACGCGCTGATTCGACGCTATCGAGTTGGATGAATGTTGAAAATAACTGGGCAACAGGGGAATCGGAAACACTGTTGCGTTTGTTGGCGAGGGCTGAATCGGCGGGGATATTCGGAGTGTCGCGGTAGCGTATCATTGTCGACGCAGGAAGCCTTCGAGCTCTGATTACTGGCAAAGAGGGTCTAGGCCCAAGGTCCGCCGCTTGCCTTCTCCCAAGCTCAACCGCAAGCTCGTCGATCGCGAATCGCGCTGCGATAAACGCCACAGGGGACCGGGGAAGCGCCATCTGTGGAAATCCTGGTTCTGTTCAAGTTCTGTTCCTCGTTCCTTTCTCGTGCTCTCGGGCCCCTAATTCACACGTCACGTGTGACCCAAGTTCCGGTGTCCTCACCGAGTGACGTCACCGCTGATTCACCTCCCAGTCGACGACGTGTTTGTCCACCCTGCTCATTGGATCTGCGCCATGGCACCGTTCCACCCGCTGTTGATTCAGGAGCTTATAGACCACTGCATTCAATTCATCCGCGATTCCCCGTCGGACTTGAAGGCTTGTTCTCTGGTCTCTAAATCTTGGGCATGCGCGGCGCAGCGGTTACTTTTCTGGACGGTTTCACTCCGATCCCCTACCATGACCCGCCGCGGGTCTGTTGTACGACTTGACGAGATTTTAGGCGCCTCCCCTCACCTCATTCAATGCATTCATCGACTGGACCTCGATCGAGACGGCAGGCTCTTGCAGCGAGTGTTCTCAAGAGACTCAGAGGCATTCTCGAGCATCTGCAATTTGCCGTTGCCGTTGGAGCATGTGTGCATTAGTGACACGCATCTCTCATCGACACCCGATTTGCAACGCTTGTTCAGCCTGCCCACTCTGCGCCGAGTGGAATTGAGTGGCACTTTCAACGACCCAGCTGCGTTTCTGGAGATCTGGGATCACTGCTCACCTAATCTCAAACATCTCCACCTTCGATGCTGGAATGGATCATCCGATCCCGTGCATCCCATCCGGCGTGGCCCGCCCATCTTCCTGGAGTCGCTGCGGCTCGATCGGGAGGGTGTTGACAACTGGCTGACACACGATCTCTGTCAGTTCGACTTCTCGTGCCTCCTGGTGTTGGCCCTAAATGTCCCGGCCTCTTTGGTCGCATGGAAACCCATGATCCCCGGAAGCATTAAAGCGCTGAGCTTTACCGTCGCGGTGCGCATTTCTGCATTTCCAGATGCCCGAGGTTGAACCTGTTATAAAGGCCATAGGCCACACGATCGACCTCGCTCCATTCGCAAACCTCACGCTCCTGCGAGTCCATATGTATTGGTTCTCACATCAGGTGGCACTCACTATTCTTGACACGCTCGCGCCGTCCTCCCACCTCCGGAAGATTGCCCTTTCCTTTGCGAATGTGCCCAACGAGGCGGTTTGTGAAGAAATTGATTCCAGAATCGCAGATCTTCGCATACAACACTTACCGATAGTTGAGCTGGAGATGCCTATTGCGCAGTTCACTCAGTCCGCGCCGTATTTTTCTCGATCGATTTCGAGGAATATGGTGCGCGCCCCATCTTGTCCATCCTTCCTTGTACTCAACGCCCGCGATAGCTTCGACGCATCGATCCCACCCGCGACTGGTTTGATGTACGTCTGTGATACGTGGGGCTGACCTGCAAATATCTCATAGTGTGCCACAGGACTGCATCAGCCAGCCGGATTTCTAATCCTAGGACGTTCCTTCAAGTATCCCGTACGAATGTCAATATGGATCTACTCTTTTACGATTCGTCCGTCATGAGAAAGCCAAGTCGGGGCATGCGTGCTGAAATCATATCATATCCTGTCTTGCTTTCCTTGCTGCTCTTCCCCGGGGCTGAAACGGGTCAAGCTCCTCCTCATTTCGTGTCGGCAATCCCAGCCTTGCAGGGATGGTCGATACATAACCGGTGTGGCGCTCGTTACCTGTACCCCCGGTGAAACACTCGAAATTATAAGATTTACGAAAGCTTCCGCGACACCAGATATATCCACAAGTCTGTGCACGCGATACGCAAAGTTTTTGCGCAGCTTGGACATGACGTGGTGCACGTCGAGCCCGCTATATGCGGCAATGATACCCCAAATATAGGATTTCAACATCTTGGTGGAGAACTCGACATCTCGACGGAAAGTTGTCCCTGCATTAACTACTTTAAAGCCAGCGCAAAGAAAACGACAACGACTCACTGCGCAAAAGGGAGCAAGGAACCGGGAGTGGCGAGGTCCCACTCCTTTCTTAATTTTTATACCGCAACAAAGATATCGTGTAATAAGACGGCTCAGCCGAACCGGACACACCAACTCTGGTAGGTACTACAAATCACTTTACCAAATTCAGAGGCCAGCTGCACGGCACGTGTACTGGTATACTCTGGGGATTTATAGCTGGAAGGAGAGAACTCCGACCAGATCCCACGCGTTTTAACTGGAAGCTTCTTTGCACATTCGACTTACCTGCCTTCCCGCACTCGACTTACCTGCGCATATACGTCCGCTTGTTTCCTCTCGCCTCGTCTACCTCGTTCCTTCTTTTCTATTTCTGCTGCTTACATATGGGGCCGTTGTCTCTGATTATATATGGGTTTATTGCTGTCTCTCTTGGCGTCTGATATGCGGTTCGTTTGTTCGTTCCGCGCGAGAGAGGCGGGAGTCTGCGTTGGCAGTTGGACTGACGCACGATATTTGAGCTCAAGAGGATGACGCGCGATGTGCTGCGAGGCGTGTTCAGCCTCGAGTTCAAGAGTAAGCTGAGGACTCGGGCGTGGTGCACGGCATACGCTCAATCCTTCTGCTTGTCTCCTCGTGAAGGTTGAAAGGGAGAGGTCCGGGTTCGATTCCCGGCGGCCGAATCTGAGTTTCATCAGGGCTTTTTTTTGGTGGAGGTTGAAGGAAAGTGGTGGGGTATTCAGCGCTCAGCGGTGAGAGGGAAGGAGGGATGAGGGTGTGGTGTATGGTGCACGCTCCCTCTCTTTGCTAAAGAATATTCAGAATGCATGGGAGAGGACCAGGTTCGATTCCTGGCGCCCGAATTTGGCATCCGGCTTCAACTCTTTTTTTGCATTGGCGTCGAAATAATGGAGGGCTTATATAGGACACAGAGGGAGTGGTAAGTATTCGGGCGTGTTGTATGGTGCACGCTCCTCCTCCTTACGTATGCAGAAACGGAAATTTCAGGGAGAAGCCCGGGTTCGATTCCTGCCCACTTCTTGCTGTAATGGAGCAGTCTAGGTCCGACTCCCGGCACCCGAACTTGACGGCCGTTCAGATTTTTTCTTTTGGTGCGTAAAGGAAATCGGTGAAATATTCAGCAGGGCAAGAGAGTCAGTACTCGGGTGTCGTGCATGGCACACGCTCCCTCCTCTTTAGGGATGCCGATACTATAATCAAAGGAAGAGGCCGGGTTCGACTCCCGGCGCTCGAATTCTACCAGCGCCCTCCAACTTCTTTTTGACGTGAACTCCTCTCTTTTTGCCAGGGAGGATTTAGGTGGGTTTATTCAACTTTCAAAGAGGATAAATATTCGGGTGTGGTATACGGCGCACCCTCCCTCCTCCTGGATTCGCAGGTCCAAATGTAAGGGAAAAGCCCAGGTTCGACTCCTGGTGCCCGAACTTGCTGTGTCATCGAGCTTTTTGTATTTTCTCGGGCATGCAAAAAATTCGGTAGGTTCGTAGAGGGAGGAGAGGGAGTTAGGAATCGGGTGTAGTGTATAGTGCACGCTCCCTCTCCTTGATGAATGTAAAAGGGTTGTATCAGGGGAGAAGCCCGGGTTCGACTTCTGGCACCGAATGAGGGGTTATTCTGCCAATTTTTGATTCAACTCATTGTCGTAGATTGCTAGGATATTCGAGGCCACGAGGAAGGAAACAGCCACAAACCACCCATGCATTACAGATCGGAGGGCACACCGGACAGTCAAGGTGTGGGATAAGAATCAGCGCTGCCGAAGTGTCCTGCGTTCCAAATGACGCGCCATGTTTCAGCCATGTTCATACCATTTCGACTCAATTGCAACAGTCCCGTCCCAATCCTTTTTGTTCAGGCAGGATTCACTTCGCGAGCAAGTGAAGAATGTTGGTGTTTGACATCGTGGCATCATATGCCGCCCTCTTCGCCCCCGTTTCGCATTATCAGCATTTCGCACGTGGAGAGGAGGGTCACGGCCATCACCATCCGTCTCTACTCGTGAATGGCAGCCTCCATTGTTCAGTCGTCTCAATTTGGTACACACAAGGAGCCCATGGCCCTCCAATTCTGCGGCGATCTCTTCTTGTATGGTACCACATCACGCTCCCCGCGCCCTCTGAATCGGCACCGGCGCTCCCGCAGGTCTCCCCCAAATCCACCAGCGCCATCTCGTACCCGGCGGTACTTTCGTTCACATCTGGGAATTGGTATGGCCTCGCGCTCGTCACGGACGCTGACATTGAAACGGGCTGCATTATGGTCAACGTGACCCATTATTTCAGGTCCACAACGAGTTCTGCTGCCGTCGAGAATTATGATACCGCCGCGGAGCTTGGATGCATTGACCAATATTGCCAGACCGCTTTTGATGGCGTAAAAGTTTTCCCGCATTCCAGGAACCCTCGCTTGGCGCAAAAAGGTTAGACATCATCTTTTCAATTAATTCCACTATTCTCCGAAACAGGATGGCCCAACAGTTTCAGGTACACCTCCGCATACACTCTCGGACTCCGGGCTATAAGGGGAATCAATCATTCAATTCAGGGATCTTGTCTGACTCATCGTTCTATGCAATTATTCGGGACCCGCGTTGATTTCATCTGGATTCGAGTGACGACTCGACACACCTTCTCAGGCTCCAATACTGCCCGTGTCAACGGCTTCGGCAGCCGGTGATGATTACCCGGAGATCTCTACAATCAAAGTCCCAAAGGGCGCGGTACATATGTAACATATCGGTGTCGGCACGGCGTGGGAAGAGCCTCTAACGGCCGTGGTTTCAGGTCCAGTGTTCCGCTTTGAATATATTGCCTGATGAATACCACATCCCGCCTGCGTATAAAAGGCCACGATTCCAGGCCGATATTTTACAAGTTCGCACAATGTTCAACACGCTCATCTCAAGCGCTTTCCTCTTTGTCATCCTAGCCCACGGAGTTGCACCCAGTCCGCTGGGACCGGAGCCTGTCAAGCTGCAACAGTGTGAGTATCCTGCAGTATTGTATTCCTACGTGCTGACTTGCGAGCGTAGGCGGACCTGGACCCTACGTACGTGTTTCCCATTCCATTACCGACCTGGATTTCAACTGTCACTTGTACACAGGATCGTCAATGTAGGAATCGCCGTATTTTTTCCTTGGACACGGACACTGACTTGTCTCGAAGGCCCACCCGCCGACGTTTGCTGTGGCTCCAGCTTCGGCAACTTGTGAGTACTAGTCTTGTCGGTTAAGTGCCCAGAGGACTTTGAATTGACGACGGATATCATGAAGCTGCAAGCCGATAGCCTCGGACTTGTTGTGTCCCGCTCCGGCGGCCCTATGAATGAATACATGCAACCAGGAAATCGAAGAACTCTCATGTTTCGCGGAGACAGTTGACATGCACGTAGACATATGGTTGTCAAACACCAACATTCTTCACTTGCTCGCGAAATCTTGAATCCTCTCTGAATAAAAATGGATTGGGACGGGACTGTAGCAATTGAGTCGAAATGGTATGACATGGCTGAAACATGGCGCGTCATTTGGAACGCAGGACACTCCCGCAGCGCTGATTCTTATCCCACACCTGATTGTCCGGAGTGCCCTCCGATCTGTAATCCATGGGTGGTTTGGGGCAGTTTCCGTGGCCATTTAGGATACTGTTGTGCGCGTGCGCAGTGATTCACTGCGTTCCGGCCCCCCGTAGACAGACACTCTTTTTTTACATTCGTCGATGTGGGTAGAAATACCCCATCGAGGTAAGTGTGTCTACCCATTCTTACGTCATGTAGAAGCCCCTCGGCTACTTTCGGCTAGGGCTTCAACCCGCCCCTCACATAAACGGGACGGCCGTCTTTTTTGACGGGACGGGTTGACCCGTCCCGCCCGTGAAGCCCATTTCGACGGGTTCAATGAGGCTTCTGGCGGCATCATTCTGGTGAGTAAATACAATACTGTGTGAGGGTATTCAAAACTCAACTCAAGGCATTGATCGCATCAATCTTATCAATCACCTTGCTTTCAACTCGATTTTCGCCACAAGCAGTGAGTACATGTGGAAATGTGATGGATGATCCAGATTTTACCATAGAGTTATCCAAATCCGACCAGATTCCCGCGGTCTTGCCCAAATTTGCGTTGTTCTCGGGTAGACCCGTCCCGTCTAGGTCTTGGGGTCAAGCTCAGGACGGGCGGGTCCAAACCCGTCCGTCCCGCCCGTCGACTCGTCAAGAACAGGGACGGTTCGAAGCCTTAGAAAGATCAATGATGAGAAGGGAGGAAATGCCGCTGTCTGGCTTAGGCGTCTATTGGCGGGTGCCTCGAAACACCAACTCGACGCTCTGGGCGTTAGGCTGAGGATTACTGGGGCATCGTCTGTACGCCGACTCGGATTGTGCATCTGTTTGACTCTGAAATAAACCCAAACGTGGCTTGCTCCAGCCACCTAAACACCAGCACTTGGATTGCCAACGTAGCCGTTCATTGAATCGACCGCGTTGGTCTATGTGCATACTCGAAAGACTGCCCAACTCCAGCTCATCGGCTCTTTTTCATTATTCTCGCACGCCGATATTGCAGCTCCACTGTACTACTTACTGTGCTCGCCCTCTCAGCCTCGTGTTTTGAGCCTGAGTGCCCTCCCTGTATTCGTCCCAGGTCTCCTAGCAACGGTCGCGCGCGTTCGCAAGTTGTACCCTGTCCTTCTGACCTCCTTGGATCTCGGGATTCGGTGCGCAGGACGTGGGCTACTTTAATATTTCACAGCATTTATTCGTTTGCGACAACTCTCGACGGACATTAATTACGCTGCCAATACTCGGGCAATATTCAGAGCATTCCTTCTCTGGATCACACTCTGCAGCTCCGAGTGGCCGAAATAAAATCCTTGCAATCAACTCAACTCGGGCTCGTCACTCGGACCTGTCCGTGCTTCTCGTTTAGGGTTAGGTCCACGGCTACTGTCGACTGGATCCCAATTTTGGCCTTGTCGTCCCTCGCACTTGTGTCTCTCTAATTCGCAACTAGAACTTGATTCAATCAACTCAAAGGCCGCCTTCCCTTCCCCATTCCGTAGCAAAATACCGCAGCACAAAATGTTTACACAAACTCGGCGGGTTAGTTCATACTCATCGTCGTTCGCACGGGGAAATCCCTCTCGCATAGTTTGTTGTCAAGCGTTCAGAAAAGTTCCGTTCCAAGCCGATCCCCGTGGTCACCTGTCGTAGTGCTCGTGTTTTAAATTTTCTTTCACACATACCTACGCCGTCTACCCAATCAACCAACCCTCTGAATAAGTCAGCCACTTTCCGTAATCCTGCCTATCTTGGCAAATGCCACAGAGTCACCATTCTGTCTCGACAACCTATGAGGTCAAGTCTGCATTTTTACACCACCGCAGTGAGGCCGAAAGTACTGGTCATACGAAGAGACCTTCCCTGGAAGCGGCGTGGCCCACTGTATATAGAAATCTAGAGGAAAAACAAAGGTCGGTCCAAGACAGCCATAACGTCCGCAGATCGCTCTCTCTCCATCTCAGACCTCCTCGTGGCCTTCAACCGCCTCTAGAAAATTAACCCCCGCATGCCGAAACACCTCGCAAAACATGCCCCACGTCCCTTGGTCAACAATCGCAAAGACGACCCTGCGAAACACATCACGGAACCGCGCGCGCTCGCCGCACAGCAGCTCCGCCCACGTCTGCGCCACAAACTCGACGTTATTCCGAAAAGCGCCCGTGCCGAAGCTCCCGAGGACGAGCTCCTCCGCGCCCGCGCGCACCATCGCACACAAGATGCGCGCCATGCGCGTGCGCATTGTCGCGGCGACATCCGCGGCGACGGCCGCGGGGAGCGGCGCCTCCTTGTCACGGATGTTGAGCGACTTGCGCAGCGCGTTGACGTTCACCGCGGCACTAGTGAGGACGTCGACGTCGGCGGGGGGCACCCACGCGCCGGCGTCGTCGCGCACGAAGCGTACGTTCCGCGTGAGGAGCATCGCGTGCGAGAAGCGTGGGTTGTCGCGCGTGCTATGTGCGCTGTAGAATGGGCGGGCGGCGGCGCTGGAGAGGGAGGAGAAGAGGTTGGATGAGCGCGCGAGGGTTTCTTCCTGTGCGCGCGCGCCGCCGAGGAAGCCGCCGCCAGGGGAGGTGCCGGACGCGAAGTTGAGCACTGCCAGACGAGGTAAATAGTTCGACTCGACGTTGGCGGTGTCATCAGCGTTGGCCAGACAGAATCGGATCCCTTCCAATGTTGTAGCTTGGTAGAGGACAAAGGCTGTGGATGTGCTCCGCTTTGGTACTGATACAGCGGTCTCCCAGTCTGCCAGCGCGTCAGGGCCAAAGTATGTAGTCGATTTGGGAACGGCAGAGAGGTCCTGGAATATGTGCGTCTCGCCGCCCGAGTCGCTGTCACTTGTGTACGAACCGCGCTTCACGGCAGCGAGCGTGTCCCGCGCAATCTCCTTGAGCTCTTCACGGGGGCGTGTAACGAATGCGGGTGCCTCAGCATTGAGAGTTCTGCTGGACATAGGGCTTATGGACGTTGAGAACGATGGTAGCGATCTGAGTTAAACGACCGGATCCGAGCTGGTGTCAGCAAGGTGTCACTGTCAAAAGACGGTCACCTGACTACAAGTTGTCACGCTTACTAGGCTCGCATAGGCGTCTGGTAAAGATTGAGTTTCGTCGGTGAAACGACTCGACGAGGCACGAGTGCGGCCTAGAAAAGGGTTTATGATCAATCTTAAGCGGTCGCTAAGGAATCCTTTTCTTAGCGGACGCGCTCATCAACTTTCTTTTGCCCAAGCATGTATCCATCCAATGGCACTCCTTCTTTTTATCCTAGTTCTACTTATCGGCCCAATCCATCCACTGGTTCAGTCCCTGGCTCTGCCGATACCGCGACGCGGCAGCTGCATCTTACCCCCAACAGGGAGTACGCCCTCTTTCCACTTTCATCACTCAATTGTTTATTCATTTCACGCATGTCAGAATCATTTCACAGGCCAGAGTCAGCGTGCACTATGGGCTGTTTATCGGTGCCGCCTGCGCACCCCTGGTCCTCTTCCTCATGTACCTCTTCTCGCCCATCGCTTACCCCAGCGCTAAAATTCTCGACTGAGTCCTGGGCACAAATGAGACGCATACATGTAAGGCCGAGCTCGAGACCTTTCTACAGTTCCACCGCACTGGCGGGGCGCCGCTCCGGGAGGACGAGATCAGCATTCCCAGCGGTGTGCTCGAGCTGAATACAAAAAAAACATCGCATGCCGTCGATGAAGGTATGCACCTCAATTATTGTCCCCTGGTGCGCTGCTGACAAGTCCTCCTCACCCTAACTCTTTCCGCCGACGCGATACTCGATGAGAAGCTCGTCGAGGCGATGTACGTGCCTCTTCTTCCCATTGCTATCTACCCCCGTTTACGTTTTCCTTCTCCAGCCTCTTCAGTGGCTACTCCCGCTTCCCTCGTTCACGAGCCGGACGACGCGGACGCGTTTATCGGCCTGTTGTTGATAAGAAGATGTGTTTGCGCCGTTCCTTCCTCTCTGCTCATGACGTTCCGAAACGATATCACAAACAAGGGTTTATCATACTGCTTCAGTTATACATGTATCCGAAGGAGCCCACTCACTAACTCTCATGCTTTCTCCTCCAGCTGCTCAAAACTCCTCTATGACGCTGCCCGTTTCGAGCTTTTCCCTTTCCATTCTGCCCGAGGCGCGCCCGAGCATCAACTGCTTCCGGGCCCTTGATTATTTGTGCGTCCTCCCCTTTCCGCTTCCATCAACTGTTGACTTATTTGTGAATCCCCTTCTCTTGCCATCTTGTCTGTATTTTCGTCGATATCCTGTTCTATCGCAGCTACGAGCTCCCCCTTCTGCTACATTATTCGGCTGCGAACTCCGACGCCGACTGATTCTGTCGATCCCATTTTTGTTCGCTCGCTCCTTTCCTGCGACTTCGAGTCTGTTCGGTCCCCGTGCATGATTCTATCTTGTCACTGCGACACCGAATTCCGGAGATCATTGCGTTTGTCGCCCTAAATTGGATTCTCTCACCCAACTTCGTACTTCCAACACCGATTCCTATTTTCAACACTGGGTTTGCTACACCCATCCTTCCAACTCGCAGCCAAACCGGGCGCGCACATCTCCTACTCATCAGCCGTAGCCCGGGCAAGGCCGGCGGCGGCATTGCCATCATCGCGCTCGAGCGTGTGTCTATCATCTGATTCTGCTTCCCGGTTAACCAATCTCGTTTCTGTGCAGATATCATCGAGGTCCCCAGCTTTCTTTATCGTCGATGAGACGGACCACTACGAGGACGACGTATCGACGCAGCATGACGACTGCGGCGGCCACGCGGCGGTGAATATTTTGCAACCTGAGGTGTTCCTCCGCTCTGATATTTATCATTGCTGTTCCCAGGATCGTCAAACGCCGGTGCGGGGTGTTCTTCTCCGCAGGCGAGCGCACGCCGCTAATGTCCCGCACCCCTTCCTATAAACCGGAGCATCTACGGCTGCGCGGGATAAAACGCACTCCACGGTCTCAGGCCGGGAAAGAATATCAAGCTGTGGTACATATCGACGACGCAGTGGCAATCATCTCTCTCTCACCTTTTTCAATTTTGTATCCTCGTATCAACTATTTTATCTCATGTGCTTTCTTTGTTGTATATAATCCGAGTGACAATGTCATAGGCCTCAATGTCGTCGATGGTTGTTGGTGAAGTGCTTGGGCGTAGGGAGGGTTTCATTCCGCGGGATTTGCTGCTTGAACGATAACGAACTCAGAAGTTGTGCGGTCGTTAAACCCGCCCTGTGGGTTACCTCCGCTGGATGCACTTAACAAATATCTGCTCGAGTCTGGTGACACTGGCGCACTATCCTTCGCGTTCCAGGATGTTGGCACCTCTGGTCGATTTCCCCCGAGGATGCCTGGATCGATAATGACGCCCAATAGCGAAAATGAAGCGACTCTTGGGGGAATTTCGACTCAAGAATGCGGGCGTGCTCGAGCTTCTGCGTGGGGGTCCTTACACAAGCGAGGGTCCGCGGCGCCGGCAGGCCACACAACGGGTTCCTTGAGTTTCGCGGACCTGGGGAAGCGGACCTCGGGACGTGATGGCAGGTCTGCGAAATATATGGACACTGCTTCGCGGTGCACGAGAATTTCAGTCTGAGGCTTCTCTAGGGGTGATGGTGGACGAGGAAGGTTCATTTGTACAGAGGCTGAGTCTCGGTCTTGCGCAGTCCGAGTTTCTGAGATGCGGAGGCTGGATTGGGCATAATGGTCAGCATATCAATGCGGCGAGAGAATACGAGGACGCTGAGTGGAGAGCATTGCGACGGGGTACAACGGCGTGAGAGGGATTGAAATTGACTATGG
Organism: Mycena vulgaris; assembly: GCA_029204335.1. Lineage (NCBI taxonomy): Eukaryota > Fungi > Basidiomycota > Agaricomycetes > Agaricales > Mycenaceae > Mycena > Mycena vulgaris. The sequence goes on from JARGYA010000022.1 coordinate 233,513, forward strand.
TGCTCTTTGCTTAGTCACCACCAAAAGTGGACTAGTCCTTTGCACACCATATAAAGATATATCTCGACCTAGGTCGAGATGTAAACTGAAAGTGTGCCAATAAGTGTGCAAATCTGAACTTGTAGAAATTTGTTCTTTCATTTGGTGCGGAAACTGAAACGGAAAGAGCTGCAATCAGCAGCTCTTTCAAAAGGCAGAGATTTATTCATTGTCAGTGAGTTATGAAAGCCGCACCAAAAGAAGTTCATTTAGCAGCGCTTTCAGGCATTCCTGAAAGAAGGACGTCAGGGTAACAATAACAAATCTCTTTGTTAGAACAAAGGAAAATTTGGATTGTTAGACTGAAAGTTCTTCTTTCAGTATGGTTAGGAAGCACAACTGAAAGAACTCCTTGCAGTGAGGCTTTCATATTTTACCGACAATGACTCAAGCTTCAAGTTTTGAAAGAGCCGCTGATTGCAGTTCTTTCTGTTCCAATTTAGGTACAACATATCTTTGTGCTTTCAAAATAAAATGGTTTGTGTACTGATTGTTATAAATTCAGCTTAACTTTCGACCTAGGTCGAGATTTTTCTTTCTTGGATGTGTTGGCGCAGATTTGGCACACATAGTATGATTCTTCAACATCACAAGGTTTTGCACTTATTTGCATCATCAAACCTCGAATTCAGGCTGGGACTCCCACTGGATGTAGAGGACTCACGATCCATATTTGGATGTCTGGAGGTTATGATCTCTGGCATCCAAGATATATGAGCCTATTTTTAAGCTGTCCATAGGGTCAGACGAGCAGTGGGTGACTGGATTGGGTGTGGAGTCCCAATTTGGCCGACCTAAAAATAATTACTCTTCGAAATTTGAGTTAAATAAAAATCCCTCTTATAGAAAGTTTCCCCTTGCTAAATGGAGTGTTTTTACAAGAGGGATAAGAAATCCGAGTTTTTTTGAAGGAGGAATATTACTTGTCACAAACAGGTGGTGGCTAAGTGAAGCACACCATAGGGAGAGCTTTAAGAATAAACCATGGAGCGTTTGGTCAACGAAATGGGCTGTGGGGTGTTGCGGAAGCGAGGGTGAATCCCTAATGAATTTCCTCCAAATCGTCCGCCGCAAGGACCCGTTGCAACTCCTCCCAGATCGCGGGAAATCCCGCCTCGATGTCCTTGACCCTCGTCCCCGCGGGAATCACGGGCGCAAGGCGCCACAGCGCATCACACACAGTGCTGCTCGTGGATCGAAGCGGGATGACCCTTACCACACTACGGCCGATCCCTCCGAACGAGACAACATGCAGCTCCAGTCGCCCGCCGCTGCGCCGCGCGCGCGCCGTCCAGTCCGCCCAAACAGTATCGTCCACTCCAAAATCCCCGGCCGGGGGCGTGGGGGCAGGGTCTAGGACCTCGAGTCTCATGTGCTCCGTGGAGCGCGAATACCCGAAGATGAAGTGCACGGTGGGGAGCGCACCGTCCGCGGGGTCCAGCCCATGCATGTGCGTGAGCTGCTGTAGACGAATCTCAGTGCGCCGCTCATAGTACGCATCTTGAACGACCGCGCGGAGGAACGAGGTGTCGCGCTTGCTCAGCGGGAAATGTGTCTCTGGCCACGGTGTTAGGTCAGTTCGGGTGTGAGGGAAGGATAATGGGTGCTCACGGAGTTCCTGCGCGCGGAGGGAGGAACAAGTCACGCGATGCCCACCAGCGCGCCAGTCCGCCTTCTGGCACCCTCGTGAGCAGTAGTATGCCAGCCGGCAGACAGAGCATTGCCGGAAATCTTGCCGCTCGAGAATCTTGTTGCACTACCTCGGCACACGTCAACAGGGAGCGTGACGGTCGCGGAGGAAATGCACGCACATCCATATTGTAGCAAGCCTCGTCGGTCCAGTACTCGTCGGACTCGTACCAGTCCAGGACAGCGAGACGACCCGCGGCGAAGTCCAGAAACCTCAGATAGTCCGCATGCAATTCAGGCAGCAGTGTATCTATCAGCGGGTTGTCATCCACCTCTGGAATGGAAATCGCGAGCTGGGAAAGCACGGAGTGATAGACGAGTGTCTCCGGGAGCATGGCGTCGATGATGTGGTGTAGAAGGTAGTCCACGTCCGGTGCCTGCCCAGCAATTAGGATAGCGCGGAGGAGCCCGGCCTTTAGCGCCTCCGCCATCCACGGATAGCACGGTAGGCGGGGGAGGAGCCGGAAGAGCATTGTGACAAATAATTCGTCGTCGAACGTCGCGTTGGGAGGCAGGTTGTCTCCTGCAATGCAGTACCCGCGCACAAGCTCCGTGAGGAATCCATGGGCGAGTAGAGCGTCGATGATGGTTCCCGAAATGGAACCGACGATTGCGCCGGTTGCGAGCAAGCCTGACCAGAACTCGACGATTTTGTGTGGAGGAGAATCCTGGCGCACAAAGACGTTGATAAGGCCGAGATATCGTGTCAAGAGAAGGGCGAGCTCGTGAACGGTGCCGACACCCTCGATGATGTCCTCCCCGCGGTACACCAGGGGATCTTGACGGGAAACCTGCTGGGCGATACAAGCAAGGACCCGCGGCGTTCGATGTAAATCGACGGGCTCTGCTCGTACGAGCATCGCCCACGCCCGTGTGAGGAGTACTACAACGCCTGGTGTGTTAACCATGAGCGCAGAAACGGCAGGATACCGCCTAAACAACATCACAGCATCGGCATAGAGTGAGTATGCACCTAAATCCGAAATATTGCGGCGCCGAGGTACGTTGCCACCGTAGACAGAGAAAAACTCGAGCCAGGGCCACACTCGATTCCAGACGTCTAGTGCGACAGCATTGAGAAAGCGTACGCGCCCCCCAATCTCTCGAATCGCCATAAAGGCTGAGAACGGCCGTGCGAAAAGCTCCATGTCTGGATCTGGATCATCCAGCTCCTCGAGCCCGGGGATTCCAACTGGATCTAGAAATAAATAAAAAACGGGCAGAAACAGTTTTGCGTCGGCGTCCGAAACTCGGTCAAGAGACCTGTAGAGATCAGTTAGATCTCGTGTTGAGCCGTTCACCGCAGATAGCGCCATCCGCTGAGGCGGTTGTGAGTGAATTTTCAAAGCGCCGCTGAGCTGGACTGCGCAGAACTTACGCGATAAGTCACGGAAAGGCTATGAAGTTTGTTCAGGTTCAGAGAAGGATGCATAACAGCCGCGGGAATCTCGGATCCTGGCGATGAACTTCGCGCGCAGGCGACGTGGAGGAACGGATCAAAGGCAGGAAGAAGCCGCAGCCTAACAGAACCAAGCCAAATCCCGGAAATCTCCGAGGTTCTTGACTTTTCGCCCTTGGGTTCCTGACTAAGCATCTCCTAATTTGTAAAGTGCCTACACGTGATCTCGGCACACCTTTTCCTGCCGGACGCAATATTATTTTATATATTCCTCTCCGCGCTGTCACGCTTGCTTAGTTGAGCAGAACAATGCATTTCTGGGCGGGGGGATCTGGCTTGCTTCAAACCCCGACCCGCTACGACCACCGCGACCTTTTCTCGAGTCCTCCCGACGCTCCCGAAGCGCCGTTCGCGCGTCGCGATCAGTATTCACGCGCAATCAGTCCATTGGGATGGCACAATTCAAATTTTGTGCCTTTATTGCCATCAAGTACCTCCTCATCTGCTCTCTATTCTACTATCCTCCGCCGACGGCGAGCGACACCGTCGTTCTCGACATTCAGGGCTTATGTTCCTCTTCATCGTCAGAACGGCCCGGGGCAAATTGATGAGTTGATCGAAAGCTGTGACCCGCTTGATTGCGGGCCGAAGGGTGAGAGCATCATTTCCTTCCAGCTGTTTTCGAAAACCTTGAGACAGGTCAATTTTGTTTCGCCCGTGCAACTTTTGATGGAATGATAAGGATTACCATTTTGGGCGTTCCCAAGCGTAGCCGAGTCTTGCTGAGCTCAGACGCTTCCCACTGGAATTTTCGTCCGAATATTTATGCTGACCTCAATTGTAGGGGTTGTGGTCAAATAACGTTGAATCTGAGATTTCTCGTGGAGTGCACTGTGGTGTACATTTTGGAAGACCTTTTGAGAGGTGTGCTAATTTGGCGGACATGACCCTTCTCGAAATGCCAGCTGATCCGAACCCAATCTGGCTATCCTTTGCATTCCCTCCAAACTTTGCGTGTGTAAAAATCTTTCACGAGTCTCAAGGTATTCGGAAACGGCTGTAACTCCGAGTGGCCATTCGACGCATTTCTCCACCAATTCTTTGTCAATCCCTGACTTCCGGGGCTCATTCTTCTTCCCTACTCTTGGGCATTTTTCCAAACATACAACCACTCAACAGTCTGGGCTCCTTCTGTCATAAAACTCTAGAAATGATTGCAACACGGTTTGGAGGACCACAACGCAAACGGCTGTCTAACAACCCATTGACACTGCAGCTCTGGCCCTCGACATAGCTGGTGAGGATATATGAAGCTTAATTTGTACATGTGTTCCGTCATTTTATTTCCTCAATACCTCTCTCGTCGACATTCAATGCCCACTATCACCCTATTTTCGGTGGCAGCAAAGTCTAAATGCCGGGTTCTCGATAGCGCGACTAGGAGTGGAGCAGCCGGTCCGGGCACGTCTGTTTACTTCTTATGAAGCCTGAGACAACTTATTCTGGCCACGGCTGTCCTCTAACTCCCGTGCAATCCTCATTTTATCAGCGGCGTAGGTCCCGGCGATTTCTCGCCTCGCTACAAGCGCCAACTTATTCGCGGACCACGGACCTTTTTGGCGCGCGAGAACTCCTTCCATCCAGGTACGCTGTCTTGCCTGGGGATTGAGCCAGATAAGTAGGAGGCTGCAAAGGATTTGTCCCAGCGTACCAGGCATCCCGACGGCACCAACATACACGGCCCACAGTAACTTTGGGTTCCTCTGGAGAGATGTGAGGTCCTTCATGCGGGAGAACACCGGGTGGGTTGGGGATCGTGCGCGTCAGCAGGTATTACCCAGCATAATGGATTGAACTCACGGAAACATACTTTCCGGAGGATTCCTCGCAGCGTAGCACGACATCGATCCCATAACCATCAATCCTAATAGATGTGGAGACTTAATAACCGGTGATTAGAAGGATCCAGATTGCATACGGTTCATCGAGGGTGAACGGGGTGTGGTCGAAGCTAACATTAAGATAAAACGAGTTTGTAAATTCTTGCGCACTGGACGTACGTAGTAGGACTTCGTGTGTCACTCCCTCATCCTCCCTCGCATGTAGGAGTCAACGGCTACCAACGTTTTGATAAAGAAGAACGGCACGGTGTCGATATCAATATTCTGGGAAGTACCGTACACTCTGGTCTCCTCGGGGATGGGAAAATCTGACGACGCGCCCATCGTGATTCTCAGAGAAAGGTCGCACAATTCCAACACCAGCACAGCGCACCTTCGGGAATCGCGGCGAACAAAACACGCGCATTCGTCACGGACGACAGTCACCCATCTTTTAAGTCGTTGTCTGAGCACGACTGAGTCAGGTCGAATTGGATGAATTCTCTACGCACCTCAACATCAACCCAATCTCAACTGCCTCGTCATGATTACGACCTGTAAAGATCACTATACTGCCAGCGAGTTTAGGGCGGGTAAGAGTTAATGCATACAGTAATGAGGAGAAGGAGCAGTGTGGTGCGGCGTATGCGAATTTGGATCAGATGTTCAATTAACTGCCGTGGAATCCCGAGGAGGTGAATGGACAGATCGGATTGACAGGTAATCGCTCTGCCTGCCGGGGGAGACTATCGAATTTGCTGGATCCGCGTTCAATGAGTCGGAAGCAAATTTGGAAGACGAGGTTCGGGCCGATTGCTTGTCAGTGCGTGCAGCGCCATCTCCTCGCCTCTCTTTGCATGCTTCCGACCGCTTCATTGCCCAACGTAAGATATTTAAAAGGAACGGCGTCGCACAATGTCTCGCAAGAAAAAAATCGACAAGAAGGAACAGAACGAGAAGGGCTTTCGTGGGTAGTTGCCGAACGCATGCGTGCACTCTCGCAAGCTGACTAAATAGGGCTCAGCCAGTCGTTCCTACCGCGCCAGGGGTCAATGAGCAAGTTCTATAAGTCGGCAATGGTAAGGCCCATGCGACGGCGCGTTCCTCTACATGTGCGCAGACATATAGGTGATGCAGAGCTCGAGAGACTCCCTCGGCCACGTTGATGGGACTGGCAGATGGGAGAGGAGAAGGGAATAGATCCAGGGAGTGATGCTGAAAGGCGCGTATGATTCATGAAAGGAAGGTCGGGGATACCGCGGCTTGCGACACGGAATAGAGAGGTCGACTGGCGACGGCGGGCCGCTGCTGGCAAAGAATTCGGTGCGCGCGATGCACAGGGTTCGGCCAAGGTTCGGCGGGACATATTAATTGGTAGTGCAGAAGATGCTGACGAGTTTCAGAATTGGTTGAGGGTAATGATAAAATCGTTCGAGGGCTAAAATGGCGAGCTGCACACGTCTGCGCGTTCCAGCCGTGCTTCACCTAGTGATTTTCTGGCTCGGGCTTCAAGCTAGAAGCCAGGCCAGCCAAGCCATGGCTTCGTCAAGCCAGGCCAAGGTTCTGGTTTCACATTTCTCAAGCCAAGCCAGGCCAGCGCTTCCGGCGCCGACTCCAGGAGTGTTAAATATATTGTTGTAATCTGGGCTCCTAACATTCACCCATAGCACTAGGTTTTAGACTATCGGCATGGCTCTAGCCATGGACAGTCAGAAAAGCTGGTCATGTAGTCTGAGAAGGTGTATGCGTAGCCGCAACAGAATCTGGAGAAGTTGTGGACTGACGGACGATGCTGGAACGCGGTGGCAGATAATGCGTGATGTCACGATGGGATAGTTACCTGCCAGTCATCTGCCATCGGCTCAGCATGCTAGACTCTGGGTCGTTTGCAACACTTTGAGTGGGATCGGCTCCAATTTTTCTATTTTACACTCCTGATTATTTGCGCCCAGCTGATCCGGACATAAACCTATCGGTCTGGACCCCCGACTTTGCCCACCTCCCGAGCTTTGATGCTGAAAATTTCCAACCGCATTGTTGAGATGAACTCCATTCCACCAGAAACCATCCACCCTATGCAACGTCCCGTCATTTGCTTGCGGTCGACTCACTTCGGACAAACCAACTGAGGCAGCGTTCGATCGCTGTTCATTTACGGTGCGACTAGTAGAGGCTATCGATTTTGTCTGGCCCACGTCTGTGATTCTGAAAAAAAAAACTTCTTCGCCCGTCTGACAGCATGATTTCGCTCAAAGGCTCGGCACCGATAATCGCCACTGTATCCTCTGCGTCTGGGTGCTCTGCTGGTTAGTGAAAGGCTCCCTACTCATAAGCATCGAATATCGGCGGCGGTTTGTCGAACGGCAAGGATTGTGCTGTTCCAGTGCATTCAGATTAGCAGCCACTGAACTGCATCAAACACGCTTTTACATGAACAGAATTTGAAGGCATCAAGGTGCGAACAGCCATCTTATTCCCAAGTTTTCAAAAATACAAAACACCAGATTAACTAGAGAGGCGAGCAGCTGAACGAGCTCGTCAAGTCGTTGAAGTTGATTGTGCCCGCGTGTCCGGGGACGGTGAAAAAGTTCCACACCCCCTCCTGCAACACAACCTCGCTGTCGGTGGGGTTGTTCCCGACACCGGTAGAGATGCAACCGAAGTCCCTGCACGCCATGCCTCTATCAGTTCCCCCGTTGCTGAATATATCTGCCGGCGACACTCACTGGAAGAACGTGCAGATGAATCCACCAGGCACTTGCGCGATGGTGATCTCCTTGTTCAAGAAGGTGAGCCCGCCGGTCAAGTTGACGCAACTGTCGGATACGACGGGGACGTTGACGCATCCTGTTGGGGGACTGCCCCCCCCGGTGCAGACTTCCACGGTAACGCTCGCGTCCTGAATACCATTCGGTTAGACCGGTGAAAATCAAGCGGAATTTGCAACGTACAGCGCCCGGCTTTTGGACTGGGGTGGCCGAAGCGACCGAGAAGACAGCCACGAGGGTGAGGGAAAGAAGAGACTTCGAGTTGAACATTGGAGTAGTCAGTGTGAGTGAACTGGGGTTTCCAGAGTGAGCTGCCCATCCTTTATACAGACGAGCGCACGGTATTGATAAGCCGGTGTGTCGAGAGACTCTGAAAGCGAGATTAGGATCTCAGTCAACATGGACAGGACGAATGGAAGAATTGAACTGAACAGCAAGACTGCCGCTTCCTGCTGCTTCGAAATAACGGAATATTAGTACTCCCGGCGCACATTGTCATGTTCCGCGCGACTTGTCTGAGACAGCGCCGGCTGTTTCGATCGCAAATGGCGTGAGGACCCCTGATAACAGCCTTCGAGGCTAGGTCCCGAAGAGCCGGGATCCGCCAATTTTTGTCCAGTCAGAATTTTGTTGCCTTCAGCCTTGCTTCAGCCATTGTGTGTCTGGACAGGGCCAAGCCTCTGATGAAAGAATCTCCCGAAAGGGGTGATTCTGGCTCCCACAGGCCCAGAAACGTTCAAAATTTCTTGACACGTCGATTTTGGTGGCATTCTCGACAAATTCAGGTATTTGTGGTGTATCTGTGGTGTTGCCGATATTCTTTGGCCATGAAATCTTTTTGACTGACCCCAAGTTTTCTGTCCGGACAGGACCTAGCTTTGGGGTGCTCAACCATCGACTTTTGTCCGGCCAGGACCTAGGTTTGAGGCCCAAATCTCCAACAAATTGACCGGCACCGGACCTAGCCTACAAGGGGATTATCAGGGGTCCTATGGCGTGCCCCAACGTTAAATTAGCATGGACTGATGAATGTTCGCGGGTGACAACTCTCACGTTCCCAGGAAGCCTAAACAAGTGCCTCTTACATTATTATGATCTCAATCAACATGGAAAGGACGAATGAAGAATTGAATTGAGGCAAGGTTGCCGCTCGATGCTGCTTCGAGGTAACGTAATATTAGTACTCCTCATTCAGCCGCCGATGTCAGGACCCAATATCAAATATCGCAGTGAATAATCGAACGGCGCGCATTGTCATCTTCCGTGTGACCTGTCTGAGACAACGCCGGCCAACACGAGGACCGTTTGTTGAACATGATCCACACCATAATGGGGAGGGTAATAGACACATCTGGAAAGCGAATTTCAGTCCTGTTGAAGGCGCCGGTCAGACACGGATTTCGTCGAACAAAATATATCACAGTGAGCTCGGATATTGTCTTGAACGCAAATCACTGCGTTCCGGGGCCCGTCGGCACAGCCTGCTGAACGCTCTGGCGACTTCCTCAGCCGGGCATCTGCCGCTGCGCAGTTGACGTGGTGATATATAAATTTAGACTTGATGCCGTGAACCTCTCACGTTGCTCTCACGCGCCATAAGATCAGCCGGAGCCGTGTTCAGAACACTGGGCCATCAAAACTGATGGCAGTGATGTTGCACGGCGTCTGAGCAACATCCGAGGCTCATCCAGGTCAAATTCAGGTAAAACAACAGGCAATAATCATGTTGGTTCATAATTTAATACTGTAATTAGGTAAAGACCGGCCGACTCAGCCTACCTCCAGGTCTGCCGACGTCTGCCGAGGTCGCTCGGCAGAAGCTGTGCCGACAGACCTGCGGAACGCAGTGAATGGCGCCCGCCAACGTTGAATTAGCATAAACTTGATGAATGTTCGCGAGTGACAAGTCTGACGTTTCCAGGAAGCCTAAACGAGTCGACTTCAACAGCTTCAAGTTCCATGAAGCTGAGATCCCCTGCCATTCCGCGGATTTACACGGCAATTCCGCCTGCTATTGCACCACGGTTGATTTCCAAAAGTTTCACGGAGAGTTCAAGCTCCGTTCATTCAACGTCCGTTCCACGGGGTTAAACACCTATATTGAACTACTATTCCGATGACCTCGCAAACTGAATACGTTGTCCTTTATTAAGTGTTACAAGACATGCGCGCATGCGCACCATGATGAATGAAGGCTCAATGCGGGACCCATGACTTCGCTGAGATTTCTGGACTTTTGCCAGCGACTTGGCTCAAGCGCTAGGTTTGAAATACGGTACGGATCCAGAGTCGCCTCCACCTGACATTTGCATTGACTGCCGTGAGCGTGCTATTATTCGGCTGGTGTGCCTATGGGATGTTTGCTATCATTGCATAGAATTTTCAATTGATGGTTCCCAAGTGACCAGAGAATCAGAGGTGTAAAGTTCCAGGGTGCCACAGATTACCGCGGCCAGAATTGCAGGAAATAATCAGAGCTTCGGCAGCGACCTTCTCCGAGCAGCAATCTGTCAAAGTTACTGTTCTGTTCCTTCTATTCGTCCTTGCCTGTCGGAATTGTAATAAATAAACGGATGATAATAACCAGACCGCCGCGAGTTATACTGTCTGCACTGCCGGAGAGGATTGGGGGCTTTGCCGAGCGGCACTCCTTTACCAAAGTTCTGGTTCATCTATCCATTCGATCATTGAGTCAGAGTCTCGATTTCCATGCGTCTAACTCTATAAAAGGAATCCGCCGTCGGCTCACTCACATCGATTTCATTCCAATGTTCGACTCCAAGTCCTTTCCCATTATCACCCTCCTAGTCATGCTCCCCGTCATATCGACGGCCACCGCCCAGGCGCGTCGCCACAAAGTTTTTATTCCGAGTCGGACTAGCCTTATACCAATCAGGACCTCAACGTGACTGTGGAGGTCTGCACTGGGGCACTGAATCCCCCCGCTGGATGTGCGACCATCCCCGCGCTATCCGACGACTGCTTCAACCTGATCGGCGGGTTCACATTTTTGAACAAGGAGATCTCCAGCGCGGAATTGCCCAGTGGAATCGTCTGCACGTTCTTCCGGTCGGTGCTTTCTGTGAAGTGAATCAGCGCTGAGGGAACTGAAAGATATTTGGGCTACAGGGACTTCGGGTGCGCATCTGAAACTGGAGATTATCCCAACGACGGCAAGGTTCTTTTGCGGGAGGGCGCATGGGATTTCTTGAATATTCCCGTGAAGGACGGCGCGGTTAACTTCAACGATTTGACGAGCTCCTTCAACTGCTTGCGTAGTTAATCTGAGCCTGAAATACCCATGAGGCAGTATTACAGCTAGCGTATCGTTATACACTCCAAAGAGAGTTTCAATTCATCGGATAGAGAGATCGTACAAAGACGAAACAGACATAATTAAAACACCCTCCCATGAAGCACAGGCACATGCGCCAGCACCGCGCCGGCCTGCTCCACCGCAACGATGGTCGGCTGGATGTCAAGCTCATACAAGATCGGCATGTGGTCCGTTTTGTCCGGTCGTAAAGAGGGTGCGGCCTTACCGCGGCCCAGGAGATACCAGAAGGTGGGTAGTGACTGCGCACGACTTCTCCGAGAGGGGTGTACTGGGAATTTACAGTATACCTGGAAGGAGAGAACTTCGACCAGGTCCCACGGCCTTCCATATTTTCCATACCCGAGCATCGATCTTGTGCTTCCAACTGTCTGAAATACAGGAAACTCAAGTGGCACTGCATATGCTGTGCATTATTCTGATTCATATTCGAAAGTACCCCGAGGCCCCAGGATATTGAATGGGACTTGTTGCATGGGCCGGGGTTCGGTCATCCTAACATGACTTCCAAGGAGGAGTGGAAGGGCATGCCATGCTGAAATTTATCGAACACTAGGCCGTTCTAGAAGCGTACAAAAAAGAGGAAGAGAGACGCGAAGCAAAAGTCCCGAATCGGGGAATCGGGCCTCATTACGCAGGCGTGGTGTACCTGTGTCACTGTACTCACGGCGAGGCTTTGAAGCAGATGTTAAATGTTGGCGGCCGGACAGACAGAGCTGGGAGCAAAAAGCGTTCCGACACGGGGGGTCGAACCCCGGGCTACCGCGTTCGATGGTGCTGTAAGCCTCACTGAGAGGCGGTAATGTTACCGCTACACCATATCGGACACTGACGGAAACGCCCACGGTGTTGATAGGTATGTATTGAGTTCGACGACGGCTGTGGATCAAATTCTTGAGTACTGCGGCGTCAGACGCAGCGCAGATTGAGCCAGCGGAAGGTGAGGGAGGCGGTACAAGAGTGTCGGGCTGAAGTGTCAAAGGGATACCTCCAGCATGAACTCGGGCCGAGGCGGGATGTGCCCTATGGGCAACCGAAAGATACGGGACACCATGGACACGACTAGGATATATAAGTATATTAATTATCATAAGAGGGATCGCGCGCGGAGGCCCGCCCTGCGGGAGTCGCCCAGCTGACCTAGCCGCACGCACTGGACATCCCGCTTGGGAGTGGCCCAGCGAGCCAGACGGCTTGTGGTAGCGGCTCGGAGATCAACCTTGCCGCCATCAAAATGCTGACAAATCTTGACCCAAAGTTTGGGTCAAAATTTGGGCGGGGACGGCGGCGGGCGATCGAACAAGGGAACGCTTGGTGGTGAGAATTCCAGGAGTCGGAGACACCGCCGGCTGAGCGAGGTGGTCGGGAATCGGGATGATGGCGGGTCGATGACGTAGCGAAGTCGGGATGACGTAGCGGGGTCGGGACGTCGGCACGCCGAATAATTCCTTTGTAGTCGGTGCGTTTGTCGTAATCCCATCCCAGTCCAATTCATTCTTTTGCATTACCGTGATCTCTGGTGAACGCTCAGGGAACCCCTTCTAAATAATTGACGCATGTTTCAAGTTTCTTACGCTCTTCAAATTTAGCTACAGACATACGGTCGGACAAGGCGTTTTTCATTGCGGAAATGCAGAGTCGGAGAGCGTTGGAAAATTTAACTTTGTCCGACTGCCGGAGTTGGACGCGAACAATCTTGCTCCGCTTTACTCTGTGTGAGATTACGTTTAACGCGACGCGAAATAATAGCGGCCATTCTGTGGGATGTAGAGGTTCCTTGTTTTCCGAGTTTATCACAGCCCTCCAGATTAACAAGCCCGTGGGCAAGAATGTGTGCAAAGAAGAAATTTTCCTAAATCTCAAACGCCTTTTGACTTGGTGGATTTCGGCAACCTCCCAGAAGTCGAGTCATAATGCATCCTCGACCTGCCGCCGCATATCCAGCTCCGTATGCACGAACTCTGGTGGGTCGAGGTCATCTTCAACGCCGCGATTTTCGTGTCGCTGCTCGCGCCCTGCGACATCCCTGCGACGCGCGCAGCGTTCATGGACGCAATCCCATCTCAGGCCGGGCTCGATTCGGATTCGGAACCGCACGATCCCGTGCCGCGCATCTAGTGGTCACTCAGTCGCTCGAATCAGGCGCGTCTGGCGGAGCTCGATCTCCAACTTGGGGCCTTTACGCTGTGGACCACGGTGGCGTACGAGATCAATCGCACCGGGCGCACGTTTGTCCCCGGGGGCAGCGTGCAGCATCCGCTCACGACGATGTTCTTCGCAGTGCCGCTCAGCTCGATGGGCACACGCGAGGAGCATAAAGCGGAGCAGCTGGCGCGGTGGGAGAATTTCAGTGGGCCTGTGTTCGAGCTCGTGGACGTTGAGGGCGAGCGTTATACGATGCTTTCCAAGGAGAATAGTGCGAGTTTTGCTGATAAAATGCGGGAGGTCATGCATCGTACGGAGGACCTCACATTCAGGTGGGCCCGCTGCTACAGCTCAGGTTCAACCTCAGAAACCGATTCATTGAGGTTTGCGCTTGGGGTTTTACCGGCCATATGTGTATTTCAGTAGATGCTTGCTGACCACGCCTTCTCGACTCTTTTGCCGCTGCACGACCCTTACACTATAAATGGTTGCTAGTTCCATCTTGAACACAGAACACCGACACGCCGTGTCGGACACTGTTGGGGCCTCGGCATCCCGGCGCGCTCGTTGACCAAGCTTCCAGCGGGCGGTGGCATAGCTATGCATCGGACGCTCTTGAAGTTCAGGTTCAACCGTGGTTGGAGCATGGCTCGATTAATACAATGATTCGGGATGAACAGTTCAGCGTGCGGACGTTAAAGCATTTCGGCTGTGTTGGCAGGGATGAAATGCAAATTTAAACCGCTGGTGCACTATAAATCATTGTCTCAGGCTGCCCGCGAGCAACGATTTGAATGGTTCTATGACAAGAGTCGCAATGTCGCCAGCTCCCTTGCTGTAGCCCAAAAAAACGTATCATAATTAAATACAGCCAGTAGGAGACAATTAAGGCTACCGTTGCGAAAAAATATAAATCGAGATTACAGTCGAGTCCACCACGTCACTCCATTGTTGGTGATGTGGTCCTCGATTTCGGTGAGATCGACATTAGTTGCATCCACGGAGGGCGTCGTCGTCGTAACGGCGATCCCGAAGTTGATCGCGACCTAGAATGTCAGGTTAGGGAGGTTGTTTTATGATGGGGCGATATTCTGTACCTGGGGGGTGGGCTTCGTAGTGTCGATTTTCGAGATCGCGTCGTCCCAGAATCCCATCATGGTGATCATTCCTGTCTCCAGGCGGCTGGAGAACTGGCGCATGACGCCCTGGATGAAGTTGGTGTATATGGTGGTGATGCCTCCGGGAACTGTGACGCCGGTCTGTTCAACGTCAGATCCAGGGGGTTTAAATGAGAGGGGCCAGCTGCGTACCGTCTGTGAGTAGGTCGTATACCAGGTGTTCCTTGAGGAAAAATAGGGATATAGTCAGAAGCTCTGATTGAAACCAATGCAACGACTCACCACTCTTGTTTCATGCAGTTTGATTGGCTTATGAATGATTCCCGAACTTGTGGATTTGTCATGTACGACGCGAGCCCGGCGGTCTGGAGATAACAAGTTAGCCTTGGTGGTGAAAGTTGATTCAATGATCTCACGGATCGCATGACGGAAAGCTTCTTCGTGAACGTGTACTTCTTCCAGGTCGCCTCTTTTGCTAGGCTATTTCCATGAATAGCGTTCGCCTTGGAATTATATTAGCGCGTGTATGAAACGATGTCCTCGCACACCTTCATTCCGTTAGCGACGGCCTCCAGCCATGGCATATACGGGTTGGTGCCGATCCGGCTGTTGAACGGTAAACAATGCAGCAAGTTTGGAACCAGCTGGATCTTGATGACGTTGTCGTTAAGCCAGGTGCAGAAGTTGTTGTTTACTGGCTGCCAGAGAGCTGTTTGCGTGGCCAGACTGCTCATGAAATCCGAAACTGCGGACGACTCGAAATTGTCCAAGCGTAAAGATGGACGAAATAGACTCACTGAGCTGGACTTCATAAATATGCTCGCGGCCGTAAGTGGTCGGTTTCGCACCGGGGGCAGGGAATTGGTGTATTGAGAATGTGGGATCGAGGCTGGTCGCAGTGGGATTTTGCAGATCGAACTGTCCCACAGGAATGCCGTTTGAGTAATATTCAGATGGGAGCGAGCGCCTACATATGTCAGGCCCAGGTTATTGTACGCTAAAGGCTTGAACCTATAAAAAGAGTCAAATCGAGTAGGATAAATCACGGGAACATGCTCGGACTTTATGCTGGGACATTGCTTCACCGCGACCTATCAAAGAATCAGGCTTGTTCCGGATATCGACATGGCAACATACCAGGATCCCGAAATCGGCTGCGGGGAACAGTGGTTAATGGAAAATTAAATGCCGTTGAACATGCTTACACCGTGTATTATTTGACGGGTCGTCGAGAAGGTGGAAATCCTCGAAATCATCATCAAGAGATCTCCTTGCCATAGCATCATCATCACTCTGATTCACTGTCATTCCGCATTAATATATGAAAGAGGGACCGCATAGAAGCTTACAATCTGAATAAGGATCATTGTCGGTACCGTCGGCTCCAATGTGGTCATTCACATCCGGGCAGTTCAAAAAACCAGGGAGGGACGGAATGGAGCCCCGTTTTTCGTGGTTTAGAGTGGAGTCGGAAGAACGAGGCATGATTGTCTTCGTCCCACGGGAATCCCTCTGCTCGATATAGGCAGGCCCGAACGAGGATGGCTGAATCTCAGCGAATGTGCCGCCGACAAGTTCGATTCTGTTTCCATCGATACTTCGGTCGTTTATCGTCGCCAGCTCTCCCTGGGACGAGAAACACTTGACAATATGTCAGACAGGGGAGATGTAGCATTGGAATAGTCATACTTGGCCAAAGAGCTCCTGTTCATTGGCATAGAACTCTATGGACAACGGTCCGGTTTCCCAGTAGAGAACACTTCCGGTGAGGCCACCGTCGCTGAGCACAATGGATTAGCATTCATCCCCGCTAGTTCATTCGCAAACCAGGACTCACATCCTCACTCCATAATCTGACCATCAGGAATTTACAATCAGTTGGGCCCATTTAGAAATAAAGAAAGTCTTCTTACATGCTCCTATACAGAATTGGGGAGCCTACAAGATGTGGTCAAATAGGGAGCAGATGTAACGCAAAAGACGCTCACAACAGCATTGGACACGGAACCATTTACCCTCACTCCTGCGTACAGATCGACATCCACGAAGGCCTGACCGGTTTATCTGTTGAGTTAAATCCACTGCGACGATTTGGTGTCGACGGACCTGGGCATCGATTACCGCGCCACCCAGGACACTCAACCCTAGTTGGATTGATGGAACAAGGTGGATGCTTAGATCGCCTGTGTAGCATCCGATGATTCAGCAGCGGCAGACTGGTATCAAATAATAAGACTTTCCCGTCAACTCGACATTGTATCCTACTCCGAGGTTAATTCCTTGCTTGAAGTCCGAAGGCGAGATGGAGGACGACATAAGGTCGGGATCGGTCTTTCCAAAGTTGAAGTCGACGGTTGGGAACGTGTATCCGAGGTTGGTTGTGAACGCCCTGTGCGGATACTTAGATCGTGGTGAAACCCAGAATGCATTGACGTACCCAGAAAGAGACAGCTCTCCAGTTACTACACCAAAGGTTATATGATGTTTTGTGAATGGTAGAATAAAGGAACTTGCTGTATCCACTCAAGACAAGAGTCGGCCCAATTGTCAACAGTCCCGGGCTAGGATCTAGATCAGCGAGGCTAGGAACTCCAAATTTTCTGACGCACTAGTATAGTCCAGGGAACCCGAATGAAGCAAACTGGATGGAAGACGAGTCATACTTCAACGACGCTTCACCTTTCAGTGTGAACGTGGCTTCAGCATTTGCATCGGCGGCTACGATCCATCAGGACAAATTAATCTGGTGAATGTCAAATTACGCACAAAAGTAAAGATATGCAGCTTGGACTAGAAACGAAACAGTTAGAACCAGACCACTCCGTAACGCGGCAGAACGGCCGGCATCGATGGCTGTTCTCGGCACACGCCATCGCTGATGCCGGCATACGTCGCGATCTCAGATTGGTTCGCTCACCTTCTGGAGGTACGACCGTTGCTTGAAGATAAAATCCGTAGCGGGTGTTAAGACCTGATTTTCCCACATCAATGTCGACACAAAGGGGAGACATCGATGAATGGAACGCACTGGCTGAACCGCTCAAGGAGACGTCTATCAAAGCCTCAAACTCCGGAGGACCTTTCAAGTTAAATGAGCGTTGAACGATAATTCAGAAAGTATTAGTATACCCGGGCATGAAACCTCTTTATGAAATATTGTCCACTGCGAGGAAGAATTAGTCTGAGGTACGACCGCAAATGAATCTATGAAATGCGCACTGTATCCGACCAATGGAAATTCCGAGAAACTGAAGTGTCCTTCTCCACCTGGGTCATCTTGGATAGCCAGTTTTTGAAAGTCCCCCACCAACGCTCATCAAGCCTGCGCTCCGCAAGCCTACAAGAAAGTGTAGCTCAGCTCCGATCACGTTGGTGCGAGAGAAACTTTTATATAACTTACCAGCGTTTACGCTCCGGGGGGGATTCAACGACCGTATCCCAATAATCAGGCATATCGGTGAGATCTGGGAGATAGTCAGACCGGCGGAATCTGGACCAATGATGGTGCCCTACCTGCGCGCATATAAATGGGACCATTCGCTGCAGGAATTGCGGCAAAATCTGTAAAGAGTCAGTCTGAGATCCCGTCCGTGGTGAACAACTTACTATAGTCGAACCTCAACAGATACACTGGCTCATCTGCTGGTTTCTTCGACTGATGATAAGAGGAGAGAATGTTTTGATCAAGGTGAAGATCAAGACCAGCGATCCGGGCGTATGGACCACGACCGCAGTTCTGCGGCATCTTGACGATGGTGTGCTCAGCACCTCCGATCATGACGTGCGAGCACCCGGAGTTCGACGAACCCTTGGAACAATACATAGGGACCTAACGAGGCTCGAGGTTAGCCTTTTCATGTGAGGTTTAATCGCACTTACAGATTGAGGCTTATCACTTGTTGGGTGGCACGACGTTATCACCCAGTTTGACCTGAGATCCAATGAAGAAACCGACGCGGAATTCGGGGAGTTGATGAAAACTTCCCCAAACGCGCTCTCGTTTTCCTCCTGGTCGTTCGGAAGTATACTGCTCGACCCAGACCCCGTCTTGCCCTCCTCGACACCTTCGTCCGGATCGAATTCTTCCTGGAACGTGAGGCTGCCTTCGGGGACGGTGTCAGGGAAGATATCATCGAACGGTATGGGCTCGGTATTTCGCCCTAAGAAACATCAGCTGTAGTTACAAGACCACATTTGATGGATTCAAGTACCGTCGACGTTGCAGCAATATGATCTTACACCAGATCCGGAGCAGGGTTGGTCAGCATCGCCCTGGATGTCCGTCGTTATGAGTACTTCCCCGAGCGGGCA
Source organism: Mycena vulgaris (assembly GCA_029204335.1). Lineage (NCBI taxonomy): Eukaryota > Fungi > Basidiomycota > Agaricomycetes > Agaricales > Mycenaceae > Mycena > Mycena vulgaris. The sequence goes on from JARGYA010000022.1 coordinate 252,196, forward strand.
AGCATTGTCTTGACCTAGATAAATAGCATACCGATGTCAAAGAGGGTCAGACGCGTGCGAGAAGTTGAGTACTGACACAATGGAGGAGAGCCATGCCACTCGCAATTGAGCGGGTTCAAAGGCACCGCGGGGTCGACGACACAGCAGAACGGCTTGACTTGATCATTACTACACGTCGGGGGACAGTTCACCGTGCTGTCTTGGCAGAAGTCTATGAGATCCATGTCTAATTCCCCCTTGACGACCGTGGTGAACAGTTGTTGAGGAGGGTCTGATCTGCAATTCACGGAGCCGTGGTCCGCACACTCTACCGGCGCGACCGTGAGCACCGCGCGTTGAAAAAAAAGGGGGGAAGGTTTACCAAAAAATGTACACCAGTCCTTGATTTTGAGGTCGGTGGAACAACAGAAAGCTTGGCTTCCTCCAGATTCGCAGGTCTGGCTTGTGAGCGCTTTCTCGCCGGGCTGACATACTGGATTGCAGGGCGTTGTGTCGCCTCCTCTCCCTGTCCGAAATGTGCACCATAAGCCCTGATACGACGGGCAGAGAGTTTAGGATGCGCACAGGTGCACGAGGACGGCGAGTTGCCTAGAAATCAACACTCAGTGAATACCAAAAAAATCGGATCAATGCGTGACGTACTGGAAGGACAGCAAATCAATCGATCACATCGCTCGCCAGGCGAAAGAGGGTCTTCCGGCGTCGTCCCCATTTTACTAGCGCAAACATCGCATTTGACCTCGCGAAAACCGGAGAATTTCCACTTACTTGAACCCAGGGCCGCATGAAGACACATTGCAGTCAGTTATAATGCACTTGTCGTTTTTCTCCGTGAGACCCCCGTTTGCAGCGTCTATGCCGGGATATAGCCCCTTGAGCGCGCTGTATTCCACGAGAAACTTCAGACGGGCCCATCGCGAGAGAAGTAATTGACGCAACGCACGTATAGCTGTCGTCATCCTGGTCCATGCTCCAGATCATGGAGCCCCCAATGCAGTGGTCGTTCGCGTAGTTCATCTTGACCGCAAAGGACTCGGCATCGTCGTAGCTGACCCATTGCTCCCTAGTGTACATAAGTAAGAGGAGACAAAATTCAGCGCAACGGGCAAGCTCTTACGAATCCCAAACGACGTATTTCACGCCGGCGTCCTCGTCGAACACGGGCAGAACAACCGACGCCGAGCTGCCCGAACTGACGCACTGCACCGAGGTCGGCGCGTCCCCGTTGCAGTGATCGACGGTCTGGTCGAGGATGGTCTGGATCTCGTTGTACATGAGGATCCCCGACTGCCCGCTGCACGGCCCTGCGTTGCCGCCGCTTTGCTATAGCACAACGTGACAGATCAGCGAAAGGCGGGGAGTCGCGGTGCATGAAGTGCGCTCACCCAGGTGCAGCCCGGCTCCGTGCAGTCGCTCGACGCGAGCGTGAACGAGCGTCCATAAAACCCGAAGCCCATGACCTGCGCCCATGGATGTCAGCAAAATTCCCGCGAGGGAGCTGAGTTGGTATGTACCATCTGCTTCGGGTCGACGCCGACGCGCCAGTAGAGCTTGAACGCCTCGTCGATCTCCGTAAGGTTCGTGTGCGCCCCGACGATCGGCCTGCCGGCGCGAATCAGCAGTGGCCCATGAATAGATAGAGAAAATGCGACTCACCCAATCCAGATGTCCTTGCCGTCCCAAAAGCCTAGAACGCAAATGAGTTAACCGCGGGGACGAATGATATCTGCTTTTTCTTTTACCGTGGAGGTCGTACGTCCTACATCCATTTCAATGAGCGTTCAACTTCAAGCGGAGGAAGAAGGCGGGAAAGTAGAAGGCGCACGTACATGACGTTCACCCAATCTGCATGCTCGAGCAGCCCCGGGAGGTCGAAATGCTGCAAATACCAGTACGACGACGGGGCGGTGCTGTCCCATCGCAAAATCAGCAGGTGAGGTTCAAGCGAAGGCAGGTGGCGCACAAGGTCAGCCCATAGCCGGGCCCGGAGAACGCTTTCTACAAAGAAAAAAAAAGGATGCGCCGTCAGCGGGGTGGTGTTGCGGGATGAAAGGGACGCACTTTGACCGCCGCCATGAAAGTGACGTAGTTTTTCGTGTCGGCGGGGACGCCCCCGCGGTCGTTGGCGGCCGGGTACTGTGGGGAAGGAAGGTCAGTGAGTTGTGAACCGGTGCGAAGAGGGGGGGGCCAGGTACCTCCCAGTCGACGTCGAGGCCCTGGAAAAAGATCCCATTTAGTTTAGCGGCGCATCAGGATTTCGGGAGGGGCAGGCGTACATCGAACCCGTAGGCTTCAAACACGCGAAGGACGGAAGAGATGAAGGTTTGCGTGTTGGCGGAGGATGCGGCCAGTTCGGAGAATATTCGAGACGTGGGCGGATCCTAGATGCGTGTGTGGCCGTCAGAGGATGAAGGGTGCGACTAAGCAGCAGCAGCCGGCATACGTTGAAAGTCCAGCCGCCGATGGAGAGGTAAACTTTGAGGGTGGGGTTGCGACTTTTGAGCGCTGTGGTGCGCTTCCAGAGATCCGTATCGCCCGCGGACATCTCGATGACGTTGAACGAGCTGCGGACCCATCAGCCAGTGCGGATGCGGATGCGGCGGGTCGACTCACTTGGATATCAACGCAAATGCAAAGTTGATGTGCGTGAGGGTTTCTGCAGAGATCTTCTCGGGAGAGTAGGCCATGCAGCCGCTGAACTTGAAGTCAGTTTTCAGGTAGGAAGCGAAGCGGGGAACTCACCGCGTCGCCGCCCAGGCCTCGTAGTAGCCGATTCGGCGGTTCAGTGCTGACTGTTGATTTGAACCTGGGTATAGTTAGACGGAAGGTGAAACCGAACCAGAAGACTTTTCCCCCTACCGCACGAATGGACCGGAGGGTCGTCACACCCTGACTGGCATCCATCACCGCAGAAGTCCTCTGTGTAATTTGTGAGCAAGGCTGCCGGCAGACAAAAAAACTGCATTACCTTTGGTACCGCAGAATCCGAACTTGCCACGAATCGATGATGAGGGACCGCTCGGGAACACAAACGCGGAAACTCACTTTGCTGCAGCACACGTTCTTGCCGAATCATTAGTGGTTGGAATTTCAATTGCGTCACCAAGAGGACTCACAAGCGGACAGGTGACATTTTGGGGCGGCGCGTCTTTCCCGCACTCTGCTTTGGCATCGCAGTTGCTGGTGCAGACATCGGCGCCGCAGAAATCGCTTCCGAAGCCGCAGAAACCGCTGCCGCCATTACAGCATGCTCCCTGAAAGGAGTCAAATCACGCAAGATAGAAACACATCGACGGACTCCTTACGTTTGAGCAGGGGATATCTGGGGTGCACGATCCGAGGGGGAGGCTCGTCGCATTTGTGGGTTGTTGAGCTTGGGAAAGAATGGGGAGAATAGCTAGAACTGGAGGCCAATAGTGAGTTGAGTTCAGCAGGTCAGGGAATGAACGGCGCCTCACAGATAGCTGAGACTAGCACAGGATGTACCCTCATCCTGAGTCGGGAAACAAGGAGTGTGGAAGTGCGAAATGGGACATGCCAAGGACCATAGATAAACGCAGTTTTGCGCTGACGAACGAGCTCTGACTTGAACCAGCTGCTTTCGTGAAAAAAATCCGTTCATCGGTCCATCTGCGATTGTCGTGTTTCGGTGATGGATCCTGGTCGAAGGGCTCGGCGCGCAGATCCTTCTCGTAACTGTCACAAGACACGTGGCTTACCTCCGGCCTCTCGCGAATAAATGTTAATTAAACAAGGCCTGAATATGTACTTCTCTGATAGGTTTGGAACCCTCACAACTGTACTCTTTGTACATTTCCTTCCGGAATTTTTCAAGCCTGATCTCGCCCAAAATCACGAAAACATGATGTTTGGAGAAAAGAAGAAATTCAGGAGTCGTTCAAGCTGTCCAGTAACCAAGGTTACGCTAGCCGCAAACAGCTTGTCTCGCCGTATCTAGCCGCGTTTGCGGAGGTTGGCGGCGGGTGAAGAGCGGGCATGACACAGCTCTTCCCCACGATGAAGGTGGATATGACTTGAAGGCGCCTATTTCTGCGACGATTCCGTTCTTCGCATCTGCTATACATGTCTTGGCAGGGGGTGAGAAGCACTAGCTGACGGAAGGCTGGTTGTAGAGTCTTCTCTGTGTTATGATCTAGCGAGTTCAAAATTGACTTGGCATTCACCCCCACTACTCATTCGCATCCACTACGCCCCCGCTCTGTCGAACATGAAATCTCTCCTCTTTATACTGGTGCTTCGAACTACGCAGCTCCTCTGCCGAGCTGAGGATTCTTTCCATCGCAAAATTCATGGGATACATGTGAGCCGCACATGTTGTGCATTCAGACCACACAACTGACGCGTATAGGGTGCTCACGATCAAGCGGCGCAAGCTCAGCGTCTTCAAGACTTGGCAGCGTTGGCGTCCAACTCCGCGTCCACTTTCCTTCCTAGTGCCTCTGCCTCCGTTTCGGCGGCGTCATCTTCGGCCACTGCTGGCGTCTCCACTACTCCGTTTGCCTCCGCGGCTGTTAGCTTCCAGATCTACACAAATGCTTTGCTCCCCACAAGCCCCGCTCCTCCTGCGGCGTGCGCTTCAGCACTGACGGCGAGTGTGGCTTGCAACAAGACCATTCAGCTGCTTGGGTGCGTGTTTCTTCACGAAGTTGGATCTACGTCCTCTAAACAGTAAACTCCAGATCCAATCCGTTTTATGACGGCCCGTCTCTCGCTGCCATGTGCAGCCCTAGCTGCACGAGCTCGTTGAATGCCTACCGCGCCAACGTCGTCACTGCGTGTGGCAAGTATCAGCTTCCAGGACCAAATAATGTTTCGTACGCACGTAGGTAGTCTCAGTCTGAATTCAACTTCCCGCATAACTAAGTGAGACCCTTATTTAAAGCGACACTGGCCGTAGACACGATCTCCGGCCCCTACGCGGTGCAGTGCAGGCAAGATCCGTGCGTTTGCCTCCGTTTTCTTCCATATGTTGCCTCGAACCGATTATCAATGCCTGCAGGACGACGAGCAAATTCTGCAACCAAGTCCTCTCCTCCTTCGGCCCAACCCCCGCGCAAGGGATCCTCGGCTACCCCTCGAATGAGCTCTGCACCCCGTGCATGCTCGGCACAATGAACGCCACTCTCTCCAACCCCCTCACATTCTACCCGGACTTCTACGCGGTCCTCCAATCGGCGCTAAAAACCTGCGGCTCGTGCGTCCTTATTTCCCGTTGATTTTTTTGCACACTGAGAACGGCGATCGGATTAGCGCCTTCACGCAATACAACGTGACCAAACCACCGACGGACACGGTCCTCTTCTCCCCGGGCCCCTCCACTGTGCCGGTCGGTGCGAACGAAACCGTGTCCTCGACGTGCGCGCTCACCGGGCGGACGGTCAAATTGACGGCCAAATCCACCTGCGCCCAGATCGCATCGCAATTCTCGGTGGGCTGGTACGATGTGCGTACCTATATATCTCCCCGCCCGCAAGAGGTGGTGCTTACACCTCACTGTTTGCCGCTAGATACTTGTAAACAACCCCTCGATACAAACTGCAAACTGCACTGCTGGAATGGCCTCCGGGACGAGCCTTTGTCTGCCGCAGGTGCGCACTTCGGCAGTGCGCAGACCTCCGTGGATGATTTTTCTTTTTCGGTTGGTAGACCTGTACCACGTACACCCCCACGGCAAATCAGACCTGCAAGGACATCGTGACCGCGGCGAATGTCATCCTGGAGCCCTCGAAGCAGCGCATTACCGTGACCCAGCTCGTCAGGTCCGCTGCGCTGCTCCTGCTCGGGCGCGCACACGCTGATGTTCCTCTTTAGCTTCAATCCCAGTCTGGAAGAAGGGTGTATTCATGTCGCGCGTCAATATGGATTGAGTCTGTGCATTAGGTACGCATCCGAGTTCATTTTCACCCGTGTCCAATCGCTGATAATTATGCGCGTAGCCCGCATGGAGGCTTCCCAAACGTGGGCGCCGTCGACAACGGGGCGCCGAAGCCCGTGCCCACGCCCACCGCTATAGTGTAAATGATTCTGGTTCATCTAGAGCGCGCGCAGGCTGACGAGATTTGATTCTTTAGCGCGCCTCCAGGGCAGACTCCCCCCGGAACTACGTCTAACTGCGGCGGGTGGTACTTTGTTGAAAAAGGGGTAGGAATAATAATATAATTTTCTCGTTCGACCGTTGATATTCTGACTGGTTCAAATGCAGGACTTTTGCACGAAAGTTGCTCTTAACAGTACGCGCTAATTGACGCACCAGGTCTCGATTAACACCTTCCTTACCTTAGACTCGGTTACTCTGGGTGATTTCGTGACGTTGAATCCTGAGGTAAATCACCGCAACTCGTGCGCTGCGTACTGTACAAGTATCTAACAAGTCCGCAGCTAAATTCGGAGTGCACCAACCTCTGGGCCGGGTACGTCATATAATTTTCAAGTCTGCATGGCGCTCACACACCCTGCCGCAGCTACTGGTATTGCGGTGCGTCCATTTTAAAATACAGCGCGCGGCTACTAAAATCACTGATTCCACAGTCGCCGCATTCCCTCCTCTCAATGCCGGCGGGCCGACAACCACGATCCCCAACGGAGTGGGCGTATTCACGGCGATCACGGTGTCCCTCCCGTCCGCGACGCCCGAGGCGCCGTTCCAGTTCCCCACGGGATACCTCCCGGCGCCCCCGAACCTGGCCTCCGGGTCCATCGAAACCGGTTGCGACTGGTATTATAACGTGACAGCGGGAGACAATTGTACGGGGGTCGAAACGACGTAAGTCTCTTCACTCCTTTAGGGGTCCTGATTTAATTACTTGTGTCGCACAGGTACGAAATCCCTACCACGAATTTTACTGCCTGGAACTTCGACCCGGTCGCGCCGTGCCCGAATTTAACGCCGGGCACGGCGGTCTGTGTGCTGGTCCTTAACGCGACCGCGACGCTGCCTCCCAGACCGAAGAACGCCGCGGCGGGCTCGGCGCCTTCCGTGCGTCGTGCTTTTTCCTCCTTCAATTTCGCTTCTGACCTCCCGCGTCTTCTGCATGTAGGGGTGTGCACGCTGGCACACCATCGTCACCGGTGACGGCTGCGCGAAGCTCGAGACGGATTTCGGCCTGACGCAGGCGCAGCTGTTCGCGCTCAACCCGGAGCTCGCGCCCGCGTGCACGAATCTCGCGCTGGGTGATGCGTACTGCGTGCGCGCCATCCCCACTGCGCTGCCGCCCTCTGGACCACCGGCGGATTTGAACCCTGGAAGCTGGGCCAAGTATGTATTTCTTCTCTTGAAACGGAAGCACGCTGAGATGTTTTCTTGAAGCTGCACGAGCTATTGTATGCGACAACTCTTTCCTAACCGTGTTGAGTTCATTTTCCGATTCCACAGATACCGTTATATCCGGCGATAATTGCAACGTGATCGACTCAAAGTGAGGAGATTTTCATATGTCGTGTAAATTTCCCGCTGATATCGTCCTCCATCGTCTAGATCCAACATATCTTTCAGCGACTTCCTGCACTGGAACCCTGAGGTCTCTAAAACATGCAACAGTACGCACCCGTTTCCCGCGTACGGTTCCTCCACTGACCACCCCAACAGATCTGAACCTCGCGGTGAGTTATCGAGCTCCGAGAAATAGGGGGGTTCATTGAATCCGCCTCCAAGAGTTATTGCGTCGGCGTGTCCGGCGGATGCCAATCAATATACACGGTCGTAAGTCAGGACTCGTGCAGCGTGATCGAGACGAAGACGGGGGTAAGCGATGCGCAGCTCCGGGCGCTGAACCCCTGGATCGACACGGCGTGCACCCTGCAAGTCGGGCAGAACTTGTGCATCAAGAACTCGAATGTCACCGTCCCGCCGCCGCCCACTGGCCCGCCCACCAATTTGAACCCAGGGAGCTGGTCCAAGTATGTCTGTCGCCCACTTGAATTGAAAGATATGCTGAGATAGTTCTTTCAGCTGCACGACCTACTGTATGCAACCATACAACACTCACCGTATGTTATTCACATAACTTCCCCCTCCCCTGCAGATAACGTTCAATCGGGCGACAATTGCAACGTGATCGACTCCAAGTGAGCAGATGCTGTTACGTCTCGTGTGATTTTCCCTCTGAATCCATGGTCCATCCTCCAGGTTCTCCATCTCCTTCAGCGACTTCATACACTGGAACCCCGAAGTGTCAAAGACATGCAACAGTACGCATCCGCTTCCAGCGTACGGTTCCCTCGCTGACCGCCCGGACAGATCTGAACCTCGCGGTGCGTTTTCGTACTTCTCTACCGATTGTCGTCTATTGAACCCGCCTTCAAGAGCTACTGCGTCGCCGCGCCGAGCGGATGTCAAGCGCTATACACGGTCGTGAGCGGGGATTCTTGCAGCGTGATCGAAAAGAAGACGGCCCTCAGCGATGCGCAACTCAGAGCCTTGAACCCGTGGATCGACACCGCGTGCACCCTGCAAATCGGACAGAACCTGTGCACCAAGAACACGAATGTCGCCCCGCCGCCGCCGGGGCCGCCCGCGAATTTGAACCCTGGGAGCTGGTCCAAGTGCGTTTCGTTCAAATGTCGTCGTGGTTCATTTCGGCGGGCTAACGTGTCGCGCTCGGTTTAGTTGTACCACATATTGTACGCTTCTCCGCCTTTCAGTCCGTGCTCAGCTCATGCCTGTGGCAATATGCAGATAACGTCCAGTCCGGGGACAACTGCAACATTATTGAGGCAAAGTGTGTATCTTTGATCGCGTCGTTCCGGCACACTCACCTAGGCATGCACGTCCAGGTTCAAAATCGGCTTCTCCGATATATTACGCTGGAACCCTGAAGTGTCCACGACATGCGGCAGTGCGCATTCCCTCCCGTCTCTTGCGAGTTTTACTCATCATCGGCCATATGTAGACCTGAACCTCGCGTCCTACTGCGTCCTCGGCTCGGGTGCCTGCAGCAAGCTCTACACCGTCGTTAGTGGGGACTCATGTGGCGCCGTTGAGACCAAGGTGAAGGTCACTGATGCGCTGCTGCGCTCGGAGAATAATTGGATCAATACTGCGTGCTCAAGTAAGTGTATTGTGCCACCTAGGAACGGAATCTCTGCTAACGCAGAGACCAGACATTCAAATCGGGCAAAATCTTTGCATTTAGGCACCTTGCTATTTAGTCTCTCCCCGGAGAGATACCATTCTTCCCTCGTTTGTAAAGCGTATTAGTATGCCTACTAATGTCATTGAAAATCGATTGTTGAGCGGGACCCACTTGACCTGCTCGTTCAAATAGCAGAGAATGGGAAGTATTGCTACTTTGCTGAAATACCGAGCAGAGATAACCTGCCTCATATTTATTTTCAGATTAATACTGGGAATGACGGAGATACATGCATAATGCATCCTGGTAACGGAGAAAACCTCCCCTATTGTCTTTCAATTGATTTATTCAGGAAATAGCTTCATTGCAGAAACAGTCCTCGCGCAATCCCAGCCACATTACTCATGTCAGGAGAAGGACGACCACACCTACCCCCCATGCGCTGTCCCCGGTGGTCTCCCACGGGTTCATTCATGGCAGGAACAGCGAGCCCCTGCATCACAAAAAGCAGGAGAATATTGCATATGTTTGCATAGCCTTATAAACCCGACAATCCGCTTAAATCAGTATAAAGTGCCACCAGCTTGGTCAGAGCTCACCAAGGCTTATATCTACTAATTTTCTGGTAATGCTCACCAAGCTGGTGGGGTTTACAAGGCTTTGTATTGCTCGGTATGGATTTGCAATGAAATGTGGTTTCTAGTGCTCCTTCTCAATTTCACAAAAACACGGCAAAGATATTTAAAAGATAGGATACAAAATCATATTGCACGCTACTACGACTCATATTTTTGTATGGCATGTATTAACTGAAAAGGACATGGAATAGCATATCCTGAGTAAACTATCTAAACATCAGACTAAGTCAGTGCATCACGATTCACTCGCATGCACGGAAACATACCTAATTCACAAGTTCAATACCTGGAAGAAGACTGTTGTCTGCACCCTTGTTGATGAGGAGCTGAGCCACGAGCTTATTTCCACTCAATGAGGCAGCCTGGAGTGCATTCCCATAATGTCCTCCCTGGGTATTCACATCTGCACCCTTGTCAATGAGGAGCTGGACCACGAGCTCATGCCCCTCTACTGAGGCAGCCTGCAGTGCATTCCCAAAATATCCTCCCTGGACATTCACATCTGCACCCTTGTCGATGAGGAGCTGAACCACGAGCTCATGTCCATTGAACGAGGCAGCCTGAAGTGCATTCCCAAAATCTCCTCCCTGGGCATTCACATCTGCACCCTTGTTGATGAGAAGCTGAACTATGATCTCATGTCCAAGGAATGAGGCAGCCTGCAGTGCATTCCCAAGATATCCTCCTTGGGCATTCACATCTGCACCCTTGTTGACGAGGAGCTGAACCACCTGCTCATTTCCACTTGATGAGGCAGCCTGCAGTGCATTCCCATAGTTTTCTCCCTTGGAATTCACATCTGCACCATTGTTGATGAGAAGCTGAACCACAAGCTCATGTCCATTGAACGAGGCAGCCTGCAGTGCATTCCCAGAACGTCCTCCCTGGGCATTCACATCTGCACCCTTGTCAATGAGGAACTGAACTACCTGCTCCTGTCCTTGGAATGAGGCAGCCTGCAGTGCATTCCCATAGTGTCCACTGTGTGCATTCACATCTGCACCCTTGTCGATGAGGAGCTGAACCACGAGCTCATGGCAATTCAACAAGGCAGCCTGCAGTGCATTCCCAGAATATCCTCCCTGGGCATTCACATCTGCACCCTTGTTGATGAGGAGCTGAACCACGAGCTCATGTCCATTTATCGAGGCAGCCTGCAGTGCATTCCCAAAAAAATGTCCTCCCTGGACATTCACATCTGCACCTTTGTCGATGAGGAGCTGAACCACAAGCTCATGTCCTCTGCATGAGGCAGCCTGCAATGCATTCCCATTCTCTCCTCCCTGGGCATTCACATCTGCACCTTTGTCGATGAGGAGCTGGACCACGAGCTCATGTCCATCTACTGAGGCAGCCTGCAGTGCATTCCCAAAATATCCTCCCTGGACATTCACATCTGCACCCTTGTTGATGAGAAGCTGAACTATGATCTCATGTCCATGGAATGAGGCAGCCTGCAGTGCATTCCCAAGATATCCTCCTTGGGCATTCACATCTGCACCCTTGTCAAGGAGGAGCTGAACTACACGCTCATGTCCTCTGTACGAGGCAGCCTGCAGTGCATTTCCATAGTGTCCTCCCTGGGCATTCACATCTGCACCCTTGTCGATGAGGAGCTGAACCATGATCTCATGTCCATTGAATGAAGCAGCCTGCAGTGCATTCCCAAAATATCCTCCCTGGACATTCACATCTGCCTCGTTGTCAAGGAGGAGCTGGACCACGAGCTGATGTTCATTCAACGAGGCAGCCTGCAGTGCATTCCCAAAATATCCTCCCTGGACATTCACATCTGCATCGTTGTCAAGGAGGAGCTGGACCACGAGCTGATGTTCATTCAACGAGGCAGCCTGCAGTGCATTCCCATAGTGTCCTCCCTGGGTATTCACATCTGCACCCTTGTCAATGAGGAGCTGAACCACGAGCTCATTTCCACTCGATGAGGCAGCCTGCAGTGCATTCCCAAAATATCCTCCCTGGGCATTCACATCCGCACCATTGTCAGTGAGCAGCTGAACCGTCTGACCATGGCCCCTATATGAGGCTGCATATAATGCCTGATCCTTAGCCTCAGTGGCTATCTTCGCTTGATTCAATAGGTCTGAAGCTATCGTTTCTAAGTTGCACGTTGCTGCTATCCACAAAGAACCAAAATAATCAGTCTCTTCTCCGAAACCTGCATCATAATCCCAGGGGGCCACACCCCACCGCCAGATATGAGAATCTTTCCATCTGCGGGCTTCAACAGTTAAGAAAAATATTATCTTGTTCTGCAGCTCCAGCTCAGGCTGCCCTTTAGCATGTAGGAGACAATATTGGGCATATTCAAGGAATGGGTGGTTAGAAATCAGATCCATCTCCTCATCCTCGGATTGTGGTAGATTTTCAAATTCCTTGAGGGACAGATATGTCAAACATGTGAACACAATTTTGGTTTGAGCCAATGGGAATTGATCTGACTGGATGTTGTCCAAGTAGCCCTGTGCAGTGTAATGAATGAGGCGGACCACAGACAGTGTTTCATCAACAATGATCAGGCCAGCACAAACAGATAAGATCATGCTTATGTCCAGAAGATTGTCAACATCCAGGAAAGTAGAGTCCTCTTCAATTGCTAATGCCTCCTGCAGTTCAGAGACAGACAGTGGCCGCTTTGCATTTGCAACCCAGGTTAGGGCTAGCAAGCCAAGTTCTCTGTCCTCTTCCCGCTGTCGCTTAATGCGGCCTATTGCCTCATCATAGGTCTGCTGCAAATCTGTTGGTAGATGTTGCAGAGCCTCTCTGACAGCTTTGATAGTATTCTTGGAAGCCAGAGATTCAATGTGAAGTTTTGCAAGCAGAAACCTGTCCACATCAAAAATTAAATATATATTGAAGTACCAAAAAAAAACTTACATTCCCTTGCAATTGGCAACAATTTTCGACTGGATGTCCTCCTGCAAATCTGGACGAGCTTTGATGTGTCTTGAAAGGCGAGGTGATTGTTCAATCTGTGTGCTCAGATATCTGTAGATATCATCATCTGTTGCCCGGATCTCCAAGATCTGAAACTCTGGAATGATAGAATCCAAACCAATGTGGGGCCGAGAGGTCATCATGATATTGACTTTCGGACCTAGTGTAGCCAGATATTGAATGAAAGGATGGCGGATGTCCTCCGGGTATTCATCCAGTGCATCAAGTATGAAATAAACCTTTGGATATTGGGTGATAGCAAGGTTCAATGCTTTGCGGAATTCATCGAGATGGGGCCGAGTTTTTCGTTCATAGTGGTAGTCATATAATGTGTCCACTGCAAGGGGTATGGATTTCCCCAACATGAGCTGTTTCCACAAAGCACCAAGAAGGTTCACAAGTGTCTGAGTCTGTGTTTCTTTGTGATTGAGATAGATGCAAGCCAGGCCAATGCCGTCCTTCCGAGCTTGGACCTCCAGATGATTGAATACCAGGGATCTATGGCACCCCATATTGTGAGCTATTTGGACTGTCTGAGAGTATGAATACACACGCGAGGACCGTCTTTCCAGCACCAGCTGTGTTTCAAACCAATCAACGGACAATCAGAACAATAGAGAATATCACCTACGCATTCCTGGGCACCACAGGGTTTTTCCGGACCCAGATTCCCAATCCTGAAACTGGGCATCTGCCAGGAGCCATTCACCAGTCCCAGGCTGTAAGGTGCTAAATACATCCACCTGCCGCTGCAGGAATTCCAATGGTGATATCCAATCAAAGATTGCTTGTCGCTTCTCAGCTTTTCAATGTTGAGTGTAGATTGAGATAATGAGGCAGAAACATACCACTAATGTGTTCTCTTTGTTGTTGGGCAGCATCCTTGACTGAAAGCAGGATATCTGTCCAGTGTCAGCATGGAGTCTCTTTGGTTAGGCAATATTTAGTACTCACCCGCCTGGTTAGACATCTGCTTTAGGCTCAAATTCCTGGCATAGAAGTATATGTACATAGACAAGCTGTAACATAATGTGAAAACATACCAGATACCCATGGTCAACCAGATGTTAATCAAGGCCTTGATGCGCTCCAGCTCTTCAAGATAGCCACCTGCTTCCTTCTTGCTCCAAAGAGCCCAAGTAATTTTCCTTGTGAATTTTGACATCTCATCGCGAGGGCCCAACTTCTTGGTGAATTCTTTCATTGTAGTCTCAAATATTGTCAAAGGGGCTGTCATTTGCTGAAAAGTCTCGCTGGATGGGTTTTCGACCAAACGCTTGAGGAGCTCCGCAAGAAGCGGCATGAGACCTTCCATCTCCACGAGTAGCTTCTGCTGCTCTTTCGGTGCATCCCGGAAGTCCTTTAGGTATTCACGGGCCTTCAGCGCTGTATCGACCAGCTGGATGATGTTAGCAACGGTGCCCAATGCTTCAGCCATGAGGAGGAAAAGGGAGAGAGGATAGCTGTAGAAGCCGCCGAAGTCAAAGATCGAGGCTGTACGGTCGACCATGTGGGCCGCAAGCCTCGGAACACGGCTGTTATTAAGCTATTCTACATTTTGTGGGCGTCTCTTGATTAAGATCATAGTAAACGACAGCCTCAATTTTCCACTTTGTGCTCCGACCATGTCATCCTAGCAAAGAGAGGCAATGATTACCCTGATTATCTCCCTCACCATTACGATTTCTTCTCCCAGATTATTAAAACAGAGTACATATTGATCAACGCACGGCTAGTACTTACATACAATAATAGTACGCGCGGATCTTTCCCCTGACAGCAACACATGGATCCCGCAGCACCGGTGCACGCCCGACGGCGAACTCCCTGTGACTAGGATAGGATGATAGACGTGTAAGCGGCTCAGCGAAGAAGGGAACGATGGAAGACGGCGCCCCCGACATCGACCAGAGCACGATGCGGCAGCATGGACCCCGCCTTCCCGTCTTTCGCACCCGATTCCATCCCGCGGACGCGGCGCCATGCAGGTCCTCGGTGCGAAGCTTTGCTGCACTGCCGCGTGGGCTCTAGAGTGCCACAGCGCCTAGTGCTGGTTACAGCTTTACGGCCACAGCACCGCCTATCGTCCCGCTCTCCAATCAGTTTCGACTCGGCGCCTCGCGGGGTCCCGGCACGAAGCGCCGGCAGCGGCTCGCCGCAATCCCACCGCTGCTGACTTGCGGGACTCTATCTTTAGCACAGCGCCCCCGCGGGCGCCAGTGCCTGCAACGTACCCGTGCTCGAGCGCGCATGACGCTGCTGCCGACGCTGCCCCCCGCGCTGCGCTGCGACGGTGCAGAACCAGCTGAACGACAGTATGGGTTTCCTGCCTGACCCGGGTGCGGTGCAGCCAGCGCAGAGAGGAGGGTACGAGGACGGGGAGGTAGATAGAATGGAAAGATTGTCAACGGAGAGGGGAAGGGTGCGAGGGAGGAAAGGGAACAACACCGGGCTAAAACGAATAGCGGAAAGAGAATGCATTTGGCGGTGCAAGACAGGCGAGGACGAGGAGGTCGAGTATAAATAAGTACGAGGATAGTAAAGGGCGGGAACGCACCCGCTTTCCCGACCTGTAACCCAAGCACGCATCAGTACCAAAGAGCAGAGGCCGGGGGTATGGCGGACCCACTCATCCCTGGGCTCTCATCACCATCGCCCTCGCGCTCGGATTCGGAGTTCGCGCGCAGCGTTGACCTCCGCCACCAGCCCGCACACGCGCCCATCGCAGGTTCTCTCGTCATTGCGGCCTCGGCCCACGCATACAGGCAGCAAGACGTCGTCGAGGTGCGCCCCGATCAAGGCGCAGGCTCTCGGATCGTCGGTCCCTGGCGCCTGGATACAACGTCGGCCCTGGCCCCCGCATGCCCGCACCGCCGCCGCCGTTGCTGAGGGTCCACCGGCGCATCTGGCGGTGTACGCGCCGCCAGAGCACTGCATGGTGAAGGAGGGCGCGCTCTTGCATAAGCGCACATTGTCGATCGAGCGCGCGCAGGTCCCTGCACGGCGCGTTAGCCGGCAGATTTCGCGGAGGGGGGAAACGAATGAGAGTTAAATGCGAGGGAAAGCGCAAACAGAGGGAACGGGAGAGGATGCGGATGGGTGGAATACGGTAGCGAGCGGGGGAAGACTCGGCGACGCGGAAGGGAGAGGGAACGGGAGGAAGTGGGTAGGAAGGGGTCCGAGAGGCACGGGGAGGAAGGGAGGAGTGAAGAAGGAGTAGGGCCTGAGAAGAGGACGCAGAAGGCGGAAGGGAATTTAGGGTGGAAGCTAGTAGAGGTGGGGTCGGGGGCGGGGGCGATGAAGCAGGGAGTGGAATAAAAGCGACCCGTACGGCCCCTGTAAAAACACGCGCGCATCGGTGAAGGAACGAAGAGCAGCGGAGAGAGGGAGAGAAGGCACACCTGCATTCCCTCGTCGGGTCGTGCGCACGCAGCACGTTGAGGAGGCGCTCCACGCGTGGGCACTCGACGCTCGGCGGCATCACACCGACGCTCTCTCCGCGGTGTATCTTTCTTGATTTCGGACTCGGTCATCGCAGCTGACGAGCGCACGGGCGGCGGAAGACTTGAACGATACCGTCCAGTCAAGGCCCAGATCTTCGCGGCGCCTCGCTGACGTACACTGACCCACCTCCTGCGCGGCGGACTGCCGTTGCAATTTGCTGAGGTGCGGGCTTCGGTGTCGGTGCTGAGGCTGCGTTAAGTTTGGCCCAGGTTCCAAAATAAATATCTGAAGTCACTTCTTATTGAGAAGACGTCCACTGCCAGTGAACACCAAATTCCAAATTCGGTCGTCGATGATTCCAAGATCGCTGGATACGGACTGCCACGCACTCATACAGCGGGCGCAACACCGCGATGTGGCGTACCATGCTCCGCGATCCTCGTTCTTCGTCAAGGGCGTGCAACAGCGTGTAACTCGCGTCGTGGAGGAGGAGGCCGCTGAACAAGAGGTCTCAGATCAGGCGGATCAGCACACAACTGATCTCGCGTGGCAGGTTGATCGACAGGTCACGGGATTTCCCAATTCGGTTACCTCCACAACAAAAACGCGTATATATTCAACTGTGGTCAAGGATACAGCGTAGAAAATACAACCGATTTTAATTAACTACATTTGTCCTGCTGAGCATAATACGACTCAATTTGGCTGCTTAAGAAGGGGATAAATCAAGCCTCGGCGTCTTGGATGCACGCCGAGTTGGAGTTTTGTTCGCGTTCTCCTTCGCCTGACGGCTCGGTGTGTTTTGTATCCAGGAAGCGGGGCGCTTTTGGCCCTTGGAACGATTCCGACTTGGCGTCGAAGGTATGGCGGGAGTCGACGGGGTATCAAGTAACTGCGGTCCGAGTTCGAGCAATTTAAGAAAGGTTTTGAGACCGTCAGAAGAAGCTCAGAAGGGTCGGGAGTAGCAGTAGAGACCACTCCCCGCAGCAGAGATGCAACGACGCGTCCATACATGAGATGTACGCAATGGAATGGATGAGACGCGCTGATGTGGTGCTTATTATTGTTTGTTGTGGGTGGGTACATCACGTGTGTTGATCTGTGTGCTGATCCGCCCGATCTGAGACCTCTTGCCGCTGAAGTCGTTTAACTAGCCGAAGGCAGTGTTCAAGATGATCACGTGGCTCAGCTAAGCTTGCTCCCAACCGCCATGCGCGCTGGCAACTCGCTGCCCCTCGACGACGATACAGTCTATCGAATCTTCACATTGCACCCAAACTTCGAGACCCTCGACGCGCTGCGTGGCGTCTGCAAAGCTCTCCATGCGGTGTTTAGCACGCATCCAAACTCGACTCGACCGCCGTCGCCAACAATTCGGTGGGCCCGCGTTGCCCGAGACCTCCCGAGACACTCACGTATCTTCGGTATCAACGGCGTGACGTGTCCCCCGATAGTCCCGAATTCTCTCGAGTAACTGGGCCCTATCTCATCAGTGTGCGGGAGAAGGCTCCGCTGGCGAGCAACGCCGCGGTCGTTCATAACCTGGAGGCGATCTTCAGCCGAGATTTTTTCTTTCCGTCATATCTGCATTTGCAGGTACAAAGACCGGAACTCGAAAACGAGCGTTCTCGCCGCATAAGAAGCCTTCGGCTTCGAGCGCGCCATGCACCGTGTCATGACCTACACAAAACGCTTCAGTGTCTGCGATTACACCGAGGAAGAGGCCTAAAGAGTCGCCCAGCTCTCGCAGGACGTTCACAAGATCTGCGACGAGCGCATCGCAATGCTGTCCGAATATCCCACCCGGACCTGCGTGAAATTCACAGCGTCGTGATTTTTTTACGGCAGCTCATCGACTAGGTTCTCCAAGACGATGCCAGAAGTAAGCCTCGACGTTTCTTAATTCCATTTCCCGCAAGTGATTCGAAGACAGCCGTCCTCGAGGACCTGGACTAGTGCTATGATATCTGCATCGCCGTCGGGCCCGCGCTCGTCCTCGCGACTCACGAGAGGCACGATATCGATCTGATGGACCAACTCTGCCCGACTACGAGGATATACCGCTGTTCACCGGCTTCTTTTCGAGCCCTCTCGCCCAGATTTGGGAGTCTCGCGAAGCTGAACCCCCGCCGGAGGACTGTACGCATCTGAGCTCCATCCTGGACGTCGTCCCGGACGGCCTTGATTCATGTACCGATATTCATTTGACCGTCAGCACAACCACTCAGACTCTCCAGGCCAGCAATGCACGATGCCGGCCATATATCCGCGAGTGAGTTACCAATGGAGGCCCATCCCATCATGCAGATATGAATCTCATCCCCGTCACGCAATATGGGAGCACATCAGTTTGAATCAAGACCCGTCGTCGCTGCTCCCCGGAAAGCTCCAGCTCAATAGCATCAAGACCGATGCAATGAGCTCATTTTCCGGCCCGCGCGACGACTGGCCGGCGGCGATTAACTCCCTCATTGGTGATATTTACCGTCGCGTCGAGCGCCAACCCTGCGAGAACTGCCTGATAATGCTCATGAAAGCGCATCTGCATCTGTGGTTATTATGGAGGAAGATGAAGGGTGAGTTTGGGTATCGGATGTTTCGTCGGGTGCTGATGAAATTGTGCTAGGAGATGGGTGGTGGCGCCGGGGGACTGTTGTTGCGTTTAGCCACCGGTGCGTAAATAAGGGCATAGATAACTAACTCGAAACAGGTATGGCTACAATTGCAACACACAGGTGCGGAACACATATCATGTCATGACCAAGAATGTGCGTGCATGCGCTGGTCCATAGTTGTAGAAACTCACTCCTCGTAGCATCTGTGCGCACCCGCGAAATAGAGCCCCGTCCATCGGATGACTTGGTCGGCCAGGATCCCAATCTCTCCTGTTCTCTTGGGCTCAGATCCGCGTCGGAGCATTACCTTTATCTTTGTAACAAGTCTACGCCCTGTTGAATCGGAGGAGAACCAGTATCAGTATCACTCTTTACTTGTACGCCGATTGTGGGCAATATGAAAAAGAGAAGAATCAAGTATAATCCAGTAAAATCTGCGTCCGATGACTAAAACCAAGGTACGAGGAGATGGAGCGGAATAATAGGTACAGAGGAAGACAGGGAATAAATAAGAATAAGGATAACACGGGGAACGGGAGGGTCTCATGATCAGTACACAAGATTCCATTCGCGCATAAAGGTCTCCTGGTCGAAGGGAGATTGGAGAGGATACGATGCGGTGTCGTCGGTTGGAGACCGACGCCTCATTGAGCGACGGCTCGGCAAAGTATATCGCTGCAGGTGCGTCGGTCTCGGGCACAAATAACTGGAGGTTCTCCGCGAGGTACGCCTCCTGGGGAGTCAGATCCCATATCCAGGCCTCATCTGCGCTTCCCGGCGATGGGGGGTTGACGACTCCGTGGAGGAGCACGGGGAAGGGGCGTAGGGATAGAAGGAGTCGTCGGGCGTCGCGGGGGGTGGGTAAGACGTGAAGGTATCATCCGGCGACGAGAGGAAAGGGAGGTCCATGGACGGTGCGGGGGATGAAGCGGCTCATGCGCTGGTGGATTGCTCGGAGGCGGGACGCGAAGGGGCGCAAGAGGACCCTTGCTCGAGGATGTGAGGGGCGGGGATGGACGCGGCCTTAGCTTTTCTCTTGGGTGGCACGCTCTCAGCGCCGAATGGGTGCATGGGCAAGCGCGTGCCTGTAGAGGCGGGATGGGTCCGCAGCGCAGTAGGTGCAGTCGGAACAGATGTGCGGCTTCAGGCCAGTACTGCAGGGAATATGTTAGCGGTCATGAACATGAGGAGGCAGATGAGCGACGTATTGCTTGGCGTTGTAGTGTGTGATGATGTTTGACTTCTGGAGAGTCTTGTGCTTGCAACCGTCCTCCGGGCAGCTGTACATTCTGCAAGAGATTGTCAGAAACAGAAGCTAAGCCTAGACGTGCACTTACAGTTTCGCTTTTTCCTCTGGCAGCATGTGCCGAGGCACATGGCGCTTGAGGTCCCTCTGACGGGCGAAGCTCCACGTGCACTCGAGGTCGGGGCAGCGGCGGGAACGGAGGGATCTTTCCACCCTGAAACAGATGGTGTCAGTGCAAGCATCAACTGAGATGGTAATGGCTCACAGTGGGACGCTTCTGAGACCGAGTGGAGAAGGTACGAGGACCGCGAGGCATTATATAAACGTGGCGGGTAAGTGGTGGACGAGCGGGCGAAGGTGGGCTCCGAAGCGTAGAGATCCATGGACACCCGGCCCCGCTTTATACGATTCCATCGCTTACGAGGCCCAAAATCTACCATACGAGCCCAGAAAACACCTTTGATGGAAATTCTTCCCGTGTGTGACACGGGTGAGTGGCACTCTGCCCCGCGCAACAAAGAGTTTGTCCCGGAATGAAAGTTCGCTTGGACCGTTATTGTTGTGATGACTGTGCCCCACCACGGCCCGCGTGGTGGTTACCGGATATTCGAGGGACAAGTACAGACACCCGGGGATTAGTGAGCAGCATTGCCAGGGAAGTCTATGGTGCGTTAGAGCCAATGAGAGGGAAAGTCAGGGTGGAATCGATCTGGATGAGACTTGCTTCAACAAAAGGGCAGAGTGGGCTATTCGGGAATAAGAGCGCCGTTTGTATCAGGGATCTTCAAAGTTCAAGGATCTCCAGCAATGCTGTCGGTCTTCGCTTCCAGTTGTCGACGAAGTGGAAAGCAAAGGTGAGTCGCGTCAATCGGGCCGCTGGATCGGATCATCGGAGTCTGAATACCAACCATACGAACTTCACCATGCGAACTTCCGAACTCACGACTAGTAACCTCACTCTTCGAGTAAAATCAAGGGAAATCAAATAAGCGGGTGTTGAGATATTGTTATTAACCTAAGAGATCATGAAAGATCTGGTTGAATGTAATTGGGGAGTAATTATTTCCGAGTCGGCGCACACAAATGCTACAGGGCACATCAAGTACGTGGATGAAATTCCTGAGGTACATTCACACTTTGGGTGGTGGCATGATACGCGTCGCGCAGCTGCATTGCGCAGTTGTAGCCGTAGCTGCGAACAGATTTAATTCTCAAATCGGTACGGTGGGTTACAGCGTACCAGCAATCTTCTGACGGAATCCATCCAGCTTTACATTGAACGCATAAGCAAATCAAAACGACTCCCAGAGAAGGAACCGCACCTTTTACCTTCTTCGCAAGCAGCCACAGATGCAGATGGGCCGTGAGTATTTTCTGCAAACAACCCTCGCAAAGCGCGTCATCTTCCTCCCACTCTCCGAAGCCCGGCTGTCGTTCCACCTGAAGGAAAACTTCCTCGATCAGTGCACTGATGGCCTCGGGGAACTCCTCCGGTGTGCCGAGGAACGCGTTCATTGGGCCGGTCTCGAGGTGGTTGGAATGGAGTTTCCCCGGCAAGAGCGACGGTGGGTTGAGGTTGAAGTGTTCCCAAGCTGGGAGTGATCGTCAGTATCTACCATTAAAAGCAAAATTAATAATGTACTGGCGGGGGTCCAGAGCCGCCGCGTTTCAGTCTTATCGCATTGCTTGCCTGGAAAGGGAATTTAATATTCGGGTGGAATCTGCATGAAAAATACACACAGGTGTCGCGTATCCCACGGACCTCCTCCAATATGGAGCTCAGGTTCGCGGATCCCTCCGCTGGAGGTGATACTGAGCGGGACTCCCAAATCAGTGCGAGCGGGTCTGTGAAGAAGCCGGCAAAGAGCGGGATATCGGAGTCGGAGTCGTACAGAGGACACTTCTCGTCCATCGGGTCCATGCTGCGCGCTTCGTGGGTCTCGAGCACGAGCTCAGGTCCAGCGGCAATGCAGATATCGTACGTCTGGTTCGCATCTTCATGGTCCCCTATCCCTCAATCGTCATGGCATGAGAAATGCGCTACGGATAGGAACTGACTATTGGCTTCATCTTGGAGGACCCAGTCGACGACCTGCCTCAGGAATAGCACGAGGGCGTGAGTTTCGCGCAAATCATCGGTGGGGTATTTGCTAAGCACGGCGAGGCGCTGCGCGCAAATCTTCTGGAAGGCTGGCGAGTCGTCCCCTATCAGATTGACGTCGGCCTCTTCATACGCGCAGGCAGTGAACTAGGTGGTCTACATCATCACCCTATACATGGCACGCCGGAAGCGGAAGGCCTCCTGCGGCGCCAGGACACTGGTGGGTGACTTCCGGTCCTTGTACCTGCGGACAATTGAATATTTATAGGAGAAAGCAGTAAAGGGATAATAATTACCATTTGCTAAAGAGGATCTCCAGTCAATGAACGATGGCGGCGTTCCGCCGAAGCCCCGCCTTCTCCGCTGCAGCTACAACCGTCCTGCCGGAATCGATGTCACCAGGCGCCGGAGAGGCAGCTTCGTCGGCGACCTCGTCCTGAGCCTCGTCTGATGGGGTATATCGCAGCCGTTCTAGTGCACGAGGCAGCGCAGGGCCAATGAAGGTGCGAGCCACGGCGGTGGTAATGGAATCTGACTGTCCGGTGAACACTGCACGCAGCGATTTGCAGACGAGAGTCACGGCGTCAAGAGTCTCGAAGTCGGGACAGAGGGCGAAGATTAGTAGAACGACATCGTCGTCGAGGGGTAGAGAGTTTCGTTTACGCATGAGAGTAGAAAGCAACCAGTGATCGCTTGCCTTGTCGCAACACGACATCATTGATTCAATGATTGATCTCGACGACGTCTTTCTTCTTGGCAACGACTTCCGTCTTCTTCCTTCTGTTTCACGGAGCTGCCACGGACCGAGGCTCTGCCCACCGCAGCATAGAGTCGGTGGACACCTGGAAAGTGATCCGGGTGAACATTACTCTCTTATAAACAGACGCTACAACAATATTCACTCGTACCTCGCCATAGGTGATCATGGGGTTAGTAAAAGTTAACCTGCATTGGCCGACAAGGTAAGCGCGAATCATATTCTCCGGACTACTTAATCCTCCCCCCAAGTTCACATTACTGGTGAGGTGGAAGCTGACCTTGCCCACAACTCCTCTCCTCCAGAGGTATTCGGCTTTTTGGACGGCCGATCTCAAACGCTTGACTGTCGTCCTTCAGCTGTACAATCCAAATGGGAAAGACCGTGCGACCCGCAAGATATTTCTCGTAGACAATCGTCTGTGTGCGCTAGATCTGTGGACACCAGGGCACGGTATATCCAACGTTCTCTCGTGCGCATTCAATTACTTACTTGGGATGTCATACTATCAGCGGACGACGAGATGCTCCAAGATCGCGAACTCCGGTGGGTCTAGTAGTATGAAATTTCCTCCAGAGTCGGAGCTAACATCACACAGTACCTACCAAGGATTCGTGCTTCACATCGCGGATATCGTTTGAGCGGATCGAGGCCTATGTACCGCCAGTGGATGGTTCAAGCACACCCGGACGGGAGCGTCCCAGTCATCATGCTAATCGGTAATAAACCCGATAGGGAATATGAGAAGTTGCGACTAGCGAAGGAGGTTGAATCAGGAGCGGCCACCCCTGGGGAACGAAAGACGAAAAAGAAGAAATGTGTAGTCTTTAACTGGAGATTTCTGTTACTGTCCGTCGCGCAGAATTGATTCCAGTCGGCTGCCGTTTCTTCGCAGTCTATACACAGACGTCTGGCTGAACAGAGTAGCTGCTACCGATGGGTAAGGACAGCAACTCTCATTGGAATCTGTCGCAAGTAAATTCAGGTTCCTTCATTTTATTATACATCGACGCCAAGCATTTACTTAAAATCTCTGGCTACCGTTCGCGTACGTCAAGTTCGGCATGTTGTGCACCTGATACGCCTCCGGAGCAGGGTCCCTGAACGGATCGACCGCCGAGGCGTCCTTCTCCGGGATTCCGTCCTCGAGCGAGTACGCCTTGACGGGTGGGACCGACTGGCGGCGCCCGGTGATGAGGCGGATGAACGTGAGGTTCATGAACCAGGTGCTCGCGGTCGGCACCATTTGGATCACCTGCAGGAGGGGCGGAAGGATGACGAATAGAGCCAAGATCTAGGGGGCCGTGTGAGTGGACGAAGAAATGAATGGTGGGTGATGAACCTGGCCGAACGAGGAAGAGAAGATGTTGTCGGGGGTGTTGAGGGTCCGGACTTCATTGACGATGATCCAGTACAGCATGGGGATGAAGAAGACGCCACAGAAGTGCAGGAGCGGGTACTGCACAGCCAGAACATCCCTGACGCCCGAGGTTTGAGAACTAGGAGAGCCAACAGCGCGAATGGACGTACCACATGACCCAAATCTTCCATCTGTTGTTCTGCACCTGGTACTGCTTGGCGAGTACGTGCCGCTGCTTGACGACGCCGTACACGAAGCTCCCTAGGACGATGAAGAATGGCGCCAATACCACGAGCAGGACGCCGACGATGGAGGCGTCCACGCCGGGAGTAGTCGTGAGTTCAACTACTATGACGGCCACGCCAGCGTAGGGGATGAACAGGAGGTTCATCATTATCACGCGGGCGGTCTTGTAGGAGCTGTCCAGCTCGCAGGGGCTGGCGGCGAAATGGTCTCCGTCTGCGGCGCTGGTGAAGATGACGAGGGAAAGAGAGATGATACCGAAGGCGATAACGAGGAGCCGCGGGATGAGATGTTCGCGCCGGTGTGATAGGATGTTGTCCAGGCGGTGAGTCCTCCCGCAGAAGCCGAGGATCGCGTAGACCACGAGGGTCGAGGACTGGTGGGAGGTGAGATGGACGCGCGGATGAGTGGAAGAATGGGCGCACCAGAGGAGACATGACGAGGAAGACTGTCATTCCCGAGTGGAAACGGGACATATTACCGTCACCGATTGTGATGATGGCGCTGATGAGCAGCGAGTAGACCGTGAGGAGCTGGGTCCACACGGCCGTCGACGACTCTGCGGGCGAATACATCAGGACGATCCCAAGCAGCAGATTGGCCATGTAAGCTAAAGCCAGGTGCCTGTCAGCAGATGTACGCCAGCATGCTGAAGGGGACTACCTGAGAACCGCACAAGGATACCAGATACATCAGAGTTCGGGCAACGTTGCCAGTTGAACCCTCCGACCCCACATTGAGCTCTGGAAAATGGTTCAGTATTGATTACACAAGGCCCTGGAGGCAATTGACGTACAGAGTGATCTGGTCGGGCTAGACACAACAATTGAGTAGCTGATTTGTGTGGAGCGGAATGGACATACCCTCAGGCACACAGCACTAATGTAGTCGGGAAACGATTCATCGTACATGCTCAATGGCGTTTCGAATGTGAAGTTTATTGGGCGGCTGATGAACAGCTGGATGTTGTCGAGGTCGATTCCTTGAATGGGATGACCAGCCGCGGCACAAGCATTCTGAAAGTCTAGGAAAGACTTAGCGCTGGAGGCATAGAGTTGCACGTATGACTCACACCCGAAATTTTTCTTCTCGTTGAACGTATTCATTGCCAGCTGCTTCTTGTCCCCCGCATACGGCAGTCGGCATCTGGAGCAAGCCTCTTGTGCGACAGAGTATGCGTCAGTGCATCCACACGGCACACCACTGAGTCCCTCAACGCCTGCACACGTCTGCACACAACGGCATCAGCCTTTTCCTCCGTTGACTGGTGGCACGTACGACGTTGAGAACGGCGTCAGGCTGCGCGCATTCCGACGCACAACGTTCCTGGGATGAACTTTTGGAGACGCTCGTGGAATTGAGGTCCAGGTCTACACGAGGGTAGAGCGCGACTGCAGACCGGCTCGCCAGAGAAGACGCCGAAACTGAAGGAGAAACCGGCCTTTAGTAAACCCCAGAGCGCAGGCGAGGGCGGGTAGGATAACGCACCAAATGAGAGGATCGTGAAGAGAGAAAGAACAGACGCGGAGAAGCCTAGCTTGACCATTGTGAAAGGAAGAGGGACGAACGTTTGAAAACCGAAAAGGCCAAAAAAAAAGAAAGAGTGCGGAAAGCCTGCCTCGCAGGAGCAAAAAGAGGAAGAAGAGAGAGAGGGGGAAGAATGCGCAAGGCATCTTATCCCTGTCTATATAAGCCGGTCGAGCCCCGGCTGCCCTCGTGTATCTAGTGCGAGGTGAATCAATGATTGGCGATCTCGGTTGGCGGTGGCGATAACAAACTGGACCAACCGCACGTTGTCGCATATGACTGTGAGTCAGTGTCTGTCATCGCCATCAAGTCCCATGTTTCGAAGCGGAAACGGTGGAATGGTGAGAGAGAGAAAAAAAGAGAAATAACGGTGAGGGGCCAGCGAGCCAGTAATTTCATTTGGAGATACGGAATGAGAATCCACTGAAGTTGTGGACATACGCGCTACATTGCAACAAGTCTTGCAAGGTTTGGAGCAAGCACGCCAAGCCAAAGTTGAGGATCGCCAAGGCTCACGGTAGGAGATCTTTGATCGGGAGGCCATCTTTTTTCTCTCGCTTACAAGTTCGCTTGGGAACCGGAAACTATTGGGAAGCGAACCGCTGTTGCGGCAGGTTGCAGCACGGAAGACAGGGACGGAGAGAGGAGCAGGGTGGGCTTGAGATCCCCGCTACCTTTAGGTAAGGGTTTTACGGCGCCCTAAATTCACGTCCTGCAGTAAATCACATTTTTGTCATTTCTTTTTGTGTAAGCTGTGTTTCCGCCCATTCCGCTCCTGCAAAAATCTATTCCTGTTGGTCATCGTTCCCTCGTAAGTGTCCGTGATCCCGGACGTTTGTGCGTGCGTGCTCTCGATCCGATGTGTCGTGGCTTGTGCTTTCTTCTGCTGTGCTCCCGGGCCCTCACCAACCATGGCTCCCTCTGCTATCTTCTGCAACCTGACTCTATCGAAGACTTCCAGCTCCGACCACGAAAAGTCTGCATTGACTTTGGAATGGGCTTTAGCCTCCGGCATCAAAACATCTGCGTCCGCTGCCTCTGGGGCTTTTGTCAATACCTTGCGACGACGCTGCGTGCACAACGAATGTTTGGCTTGCTGTCCAAGCCTTTCTCCCCTTTGATCTCGTTCTGGGTGGCGATTGGCCTCTTTTCTGCCGTGATTCTCTTCCGAACTCTCGCTGTGTGCTGTCATCTGGAATCCTCGATCTCCGTCAAACCCCCAGTATGCTTGTTGCCTCCATTTTCTCTAATTTTCTGGCCTTCTTCCAGAAGCCACTCGCGGGATGACTGCGCAATTGACAGTGATCTTGTATCCCCCGACGGTACGTCTCCCTTCGGCCACGTCTCAATTTCTCTCTTAACTTCCATGCAGAAATGCCAAAACATATACTTTCAGGGTTTTGTACTCAGTTTTCTAATTCCCATCCTCCCTCTGGTTTTCCACATGATTTATCCGTGCCTGATTGTGTAGATGTCTGCAATGAATGGCGTATAATAATATTAATCTTGACCTACAAGTTCACATTCTCACCGCAATTCATAGAAGCAATACTTCTCCTAATACAATGTGGTGTATCCTTACTACATTGAGCATTGAACATGACCGATCTGACCCTGTTCGCACCCTGCGCAAAAGAAATCCGGGAATACAGTGTCAGTTTACGAAAAGGCAAGCGGGTTGAAGGTGAAAAACAGGAGAAAATTGGCGAAATCACTCGGTTCAATGAGGAACTTCAAAAATTCGTGAAGCGTGGCCTCAACTCATCCTTCAATCATACTTCCTTTGAAGCTTTAACAACGTTCACGTGCGCTTCGTGCGTGGAAGCAGTCCCTTTTAAATCCCACTGCTCCCTTGCCATGGACGGATTCGACACTGAAATTCTCAAGCGGCCCGATATCTCGGTCAATGATGAACTGGTTCTCAACCGCTGCAAGGGACTTCATCCTGATGGTGTGCCTTCAGCGATGCCTTTCCATGATGGTCCGCTGAAAGATCTTCTCCTCGATCCTGATGGTGTTTCGTTTCCAGCACTTGTCACGGTGACTCGGACGGTTCGGGCTCCAGCGGCGACTGTTATCGTGCTTACCGATGTAGTTATCCCAAGGGAGGAGCCCGCGCTGCCACTGTTGTTAAACGGTGCTCCTACGACAGCGTTGCAAGGTGCTTGATTTCTCTCTACGATGTGTGTTACCAATCACCGTGCAGACAAACTACGGCCTGAGCAATACGTCACAACGTGGCCAAGCCCTGGACTTAGCTGCCTCATTGATCGACTCTCATCAATGCCGCGAATAACAACTGGTTCGAGTCTAGGCGAGCCACAGCGAGATACAACTCCACAGACAGGTAACAGCTGACTAATGATGACTTCTGATTTCATCCGTTATCCTGGCCCACGAGAGTCTGAAAAAAGGCAACTCTGAATACGGGAGCATGCCGTCCTGGGGACCCAAGTCAAACGGACGGAAACTGGGACATATTGCACTATGTGGCGCTCTTTCAACGGCTTTCCAACTCCATTTGGCATAGTAAGCTTATACTGGTTTGGGCTAAGCGACTTGCTCCGTACGCGCTCGCCGCTCGGTAGGTAGGTAGGTAGCTGTAGGTAGGCTTAGGTAGGTAGCATTACATAGCCGGAAAAACGGCCTTGACTTTATAAACATTTATAATCAACGGCTGGCATCCGGTAAGCATCCGGTAAGCAGAATTGCGAGTTATATACCCGGAACTGGAATGGTCGCTGGCGGCCGCCGATGGCCACCAGGCGTTATCGGCGGTCATCGGTGGACGGTGTAAGGCCCCCGGTCACTACCCAATAGGTCGGTCCGGGATAAGGTAAATCAAGGTCCAAAAATTTGGTGTTTTGGGTCCGTGGTGTGAGGTAAATCAACCCCGACCGGCGGTCGGTGGGTCCGGCGTAAGGTAAATCGCGCGCAGCGCGAGATTTTTTTTGGACCCAAGTGCCTGCTCAGCTGATTTTGCTCGACTTTGTGGAAGGTGCAGCCGCCCGAAAAAACCGCCCGCAGTGGGGCGGAAGCCAACCAAAGCGGCGGACAAAAAAATTATTCGGTCCGCCGTAAGGTAAATCGGCGCCCAAGAGCCCAAAAATCGTAAGGTAAATCAACGAGATTTTAGGCGGACCGACCTATTGGTGAGTGACCGGGGGCCTACGGTGTATGGCGTTGGGTACTGATGGCCTAATCGGCGTCCGCCAATCACTAGCAGCATTCACCGGACCGCCATCCCTCAGCTCGCCAACGGATGCCAATGGATTTCATCGCAGCCTGCTGGACATTGTTGAATAATATTGCAAGATTAAACACTGTAACGTTCCGGGGATTCAACAAGGCAGAAGCTACCCATTCTGGTCTACATTTTTGTGTGTATCTCCTCATTGGTATCCGCTACGATTCTGTCTCATCATACTTCAGGGTGGTGGGTACTTCTCGGGTTCTGACTCCGAGTGGGATGGTACTAGCTTGGTATGGCGAAGTGTTGCGACCAATAAACCATTCATTTTCATCACATTCAATTACCGTACTGGAGTGTTTGGATTTGTGAGCGCTTTTTCATACCTGTAATACTCAGAAGTTGACTGATTTATGCAGATTGGGAGCGCATAAGCACCTCCTTCTACTTTGCATGTCGAATTCCAGGATCAACGAGATGCCCTTCGATGGATTCAAGACAATGCCGAGGCTTTTGGCGGCGATGGTTCGCGTATTACCATCTCGGGTGAGTCTGCCGGTATGTTCTTCTCATTTTCCCGTCTTCTCTTTAAGAATATTTTGTAGGAGCAAGCAGTGTCCACATGTATTACCTATACCCCGACTCCAGGAGGAGATTTCGGGCCGGAATATCTAGCTCTGATGCTTCGCTTGTCCTCAACACTCCTGCGTGGGAGTGGCACGATCGCCCAGGTGATGCCTACAGTCTTTGGGGCAATGGTACAGGCTGTGGCACCGGTGCAGGATCGTTCGAGTATTTGCAAAACTTTTCCGTTTGATCTGGCCATTGGCATTGACCCCCTACCAGCCTGCCGCCGGTGGTTTACCGCCGTGATCAGTGACTTGCAAGGCTCCTCAAGGCTCCTTGATCGACGAATATCCGTCAAGAAGGTAATCGCCGGCGACTTGTAAGCTGCCAATCATCATTGGGACGAACTGGAATGAAGGGAATTTGTAAGTCACCCCCCCACGCGATCGTCTTCCAAAATTTTTCGAAATTGTGCTCATCAACTCTTCAAGTGTGATTGGCACGATGACGCCCCAGCCGCCAATTGAGCTGGAAAACTCCGGACAGGCGACCAATAACGAAACTGTGTCTCAAGATACAATCGCCAAACTCCTCGACCTCTACTCTCACCCGACCGATAACTTGTCGAATAGTACACTGTACAACCGCGCTGCCCAACTCGCGACCGATCACTTCATCTTCTTCGAAAATCGGGTAATTACAACGAAGTCTGTCTTGGTAGTACAGAACACTGTCGAACGGGGCAGGGACAGGGCAGGTGGTGATTATCGGTACTTATGACTCTATCACGTTGTTTATTACATGTTAATAAAGTACCCAGTATTAATAAATCAGCTCGTTCGGACAAGAACTGGACCAACTAGCGTCAATTTATGCCGACACGAGCCTCAAGTGCCAGAAGACACAAAATATAGTATTTTTCATTCTCTCTCTATCACTAATTGCGTATGAATTAGCACGAATTATCTAGCCAGGTTTCAGCTCGATCCGTGCAGAACACAGAGAGTTATGGGCAATTATGTCGCGAGGATCAAAATCTGCCCAAAACGGAAATTTTCTGTTCGCGCCTTCGGTACTGCAATTAGCTGTAAGCTATTGCTAGCACACAACCGGCCAGCGCTAAATTCCAGGTCCTATATATGCAATGGTCCTGCTGAACCTGTTTAAATCCTGTCCCCTTCTTGTCTCTGGCTCGGGAGCGCAACAGCGACCTGGTCTTTATATATACACCATTCCGACAGCAGAAAAGAAGGCCCCCGATCACTACCTTTGATGTCCCTCCGCTTTTCACCGAAAATTTGGACTGATTTACTCTACGAAAATGACCGCTGGGAGCTTGTTTTACTCTATTTCGGAGAAAAATTTAGGTAAAATCACCATTTTCTTCTCCCCCAGGGCGGTTTCGGGGTGTTTAGCGCTCACCGCAGCTTGAGCCGCCATTAGGCCTCATTTTCACGAGGAATTGAAGCCTCCTGGTGTCCCAATTTTTTTCCCGCCCAGTTGTTGTCGCGCTCGCTTGCGCGCCAGGCACGGAAACCGGCATATGCCGTATCGGATCAAAACCGGCCGCAACCGATGTTCAACTCCTTGGATACGTTGTTTTATTGTTCTCAACTCGGTGCTCTTGTACTTGACTCTGCTACCTTATCCCCCCACTCTTGTTCTCTGTTTCCTTGACTCCCCCTCACTTTGTATAATTACTTGGTAGTTGTACAGAATCAATATAGAAAAGTTTCCATGACATCGTCTTGATCCCAGATATCTTATTCCGCCTGGCTGAGCCCTCGTCGTATGCTCATGCCTTCCTCCGTCTCTGCACTCAATCTGTCCCTCGTCGTCTACATCGTCTCGCTCTTCATCGTCCCCATCACAGCTCAAAGTCGCACCAACACCTCGTCATACCTGCAATTTCCCCGCTTCACCGCCGTTCCCAGCCAGTTGAGTTCTGTGCATGGTTTGGCCAACTCGCACACGCAGATCCCTTCCCTCCTCCTTGCCGCATCCCTCCTTGTTTGGGGTTTGCTCGCGCTTGGACGGTGGGTAAGTTCGTCATTGTACTCATTAGACACCACAAAAAAAACTCGCGCTACACGCGTTTTACTCTCTGTGAGACGGAGCAGCGCCCGTTCGCAGCTTACTCACTCTAGCTGCGGGGGGGGAGGTAGGGTCATTTTCCGACCTTGATTCACTCCATCCCCACACCCCACACGGCTTTCGATGGATTTAGCCTCAGTTAGGAATATGCAATTATGATTGATGATCGGACCTAAGCTAGACAGGAGTTCGGTCCGCCGCAAGGTAACCACCGGCGATGCTGATTTGCCGGTTCCAGCGCCTCGGCAGATCCGGGTGCGCGAGTTATAAAGGGTGGCATTGAATAGGTGATCCCATATTCCCTTGATCCAGCCGCTCCTTTCACGTCTGAAAATATCTCTGGTCCCCTGTACCAATTGCAGCGCAGAGGCTCAGAATTTAACCCGTGACTCAAGTCCAACGCACAATGGGTGGCGAACCAGGGAAGACTGCGGGCGGGGCGGCATACATCATGACGGTACGAGGAAATCGCTCGGACAGAGCAGTCAACATTCAAACGATGTTCTCCGTTAGCCGCCGTGCGATCCAGCGGAGTTGCAGCGGTACCGCCAGTTCAGTTCCTCTTGAAACTGCTGAAGTGCGATGAAGGTTGGACGAGATGCATGGAGCAATTTCTGCATATTTTGGTGGACAGCTGTGTCTTGCGCCACTCGCCGAGGAGCGCCCGAGGAGAATTATCGATCTAGGGTGAGCAAAAAGGGTTCCAATCAGTATGAATTAGAGTTGATGCCGAGGACCGAAAGATGTGGAAGCGGTGCATGGTGTGTGCTCCGCACACCCGTGTTCGCAATATCGCTGATTTCTATTGCAGGGCGATCCAAGCCGCAAATCAATTTCCCGAGGCTGAGGTTATCGCCGTGGATATATTCCCGCTCCCAAATCGGTGAGCCTTCTGAAGTTAGAGCAGAATTTCGGGGTTGACGCACCCAGGACGATTCCCTCCAACATGCAGTTCCAGCGGGTAGACTTGACAGAAGCGCTGACATTCGAACCGGGCACATTTGACATCGTACATTCTCGCTTCGTTATGGTTCACGTCAGTTTCATTCCCGTGTTAAATCTTCCTTTGAGGGCTGACCGAAGAACAGGTTCCGAATGGAAAAGACGCAATCGAACGCGCAGCGCGCTTGGTGAGACCCGGGGGTCTACTCCTCATGGAGGATATGGATATAAATCGCTTGGCCGAGACCGGCGGTCCTGCGGTCCACAAAGCCGCGTCGACCATTCTGGAGTTCTTGAGAGTGCGCGGAGCCGACGGCTCAATTGGGAAGAAGCTAGAGAGTATCATGACTTCGCTGGATTCCTTTGAGCAGGTCCACGTCAAGGAGATAGCTATTCCCCTCTGTGGAACCGGTGGTGAGTGGCTGCCATGTATACACCCGGCCAGCCTCAATTGCGTCCTAGATCCGTCCAAGAGTGAATTGGGTGCGGCCTTGAAGCAGGCCGTGACGCGTGGATTCGTCGAGCTCGACAGACGTCAAGTTGTCGCAAAGGATACGGCCAAGGAATATAGCGAGGAGCTGGGTCAGAAGGGCTGCGAAGGGGCGATGTATTTCTCTTGGGCGCGCCGCTCCTGGCAATAGTGCATAACCAAGGGATGACCACGGTGAGGCAGGGATAGCAGGATTGATTCGATGGCAATCAGAATCGGACAGGCATGGATATAATATAGGCTGCAGCGACGGATAAAAATACAGTAGACTAGCCACCGTGTGGAAACAATTGGCGAGTTCGTGAAGCCATGGAGCAAGGGACGAGCAGATTTTATTCTGAAAGGATAGGGGCGCTGTGGCAGAAATAGATCATATACACGTGTGGTGAGGGCCAGGAGGATGCCACAAAGTCACACAGGGAACAAGAATATGAAGGACAGAATGCTGGTAAAATGAGAATTAGTTGAGGCAGCGGGGCACCGTCGAAGACTGGAAGTGGCAAGAAAATGAAGCCAGGAGTCAGACTCCCCGGGCGCACAGAGGCCGGGGACTCGTCAGAGCAAATGTTGTGCTACGAATTATCCGCAGCGAATGGCGATGCATTTTCTTGATGCAAGAGCACAGCAGGTGCTGTCGACGTCGCGTTGTGGAAAGAGGAGAAGGAGGTCGAGAACCCTCCACACTTACGCGACCTAGCAAGTTAACCTATTGTTATACTGTGCTACGGTTGACACCGTACCACCAAAAAAAAAAAAAAAAAGGAAAGAGGTGAACGTCGGATATTCCGCTGGGAGCAAGGTCCATGGACCAGTCTAATTGACCAGTTGATGTACCTGCGGGTAGAACTCGGCAGTAGACCCGTCTATGCGGCTCAAAGATAGGATGGTGCAAGGATGGTGGACCTGAGAATGGACCTCCACGTGCACCAACGCGTGGCTTTGTTTATACAGTACAGCACGACCAAACAATCCTCCTGCCTCTTGCTACCATGTTTCCCGGGCGTCCTGGATAATTTTGACTGGCCTGCACGTATAAATCATGGTATAATATCTGTATCTATCCACCTGCCAACACCTGGTTTCCCCACGAATTTTTTGCTCATTTTTGTCGTATTTCTTTCGGTGGTTTTCCCACCGTTTTCCCTGCCAAAAAATAGGCCTTGAATGGACCTGAGCTGGAACAATTCTCAGTCCTTCGGGGCTCGCGAGGACTCTCTTGTGGCTTCTGAGTTGGGTGGCGCAATTATTGCAGGCGTATTAGTGCTGGCCAAAATATGATATGAATACGAATTTGGGGTATCATATTCATATCTGTATCGTATTCACCTGCAAGGGCCCGTATCGTATTTGTACTCACCAG
The DNA here is from genome assembly GCA_029204335.1 of Mycena vulgaris. Taxonomy (NCBI): domain Eukaryota; kingdom Fungi; phylum Basidiomycota; class Agaricomycetes; order Agaricales; family Mycenaceae; genus Mycena; species Mycena vulgaris. Next base: position 286,817 of record JARGYA010000022.1, read on the forward strand.
CATGAATACGAATACGATACAATATGAATAAAATATGGATATATTCAAATATATTCCGCCACTCAACTTTGGGCAATGAAGACTCACCCATCTGTGCTGAACTATGTTCTGGATATCCTAACACATGTTACATTGCACTTTCTTTGGATATTTCGAATCTGAATGTGCCTGGGAGTAAAAATGTTGTTGACAAGAAGTTTCATGTCAACATCACTAAATTTTGATGCCGCCAACGGAGGCGGAAATGTCCGGCGGGCGGCAGATTCTGTGCCTGGGACGGTTGCCCTCGGCACATGTATCACTTTGACAGGTCCGCTGGCGAATTATGATGTTCCGACTTGTGCCGGGTGCCAGCCGTAGCGGCAAAACCAACAATTTTTCGTCCTCAAATATATTTGAATACGCTCAGGCCCGTATCATAATATATTCATATTTTATCGTATTCATATTCTGGCGTATTCATATTCAACGGAAGCCTCTCAAGCCGTATCGTGTTCATGCGTATTTGAATATGTTCGAATTTAAATTTTTCGTATCGTATTTTTGGCCAGCACTAAGGCGTACGAATAAACCATTAACGCACGGCATCTGCCGTTGAGGTCCATTCCGAGGTCCACGTCAATTCACGGTTGACCTCGAGGTCCACCAAAATATCTGCACGTGGGTCCATTGGTCCACGGTCCACGGTACAAGGTCTACTAGACCTACGACCCAGCGGATCCTACTTTCTGGGAAAGAGGGGAGAGCCACAGCACTATATGCCAATGATGTGATGACTCTCTTTCTCGCACCAAATTTTGACTCTCCGGGGACTCGATAGATGGGCGGATGGTATCGAAGCTCTCATCTTAGGGCTGGAATCGGTGAATAGCTGGTGCAGGAGTTACCGCCCTTCACCTCGGATTGGACTTAAAACTTGGCGCTGGGACTTGGTGTCCTCCAGCTGAACCTTTCCCCTTTGCAAGCACCTCGCGATCCGTAGTCTGCTCCGCACAGCAGAGCAAGAAGAAAGAGTACTGCGCAATCGGACTATACCTTGTCTACCATTGGATCCGTCCCGACTGATATTATTCGCCACAATCCGCTCCAAACTGTAGCTGGCCTTGCCGACCATAGAATGCGACTCGCTGATGCGGTGCCACTGCGCGTTCTCGGACCGCATTTTCTGGCTGCACCCCATGCTCATCTCGGACGCCTTAAACTTTGTCACTCTCCCTCAATTCACAAAGCCTTAATTCTGCGCAGTTTCCTCGACGTGTCAATCAAAGCCAATCCCATAGCCTGCATCCGTATTGTATTCGACGCGGTTCCTCCGGAATACCGGCTCGAACGCAGGGTGAACCTTGCTCCACGCTGATAAGCAGCGGTCGGCGCTAATCACGGAATTCAGCATACTCATCCGTTGATCGTCGCTCTGTGACTGTACAACCTAGCGCCCGCGCATTTCCCCGAACACCATCGCATCACTGTCGTCGACACTGTCTATGCTTCGCTGCAGGGTCACGCTCCTGAATTTTACCAAAATTAATATTTATCCGGTCTCAAGGCGCATCCAGCCACCCCCTGAGTTTAAGTTGGACTTTCTTAGCTTGCATTGCATGTGCTCGCGGAGTTCTTCCCTTGATTTTCATGTAATTCCAATGTTGTAGTTTTTGTTTACTTAGTCTTCTATTTACGCTTTGCTGTGTCTCCCTGTAGTATAAAATGCGAACAGTTTAACCAGCAAATACGTAACGATGAAGTTTCCCCTCACTTCCAATTTCAGTTCCTCAGCTTTTCTCTTGTGTCCTTTGTCGCTCTCCCCGCTTTCCTATGGTTCAGTTCCGTCCACAAACGAGCTAATAAGCTTTCGCAAAACGTCCTAGCACACTACATCTATTCTTCGGCCCTTCGAGCGGTCATCACACGCCTTCTTCACATATATTACACTATTTCATTTCAGTTCCGCTCATCCAGCGCGCTCCCAACCGCAAAAAGGAAACCGAAATGTTGGCATTGGTTCAAATCGAATCGCACCTGTAAAAATCGTCAGGTACGGCTCCCATCCTTCCCACCCGGTGCGGCCTGCGCTCGCGCTGTAGAGCCACTGGGTATGCGCTTCAGGACGACGTTGGCCCCGTCCCCGAGTCTAATTGCATCGAGTACGGTGTTCGTCTGCAACAAAGAATGAGTGGGGTGCCAGATACTCAGGCGGAGACGCACCAAAAACATATGCAGGGAGTCCTCACAATCATTTTCATTGAGGCTACAACCTGGTGCTATCCATGAAGAAGTCCAATTCGATCTGAGCTGACAACCCGGGATAACAGGAACGGTTGACAAGACACCCATATCTTCTCCTCGGTCCTGAGGTCGTGTCGATCTAGTCTCTCTTGACAAAATTCCTCTCTCATTCCTCGTTCTGAAGTGCCGACCGTGCTTCTGACACAGGACGTCCGACGAACTGAGTGACAAGTGTCAGACGAATGGCGTGGCAATTCGGATCCCATTCCACTGGGCGATGTGCGCTGGCATTTTCTATGCCTCAGTTGTCGATTAGTTGACATGACTGTGGGTCCAGAACATAGGGTGTAGAATGAGCTAGACCCTCCTGTACTGCAGAAGCAAACGTTTGGCGGCATTTTCCGGCCGCTGGCACGTGTACGGTGTGAAGTGATACACAGGTGACATGGGAGGCGGAAGAAATCGGAACGCGGACCGGGTTGAGTGCAGAGGTTCGAGTTCTTATCCCAAATTGCGCTGCCCGGGTTCGATGATTCAAGTCTAAAATTTATTCCCCTTTTACTGTTCGTCCAGCGGAACAGAGTCTCAGATGGAACCACTTGGCCGTTGTGTAAATTGAATTCCCTGTGCTGATCTGAGTCCAGGTTGCACCCAGAACACGGCCTTCGACCTCAAGTCTGCACTAGCAGCCTCACTAGCCGCAAATAAGCAGATCTCGCAGGGAACGGTAATCTCCTGTTTTTCTTCGATGTCGATTGTGTGACGCGCTCGGGGACCGGGCCCGTTCCCGTTTGATCGGGTGCGGTGTGATCGCTCAAGTGTGGAGTAGAATTCATAAACGCTGATAGTCAACAAGTAGCAACAAGTGCCAAGAAAGTGAGTATTCTATCGAGCCCACTGAGCAGCACTAGATTCGTTACAGGTTGCTCTCGGAAGGCTGGGCCTGGGGCAGCTGGGAAACGCGCGTATTTACTTTTTATCCGCTTGCACGGCCGCCATAGGTCGCCAATCAGATTGATCAATGATGGGAGATATGGGGCTATCGTCAACGTAAAACGTAAATCTATTATCAATCTATTATCTAGAATCCCCTACCCGTCGTCTGCGCCGTGCAGTGAAGCTCAGGATGGAGAGCGCCGCAGTGACCACCATGTATGTTTTTTCTGCTATAAAATTGCAACCTGAATCTCATCTGTAAATCAAGCCTGCTCCTGGTATCGTCTTGGCTTAACCTCGTCCTGTACACCGCAGAATTGTTCTTGTGCTGTCGGTATTTCTTGCGGGCAGGTCGTCCCTTTCTCCACAAACTCGGGGTTGCTGCCCTGGCTGGCTTCGACACGATCTCCACGATGGGGATAATGGCCAATGCGTGTCTTGCAAACATCCCTCCGCCCACCACGAAACTCGTCCTCCTCTTCTTACCGCTGTCGAGCACAATCTTTGCAACATATTGTTCCGCCGCGATCGCACAGCTCTTTTTGTGCAATCTCTTCTTTCAACTGTGAGTCACCAGCAGCGTACCGCAGACTCGGCTCAACACACGCCTTAGAACGGGCAATATATTCGTCGTGGCATTTCTGGTGCTCTCAATCCTAGTCCACGTGAGTCTGATGGATCCCCTCCCTATCCACGCTGAACGCACTGGAAGTGCGCCTTCTCCTTCGCGTCTGCCGTCATGATCCTCACAAAAGAGACGACGCTAGGCATCGTCCTCACGACCACCACGTACGCCTGCATCCATCTGCACAATTTCTCCCCTAATTAAGCGTTAGCGTCGGTGCCGTTGGGTGCGCAGCGACAGACATCTGCATCGCTGCGTGCCTGTCGTACAAGCTATGGAAAATGTTGAACTATACCGGCCGTGCTACGACGGCGCGGAGGTGTGTAATCGTCGCTGTACCCTGCATAAAATCCTGACCTTGCGCGCAGTCTGGTCCAGCGGATCCTGATCCTCACTATCAGTTCCGGCGCGCTCGTCGCGTCCAACACTCTCATCATGATGGTATTAGTGCTGCGGCGAAGTGCCGGTACGCCGGCCCCTCTCTCCCTTTGCCTTATCTCGTTCAAACTCTACCGCCCGCACTAGCCTTCGACTTCTTCTTTGCCTCCCAAGGCCGCCTCTACTCCCTCACAATTCTGGGAAACTTCCTCCTGGGCATACCTGCTGCCATTGCCCGCGCAGGCTCCGTGACCGTGCCGCGGGGAGTCGGGGATACGCTCGGTGGTGTTGTGTTTCATGTCGAAACCTACCAGAGCGCGTCTGCCCCGGGCTCGAACTCGCCTAAAATGACGCCCGACCGCTCGAGGTTTCCTACAACCCTAGAGTTCGAATATGTGGGTCCTGATGCATCTCCACGCGCACATGGGATGATAACACGCACTCATTCACAGAATACCCCCCAGCAATTGAGGCACATCGAGGAGCATCAACTGGACTCACTCAAATCGACACCGGTTTGAGTGCATCATTTTTGCAGATAGACGAGCTGTGGCGATGCGATGTGAGCTAGGGCAGAAATCATATCAGGTGGAACCTCGTTCTATCGCTTTCTCCTGAACCTCTCCGACCCAAAGTTTCCATTGGAGAAGGAGAAACGGCTAGCAATCGATCCCTGAGATCAGTTCCGGACCCAGAACAAGCGGTTTGGGTTCCTGTTTATGCTCTAATCCGTACGCCTCGTACCACGATCATCACATTTTTAAGTATGAACGACTCCTGAAATCATGGCCATACATAAGTAGTGCATCCAGCCAAATCAGCCCGGCGTAAACATTTCAAGTCAGCCCGTGCCTGTGCTTGGTGAGAATTCCTTGTCCGCCTCCTCTTCGGAACTGTAGTCCTCCACCTCGTCCTCCTCCACCTCACGTGCCGGAAGCAATCGTTCAGCTTTCTTCCAACGCCGGTGATGAATAACTCGATTGCCCGTCAATCCATTGTCATCTAGCTCAAGTCCCCATTTCCATTCCCAGTAGCTGGTGTGCAATTTCGACAGATTGGGGAACACGGCGGAAAGGAACGACGCGACATCGGCGACCGGAGCGGAAATGGAGGATTGGCCGACGGACAGGGTGGTAAGGGCGTCGTGGATGATCATTGCGTCGGTATTTTCATCCAAGGTTGGGACGATAGACGCATCGAAGAAGAATTTCAAGCTCCGGAGGTGGGGGCAGCGATACGCGAAGGTAAGCAGGGAGTTCAGTGTCGCCCGTGGTGTAAACGCGTGGTCGTCCGAAACGACCATCAGCTCTAATACTTCAATCTGGGGCCAGGACGCCACTATCTCGGATAGGGTAGAATCATCGAGATCGAATCCGTTGCGAGAATACAGACACAGTGCTGTTAGTTGTGTGAAGCAGAAGAGGCGGGGGATCATGTCGTCACGGATGACTTCGGGCATGGACGCCCTGGGGACGACATTATGGGTTGATCCAACTGTGAGATTGCGGAGCGTCCTCTGCTGGGAGAGATTTTTCGCCACTGCAGAATAGACGGAGGGATTCGCCAAATCGTTGGGTGCGACTGAGATGTTGAGGGAGTGCAGAGGGGAACTGCGGAACGGCCGCAAGAAATGGGAGAGGGAGTCTGGATTTATGGACCGAAATGTGAGCTTCTGGAGACCAACGAAAATCCCTTCGTCGGCGATGTCAGATGCCGGATTGAAGCCCTCGGGCTTGCCTATTTCCAATGACCTGAGCGTTCGAAGCTGTGCCAGGTGTGTAAAAGCCGCTCGATCGATGTCGTACACGTTGAGCGACTCAAAAGTTCCCATTCCGACGATGAGTAGAGACATGCTTCGGACGGCCGTGAGAGTCAGGTCGCCTGCACCTGGATACGCAATCCACGCTTCCTTGAGGTTTGGGCATTTGACTGCGAGAGTCGGAAGCAGCGATAGGTGGTGAATGGAAGGGGCGATATCGATGTATATACGGGTGATGGTGGGAGACAAAAAGATACGGATCAGTGGGAGACTCGCGACGGCGGTGGCGGTGACCCAGCAAAGGTATCGCAGATTGGGGAAAAAATGATCTCCAGGAAAGCAGAGACTGAGTGTCTCGAGGAGCTGGATAAAGGCATGGAGCTGTCCCTGGGTATGAAGGTTTTGACGCGACGCATTTACGTGAGGGGCCTTTCCCAATCTTCAGTCGCTATAGGCCGAGTTAATTCCTATGCCAAGGATAAGCATTCTGCACAATCTGATGATTAGAGCGTACCTACCAGACCTTTTTTCCCATCTGCCTCTGGCCGATGCCAAATGCCATCTGGCATGCACATAAGAATGTTGATCATGGTATTATTCTGGTGCTCCCACAGTTTGTCGAGAGCGGAATCCTGAAAGGTTTTGCACGTCCGAGCAAGGGCGGCAAGATCACGACTGGCCTCAGGCCCATATCCCGTCCGAGCGAGATCATCGCCAGCAATCTCGACGCATAAGAGCTGTACGAGGTCGGGAATCTGGAGAGAACGGTGCATTTTTTGGAAGACGAGGATTCGACGTGGCCGTCGCGGTGGACGCGGAGAACAATCACCATCAGATTGCCGAGCCCGAGCCGAAAATCAACCAGCGCTTATCTGGCGCTTTGATTAGCGCTTCATCACTGCCGAGATGCTGTGCTTGCTACAGCTTCTCAGAGTCTCTTTCTCTTCCACCACTAGCATGCCTCGCTTGTTTCGTCTCGTTCCTTGGCATGACTGGATCTCTCCTCTAATCGTGGTGGCCAAGGGCCTTGTATCCGTGGGAAACGCTGTGCCGTTCCCATACATAAATACAGCGCTATCCTCGGGGCTGGCCCTTCTGGAGCTGATTCAGGCGAGTGGCCGTCCACCGCCAGTCTCTGACGCTTATTCTGCCCCAGATGGTCGGGCAATCAAACGAAGATCTGAAATACCTTGCTCAATCCGTGGTCACCATCATGCAGCTTTTGCAGGACGAAATAGACTGCCATCTCGGCGCGCAAGACACACAGTTTCTCAAACTTTGCATCGAGTTCAACACGTACGTGAGATGTACCTCGGTCGCGCATGGGTCTCTCATGCACAGCGCCAGACATATAGCTCAACTCTCGAGAGATCTAGAATCCTTGTCGAAGACTCGCTCCTCGTCGAAGTTCAAGAAATACATGAACTCGCACAGAATACGGGATGAAATCACAGAGTTCACTCGGAGGGTCAGCGATCTTCGCGCCAATACCACGGTAAGTAAAATCCAGCACTTGCTCAATGCAACCACATCCTGACCGTCGTCTAGCTCGTTGCAGCCGTGGGCACGAGAATGGACCTCGTTGACGTGGCAAACGGGGTGGCCGCGGTTGAATCCAAAATTGCGGACCTGCAGCAAAACCTCAACTCCCTCCGCTCTCTCACCACCACCGAAACGCAAGGAACATCTCTCCAAACGGAGCTAGTCCGCTTCGAACAGGACGTGAGCTTCAGTCCACACCATCAATGGCACGCTTTTCTAACATGTCGCTAAATCCAGTACCATGCCTTGAAACTTGGCGATATCCACCTTGAGTTCCATTCCGCGAGGACGGCAGAGTTCGTTGACGTAGACTTGTACAATGGCAAGAAGCGGCACATCGGGTGGACGGACTACAAGGCAACCGTCAAGGGCTGTATTCGAACAGTGCGAGTGTATCAAGGGTCGGATCCTATGGAGGTACGAAATGATTGCTGTATAACCTCAGCCCTTATTTCAATCCAAGTCGTGGAAAGGTGTCCTGTCTGTACTCGCCGAGACGTCTCCGTAGGTTTTGTAGTCGATTAGTAGCGCCCGAGCTCAAGGACTTACAGGTCTCCTCATTTACCCCAACTGTTTGGGTTCTGCAGCTCCCCACGAATGCGATCACTTGTTTTTCATGGAGGTGATGCAGTCGCTACTAGCCTGCCTATTCACAGACATTGATTCTCTTCATCTAGAATTTTGCACTCTTGATGAGTACGGGAATACCCTCTCCTCATCTCAGGCCATAGTCGAGTGGGAGACGGATCTGGTGAACGTGCCACACATTATTCTACGGGGATTGTTGCTGATCCCTTCTGCCTATTGACAGCTCTCGGACTTTACTCAGCTTTACGACTCATATGTACCCAACTCATATGGACCCGATGAGGTGTACTGGATCTCGGGCTGTCGCCGATTCGCGCTAGCCAATGCGCACAGTGGAAAATTGGTGATCTCGCACGTTGAGCCACGGTCTGCCGAATCCTCATACAGCTTGGACCCTGTTCGTCAAGCTACCCAGTACAAGTACGCAAACACTGACTACAGCAATCTTTATGCAGTATCCGCCGTTTCTTAGCTGGTTCGTGTCCGCCGGCACATGGTATTGCGAATACGATGAGCCTCGGAAGCTGCACGCCTCCCAGCGGTCTTTTCGAGATGTGCTGGAGTCACTCGCAAGCCTCAAGCGCTTTTCATTGACCATGGTGAGAGGGCCCGACATCCATGAAGTGCTGACATCTATGGGTCGTGTGTATCGTCGGATCTGTGATGAACCTGCATTTCGTCTAACGCCGGTTGCCCAACTGAATGGGCGAGATATCACTCCTGCGCCTGGATGGTCCGCCCATCACACGGTGTGGCACGGGAGAAATTTCCAGAGACCGTTTCCGTGGCCGCCTTCCGCCTGCTTTCCCGCTGTCGGTGCCAAAACTGAACCCGGCTGGACCCAGTCAGCACATTACTCCTCTCTCTTTTTATTTTAGCTTCGTTTGACCTCCATCTATCCAGCTTCGTCGTGCCACTGATGGGGAAGGCACAGAATTGGATCTCATATTTTGATTTCATGCCGCATTGTGGCTACTTTTTAAATGCTGCAATCGAGTTTGGTGTATCTGTCCCCGGCATCATTCACTCTTGGCTCGCACAGTCCAGTTCGGTCCTTTCAAAACTTGAAGACGGCTCTGACAAGACTGACCCTGGTGAATTATGCATTCGTAAGTCCATCCGAACGCCCGACCTCTGGAATACTCAAATACTACAAAGCGACGCACACGGCCCTCCAGCTAACCTGGGAGATGGTTCTCACGTCGGAGACGGCGGCCACAACCATCCTCTCTGAATTGCCGGAGCACCTCCATGTGTTTGTGCAGGTTCCAACCACTGACGGCGTCCTCGTCGCAGAACCTCGCATCCGCTGGTCCACGGACGCCGTGGCCACGGAAACCCAATCCCTTCCCCGAGGAGCCATGAAAATTTTCGCTAGTTGGAGCGCGGAGGTTTCGATTGTCTCGTGGCGGAAACATCACTACGACGTGGTGAAGAGTGCTCAGATGGAGCGTGGGTTCGATCCTACAACCACGGATGCCGCCGAGTCGCTGGGCCTGTCCCTGCTGGAGATTCCCGATCTTGAGATATCCGAGGCACTCAGGCGAGGTCAGGACTCTTTCGAACCCCTGATATTATATTCAACACCCCCCACCAGAATATGATTGGGCGCTGCCATTTGAAATGGACCCGCACAATATGGAGGCGAGGACTTAGAGCCGGCGCTGGCGCTCTATCGTTGTTTCGTCGAATCTTGCAAGTCCGGTATTCGCCCGGGTCCTGTATCTTTCGGCCGGTTGAACATAATGTTGAGCTGTATATTTGGGTAGAACAAGCGTGAGGTTTCAAGAATGCATGTCCACGGGATCATTCACATATTTGAGCTTTGTTCGGCGAGTCTGGGGGTACATTGCGCCGCAGAATCCAAAGGAAATTCAAAGGAACACGTACATATCAGTCCCCACTGGTTGGAGATACTACCCAGGAATTTGATGTGCGCTGGAGTGCTGAATCGAAGTAATTTCAACATCAATGACATTCAAATATCAGGAGGATACGACGTGAATTGATTGCTAGGGCACTCATCCACTTCTCCCGGAACTTGTCTGCAGGAATCCAAGAAATACAATGTAACATTCCAATTATTATCGGGGAGGCGCAACTTGATACTGCGAAATGGTGGTAGGCCCCACCTTGCAGACCGACTCGATAATCAACAACAGCAAGAAATGTACGGCACAAGTCCGGCCGCACGACGTACGGAGTCAGTCCAACACCGAGGATGGCGGACCTGCAAAGGGAGTCAGCATGAGGCAAATGCAGAGAGCAGCGTACATACCTGCCTGGTATTCATCTCAGGCGTACTCGACCGCATCCCCATGTTTGTTGGATGCTTTCCACCGAGGTTGGCGAAAAGAGAATAGAGTCAAAAAATTAGCTCGCCAGTATACTAACCGAGAAAGAGAAACGTATAATAAGGAGTGGCCTAGCTGGATGGCGTGTGGGACCAAAAAAAACGAAGGGCTAGTAAGGGAATGCTATTATTTATCTAAAGGAGTACAAATACAAAGCAGTCAAAGACCTTCATTCTATTTTACAGCGGGCCACGATTCAAAATCGTTGAGGTGGGCCGGTCACGGTGTGCACTCGAGATGGCTCTGGGTCCGTGAAAGGATCAACCACCGACGGGTCCTTCTCCATAACCCCGTCTTCGAGCGAGGAGGCCCTTACCAGCGGGACGAATTGCCGGCGCCGCCGAGTAATGAGGCGGACGAACGTTAGGTTCACGAACCAGGCACCGGCGGCCGGCACCATTTGGATCACCTGTAGCAGGGGCGGCAGGACGACAAACAGAGCGAGGATCTAAGAGATTCCCGTGTGAGGGGACTCAGAAACAAGCGGTGGGGAGGTAAACAACGGACCTGGCCGAACGAGGAGGAGAAGATGTTGTCGGGAGTGCCAAAGGTCCGGATCTCGTTAAACAGGATCCAGTACGCCATTGGGATAAAGAACACGCCACAGAAGTGCAGGAGCGGATACTGTTCAGCCACCACATCCCTAGGCGAGATTTAAGAACCATGGAGGTTAATAGGTGAATTGACGTACCACATCACCCAAATTCTCCATCTTTTGTTCTGCAGCTTGTATTGCTTCGGGAAGACGTGACGCTGCGCGACGAGAGCGTACAGAAAGCTGACAAAAACAACGAGGAAGGGCGCCAATAACAAAAAAATGCCGGCGATGGTGGCGCCGTCCGCGCCACGAGTAGTCGTCAGTTCAATGACAATCAGTGCCACTCCAGCGTAGGGGATGAAGAGAAGGTTCGCCAGAATCGCCCCGGCGGTCCTGTAGACGCTGTCAACCTCGCATGGGTTGGCGGCAAAGTGGTCTACGTTTGCGAGGCCGGAAAAAAAGACCAGGCTAAGGGAAATGATGGCGAACGCGATGACGAGGAGCCGCGGGAGAAGATGTTCGCGACGCTGGGAGAGGATGGTGTCTAAACGGTGCGAGCGCCCACAGAAGCCGAGAATTGCATAGACCACGAGCGTCGAGGACTTGTAGCGGAGTAAGATCGACGCACAGGGGAAAATAAACTGCACGCACTAGAGGTGACATGACGAGAAACACCGTCATTTCCGAGTGGAAGCGTGACATGTTAGTGTTTGCGATTGCGATGATTGCGCTGATGAGCAACGAGTATACCGTGAGGAGCTGGGTCCAGACGGCGGTTGACGACTCTGCGGGCGAGTACATGAGGACGATCCCAAGTAACAGATTGGCCATGTAAGCTAAAGGCAGGTACACGTCAGTGTTCAGCATGGAGAAGCTAAGGAGGCTTACCAGAGACCCGAACAAGGATGCCAGAAACATCGGAGTTCGGGCAACGTCCCCAGTTCGTACCTCCGATGAAACATTGAGCTCTGGAAAATCTTTCAGTGCTGATTACGGAAGGCCGTAGGCAATCGACGTACAGAGTGATCCGTTCGGGCTGGGGGCAAGAACTGAGTAGCTGATATGTGTGGAGCGGAATGGACATACCTTCAGGCATACAGCACTAATGTAGTCGGGAAACGAGTCATCGGAGGTACTCAATGGCGTTTCGAATGTGAAGATTATGGGGCGGCTGATGAAGAGCTGGATGTTGTCCAGATCGATATCCTGAATGGGCTGACCAGCCGTCGCACACGCAGCCTGAAAGTCTAGGAAAGGCTTAGCGCTGGAGGATAATCAGAGTTGGATGTACGACTCACCCCCGAAATTCTTCTTCTCGTTGAAAGTATTCATCTCCAGCTGCGCCTTGCTCCCTGCATACGGGAGTCGGCATCTCGAGCAAGTCTGTTGTGCGATAGAGTACGCGTCAGTGCATCCACACGGCACACCACTGAGTCCCCCAACGCCTGCACACGTCTAGATACAACGGTATCAGCCTTTTCCTCCGTTGAATGGTGGCACGTACGACGTTGAGAACGGTCTGAGGCAGCGCGCATTCCAAAGTGCATGGGCTTGCCGATGTATTGTTAGATACGCTCGCGGTATTCAGCTCAGTGCGACGGTGGACCGCAGCCAGAGAAGTCGACACTGACGGAGAAGCCGGAGATTAGCAAGTCTCAAATCCAGTCGAATGGGTGTGACTCACCAAGTGAAAAGATTGCGAACACGGAGAGAACAGACACAGAGAAGCCTAGCTTCACCATTACGACAGAAAGAGAGAGGAAGTCTGAAAAAAGGAGAAAAAAAAAAGAGAGAAACTGCCTCGCAGAGGGGGGAAGGAAGAATGCGCCGACCATCTCTGGTCATGGTCATCTATATATTTCGGCCGGGATGCATCTAAGCGATCCGGGACATGGAAGGCAAAGTAATCAAAAGATGGAGGGTTCGCTGTCGCCAGTGCTGATACAGATGCGGCAAACGAAAACCTACCGACCGTCGCTGGTGGACGACTGTGGCGCTGTTCCACCCATCCAAATGGGCAGTTCAAGGCTGGGCAGCGCAACAGACTCATGGAGCACTGAAGACATGGCGAAATGTTGCTGCCATGAGATCAGATTCTCTGAGATGGAGTCGTCACGATCAAGCCACGTGTTTGGAGGGGAGCATATTTAACACGGGGAAATATGTTTCTGGGCTAGAGAGTTAAGCATTTTGTCTTGGATCAGTATATCCACGAGCCAGTGGAACGGCGGGAGTACGTGTGGTTTGCCATAATTCTTGAAAGTAACAATGAAAGGGTTTAGGGCGAGATGCACATCCGCGGTAAATCTGTTGCCTTGGCGAAAGCGGCCCGGGCCGAATCCCGATGGGGGTAGGGAGCGGATGCAGTAATGGACCACCGAGTAGATAAAATTGCGTCGAACTGGTGTCAAAGTTTGAAGGCTGGCTGGACTAGAAGAAAGGCGGTTTGTTGGCCTTCGACGTTTGCAATGAGTCTCGATGAATGTGTGACATCGTGATCTGCGATTGGCAAGATGTTCCATCGATCGGCGCCATCAACGCTGGGGTTTGCCGGTTCTAATATTAAATATTGTGCCTGAGAATTTTTTGAGGTCGGATTGGTTGAAGATCGGTGTACAGTTTCAGCAGGGAGGGGTCGCAGAATATTAATCTTTCTCAACCGTTTTTGTTCCCCGACTTAAATTGGGAGGTTGTTGGACCGCACTCTTGCGTGAATTCTGCAGCCGCCTGATCCCAGGCGCCACTGACAAAAGCTAGGAGTGATGGAGATTTTGCCCACGGAATTAAGTTAATAAGTAGCATGAGAGTTGGACCTGGGTGGTACCAAACCTGTAAAGAGCTGATTTAGGCATCGTGGAACGCCAGAAAGGTCAGAGAAGTACGTTTTGAAAATGTTAGGGAGGACGTTATCGTGAAGTCCACTGTGTATCGGAAGGTCGGGCCTCCTCGGCTTGACCTTGTGTAGGCCGGCATATCTGCGCACAACCAGGTCAACGAGTTCCAGGGCGCGGTGCAAGGTAGTGAGGAGAGCCCGAGGGAAAGGAGTCCTAAACTTCGAGCACAACACAGGGGCACACATGAGTAGCAGAAGATTATTTATAAGTCGTTGGATTCGGGTCGAACTTTGCGAAGGTGCCCAGGATATATACAACGATCCTCCAAAAATTTTAATTCGGCGGGCACCTCGCCCGGTCACAACACCCAAGTGTCCAGTAAGAGGGAAGCTCGTCGCCGTTTATCATCTAAAGAACGACCAACCTAGTCCTCACAAAGCGCCGCAAGAGTGCGCTCGACGTACTTCCAGAGTCTGCAAGTCCGCCAATAACGGCCCCGCCTGAACTGATCCGCGTACATCGTACGGATGTGCTTCAGGCCCGGGAAGACCACGACCACGAACAGAAACGCCACAGCGCGTCAGGGGTCGGCGAGCGAGGAGAGCGCGACGTCGGGCCAGAGTAGGCGTGCTTGCGGCAGAACCGCATCGGCGAGGCTCACGAGCGTGGCGCGGGGAGGCATACGCGGAGGCTGAGGTATCCGAGGCGCGGCCACGCCGCGCACGCGCAGGCCACGGAGAGGAGTTTGGGGTCGCCGAGGTCGAAGCCCATGCGGCCAAGGTTGCCGAATGAGAAGAGGGGGACGAGAGCAGCGCAGTCGACGGGGAAAATATCGAGCCGCGCGCTGACGCTTTTGTACGCCCCGAACATGTCGATCGCACGGAGGGACGCCTTGCAGCAGTGCGCGAGGAGCGATGTGTAGAGTGCGTGTGCGACAGCTCTTGTCGGTGAGTCGCATTCGCGGGGGGCGAGGGCAGGAGTCGCGAGAGTGAAGTTGGGAGACCAGCTCATGAGCGCGATGGAGCACTCCATCGAGCGAGGGACGGGAAACTAGCAAGGCGGCCGGGCGCCCGCCAACATGCCTCGGGCGCCTGCTCTACCTTCAGAGCCAGGGAGGAGAGGCGAGGAAGCTGGGCTATGTGTGCGAAGGTGGTCGCATCCAGTCTGCACACGTCCAGAGATTCAATGGCACGAAAGTGGACATAGCCGCGACGTTTACGCTGCTTTGACGATGTAGGGCGGCCTATGTGAATGGTAAGATTTGTTATAAGCGGGCATTCACAGACTGACAAGCGCACAGAAGGACTCGAAGCCTTTCTCGTTGGATGACCTTTCCCACTCATGCCAGCATTAGTCCGGCGCGTGTTCAGCACACCACTGTGCATTCCTGTTTCCCTTCGAATCCTCTGTAAGTGGGATGGATGGATTCCGTGCGAATCTAGGAAAAAAAGGGCGAACGGAGAAGCACAGGCGCACCGAGGAGAGTCGGACCCTTTCCCGCTGCATAGTTCCGTGAGCACTCGTCCTGCGCGCGGTGCGCCCCTGCACATATCGGCATACCATACAAGTCGGGTTGACAGAACAAAAAAATCAGTCACCGATTCCTGAGTGCACTGGAGTCGAACCCGGTCTCGTCTTAAAACATTTCTATCGAATGGCGGTGGTACGGCTCGCCGGCAAGATATGGTGGCACAAAGAAAGAGAATCCCGCAAGTGTGGTGGTGTCGACATCATGATGTGCCACGACGGACGTCAGAATGATCCGCTCCCAGGGCGCACGCACAGGGCGCGCCTCCCCACTACGATATTTCCTAAATAGGAAAATGCTTACATTTTATCCTGTGAAGATCGCGCCCTGCCGCAGCTAATGCATGACGGAAGACACTGTTCATTGGAAGAATGCCGGAGTGGTCACTGCTGCTCCGGAGATCCCATGCTGCTGAGGAAATTCTTTTGTATTTGGGTTCAATACCGCTGAGGCCCATCTATTTTTGCATTTTATTTTTATTTGGGCGGCAAGGCCAGCGGGGCACACCAATAAAGCTGAATATATCGGGTTAGTGGTTCGGGTTGGTTAGGTTAGTGGTTAGGGGGTTGGGTTAGAGGTTAGTGGTTTGGGTTAGGCGCGTCGTCGAGGTCAGAGCCCACTGGGTGCACGAGGTCCAGATTGACGAGGTTGGCGGAAGAGAACAGAGTCAAAAAATTAGCTCGTCAGTATACCAGCCAAGAAAGAGAAACGTCTAATAAGGAGTGGCCTAGTTGGATGGCGCGTGGGACCAACAGAAACGAAGGGCTAGTAAGAGCATGGTATTATTTATTTAAAGGAGTACAAGTCTCAAATCAGTCAAAGACCTTCATTCTAGTTTATAGCGGGCCACGATTCAAAATCGTGGAGATGGGCCGGTCGCGGTGTGCACTCGAGATGGCTCTGCGTCCGCGAAAGGATCAACCGCCGACGAGTCTTTCTCCAGGAGCCGGTCCTCGAGCGAGTCCGCTGCCGGCGCAACGAATTGCCGGCGCCGCCGAGTAATGAGGCGGACGAACGTCAGGTTCATGAACCAGGGACCGGCGGTCGGCACCATTCGGATCGCCTGCAGCAGGGGAGGCAGGACGACGAACACAGCGAGGATCTAAGAGGGTCCCGTGTGAGGAGACTCGGAAATAAACGGTAGGATGAGGCGAACAACGAACCTGGCCGAACGAGGAGGAGAAGATGTTGTCGGGGGTGCCAAGGAGCCGGATCTCATTGAACAGGATCCAGTATACCATTGGGATAAAGAACACGCCGCAGAAGTGCAGGAGCGGATACTGTTCAGCCACCACATCCCTAGCCAAGAGTTGAGAACCGTACAGGGTAACAGATGAATTGACGTACCACATCACCCAAATTCTCCATCTTTTGTTCTGCAGCTTGTATTGCTTCGAGAAGACGTGACGCTGCGCGACGAGGGCGTACAGAAAGCTGATAAAAATGATGAGGAAGGGCGCCAATAACAAAATAATGCCGGCGATGGTGGTGAAGTCCACGCCACGAGTAGTCGTCAGCTCAAAGACAATCAGTGCCACTCCTGCGTAGGGGATGAAAAGAAAGTTCTCCAGTATCCCCGCGGCGGTCTTGTAGGCGCCGTCAATCTCGCATGGGTTGGCGGCGAAGTGGTCTGCGTTTGCGAGGCCGGAAAATAAGACCAGGCTAAGGGAAATGATGGCGAACGCGATGACGAGGAGCCGCGGGAGAAGATGTTCGCGGCGCTGGGATAGGATGGTGTCCAAACGGTGCGAACGCCCACAGAAGCCGAGAATTGCATAGACCACGAGCGTCGAGGACTGGGGAGGGGGAGTAAGATCGACGCACAGGGGAAAATAAACAGCACGCACCAGAGGAGACATGACGAGGAACACTGTCATTTCCGAGTGAAAGCGCAACATGTTAGTATTGGCGATTGCGATGATCGCGCTGATAAGTAGCGAGTAGACCGTGAGGAGCTGGGTCCAGACGGCGGTTGATGACTCTGCGGGAGAGTACATGAGGACGATCCCAAGTAACAGATTGGTCGTGTAAGCTAAAGGCAGGTACACGTCAGCGTTCAGCACGGAGAAGCTGAGGAGGCTTACCAGAGACCCGGACAAGAATGCCAGAAACATCGGAGTTCGGGCAGCGAATCCAGTTCGTATATCCGATGAAACATTGAGCTCTGGAAAATCTTTCAGTGCTGGTTATGGAAGGCCGTAGGCAATCGACGTACAGAGTGATCCGTTCGGGCTGGGGGCAAGAACTGAGTAGCTGAGATGTGTGGAGCGGAATGGACATACCTTCAGGCACACAGCACTAATGTAGTCGGAAAACGAGTCATCGGAGGTGCTCAATGGCGTTTCGAATGTGAAGGTTGTGGGGCGGCTGATGACGAGCTGGATGTTGTCCAGATCGATATCCCGAATGGGCTGACCAGCCGTCGCACACGCAGCCTGAAAGTCTAGGAAAGGTTTAACGGGGGAGGCTAATCAGAGCTGCGTGTATGACTCACCCCCGAAATTCTTCTTCTCGTTGAAAGTACTCATCTCCAGCTGCGCCTTGCTCCTCGCATACGGGAGTCGACATCTCCAGCAAGCCTGTTGTGCAACGGAGTACGCGTCAGTGCATCCACATGGCACGCGATTGGATCCCGAAACGCCTGCACACGTCTGCATATAATTTGGTCAACTATTTAGTACATTGCGTGAAGGCACGCACAAGGTTGAGAACTGCCTCAGGCTGCGCGCATTCCAAATTGCATGGGCTTGCCGATGTATTGCTAGATACGCTCGTGGCATTCAGCTCACGACGATGGACCGCAGCCAGAGAAGTCGACACTGACGGAGAAGCCGGAGTTTAGCATGTCTGAAGTCCAGTCGAATGGGTGTAAGTCACCAAGTGAAAGGATTGCGAACACGGAGAGAACAGACACAGAGAAGCCTAGCTTCACCATTAGGAGAGAAAGAGTTGGGACAGAAAGAGAGAGGAAGTCTGGCAAAGGAGAAGGACAAAAAAAGAGAAATTGCCTTGCAGAGGGGGGAAGGAGGAATGCGCCGGCCATCTCTGACCATAGTCATCTATATATTTCGGCCGGGATGCATCTAAGCGATGTGTATGACGGGCCGATCCGGGACATGGAAGGCAATGCAATCACAACATTGAGGCCAGCGCTGATACGGATGCGGCAACGAAACCTACCTACTGTCGCTGGTGGACGACTGGCGCCGTTCCACCCCCAAATGGGCAGTTCAAGGCTGGGCAACGCAACGGATCCAGGCAGCACTGAAGACATGCCGAGATGTCGCTGCCATGAGATGGAGCCAGCGCGATTGAGCCGCGTGTTTGGAGGGGAGCAAATTTAACACGGGAAAATATGTTTTGCTGGGCTAGAGAGTTAAGCATTTGTATTGGATAAGCATACCCTAGAGCCAGTGGAACGGCGGGAGTACGTGTGGTTTGCCACAATCCTGGAAAGGGTTTAGAGAGGCGATCCTCGATGGAGCGCCGGTAAATCGCTTACCTTAGCGAAAGCGGCCCAGGCCGAATCCCGATGGGGGTAGAGAGCCAATGCATTAGGGACTAGTATGGACCACCGAGTAAAGAAAATTGCGTCGAACTGGTGTCAAGGCAGGCTGGAGAAGAGAGGCGGTTTGTTGGCCTTCGACGTTTGCGATGAGTCTCAGGTGAGTGTGTGACATCGTGATGTGCGATTGGCAGGATGTGACATCCATCGATCGGCGTCATCAGCGCCGGGGTTTACCGGTTCGAGCATTGTGCCTCAGAATCAACTCAGAATGTTTTGAATTATAAATTCGGCCGGCACTTCGCCCGGTAAAAACACCCAAGTGTCCAGCAAGAGGGAAGCTCGTCGCCGTTCTCATCATCTAAAGAACGACCAACCTAGTCGTCATGAAGCGGCAAGACGTGCTTCCAAAGCCTGTGCAATTCCGCAAACGCCGGCAGGCAAAGTCCCAGTTGAATTGATCAATGTACATCGTGCGGATGTGCTTCAGGCTCGAGAAGACCACGAATAGGAACGCCGCTGCGCGCCTTGAGTCGGTCAGCGGGGAGAACGGGACGTCAAGCCAGAGCAGGCGTGCTTGCGTCATAAACGCGTCGGGGATAGCGGATCCGAGCGCGACGTCGAACGTCATGTGGAGCCCGCGCAGGCGGGGGCAGTGCTCCGCAAGCACAGCGAGACTCACGAGCGCGGCGCGGGGGGGGGCACATGCTCCGTGAGCGTCGCGCGGAGGCTGAGGTATTCGAGGCGCGGCCACGCGCAGGCCACGGAGAGGAGTGTGGAGTTGCCGAGGTCGAAGCCCATGCGGCCAAGGTTGCCGAATGAGAAGAGGGGAACGAGAGCGGCGCGGTCGACGGGGAAGATATCGAGCCGCGCGCCGACGCTTTTGTATGCCCCAGACATGTCGATCGCACGGAGGGACGCCTTGCAGCAGTGCGCGAGGAGCGATGCATAGAATGCGTATGCGACAGCTCTTGTCGGCGGGTCGCATTCGCGGGGGGCGAGGGTGGGAGTCGCGAGAGTGAATTTGGGAGACCAGCTCATGAGCGCGATGGAGCACTCCATCGAGCGAGGGACGGGAAACTAGCAAGGCGGCCGGGCGCCCGCCAACATGCCTCGGGCGCCTGCTCTACCTTCAGAGCCAGGGAGGAGAGGTGAGGAAGCTGGGCTATGTGGGCGAAGGTAGTCGAATCCAGTCTGCACACATCCAAAGATTCAATGGCACGAAAGTGGACATGGCCGCGACGTCTACCCTGCTTTGGCGATGTATGCGAATGGTAAGATTTGTTATAAGCGGGCATTCACAGACAGACAAGCGCACAGAAGGACTCGCTGCCTTTCTCGCTGGATAACCTTTCCCGCTCATCCCAGCATTAGTCCGGCGCGTGTTCAGCACACCACTGTGCATTCCTGTTTCCTTTCGAATCCTCTGTAAGTGGGATCAAAGTGGGATGGATGGATTCCGTGCGAACCTAGGAAAGAAATGGCGAACGGAGAAGCACAGGCGCACCGAGGAGAGTCGGACCCTTTCCCGCTGCATAATTCCGTGAGCACTCGTCCTGTGCGCGGTGCGCCCCTGCACATATCTGCATACCTTACAAGTCGGGTTGACAGAACAAAAAAGTCAGTCACCGATTCCTGAGTGCACTGGAGTCGAACCCGGTCTCGTCGGATAGTTCCTTAAAACATTTCTATCGAATGGCGGTGTACGGCTCGCCAGCAAGATATGGTGGCAGAAAGAAAGAGAATCCCGCAAGTGTGGCGGTGTCGACATCATGATATGCCACGACGGACGTCGGAATGATCCGTTCCCAATGGGCTTCAGTCAGCAGCACTTTTGAACGAATCTTGGACTTCGATCTAACGCAGAGACCGGTGGAATCCTCTTGTCACCGGTTGTGTCCGATGCCAACGCCCACAAGGCTCTTAGGCCCGCATACAAGACGTCGCAACTCGTAAGCAACTCAAGAGCAGAGAACTGGAAAGTCCTGAGCGCTGAAATACAACCTGATTTACGGCAGATACGGCGCCTCTCCTGAGAATAGGCCTTTTTGACGCTGGCATCTCGTAAGACAGAGATGCAGCTGCCAGCACACTCAGTCCACATTCACACGCCCATGGATAGTGGGGTCGAATGGCTTCCGCACACGGTGAACGTCGCGATCGTCAAATCGCAAGTTCGCTGACGAGATCTCCTGTAGGGGTGGCTGACCGCCCCCGTGGGAACGTCTATGGGCATTGGATACCGAATCTCTGGAATGAGTTTATTTGAAAGATTAGCGCGGGTGAAAGTCTAGAAGCCTGATCAGCGCCTCACTCTGGCGCTCACGGGCCGAATTTGCCGTTTCGGCGCTATGCAGCACTTTATATTCATGAGCAGTCCCAGTGCCCAGCATTAAAGCACAGAGTAGATTCACTTTTATTAGGAGATTAGGAGACAATGTTGAATAGACAGTTGCTGATTGAGCAGAGAAACAAACATTCGGACAAAGGGATGTGCCGATATCACGGATTGATGGCGGGGCTTAAAAAGCTTCAGACAGACGGACACACGTAATTTTATAAAGAGGTGAAAAGAGGGTGATACGACAACCCCTTTGTCGTGGATGGGCCTAAAATAGGTAGGTACACCGGTACAAACCTCTTTATCCCGCTGTTGTTCTTGGGACCACACAGGCAATCCTCCTCTTCCTTCGCATTCGCTGGGCACAAATATTATATATATTTGGTTGTTGCACATTGACTTCGACGCGCAAATTGGCGGCGTCAACTCGGACAGTGAGTTGATAGTAATATGGTAAGTTTTCAAACATGTGCAGGTCTCGGTTGAAATTGCAACATATTCGCAAGAGTTGAGAGTGGCTGGGGGAAAATATCTGATGGCTTATAGGCCGTCTGGCTGATATGGTAGCCAGACCAACCATACTCGTCAAATGCAGCCAGATGGTGCCAGACCAGCCAGAGAAACTCTGTTCTGCGGATGTGAACCATGGCCATTGGTCATTCCAATCTTTCTTATTTTCTTTTCTTCTTTCTTTTTTCGTGGCTCATCGAGAAATATTTTACCTTTGGGTCGCCCGTTTGACTCAAGCTTGGAACGTGCATCGGAAAGTCGAAAATATTAGATTTCCCCCGCTCCCCCCTTACTTTGCCTTCAAAGTGAGAGCAGATTTTGGGCTTTTGTTGGGTCTGGGAAGGAGGTAGTAAACTAGGTACAGACTTGATACAGCTAATTCGATGACCGCACTGCGAATCCTGTGAGCTTACCCTCAACGAATAACAGCTCCGTATTAATCATTTCCGACGTCCGTAAGGGTGCTCGTAGAAGGTTGACCTGATACGCCGGTGTCAAGTCATTTCATGTTTATATCAGTGATGCGCTTACCAGAACCATTAGGATGCTGACCGGGGGCTGGTGAATTAAGCCCGATGTCAGTTGCAGTCCAAGCTATCGAGGATTCATTCCCACCTGAATTGAGCTGGATGAGAAGGGTGTCGATTATTATCCGAGAGGTAAAGGAGTAGGAGTCAACGTCCACACCCGTTACAGTCGCCTTATATTTAATCAGGGCTGTCCGGATCGTTGACCGCGTAATGGGATCATTGAAGGCCTCCGCGTTGAGAGGGACAGGATTTTTCGATGATACAAGGGTTTTGATGATGTCAGGGTGCGAGCCTGACTCAAGCAAATTGGTGAACCAGGTAGCGAATTGTTTTTGCAATGATAGGGAGATACGGTCCGATGGACGTGACCGAGCCAAGAACTGCACTGTGGCGATCATCTGCGTCGAATTGGATTCGTCATAGACACCTGTGCTGTATTGTTCCAAGAACTGGAATAATATCACAGCATGGCCATCCTCCCATCGTTCAGTGGTCGTCGTAGAAGGAGTATTGGGGATCCCTAGCCTATCCATCAAGTCTTCGAGGTCATTTCGCGGGCTTTCAGCAGCCGCAGTTAAAATATGTGACTTTAGCGCGGAAATGACATACAACGCGGCGGAGAAGTCACAGTGGGGCGGGCTAGAAACAGCCGCGAGCGTTTCCTCGGAAAAATAGGCTAGTTTTCCGTGCGCACATAGAGACCAAATTATTATCATTGTCTTGTCAATGGACCGTCGGCCAGGCGCGAGGTTTTTTGTCAACAGGGTACCAAGCCATTTCGGATCACATCGCCCAAAAATGTGCTTCCACATTTCCGTTCGAGCGGGCAGATAAGAGCCCAAGGCATCCGTGAATATAGGGTCCAATGATTCCGAGTATTCACTCGTTTGAATGAGGTGTAGAATAGTATCGACGATAATGTCAATATGATGCACGCCAGGATCCTTCGGAAACTTTTTGTGTGTATCCAGAAAGCCGATGATCAAAATAAACGTGGTCTTCAGGTCGTCTTGAACACGTTGATTCGGCGGTGGGACATCATCACGAATTTGCTGAATGATCGCACACGTAGGCTCGAATTCGTAGGGCCTATCTGCGAGCATGGCGGAGTGTCGCAAGTATTCCTCGAGGATATCGTACACGGTGTAGCCGAAGGACCTCAACACATCATTTACCACCGATGTATCAAGCGGCCCATCATCTGAAATCAGACGTGCAATACTGGCACTGAATTTGGGAAATCCATACTGGATTGCTCGAGTTTGAATCATTTTGAGGCGGAGGCGAAGATCGTGGTCAACAATAGTGTTTCCATCAGGCCGCAGCGTCCGGATAAGGGCAGAGACTGAACAAAATCCACACCATCGAACAAGAGCGTGCGCGGATATCAGGTACGAGTTCACCGATGGGAGCTGTGCGGTATCGTCCAGCTGCCAGTGAACTCCCAGAATTTTATGATCAAACACAGGGAATATGTGGCGTGTTGAAACATCTGACGCCACGAAATAGGCGATAGACCACAAGGCCTTGATGCAGATAGTACGGCGGTGAGTCTCGAGGGCAGGGGGAAGTAGACCGCTATCACAGCTGCGGAGGAGGTCTTCGGTACGAGAAACCAGATGGATGTCGGGGGTCTCTAAAAGCATGTTGATCATGTCGTCGTATCCCCATCGTCTTTCGTTTGGTCCCCAAATGAGATCTGGCAGAGCCTCCAAAACTGGTTCGAGGTCGTCATTATCTGTCAAGGACCTTACGGTCCATACCATCGCCCGTGCATCGCGTTTGTCCCTTTCGGAGGACTTACGCACGGCATCACGGGTCATTACTTCGACCATCGTTGGGGCGGATCTGTGTGGGATGTGGGCCACACCGGACGCAGTTGTGGATTCCTCATCCGATGAGGATCTGAGAGGGATATAAAATTGCGTCCAAAAACGTCGAAATAATCCCCACGCCACAATCGAGAGAGGCGTTTGATATGGGGAATCGGACGAAAACATGGGGAGTAATGTCAGGTAGGTGTAGGTGCTCGACATCAAGCCAAGAAGGACCGCCGCTGTGGTCATGAGGATTGTGTTGACGGGCTGGAGAAATGCGACAAGGCCGGCAAAGAATAGGAGGAGGGAAATATGGAGGAGGAGAGGGATGCAAGCAACCATTGAGTGCATGCCGAACCGCTTGATTCCGAAATAGAGATAAGAAAATATGCGCGCGCGAATGATGGAGGAGGGCCGCATTTCCGTCCTCTGAATAAAATCTCTGGACCACTGCTCGACGAGTGTCGCAATAAGAGCACATGAAAGACTGAGTCCCAGACTGAGGAACCAGAGGATGTTGCAGGCGAGGGAAGAGGAAGTTGGGCTGAATGCCTTCAACGTCGCAACATCTGCGGAGGATGCATTTAGATGTGGATCCAGCTGGCGTGAAATCTGCGCCAAAAGAGCATTCGTAATCGCTCCCTGGTCTGGGCTCAACGTCTTGTAGCTCTCGATGATGAAGGCCGTCAAGCTCGCCGAGAAAAGACCCGCCTGGCGATCGAAGTAAATCAAATCTCGCCTTTCGCTCAAGTGACACTCACAAAGATAAGGAGGCCGTCCATGTCGGACCTCCATCTCTCCACCAGCGCTTTATCATATTTCTCTGCCTCAGAGATGTACGCTGCCCAGAGTTTAGCGCTTGCTAATTCATCGCGGTCTACAAAATCAACCTCTCAACGGGCCGTCGATGAGCACGATTTTTCACTGAGCTCACCAACTTGTTCATGGGTGTCTGGAGGGGTGGCGACGACGTTACTCATGATGGTGCCAGCAGAGTGGTTGAACGTGAGATATGGGGAACTTAATCAATGTCCAGCGGAAGCAGATCGGTTGGTTGTTATATCCAGCCCGAAGAGGCGGATCTAAATTTGTGGAGTGAGCTTCAAGTGACAGCTTGACTAAAGTTGTTGGACAGTTCTGGACAGCCGTCAATTGGATGTCAAAATAATAATGAAAACAGTCAGCGTCGTGAGGGGCAAAGGGATTTTGACGCTGCATTGACGTTTGACGCATGCTCCACCGGGAATTACCTAATTTTGGGCCGTCGTAAGCATACTTCCCAACTAAAAATATTGAATTGGAAATAGGTGGGTGAGATGAAAGGTCGTTCTTATAATTTCATCTTGATTCATCGTTGATCCCAGAACTGGATATGGGCTAAGCTATTCTTGACTTGTCAAGCGGCTGCTCGGCCGCTTCGCGTCCTCGGATCCTCTTGAATTTCACACGAGCGTCTGTTTCTGAGAACATGGCCGCGCTGATTCGGCGCCCATCCAAAAGTCTGGGCTGATTTTCCTCGGAGCAGGATTTAAAAAGCTTTAGACGGACATCATTTCATAAAGAGAAACAAAGAAGTAAAATTCGAACATTCTGTCTGTCTGAAGGTGATCCCCCTATGGTTAGATTGCGAACCCATCTGGCCAGAAGGCGTGAGATCGCTATTCCTTGCCAACAGGCCCCTCTGATTGGTCATAATCACGTTGCATGCGTTCGAATATTCGAGTCACCGTGGCAGTGGCACACAGGAGAAGAAGGTAACCAGGGGGATAGTAGCGTGGTTGAAGGATACTAGACCTGAGTCACGAGTGGCAGATGTACAGTACGCGATTCTTTGTGAGAGATGCACTCACATCAGTGAAACAACATGTTTGTCTTTGGCGTCTTACATCTTTGAGCCACATCTTAGAGCATCTTTGTCTTTGGGAGCGCGTCTTTGTCTTGGGAATGCATCTTTGCGACATCTTGGTCTTGTGGGGAAACATCCCAAGTCTTTGGTGACCATCTTGGCGGCTGCTCAAAATCTTTCGATGCATCAATTTTGGGGAGTAAAATTTCAACAGCTGACATCTTTTTGGGTGGATTAAAGTGGTTTTGAGTTTCTCCTGCAAGGGTGAGGCTCAGAGGCTGAGCATAAGGCTGTGTAAGTATTATGGAGATTAGTGGCAAAATCGTGCTAAAAAGTGAAAGGAAACTCGGAAAGACATTTCAAAAATGTTAAAGGTCAAGTGTTGGGGCTGAATATCATCAAGCAGTGCAATAAACGAAAACACAGGCTGAGGCTTGCAAGCGAGCGATTGCGATTGTCGAATCTCGAGTTGATGATGCTCAGTCATTCAAACTCCGCTCGGATCACTCCGTAACTGCGGATGGCGTGATCACTACGCCATCAAATGGTTCGTCGCCTTTTGCTTTCTCCCTTCATCTTTACGCTCTTTCCCTCCCTTGGTCTCCCGCTGCTGTTTCTTCAAGCCGTCAACACGCCAATACTAGTACTGCCAAAACTCGAGCTCAAGCCCCTCATGCATGCCCGGTCCTGTGATGTGTTCTTGCACTGCATCGCTTTTTACCGCCTGTCTCGAGCGCTGCGTCGCATATTCCGCCGTTTGTGGCTTCCCTGTCCTGTTCCCCGTGCTGTGTCACACTCCCACGCCGCTTGTGGCACTCCTCCGCTGACTTTAACCCCCCCCCCCCCCCCCCCCCCCCCCCCCCCCCCAGGCTCTCAGTCTGTTGTCGATGACAGCAAACTGAACTTCCGCCTTTGTCGCCCCCGAGACCACCACCAAGACCACCACGGACGATGCCCCCGGAGATGAGACCACAGAGGACGTGGTGCACCTCTTATTATTTTCCCATCTTCATCTCTAATATTTCCATTCGTGTGATAGACTGCTGTCCATGACGAGTCCGCTTTCACCTGTCATCAGTAGACCGCCCCGGATGCCGAGCCTGCCATCGATGAGACCGACGAAAAGACCGCCCTTGATGACACCGAGGCTGACGGCACAGAGCTCCACGTTACGTGAGACTGCCACCGATCACCGTTACAATAGGAAGCACTGTCACCTCTCACGCCTACGCTTCCACAAGTTCTTCTGTACTTGTATTTTACTTTAGAACACCCGAATATATGTTTTATCTGCCATCTTTCGTCATCCTTAAGCATCTTTCAAGGGTCTTTCTAGCATCTTGAGGTGTCTCAACTGGTCTTTGATAGAGTCTTGCCCAAGACACGCTGCGTCTTATCAGTCTTTCCCAAGATGTTCATCCTGGACAAGACAAAGGGACCTTCTTAGCCAAAGACGTGCGTCTTGGGTAGAATTCCATCTTACACGTCTTTGGCGTCTTGGCCAAGACGCCAAAGACGTCAAAGACAAAGGTGTACTTTTACTGATGCGTGCCTTCAAAGCGTTCGCAAACAACACGCTGTGTGCATCAATACTTTTTTCTGCCGACAACACTCTGGAGCAGCTGAATATGTCTACCGAGGCCTCGCGAAAATGTAAGCCATGGTGCAAAACTACACTGTCCATGGATTTCCGCTTTCAAAACTGCGATAAGTGCCGACAACTCGTTACTCGACCGGGGAAATCAGAAGGCACACAGGGCATCGGCCAAAGCGCGCGATACTAACAGCACCAAAAACACGTCAGGAAAACGAAGGAGGGCTTCCCTCGGCGGTACCGATGATAGACCGACGTCCCGGCCGCGGAGAGATCAATCCTGTGACGATGCCACCCGCACCCGATACCGGCCGAGAAGAAGGCATGGATTCTGACGATGTCATCCGTGGGGATGAGGACGAGGTAAGTAGTCCAGAAAGGATCCAGCTACGTATCATTACCTGAATAACAGACCACCGAGACCTTCCCTAATGCCGAAAGTTTCTGTGACGCGTTGAGAACGGATTTCAAGTCGGGAAAAGCGATAAATTTTCACGGAGCCCACCCCGTGGACCCACTCGTGTCTCCTAAGCATGACCGCAAGATTCGAACTTTGGGTTTCGAAAATGGGATGACTTGGTCGTGACATCCAAAAAAAAATCGAAAATCTGTTGGAGATTGGCAGAACAGCTCTGAGACCTTCAGACATTGCTAAAAAAAGCGCCGCCGACCGTAGTCAGATCAACCGGTGGAGATCAATCAGATTACATACCAATCTTGTTTGCGCCAACGCCGCCACCGTCGCGACAATGAGCGGGCTTCTCGACATTCTGAGGATCCTAGAAGGACGGAAGAAGTGCTCATTGCCGGCCGCGACCTACCGCTGTCCGACCTCCTCAAATTTCGGCTCCCACCGCAGCGCAAATCCACCGTTTTTGCCAATGCCATATCAAAATTGGCATTTCATGAGAGCCGGACACAGAAACACGCCTATCCGCGCTGCGCGCGCTAAAAAAGAGTTTTTGGGAGTCGCGGTAACCCAAGGACTAATTTCGTGACTGGTTTTGCACCTTCAAAGATCCCCTCGGTGACCCGTGACAGGTTCGGAAATTTTCGAAAATTTTTGGCCCTGTGACGCGTGACATTCGAAGGGATTTAAATACTACAGTAGTTTCGCCAAGAAGGGTGCCGCCGCCAACGACGAGATACGACTCTGGCGTAGCGATTGAAAGTGTTGCCATTGGACGTCCAGGAAGTAGAAAGCACTGCAGCCCCGCAGCCGCTTTGATGTCAGCCTTCAGGCTGTGAAGATGGAAGCTGTGCTCTCGGCCCGTGATCCCGGAGCAAAAATAGAACACTCGGGTAGTCGTCGAGAGCTGAGTAAAAGGCACGTTGAAAAAGATACAATAAGAAACGGAATAGACAGATAAAAAAAATTGAAGCGTGGGTATTTTCCACAAATTTTCCAAGTTTTTTCTCCGTTTGGCCGACCACGAAAAGCTAGTCTCTCCCAGTGTTCGCCCATACCTTAAATCGAGGTTTGAACACCTTTAAGGCCTTAATAAGGGTAAGGCCTTAAACGTAAGGGCAATTTAAGGCCTTAAAAATATTTTCCCACGCTCATACATATAGTCGAAATCCCAGTATATTACGGCTGGAACTCGTCGTCTAAATCAATCTCTATGGCGTCATTATCCGGGACCCCATCCTCCTCCGCCAATGCCAATGCCTCCATCCACAGCTCCTCCTGCTCCATCACCCGTGCCGCCGGCTTCCGTGCACGAGGATGCGCCACACAGGCTTTGCAGTATGTGTGATACATGGACGAGTTCTGCTTCTCTCCACACCAGAAACATTCCTTGAGCGGGGTCGATGCCATGGCTGGTGTTGGCGTCGACGTCGAGGAGAAAAATTACATAATCTATGAGCACGTGCAGATTTAAGGCCTTAATAAGGCCTGGGTGCTCAGCCGAAAACCTTTAAGCCCTTATTTAAGGCCTTATCTAAGGCTTAAAGATTTAAGGCCTTACCCTTAAGGAGAACACTGGTCTCTCCTGACAGACGCTCTAACAAATGAAGCTCGTACCTCGCTTGTTAGAACGAATAGCAGGCAGGGTCCGACTTTCTCTCCCACGGCATTTCACTGCGCGAAGCCAGCGGGCCGGAGGGAAAACCGTGACTAAAGCAGGTCCATTAATATTGTGTCGGACTCGGAGAATCAGAGGGAGATGGGCGCCAGAAGGAGGACTGTCACGTGTACTATATTCGAGACTCGAGAGTCGGAAATCGAGACCAAAGATGCACAAAAATTGTGACACAGGGGTTCTAACTTCAGCGATTCTGGTTGAATATTCAGTTGATCCTCTTTGTCAAGCGATGTTCCGAGACCCACCCCAGAATTATCGAAATTAGGTGGTTATGTTCAAGCCTGCCGGGTCGCATTATGGGTTCTCGGAGTGGTATTTATTGCCTCTGGATAGCCCTGTGGACGATAAACTCACACTACAAAAACCTCATGGGTAACACCTTCTCTGGCTTCTCAGAAGCTTAATTATACCAATCAATTTGTTTGAACTGTAAATAACGGATTCCATGGCTTGAACCTCACTTGACTTCCTGCTACGATACCAATACGATGATTTGGCTCCAGAGGCGTTCCCAGCCCCAAGTCTCAGTTGTAGTAGTATGTACAAGCCTAGTTTCATCTAGCGAATATTGTCGACGAGAAAATCGATCTGGGGCGTTTATTGTGACGGAAGTCTAGAGTACGAGTTCCGGCACACGGGGGGTGGCAAATCT
Source organism: Mycena vulgaris (assembly GCA_029204335.1). Lineage (NCBI taxonomy): Eukaryota > Fungi > Basidiomycota > Agaricomycetes > Agaricales > Mycenaceae > Mycena > Mycena vulgaris. Next base: position 317,004 of record JARGYA010000022.1, read on the forward strand.
GACTGTTGTAAGTTGTAGATTAACCGAAGAACTACTACGTTACAAGTGGCTTTATATACTACGGAAGGAGTGGCTGTGTGAATGAATACAAACGGAGGTAAGTAATGATGGTTGTTGACTCGCTGTACGAGCTCGTTGGATACGATAAGAAGAAGATTAATGAAAAGTAAAGAAAGAAAGAAAGGATAATAGTAATGGATTGCGTACAAGTGTGCAATATGTATGCAGCCGTTACATTTATGTGGTCGAATCGCACACTGATCTATAACGTAGAATACGGCTTGAAAAGGCGGACACAACGCGACTGCGGCCGCTTCCAAGATGGCTCCTCCTGGCCCCTCCTTATCCCGGTGCAAGAACTATGGCAACGTCGGGAGGTAGCACATTTCCTAACCAATGATAACGTCAGAGGTCTAGATCGGAGACAAGATTGCAACCCGCACCTCAACTCCACATGCCGGCCTGCACGTCACCCATACGCTCCAGTCGAGCCATGCCATCAGCGTGCGCGCGTGGGCCCGCCATGCATCCACGACCCGGAAGGCCGTGTGAACGTGGGGCGGCGCGTCCTGGCCGCCGGGATGAGTGGGTCGAGCCCTGCACGCACACCGGCAGCCCACATACGCAAGACAACGCGACAAATCTCGCGGCTCGTGAATGTGCGCCGTATGCCGCGTCGCGCACCCACGCCACACCAGGCCCGCCCACACGTTGGATGCATCTGAACCGCTCCCTGCAGCTGGGCGGGCAGCGTACACGAGATACGGCATTTGCATGACGCGCAGCTGCTCCTGGATCGTCTCCCCGCGCTCAAGGACGTGCGCGCCGGTCGTCGTGTTGAGGAGGTACTCGAGCAGCTCGAGGCGTTCTGCATACCGATCCACCACCACGCGGTACAGCGTCTTCCAGTCTACGCCACTGCCAGTGACGCTCGCGTCGGACGCGAGCACCGCACGCAGCCGCGCCGTCACCGTCTCGAGATCCATTGCAGAAATGCGCTCCAGGGGGTGATCTCAGCGCTCGAGGCCCGCACGGCGGCCGACGAGCAAGGGCTCCAGGTCGGTGTCGTAGAACGAGATCAGGCGCATGAGGTCGAGGATGATGCGTGTTTCGCCGGGATAGTGGTTGTGCCACGAGTCTGCGCACATTATCTCGAAATTGATGGTATTTCTAGCACGCAGTCCTGGTGCGATCTCGGAGTCATTCTTCCGAGGTGCGAAAGGCGGAGTGCCGGGAGGAGGAGGAGATTTCGACCCTGGATGGCCAGGGGTTCGAAGAGAGGCGGAGTCCCAGAGCGGCGGTATAACATGGTGGGCCCACGCTGCAGCGAGGAAGTCAGTAGAAAGCAGCTCGACGCCGCCGAACTCGCAGAGCATAATCTCGTTACCCAAGATGAGAATCCTGAATACGGATATTTAGTCACTCAAAAATCCATATCAATCCTGCGCGATGACAGTGAACAGCGAAACGCGTGAAGTCACGAAGCATGCACCGTATATATCCATCGATCCCAAATCCTCGTCCTCATGCGCACAGGTCGTTAATCCTGGCGCGCTCATCGAGCCAGCGCGACGCGTCAACCTGTCCCCACACCAGCAAATCCTGGGCATCCAGCGTCCCCGCTCCTTCCGCAGGCATGTTCGCTGCGCTGGAGCCATCGAAGTACAGCACCTTCAGCGGGCGCGTCGCCACGAACATGAGTTGCCGACGGCTGGGCGAGTCACCAGTCAGCGGGTCAGCCGGGCGCGAATTTGACGGCCAGCAGCCCTGAGCAGAGAGAGGCTCTGAGCATGTGGACCAGTTCCGACGCGAGGGGAGCCGGCGCGAATCGCGCGATACGAAGGAAACCACGCCCAACCCATCAAGCTACCGCCAATTCCTCCGTCGGTGCGCGGCTCCGCTTCCGCAATCGGAAACTGACCCAGATTCTTGTTTCACTACCCCGCAGACGGGAGGTTCTTCGAATGGGCCCGGAAACACGATGTCCTGGACTAAACTCGGGAAATGGCTGAAGGGCCCTGGGTTGGTCATGGACATCGAGGTGGATCCCGATGTGCTCGACGCCTACACGAAGCGCTGGGCTCTCAGGTGGCGCTACTTCCAGCAGACCTTTCCCGAGGCGTCCCAGGCTCATCTCGATGCGATGACGGGACACGACGAAATGCGCTCGCGGATCACCTGGCTGGTGTGTGGATATCGCTGCGCAGACGGAATCATCGCTAAATTGATGCCGAAGGAAGGGGACTTTGCTCGAATTGCAGAGGAAATACTCCGGCTGCAGGAACATGCGGTTTGCAATTTTCGGCAGCATCATAGTGAGACGGTTGATCCCTCTTGACAGACTGACTACGAAATCCTGGCGGGTTCCATGTTTCTTGCCAACTTGATAGAGGATTCCCAACCTGACCTTGTCAGTGTCCTGGTATGTGTCCATACTCGTGGTTGCAGATTCTCACCACTTCCGCAGAAAACCACCAAAACGAATCCCGAAACCTCACGCTCGAACGATGAGACCTCCACGGAATTGGGTAGGCCAATTAGCCAGGTACGAAATTCACCCTTTACCCCACAACGACGCGTCTCGACCACCCAGCAGCTCAGGGCTGTCGACAGATTGCACATGTTCGCCCTCAGGTGCATCAACGAGATGATCACAAGGAAGCAATTATTAGCCGCCCAGGCGGGACCTCATTGGGTGCGTCATCAAAGCTTTATAATGCCTACAATTAAACGGCTGCCAGACCTCCCGGGGAATCCTGCGCACAGATGACGAACACGAGTCGAGATCCTCGCACAGTGCGGAGAGTCCCGTAGCCTCTGCGGTGGAGGAAACCGGGTCCCCCAATGTAAACTGGGACAACTATATACCCTTCCAGTCGATGGCGAGACAACCACCGGCCACCGAGACAGCTCCTACCGCACAATCAGACCTCCTGACCTTGCGTTCAGCGCTACCCGATCTCCGGAGTTCGCGACAGGGAGCTTCGAATGCGAACGCTCGCAACGCGCCGGGGACGCTCGTGAGCTCTCCGAATTCGCACATGTGAGTGGGCGCAACGTCCCGGTCTGATATTGACATATGTACGCAGGAAAAATCTGACCGCGCTTCTCGGGATCGCCTTCTTCGGTGCCTCCATCACCTGGTCCACGATCTTCTCCGGAGCACGCGGAAACCTCGTCCTAATTTCGTGGTCCGCGTGTTTCTTTATCGTCGGCACCATCGGTGCCGCAGCAGCGTCGATGCTCGTGATCCCGGAAGAGGACATCGTGACGGTGTACCCGCTTGTGCGCTGGAGCGTGCGCATTATCTCATTGGTGGCGATGGTGCACGTTCTGGCGGGAATGTTCCTGCTCGCCATCGCGATGTTGATTTTGGATCCTGAAGAGGACGCGGTGCGGGGAGGCCGACGGGGGACACAGAGCGCCGGCGGGTATGCAATCTCAGCGTCAGCGGCCCTCGTCATCGTTGCTGGGACGGTGTGGAGACGCCATACACGCCGCACATGGTTTCTTTGAGCCGGGATTTGTCGGTCATGACTTGTGCGGAATATGTCGAGGATGGCAATTTATGAAGGCTATAGGATGTACGACACCCAGATAAATATGTTAGGATTGCACCAGCGTTGAGTTTCTCTGCGCTGCGCGGCCTTCCCTCCGACACGACGTCGACGTATCGGCTTCCCGCGAACCTTCTCTCCATCCATCACCTCGCGCGCCAAGACCCCGCAACGCTTATTCCATTTTAGGACGCCCCGTGAGCGCCGAGACGATGTATCGCCGTCCCGCGAGCGGTACATCCCCGCCGCGATCAAGCCTCAAAAGTCGCAAAAATCGCCGCTGCGCGGGCTCGAGGTGTGTCACAGCCTGATTATTCATTCCCCACGCTAACTACCTCCCTCCTCCGCTGAACGCTGAAGGTCCCCGCTCCCCGGATCGATCGCGCGTGCAAGGGAATTTGGATTATTTTTCTTCCGCTGCATGGCAGTGTCTTAGTCCGAGGTTTTCTTAGACTCGAACCAGTCGCTATAGAAAATGTTAACACTGATGATCGTTGATCCATGTCACGGGTAAATAGTGACTGGAAGATAATCCGCCAGATTAGGACAGTCGGAAATGTCTTGGCGAAATTTCGACGATGTTCGAGGACTGACTTCCTTGTTCCACAAATCGTGATAGAGATTTGTAGCGCTTGGAACTCTAAGGCTTCCCATTTGTGACCTCCAAATACCTCAAGGACAAATGGTACAATGATTAAATCCATCTAAAGGCCAAGCGGCACAGATTACAGCACAAATAGGCCGTCAAGGAGGTAACTAAATGAGTATTTGGGCATTTTCTAGCCGTCTGTTCTTCATATGAATGTCGGAGTCCATTGTCAGATATACCCCAAAGGTATCCATTGTGATTTCGACTTCTTACCTCCACTATATCGACGGGAAAGGAAAGCTGAGCCTGAGCCCCTGTATGGTGGCTGTGCCTCCTGATGCTCACAAAATTGGGTCGCGGAAGAATCAGTTCTCAAGATATTAAAATTATGAGAACATGGGATGTCTTAGAATTTATATGCCTACAGAACTGTCTCTTCAGATTCACTGAATTCAGAGGTCGATGCCTGCTCTTTCGCGAAATTTCGGCTAAGCCATTTATAAATCTCGACAACGTCCAACTGTACTAATCAGGCGGATTATCTTCCAGTTCCTACCGGGTACTGATCAAACGACTGTCTTTGATCTGTGCACTTTTACGATGGGACTGGTTTGAGTCTTGAGGTTTTCTTTATTCTGACATAACCACGCTCATTTGTTTCAGTTATGATTATAATCCAATGCGAGACAACGGAGTCCACGGCGCGGGAGTTGAACAGGGTGAGTTGTTGTTTTGGTTCAATCTCCATGCACACGCTGACTTTGAGCATTCTACATGTCAGCAAATTTGGACGCCCAAGTACCAAATCCATTAGATTGGTCTTGTAATCAGTGCTAGTTGTAGGAGCCCATAGATAGCCCCAAACTGCCTCCCCGAACACCGAAATCCTGCATTTTTTCTCGTGACTGAGCGTGCTCTATTCGCCTCTCGAGGTCCGTGATATAGTTGCGAGGTCATGGCTTCGGGCTGGCGACGGGCGACCTAGGGACAAACGAATATTTAATGAATTTATTTGCTGGGATTCGGAGGTTCGCGTCGTGCGGGCTTGGGAGGACCTCGCGAACAGTGACACAGTGGTTCTGAGGATCGAACCGCTGAGGCTCGGAACTGAACCACGCGGCAATGTCCACTCCAAAACGGTTGTGTTCCCCGCTGATTTCCTTCAGCATCACGAACGCGCCGCGCCGCCTTCAACCTGGATGCCGTCCATCACGCTCGCGCGCTATATCATACATTCAGCGGCGCGCCGACACCGGCGGAAATGCGCTCGCCGAATGCACATGCGCGTCTTCGCAGGACTTGCGGCGTTTGTTGGTCGCTTCCCAGGAGGGTGTCACACCGAACATATCCTTGTTTTGCAACAAGTCGCGACCTCGGCGGGAGGGAAGCCCTCGTCGCACACTTCGAGATTCTTGTGGTGGATGTGGAATAGCACGCCGTCTGAGGATTTGAACGTGACGTCGGCGTCGGCGGAATTGACTGTTGGAATTTGTTAGCTCTCCTGCGCGCCATTGAGGGAAATGGGTGTTGTGCATTTTTGCGCTCAGAAACATCGAGAGGCTTTGTGTGACGGAGCGGAGACCGAGAAGCGGTAGCGTAGAGGTCAAGGAGTTCCGGCACACGGGAGCGAGGTAGTCAGACTCGCGGGTAATATGAATGCTGTTAAGATTGACTGCCTAACTACGTACAAACAGTAGGTACTTATACTAGGGGCTAATGTACGGATCGGGATAAATGAACGGGTTGCCCGGGAGGGCTACGGAACAGAACGGGATGGGAAGTAAGTAAGTAATGTGGAGCGGACGGGAGGTAGCGAGAGAAAGAAAATAGGTATAAGGGAGCGTACCGTTACATCCGCCCTCCAGGCCGGTGCAACCGGACTCGTTTATTCAATATCATCCATCGCGTTCGACGGTCCCGGTGTGGCGTTCGCGTTAGCGGCGTCCATGCGCGCCTTCGCTGCGAAGAGTACGCGCTCCGCGGCGAGTTCTTCTGCGATGCGCTGCTCGTAGGCGGCCTGGTCGGCCGCGGCGGCAGCTGCACGATCTTGCTCGGCCTGGCGACGCTTCGCGAAGGCGGCCATGTAGTCGGCGGTGCCGACCTCGGGGCCGGTAGAAGAGGTAGATTTGCGTTTATCGCCCCGCGCCTTGTGATATTTCACCTGGCGACGGAGTTCAGCCTGCTGCAGGCGTTCGGCGTTCTCGAAATAGAGTTGAGTGACGGCGCGCTCGCCAGGGGCGAGGTAATTCCGGGTGAGCTCCTGGTCAAGGACCATGTAGGAGGCGGGGTCCGCGAGGGTAGCGCCCGTCTTCCACTCCGTAAGGCCCTGGTCGTTGACCCAGGCGAAGCAATATCCGGAATCGTCGTGCTCGTTTAGGAGGCGAGCGACCTCCTCGTATCCGAAGGGCACGACCTCGGGGTGCTCGTCGCGAGAGCAGAGGGCGACGTTATAGTCGAGATAGAGGCGCAAGCAGTGCCCCGACAGCAGCATAGTGGCCACGCCGGGGAGGTCGATACGGAAGAGGTCGTAGTCAACGCGCTTTAGCACCTGGTGGACGAGGTTAAACTCGTGGAAGCGGAGAGATACGTGGTCCTGCGCTGTGGCGAGCCAGGCGTGGCTGTAGATGTCGGCGGAAGGCGAGGCGGTCATGGTAGACGAGTTAGAGGGGGTGGTTGTCGTCTCTCCAAGGAACCCTTGGTTTATATCAACGGCGCCATATGCCCAGAAATAGGCCATGGCCCCTACCGGAATAACATCGCCCCCTGCAGAGGGTTTGCCGGATCCATAGGGGAGCTCGGCGATCGCGGAGACCCCTAAGGCTTCGAAATACTCGCCTAGAGCTTGCAGCCGTTTTGCCTGGTCGTAGGGCATCCAGCTATAGTCGCCAGATTTCCAGAGCACTTCGAAAAGCGCTGTAGAGCGACGGCCGTAGTGGTTGACAATGCGGTCGACCGCCCATTCGTTGGTCTCGTCTTCAAGTGAGATGCCAAGCTGACATTCCAATCGGCCCGGGAATCTGCGATCATCGTTAGGAACATGTACCCGCAATAACGAGGAATGGAAGACATCGTGAATACCACGCTGCTTCATGTTTGCGGGGAGTTCCAATTGGAAAGACTCGTTGGCGAAATCGCGGATGATTTCGTAGGGCCCGATGTACTTAGGGATGAGCTTGCGAGCGAGCCCCTTTTCGAACTTGATGTTCTTCGAGTTCAAGTAGACTAGGTCGCCGTTCTGGAATGGAGCGGGTTGGCGTTTGCGGTTCGCGGAACGGGTCTGCTTGACGCGCGCGGCAATGGTGCTGTCATGCGCCGCCATGATCGCAAGGCGGCGTCCAAGGGCGAAGTTGGCGACACCCGGAAACTCGCGGGTACGATCAGAGTTCCAGAGCAGAGCGCGCGGCATACGGCCCGTGTTGAGGAAGAACGGGGTATATCCCGTGGTCTCGGAGCGGGCCGAGTTCATCGCGAACTCGATGGCGGGGAGTTTACTCACCCAGTCTTTCTGCTTGGGTCCGATGCACTGGCGTATCATTTGAGTAATGGTGCGGTTCGCGCGTTCCGTGCTACCGTCCGATTCGGGATGATAAGCACTTGACATGTGGAGTTTGACACCGATGAGCTCGTGCAGGCGCTTCCAGAACACGCTGGTAAACAGCGAGTCGCGGTCGCTGACGATGACTTTCGGGAGACCATGGATCTTGTAGACATGTTCAAACATGAGCTCGGCCATCTGCTTGGCGGTATAGTTAATACGTGTAGGGACAACGTGCACCATTCCGGTTGATAAGCAGATTATAACCACGAGGGAGTTATACACACCGTCGCGGTTACGTGACTCGGGGAGCGGACCGACAAAGTCCACTCCAATCGCGTCCCAAGGTTCCTGGTGCGTACTGAGGGAGTGAAGAAGACCGTAGGGCTTCTGGTTGCTCGGCTTACTTCGTTTGCAGGTTACGCACGACTCGCAGAAGCTGCGGGTGTCTTCGACCATCTCCTTCCACCAGAAGTGGTCGCGGAGGTAGTCCAAAGTCTTGCGCAGCCCAAGATGCGCGAGGATCGAGTGAGCCTCAGATATGACGATCTCACGTAGGTTTCTTCCCTTGTACTCCAGTTTGGGAACGCAGAGGACACGGTGTCCTGATTCCGAGAGGTAGATAAGTCCATCGCGCGACTCAAAGTTGCGGTAAGCTTTGGGCGCCTCGAGTATTTGCTTGAAGAAGGGATCTTCTGAGTAATTGTTGGTCAAGAACTTGATGAGATCGAGGCCATGCCAGCCCGAGTTAACGACATTGAGCAGAGAGTCGTCGAGATCATCGAGGTTGAGATCGGAGGAGTTAGCCGATTGATCGCCGTCTGTCATCGGTTGTTTTGATCCCGTGGGATCTGCGTGCCGTGATGGTTGATCGCCGTCTCCTTTCTTCACACCACCATCCTCGGTGCTAGACGCCGGGGATGTGGTCGTGGCTGCTGCTCGTTTAGTTCGGGATTTTTGGCTTGTACCCCCGCCCTCCTTTGGAAGCACACCAGTGAATCCAAACGGCTTCGCGCCGCTTGTGCTTGACTTCGCGTCGGCTTCTTTCGTTGCTCGGGACATGGAGCGGGTTACACGGTCGCTGGACATCGCCAGCGCCTCCATGCCTGCGAATACAGGCATGGTAATCCCTTCCATGTCTAGTTCGTCGTTGCTAACAACGTCGTGATAGGTGTATTCCGACCTTGCACGCACGGTACCGGGGGATTCATTCGAGTAGATGCGGGATAGTGCGTCGGCTAGGACGTTCTCAGTGCCAGGTATGTATTGGATGTCAAAATCATAACTGGATATTTTCTCAATCCACCGCGCTTGCCGTCCAGATAAATCTTTCTGGTTCGCAAGGTGAATAAGACCCTTATGATCCGTTACCCAGGTGAACTTACATCCTTGCAGGATGTCGCGGTGGCGCAGCATGGACTCCACCCCGGCGAGCATTTCTATCTCGTGTACGGGGTAGTTCTGCTGCGCCGCATTCAGCTTAGCTGAGTAGAACGCCGCTACGCGTGCGTTGTGCCAATCGTCTCCCTGACACACCACGCCGGACACGCCAGTGGCGCACCCGTCCGTGACGAGCCAGATCTTTGGCGCGCTCGGTGCGTAATCCAACGGCTTGCGGTGATGGTCTCGATGACGCCCCACCAGGTCCTTCGTGTCCTGGAAGGCGCGCTGCTGGGTGTAACCCCAGCGGAACGGGACCGAATCGCTAGTCATGGCGTGTAGAATGCCCATTGGTAGTTGTACATCCGGGACGTCCCCTCCAAGGTATGTGACTGAGCCGAGGAATCCGCGAAGTAACTCACGGTTAGTCGGTGTTTTCCAGTTTATCACCGTGTCCACCTTGAGAGGGTCCATCCGGATGCCTTCGTCATCTACGATGCGTCCCAACACGCTCAGCTCCGGCTTCAAGAGCTGGAGCTTGTTGGCGCTCAGATAGAGCTTCTCTCTCTTGAGTACGTCAATGATCTTCTTTACGTGCTCGAGGTGTTCCTTAAGAGTGTTCGAATAGACGATGATGTCGTCCAGATAAACGTCCATAAAGACGCCGATGTACTCGCCAAACAGGTAATTCATCAGCGACTGGTAAGTCGCTGGTGCATTACAGTCTCCTTGCTGCAGGACATGACTGATCATATTTCCGTCAGGAGTGCTCACGGCAGTCCGCGCGACGTGCTCAGGCACGACGCGTATCTGCTCGTAAGCATCCTGTCCGTCAATCAAGGAGCGGAACTTGCACCGCGCAACGCGCCTCAGGATTCCTTCCATATCGGGGAGCGGCGAGGTCATCTTTCGTGTGTTAGCGTTCCTTGCACGCAGATCGACGACAACGCGGAGCTTGGGAGGCGAAGATTTGACCTTCGGGATCAGGAGCATGGGCGAGGTATTCCCGCTATTGGTAACCTCCCAGCGTCCCGCCTTAAGGTAAATTTGGCGTTTCTCGTCCCATTGCTGTCTGAGAGCTTCCGGACAGCGCGCTGGCCGCCAGGGATAGATTTTATTCTCATCAATGAGCGGAATAGTATGATTGATTTTGCGGAACGGAGGTAAGCCCGTTTCCGCCGCCGTTTTACAGATTGGTTTAGCGTATTCCAACAGCTCATCCCGAGCGCCCTGCAGCGTAGACTCCGTTATCTCGACCGCGCCGGTCATAACGCGGGCGGTAGCGATGCCTTCAATAGGAACGGAGTTAGCGCTGCCCACGCAAACGCGAGAGGGGTTGAGCCCAATGCTTACCTTGTGCTGGAAGAGCCATGCGGTGCCCAGGATCATGTCGTATCCGCTCAGGTTTGCAACGAGGAAATTCCTTTCCTCTGAAATGTCCTGGTAGCTAAACTTGACATCGACAGAGTTATTAATCTTCGATCTCGAGCCTTGTACGGCAAGCTGTAAGGTAATAGGGTCGTTTAACTCCTTGCGCCTTATACGGAGCTGATCCACTACCGAGGAAGATATCAAATCCCCGAGGGATCCGGAATCGACTAACGCGCGAACGGGTTCGCCGTTGACACGTACAACTATAACCAACGGCCGGGCAACGATACGGTTCGACACCTTTGGTGTAGACGCGGTACGTGAGATCCCCTTCATGCTATCGGCGGGGATCTGAACGCCGTGGCAATGGAGCAGAAACTCGCCCTCCACAGCGAGCTCAGGCAGGTCAAACAGGGAGCCGAACAAGTCACCATTACGTGTGGACTTGAAGTTCTCGCGGCGGTTATTACACCGGAATCCATTTCGCAAGACGTGCTTCAAGACCCATCCGACCAGGTCGAGATGGGGATTTAGCAGGGTCTGCTCGTTTATGAGCTCCTTCAGCACGGCGTCGCCGTCGCAGATGGTGATAACAAAGTCATCCGGTGAGTAGTCTTCATCTTCTGGGTCTCTGAGCAACCTCGATATGCTAACGCTTTCAAAGGCGGGGAGCCCCTGACTTACGTCTCGGAAATACTGCTCGATAGCGTCGGCTAGCAGCTCGTCAATAGGGAACTGGTGTATAGGTAAGCTATCTTGGTATGGAATACCGGCGTATTTCGCTCGCTGACTCGCATACCAGTCCAGCAGCGCGAACTGGGACTGTCGGAGATACTCCAGCGGGAGGAAGGTGAGATCATCGAAATATCCGTCGATGATCCCCAGCTGACCTCCTTCGAGGGTCGTAACCTTGAATCGCGCGTCGTCGCGCCTGTTAGAAGACCAAGGGACCAAATTGTCCCCAGGGTACGGCTGGAAGAACTCCAGCAACGCGCCGACTGTCCGGTTCAAGACATTACCCAGACGCCGGGGTCGCGATGGGGGAGGTCCCCTCGGTGGGCCGTATTCAGCCGCTCGCGCCCACAGGTCGAGTCTGGTCTCGAATGTGTCGGCGGCAATGCAGGCGGCCTCGTAAGTGAGGCCGTCGTCTTCTGGTGAGTCGTCGGAAGACCCGCTGTCAGAGGAATTGCTAACGCTTTCTAGGCTCGGCGGGCCCGAGGAGCCTAAGCTGCGTTGCGAGTCGACTGTAGACGGGGTGACCGACCTCAGACTAGGAGGCCCAGTCGACTCAGCCCCCGAATAGGGGCCCTCGTGAGTAGCCTCACTTCCAGAATCGGATGAGTCGCTGACGGTCTGCAGGCTAGGCATTCCAGAGGCGTCAGCAGACGAGTTATGCTCGGATACACGAGTCCAGTCCTCGTCTTCGCTGGCGTCCAACTCGCAGACAAAGGCCTCGGTATACCAGTGAATCAGGTCGAAGTCTCGGTCCTCGAGGAGGCGCCTAGGGAAGCGGAACAAGCGGCCTTCGAGCCTATTGGACACAATAAGGCTCTCGCCGCCGTCCTCTGGCCATACGTCTATGAAATCGCACTTGTTATATCGCCACGAGACGCGCTCGTACTCGGATATTTGAAGCCAGACGAAGCATAGCTGAACGTCCCCCATATTGCAGAGGTAACGTTCTTCGTTTGAGTAATCTTCTGGGGCTAATCCCAACTGTTTAGCGCGCTCTTCAGCGTACCAGACGGCGGGAACGAAGTCCGGGTCGCGCAGTTTGGCTATCTCCACGGTAATGTCATCGTTATGCTCATTGTCGATCACGACATATTCCGTGTCTGATACTGTGTAACAGAGAAATCGATGGGCGTCTTCGCCCGCGCTGTGGCCGTCTCCGGGGTACGGCTGCATGGATTGGAGCATGTGCTCCGCTTGAAATGCGTAAATGTCCCCTATCGGATTATGGGGTTCCCGATTCTTACACCGTTTGCAGGGTTCTTCTCCGCAGGTGCGAGGAGGATGGTCGAGAACGTCGCGCACTCGGCTTCCGGTACGAAGGGGCCTGTTGCCGCGGTCCGTGAAGGGGCGTTCTGAGTCCCGAGCTCTCGGTGAGGAATCATCTGGTTCGGAGTCGGTATAGCCTGATAAGTTTAATTCAGATAAGGAATCAAAACTTTCGCTAGAATAATCCAACGTTTGGAGGGGTTCCCCGCCCTCCACGACTTCGCCCAGATCAATACCCACCGCACCGACGTGCAGCGTCTCTATAGTCTCGGTGCTCTGGTAGAGTGCGTCCCGCGAGGAGGATCCTGACGCGAAACGCACCGCATGCGTGCTGAAGCCCGGGGGCTTCCCCTTCTTCTTCGAGGATACATTGTGATTCTTGGGGCAGTTGCGGGCGAGATGGCCGGCTTCTCCGCAATTGAAGCAGAGGCCTTTGGCAAGCATCTCGTTTCGCTTCTGAGTGGACATCTGCTCACCCGACCTTTCAGATCGGCCTGGTACCCCGACCGCTGAAGTACGCATGACTTCAGCATCGCGGTTACGCGGGGCGCCGCCAAAGCGCCCACGACCGCGGCCTCGACCGCTGAAGCCTCCGCGCGATTGAGCAGGACGACCAGAACCGTTTTGACGGTTATTGTCCGACTGCTGCTGTTGTTGCGGCGGCGGGCGACGCCCGCCTTGGTCGTTCTCAAGGATCCGAACTAGGATCTGCGCGCTAAGCGCTGCCTTGCGCATTTCGTCCCAGGGGGTCGCCTCAGGATCGAAACCTGCGCGGTGAATTTCCGCGCGGATCTGGGTGGTAAAGCTGTTGAACAGCTTCACCACTTTCTCCTGTGAGTCTTCCAGTCCAATGGTGTCATATACTTCTGACCATTCGGCGATATGGGCAGCTACGTCGCTCTGCCCTTGGTAGCATCGGTCAAGACGCTTTCGCTGGCGGTTGCGGAAGTCCTGCGGGAAGCAGAACTCAAACAACTCCGTGAAGAAACGCTCAAGGTCCCAGGCCGTCTCCCCGTCCGGGATTACGATCTGGTTATAGAAATCGCGAGCGCGACCCGACAGGTAATACGATATAAAGTACACCTGGCGTTCTGCAGGTACGCGCCCCATCTCCACGTAGACTTTGGCCTCACGCGCGAACGTCTGAATAGCATTCGCGCTGGCCTCGCCGCTGTAGCGCGTGGGTGGGATGGGCTTCAGGAGCATCCGCTCCTTACGCTCGTGCCCGCGCTTTCGCTTTGACGACAACCGGGGGCTAGAAGCGCCTCGGCGTTTCCCTCCAGATCCGCCCGGGTTCGATGGACTGGAGCTTACGCCCGAGTCCGAGCTCGAATCATCCGGATCGGATGGGGGTGAGGAGGACGCTTTGGCCGCCGGGGTCACACTGCGCAGGGCGCGTTTGAGGAATTCCGCGGGCTCGTGCTTAATTGGGCCAGCGGCGGATGCATTGGAAGCGGAGGAAAGAATAGTATGCGCAGCAGGCGCGATAGACCCGTGCGTCTTTCCTTCCAGCCTCTGCTGGTTAACGCTGAGCTCACTAATCCTCAGATTTAACTGGGCCAGCATCTCCAGCATCGTAACGGTGGGGTCCACGACCGTGGGGGCCTGCGTAGGGTTGACGCTAGCCACTGGTGTCGCGAAAGTCACCCTCGCCGCTGGCGGTCCCGCAGGTGGCAGCACCGGAGGTGAGGCCTGCGCGGACGGCAGCGCTGCGGGAACTGCGTTCACCGCAGGGTTCGTGGCAGGCGCTTTAGCCTTCGGGCTACGGGAGCGCTTGCGGGCGGACTTCGGCTTGGGCGTCGAAACCGACAACGGAGAAAATTCGATGCCCTTCAGGTCGACCAGGAATCCGGTAGGGACCGAAGTCTCTTCCACCTTCATCCTATTGATCTCTTCAAAGTTCATGAATCCAGCGCGCTGCTCTTCCATCTCGGATTCCGAGAAGCTTAGGAAGGCATCGATGCCTCCCCAGTTTCTCGGGTCGACCCCCTTCCCTTTGTCCTTAGAAGGTCCGGCGATCGCGGCATAGCTATGCGCGTCGCCTTCGTCTTCTACCTCCTCGACGGTAGCGCGGCGAGACTTGGTCTCCGGGGCGCGGTACGGGTCGAGAGTCGGCATCGGCTCTCCTGTAGAGCTGGTGCTACCAAAGCTGTAGGCTTTGGGGCGTGGTACGCTCCTTTCAGCGTCCGCGGTCTTAACCTGTTTACTAACAGGTTCTTCGCTCCGCGCCAGCTTCGCGCGGAACTGATTCGCGATGGCCTCGTGGCGGCGAACAAGATCCTGAAGCTCCTCGGAGCTCAGCTCGTTACTCGCCTTGTCCATCGTGGACTCGGACTCATTCTCTTCGCCAACGTCATTCGGGAGGTAAGTAAATTTATTGTCATTTGACACATTACTTCTACCGGAATCAGTGCGCTCGCGTTGCGACCGCGGCGCTTTACGACTGACGTGAGTCCATCCCCCGCCGTCCTCGCCCTCATTGCTAACCGTAAGGATAGGCAAATCGGACGAGAGGCTAACAGGGGCTCTCGACACCGAAGTGAAGAGTTCTCCCCCCGCCGGAGCGGAGGCGAGTTCCGCCGCACCAGCGGCGGAAGGTCTCATCGGCGAACCGATGGAGGGGAAGACCACATCGTATGGGTCTTCCCCGACGGCTCCAGCCCCTGTCATTCCGAAGTCGAGGAGGGCTTGCGGGCTGTACAGCGGGGCAGGAGCGGGGTGTATTCCGCCACGAGTGGCGGAACGGGTATGAGGGATTCGAGAGGATTTCGACATAGTTAGGCTGATGTCGGTAGTCGGCGAGTGCGGTATACAAGGTTGATCGGACCGAGTGGGAACCAGCGAAGCGTCGACTGAAGCTAGTATTAAAAAGATGTGACGGAGCGGAGACCGAGAAGCGGTAGCGTAGAGGTCAAGGAGTTCCGGCACACGGGAGCGAGGTAGTCAGACTCGCGGGTAATATGAATGCTGTTAAGATTGACTGCCTAACTACGTACAAACAGTAGGTACTTATACTAGGGGCTAATGTACGGATCGGGATAAATGAACGGGTTGCCCGGGAGGGCTACGGAACAGAACGGGATGGGAAGTAAGTAAGTAATGTGGAGCGGACGGGAGGTAGCGAGAGAAAGAAAATAGGTATAAGGGAGCGTACCGTTACACTTTGACTTCGATCCTTCTGTCTACCTATCAATTGGCCGTAGAAGTTCTGCGTTATGTGGACTACGCGTACCAATCTGTGCCCCGGGAGGCTTTGTGGGCTTCGAATGAGAGAGATCAAAACACCTGAACATGCTCTAGTTACCTGCACGTCTTCAGATGAGCTCGTCGAACTCGGAGGAATCTTTATGGCTAAATTATTCTCCAACTCTTCAGAGCTTCAACGCTGCATGGCGGAAAAATCTAACATAGAATTCCTAAAAGCAATGACTCATTCCGGGCCAACATTGCTCTTGTTGCGAAGTATGCCCATGATTCCGTTCAAGCAACAATTGATCTGTTCTGGTCGGCCTTTATTCTGTGCTAACTTCTCGTCTCTTTATATTCCTTTGGTTCTATTGCGGCGAGTCGCGAGGCTGCGTCCGTGAGCTCGGCTACGGGGGATAGAGGGGCCCAGGGGCAATAGTGTATATTTGCGCATGTACACTTCAATACCTCCTGGAAACCGGCGTTCCTAAGCGGGACCGGCCATGTGATTCTACCTACCTACCTACCAGCAAGGGTAAAATGTTATGGGCCAAAGATCTCATTACGGCCGCTTCGAGAATGCCGTTCCAGTGCCCAGCGCTCGTATTCACTCGGTGCACTTCTATTCGTGGCATCGAGAATTACTCAAAGCTGGTGCAGAAACTCATGTTGGAATGGCTACAAACAGAAATCGACTCATCTGACAAGCTCTACTTGTTACATGGACGTCGTGAACCCTTTCTCGAACCTCGCCGGTTGATCTTTATAATGGTCCGGGGTGTGTTCCGTACACCACGGTGTGTACCTGCGACTATTTGAATGCTCTGTAACCGAGATAGATTCTGCATGAACACGGAGAAAAAATGCGGGACGGAGAAGGACAGGCGGACCGTGAGGGAGTCGAACCCCGCCTCGCCGGATCGTTCCGGATCTTCAATAATGGTCCGGCGTGTGTTTCGTACACCACAGTATGTTCCTTCTCATATCTGCATATTCTGCAAGTCGCATTATTTGGTGTTCCCCACGCAAGAAAAAAAAGTTCCAAGTCCCCAACTAAGTGCACCGAGGGCCCTTCTCTCGCCGGCTGATCTGCTTGACGCCTTGAATGGTCCGGTTCCGTACACCACGGTGCACTCCTGCAGATATTTGAATGCTCTGTAAGTCGCATTATTTGGCGTTCACCGGAGCAAGGACATCAAGCCCCCCAAAAATGTGCTGTGATCGACTAAGCGCACCGCGGGGAGTCGAACCCCCTCTCGCTGGATAGAGTCTTATATCTACACATCGGCCCGGCGCGTGCTCCGTACACCACGGTGCGTTTCTGCGAACATTCGACTCGTCTGTAAGTAGGATGGATTCCGCAATCAAGAACATATGGAGCGTCTCACATTGGAGGCGCACTGTGGGGAGCCGATGTCTCGCTGGAGATCTCAAGACATCACGGAGGGCCGGCGCACCTGTTTAATTTAACTCGTAGTAATTTGGCGTCGCTGAGCCAAAAATCCATTTGCCAGCCACACTAGTGCACTGCGGGGAGTCGAACCCCGTCTAGCTGAACATTTGCAAGGTGCTGGCTAATGGATTCGGGGGCGTGTTCTGTAGACGACGGTGCGTTGTTGGCCTCATATATGTGTTATACCTAAGACAGGGGAATCCCACGTGTGCTCCAAGTTAAAGCCGTCGGATCCAAGATACAAGTCATGAATGCAGGGAATCTGGTGACTAGACTCGGCTGTATGGAGAGACAAGAGCGAGGCCGAGTTCGGCCACGTATACAAGATAATCGCCATCCGATATGAGGTTACGCGAGTCTATCGGGTATGCTCGGTATTAGTGCCCCCAGGCCTGTTGAAATGCGATCCAGGCAAGCTCCCATTTCGGAATGATTTTCCCTTGAGATTTGCCAACGTGAGCCTTTATACGAGGGGCCAGGAGGGCTCAGTCAGCCTTGCGGTCAGCGACGAAGGGTCGCATCATCTCGTCACGTGGACCCCCTACCTGAATTCCCAATCAGGCGTGATTTCGTCCATTTCGGGAAGCGAATTCCCATCCGATCCCAGGGTGCGCGAGTATAAAGAGGACCCGCCTGCCATCGCCTCTTTCTTCATCACCCCCACCATCTCCCACACACATCCACCACCATGTCCTCCCCCAAGATCGCCATTGTCATCTACTCCATGTACGGCCACATCGCCAAGAGTACGTCTCATCATCCCATCTTTGCTTGCCATCGCTGACCATCTTTACAGTGGCCGAGTCCGTCAAGAAGGGTATCGAGGAGGCCGGCGGCAAGGCCGACATCTACCAGTGCGTGTCCTGCTCTTGAACGCGCGAGGAAAGCTAACCAGCGCGCAGGATCCCCGAGACGCTCCCGCAGGAGGTGCTCACCAAGATGTACGCGCCTGCCAAGCCCGACTACCCCATCATCGACGCCGCGACCCTCGCCACCTTTGACGCCTTCATCATGGGCATCCCCACCCGTTTCGGCAACTTCCCCGGCCAGTGGAAGGTGCTTTCTCCTTGCTCTTCCTTATCGCGTCGAGTCTGATTTTGTGGGCAGGCGTTCTGGGACACAACCTCGAGCCTCTGGGCAACCGGCGCGCTCGCGGGCAAGTACGCAGGCGCGTTCGTGTCGACGGCGGGCCCCGGTGGAGGCCAGGAGGTCACCATCCAGAACACGATCAGCACCCTCACCCACCACGGCGTCATTTTCGTCCCCCTCGGTTACGCGCACGCCTTTGGCCAGCTCACCGGGCTTACCGAGGTCCACGGTGGTGCGTGTGTTTTCATGTTTCTTTCTCGTCTCGTCCGCGTATCTCCTCCATTCCTTCGTCTTCCCCGTTCGCACATCTTCCCGCGCACGTCATGATTTGCGCGTTGGTTTCCCCTTTGCGCGTGGGATCTGCCACGGGGATACACGCGCACCCACGCTTTCTCCTTTCGCTTTCTTGCCTGTATTCCCTCCACCCTTTCCTCTCCCTTCCCTTCCCTCGCCGCCACACGCGTTCCCACACTCGTTCTCGCCTTCTTTTCTGTATTCCCCCACGCCTTTTCGCATTCCCTCCCTCCTCCCTCTTCTGTCGCACCCCGCACTCACTCACCCTCCCCCCACAGGCTCCCCCTGGGGTGCAGGCACCTTCGCCGCCTCGGACGGCTCGCGCCAGCCCACCGCGCTCGAGCTCGAGATCGCGCAAATCCACGGCAAGGCGTTCTACGGCGTCGTTAGCAAGGTCAAGTTCTAGGCCGTCGGGGTGTAGGGGGAGTAATTGTAGATAAGTAAAAGACGAGAAGGATGAATGTATAGATTGGGTTCTTTTTATTCCTGTTCGGTGAACGATTCAAAGATTCCTGAGTTCTGGTCTTCATCCCAGCTGAGGGCTTGTAGATTACATCAAGACGAGCTCACTCCTTGCTCCCTTGGTCTCGCTATCCACTGCTCGTGTGTAGCCGGGCAGAGATAGACGGGTGAGACATTACGGCGGGGAGGGAACACAGCAACCCGCGGGTGTACATTTCAGCGGCGCGCTTGATTCTTCGGAGATGACGAACGGACCGAGGCAAGATATGCGCGAATCCAAAGGAGAAAATGCATGAGGGCAGAGGAAAAAACTGAAATCAGTTGGAAGAAGAGATGTAATTTGAACGTAATAGGGTTCACCTCGCCTCGCTGACTCTAAGGGCCGAGGGGACGGCCGAGCCGCCAACAAAAGTTATCACACACGCTCTAAATAAGTCAGGTGGCTCAGGACGAGTAGGAGGCGTCGAACACGAAGCGGCCTTATCCCAGTTTCGGTGAATAGAGGCGCGATCATAGAACGACGACGTACTAAGTTGAGCATTTGACGTATGAAACCTATTCGGACCTTGCTCAATTGTTTCACGTGGACATCTTCGCTGTCCGGGGACGTTTCGCCGCATGAATCAGATGTCAATCGACTCTGGCCATTTAAAGCTCCTTGAGTGCTTTCGGAGTCAGTTTACTTGTCATGTCTTCAATTGCCATGATAGAAGCGGGCTGCCAGTGTGCGTGCCTTGGCCTTGTAATGAGGCTCGAACATGTTCTGAGTGTCTGTCCTGAATAAGACGCCGTCGTACTTCTCTTCGACCTCTATCTTAAAATCTGCGTCGTTCCAAGCATGAAGACCGGGGGGCGGGTGCAGAGTTCTCCCATATTTAAAGATCCGAACAATTGTTTTGATCAGGTTCATGAGAATAAAGTTGCGTCCATACCACTACTCCAGCGTGGAAAATTTTTGAATTGAAGGCCACGGGCAGAGAGAAAGATAAGCAGAATATCATCAGCTCGGGTCAGTAGGGAAATGCGGACGGCAGCCAGGAAAACATCATCCATGTGGGGCATCATTTTTAGATCGGCCAGAAATAGGTTCCATGGGATAGGCGACGCAGGGTCTCCCCTGAGGGAGCCGATGAGAGCCTTAAATTCCTTGGATTTTATATCTCCGTTGCGCACGAAGTAGGCCATTCGCTGGTACAGCGTACGAAGACAGTCAAAGATTGCACCGCCTATCCCCAACCGGAATAATTTCAACCACATTGTCGGTTGGTCCGTGAAGGGAAAATCATTCGATGTATCGACTGCTGCAACATATTAATTGGCCCGAGCCCAGTCTAGAGGACAGCGGAGGATGAAGGAATTATTATCGGTGCGATAGCCCGGTCTAAGCCCCCAGTCAAATATTCTCCAGTGTATGAGGATCGTCAAGGCCTTCAGGAAGCAGCTCTCGAGAAATACAAGCCTGTAACTGTCTGGATTGTCGTGCCGTTTCAGTCTCTAGGATGCAGACATGAACCAAGCTGTTTGAGCACCATTCTTTGCGACACATTCACCGGAAAGTTCGATCGAACTATTGAGAGCGGCACGGGCATGAGATTCGCTATTTAGATCAAGGAAATAAACCAGGTGGCTAAGATCGAGTAGGAGGCGTCGTACTCGGAGAGGCATTATCCCGATTTCTGTGAAGAGCGGGGCAATCATGGAGCAACGATGGAGATTGAGCATTTGCCGTACGGAGCTGACTTCAAGTTGAACTTTACATAATTGCTTGACATGCACGTCTTCACTGTCCGGCGAGACTTCGCCGTGGATCAAGTGACAATCGAGGCGGGTCATGTCTAACTGTTTAAGCTTCTTCGGTGTCAATCTTCCCGTCATGTCTTCAATTGCCATGATGCGGTGTCCACAGTAGCGAGCGGTGAGGGGGTTGGGGGTTTCGCAAGGTTCCGCAAGGTTCCGTAGTGACTTACTCTGATCCAATCATTTTGAACTTCCTGACGTTGTTCGGTAGCGTCTGCCGTTTCTCTTCGGACATCAATAATGATACTTAATCTAGTGTGGACTCGCCCGGCGGGCAAAGGCGGCCCTTCCATTGAAACACGACATATGCTCTCATCCGCGGCACAAGCACGGCACGGCTCGATGTCGATAACTCCTTGTTCTCTCAGGTCATTAATATCTCTGCGAGCTTCAGTGCTGCCTCTATTGCGCTGCCCAGCATTGCCCAGCACTCATAGTTATTTGGGTCACCAATTTGGATGGGCGCTTTGTGGTGAAACTGGGACCTGCGAGAGCGATCATGATTCCATCGCCTTCCAGATCAGACTAACTGCTTATAAGAGCCTGTTCGAGAATCGCCAGCCCATTCCTCGATCCCCTTTGCGAGGCAGCTCTTTCTCTTTTTCATTCTGAGGCTTTTTGAGGCTTCTTCACTCTCTCCGTCACAATGGTGAAGCTAGGCTTCTCCGTGTCTGTTCTCTCTGTATTCACATCCCTTTCACTTGGTGATTTACGCATCCATTTGACTGCATGTGAGAATGTCTGAAGTCCGGCTTCTCCGTCAGCGTCGACTTCTCTGGCTGCGGTCCATCGTCGCACTGGGATGAATACCACCAACGTATCTAGCACAAGCTCATGTACTTCAGAATGTGCGCAGCCTCGGGCCGTAATCAACGCCGTACGTGCCTTCACGCAATGTACCAAATAGTTGACCCAATTATGTGCAGACGTGTGCAGGCGTTTCGGGATCCAGTCGCATGCCATGTGGATGTACTGACGCGTACTCCGTCGCACAAGAGGCTTGCTCGAGATGCCGACTCCCGTATGCGGGGAGTAAGGCGCAGCTGGAGATGAATACTTTCAACGAGAAGAAGAATTTCGGGGGTGAGTCGTACATGCAACTCTGATTAACCTCCATCGCTAAGCCTTTCCTAGACTTTCAGGCGGTGTGTGCGACGGCTGGTCAGCCCATTCAGGATATCGATCTGGCCAACATCCAGCTCTTCATCAGCCGCCCTATAAACTTCACATTCGAAACGCCGTTGAGCATCTCCGACGACATGTTTCGCGACTACATCAGTGCTGTGTGCCTGAGGGTAGTTTCACTCTATTTGCCATATGGAGTTCACTGCTCACGCCCGTTGTTCGTCAGCCCGACCAAATAACTATGTACGCCGAGTCATGAACAGCCGTCCTGAATCAACGCTGACATATCTCGTAGGGATCAATGCATTGTTGGGGGCGCCAGCTGGGTACGCTGCCCGAACCCCGATGTTTCTGGCATCCTTGTCCGGGTCTCTGGTAAGCCTCCTCAGCTTCTCCATGCTGAACACTGACGTGTACCTGCCTTTAGCTTACATGGCCAATCTGTTACTTGGGATCGTCCTCATGCATTCTCCCGCAGAGTCGTCAACCGCCGTCCGGACCCAGCTCCTCACGGTCTACTCGTTGCTCATCAGCGCGATCATCGCAATCGTCAAGACTGACATGTCGCGCTTTCACTCGGAAATGACGGTATTCCTCGTCATGTCTCCTCTGGTGCGTGCAGTTTATTTTCCCCTGTGCGTCGATCTCACTTCCCCTCCCCAAGTCCTCGACGCTCGTGGTCTATGCAATTCTCGGCTTCTGTGGGCGATCGCACCGTTTAGACACCATCCTATCCCAGCGCCGCGAACATCTTCTCCCTCGGCTCCTCGTCATCGCATTCGCCATCATTTCCCTCGGCCTGGTCTTTTTTTCCCGCATCGCAAACGCAGACCACTTCGCTGCCAACCCATGCGAGGTTGACGAAGCCTACAGGACCACCGCGGGAATAGTGGCGAACCTTCTTTTCATCCCCTACGCCGGAGTGGCACTGATTATTGTCTTTGAGCTGACAACTGCTCGTGGCGCGGACGCCACCCCCATCGGGGGCGTTCTTTTGTTATCGGCGCCCTTCCTCGTCGTTGTTATCAGCTTTCTGTCCGCCCTCGTCGCGCAGCGTCACGTCTTCCCGAAGCAATACAAACTGCAGAATAAAAGATGGAGAATTTGGGTGATGTGGTACGTCACTTCACCTGTTACCCTTCATGGTTCTCAAATCTCAGCTAGGGATGTGGTGGCTAAACAGTATCCGCTTCTGCACTTCTGTGGCGTCTTCTTTATTCCAATGATATACTGGATCCTGCTCAACGAGGTCCGGCTCCTTGGCACCCCCGACAACATCTTCTCCTCCTCGTTCGGCCAGGTTCGTCGTTCAGTTTATTTCCGAATCCCCTCACAAGGGGATCTCATAGATCCTTGCTGTGTTCGTCGTCCTGCCTCCCCTGCTGCAGGTGATCCAAATGGGACCGACCGCCGGTCCCTGGTTCATGAACCTGACGCTTGTCCGCCTCATTACTCGGCGGCGCCGGCAATTCGTCCCGCCTCTAAGGGTCTCGCTCGAGGACGGGCTCCTGGACAAGGACTCGTCGGTGGTTGGCCCTTCCACGGACCCAGAGCCCCCTCGAGTGCACATTGTGATCGGCCCATCTTACAATCGGTAGCCAGAAATTTTGAATCGCGGCCCGATGTAAAATAGAATGAAGGTCTTTGACTGATTTGGAAGTTGTATAAATAAATCACTAGCCCTTCGTTCCTTTTGGTCCCCCACGCCATCCAACGTTTCTCTTTCTCGGGTCCAATACGGCGTTGTGCCACGCCAACGCCACACTTGCGACCTGATTTTTTCTGTTGACTTGGTTACTATTTGTGAGTTTCTCGACGGAATCATTTCCTGCGGGGCGACGGCGTAGGGATACAGGAAAAGTTGATTCGGACTTATGCAGACTAAGCAGAAGCAATGGATAGAAGTCCGTCTGCTGTGGTTCGTTGGATACCATTGCGGAGTCCTATCTTTTTATGCTGCTCATTCTTCGCAGGTGTTGGTTCCTTCGAAGACAAAACAGACACCTTGGCCCGGCTCAGAATTTCTGGGAACGGCCTCAAAGGCCTGGATGCCATGTTTTTTGCGTGACTCGCCTACGCTGAGCACACTGAGCACACGTGGTGCTCGTCAGCGTCAGAGCTTGAGGGCTTTCGTCGGCTTAGGGTTGGCTTAGGGACTCGGAATTCATCGAAATTAATCTTATTTTTAGATTCACATTTTAAGCACCCTTACCAGCACTCCCAATAAATTTCGGTTCAGGTCCGGTTCAGAGGCAAATTTTCCGAACCTTGAACTGGACCCCGGGTTCGGTTCACTGAACCGGACGGCAGGTCTAGGTTCAACCAGGTCCGGTTCAGGTTCAGACCGGGTTCGGACCTTGAACCGCTGTTTTTTTCTTTTCAGAAACGAACTAAGCCGAAGTAGACAGTATATATTTGCTGCCGGTGTTACGGCGACCCAACAACGACCTCCCCATGTCCTTCTAAGAGTCCCCGGGTTGCTCTACTCTTCCCCATTCATTATAGGTTTTGCGTCAGATGCAGTGAACTTGGCTTCTGACCGAATGCAGCGCCCTCCGGATCCTTCGCTATTTTGTGCTCTGCTTCTCCCGCTTTCCCTGCCTCTGTTCAGGAATTCAGGATTGACACTCATCCAGAGGTAAATATTCTGAACTCATGGGATCAGACTGATCCCGATTTCTCTTGCAATTGTGTGCATCCCTCGCATTTATGACAGTGCAGTGAGTCTCACTCATTCCTTGCCTTTCAAGTGTATTCTAACTGACACAGATATTTTCATCCATGAGCCACAATTTATTTTCCAAATATGACTTGACTGTGGGGAGTTGAATACTTGAAATCAATTACAGGCTCGAGGTTCGAACCGGGTTCAGCGAGGTTCAGTAAATTCTCAATTTTTTTGAACCTTGAACCGGACCTTAGGTCCGGCTCAGGTCCGGTTCAGGTTCAACGGCGATTCTGAACCTGACCGCGGTGATCTATGGGATATAATTGAGACGGAAGACATGTCTGACCCGCCCGATATTGTGAGGACAACTGCTCTCTCCTTTTACACACTGATAAACAGAATGTAGACTCTGCGACGACCCATGACCTCCGTGGACTGGGATCGTCCGCTATTTTACTGTCATCTGTCCGGTCCTTCTACATCGAATATTTCCTCGAGGACACAGATTTGGGCTTGTGTCTTCCCGGCGAATCTGTATTTCCCAATCTCGAAAAGCTCCATTGGTCTCCTCGTAAACCGCCCGAAGGATTCCATCATGTTCGCATGTTTCTTACGCCGCGGATTAAAATTCTTCGCCTTGGGCCCATCACGACCATTTCACACCTTTCCGTCCTGTCCACCCTCGCGGTTAAATGCCCGTCTCTGAAAGAAGTGGACATTACAGTTGATGAAATCGAGTACGAGGCGCTTCCAATGATCTCCACCTTCGTCCGCGGCTTGCGATGCATTACATCGCTGGACGTGCCCGGGCTGGACGACTCAGCGTTGGCTGGGTATCAATGCACGCAGTATCCTGTTGATATTTGAATGACATTGAGCATTAAAGTTTGAAATACTCGGAGACCGAAACTGGAAGTGAACCGAGGCGCCGCACCTCCATGCAGCAGTCCAGAGCAGATCAAATTTCGGTAATATGGCCAATGGGCGGGGAGCCACCCGTGTGGCTCTGAACTCTGCGGCGACTCGCCGAACAAGGCTGAAGGATTCAAGGAATAGTCTATCTTGTCGTACCCAAGGCTACCCGCCGCTGCTACGGATTTCTCAGATGTGAATAATGCCGTCGTAAATATACTGACAGATCTAGAAGTCCTCGTTGTAAATTGACATGCATTCTTGATTCGCGTTGGGTCATCGCTCGATTTCCCGACCATCTGGAGTAAAAATAAGCATCTAGAGAGAGTTTGAGAGCTGTGACGGCAGTGGTCAAGCGCCAGTCAACCGCACGATAAGATAAGCGCTGGTTGATTTGGTTCGGCTCGGGTTCGGCAATCCGATCATCGATGGTGATTGTTCTCCGCGTCCACCGCGACGGCCACGTCGAATCCTCATCTTCCAAAAAATGCACCGTTCTCTCCAGATTCCCGACCTCGTACAGCTCTTATGCGTCGAGATTGCTGGCGATGATCTCGCTCGGACGGGATATGGGCCCGAGGCCAGTCGTGATCTTGCCGCCCTTGCTTGGACGTGCAAAACCTTTCAGGATCCCGCTCTCGACAAGCTGTGGGAACACCAGAATAATACCATGATCAACGTTCTTATGTGCATGCCAGATGGCATTTGGCATCGGCCAGAGGCAGATGGGAAAAAAGGTCTGGTGGGTACGCTCTAATCATCAGATTGTGCAGAATGCTTATCCTTGACATAGGAATTGACTCGGCCTATAAAGACTGAAGATTGGGAAAGGCCCCTCACGTACATGCATCGCGTCAAAACTTTTATACCCAGGGAGAACTCCATGCCTTCATCCCGGCTGCTCGAGACACTCAGTCTCTGCTTTCCTGGAGATCATTTCTTCCCCAATTTGCGATACCTTTGCTGGCCCACCGCCACGGCCTTCGCGAATCTCCCACTGATTCGTATCTTCCTTTCTCCTACCATCACCCGCATATACATCGATATCGCCCCTTCCATTCACCACCTATCTCTGCTTCCCACTCTCGCAGTCAAATGCCCAGACCTCAAGGAAGCGCGGATTGCGTGTCCAGGCGCAGGCGATCTGACGCTCACAGCCGTCCGAAGCACGTCTTTATTCATCGTCGGACTAGGGACTCTTGAGTCGCTCAACGTGTACGACATCGATCGAGCGGCCTTTACACACCTGGCACAGCTTCGAACGCTCAGGTCGTTAGAAATAGGCAAGCCCGAGGGCTTCAGTCCGGCATCTGACCTGACCGAAGGCATTTTCGTCGGTCTCCAGAAGCTGACATTTCGTTCCATAAATCCAGACTCCCTCGCCAATTTCTTGCGACCGTTCCGCAAATCCCCTCTTCACTCCCTCAACATCTCAATCGCACCCAGCGATTTAGCGAAACCGTCCATCTATTTGGCCATTGCGGATAATTTATGCCAGCAGGGGACTCTTCGAGATCTGACAGTTAGATCGACCGCTACTGTGGTCCCAAGAGGCTCTGTGCCGCTAGTTATCCGGGATGACATGATCCCCCCTCTGTTTCGCTTTACGGAACTAACAGCATTATGTCTCTACTCTCGGGACGGATTCGATTTCGACGACGCCATGCTATCCCAGATGGCGGAGTCCTGGCCCCGGATCGAGGTATTAGACCTCATGGTCGTTTCAGAATCCCACACACTTGAACCACGGGCGACATTGAACTCGCTTTTGATGTTCGCCCATCGCTGCTCCTGCCTCAAGACCTTGACAGTCTTCATCGATGCATCCGTCGTCCCAACCTTGGATAATCCTGATGTGTCGGTCACCCAGGACGCGCTGACTACCCTGTGCGTCGGCGGATCCTCCATTTCTGCTCCGATTGCGGATGTCGCATCGTTCCTTTTCGCCGTGTTCCCCAATCTGTCGGACTTGGACACCGGGTACTGGGAATGGGAACACGAACTTGATCTAGAAGACGATGAATTGGATGATGATCGCGTTATTCATCACCGGCGGTGGAAGAAAGCTGAGCGATTGCTTCCGGCGCATGTCCCTTCCGAGGAGGAGGAGGAGAACGGCAGTGTCGAAGAGGAGGGGGTGGTGGACGCGGATTAGGGATCCTCACCCAGACGGACACGGATGGAGGTGAAAGGTTTGCTTTGGGTTGGCTTGCGTAGTTATATATGGGCATGACTTCAGGTACAAAGAACTGCTCTCCTGCTTTCGGACTGGAAGCTGATACTGGGATGCTCGAATTCCCCTCTACCATATTGGAAAGAATGGGGAATATCTAAATCAGTTACATAGTTGGTTAATGCGCAAACCCTGAACATATTATATCGCAACACCATTCGAAAAAAGTACGTTCTCATACGAGTTAGGCGCTAGCTCCCACCGCACGGGGTCGCAGCTCTCCAAATCACCAATAAAAACGTGATGATGGAAGATGATGGGGCAAAGGGATTTTGCCGCTGCAGTGCTTTTGCCGCATGCTGCGGCAATCTCAGCGGCAGTCTGCGGCAATCTCATTTGCGGCACGTGTTGAACTCGCGCGGAAGGCCATCTTTAATTGAACCAAGCATGTAACATGATAGGTAGGGCTCTAATACATCCAATGGTGCCAGTAAAATAATGAAAACCGGACGTTGACACCGTCGAAATCATGAAATAATTTTCCTTGCAGCGGCAGTTTTGCAGCAGTCTGCGGCAATCAAACGCAAAGCACATGTTTGCAGCGGCAATTTTCATAATTGCAGCGGCAATTTTCACGCAGGCTGCGGCAATCTTCATGCATGCTGCGCCACTCGTGCTCGTCGTCAGCGGCAATCTCAAAGTCGTCTGCGGCAATCTTGGCGTGACACAGCGGCAATGTGACATGTCTGCGGCAATATTTCAACCGTGCCGCGGCAGTCGCGCATGCTGTCAGCGGTAGTTTGGCCACAGCAATTATGGGCTGGACACGACGGTGAGCACCCGAAGTCAAATTACCTTTGGGGCTTCGCCATCTGAACTGGTCCGAGTCGCTAATCACCCCACCAATCAACATGGAACCTACAACACTGGTACACTGCAGAAGGTGATTTAACATGCTCCTTCGCCGGTGGTGAACAAAAAGACTCGTCTGCGGCAGCACAGCCACCGTGCAGCGGCAATGTTTTGGCGTGCAGCGGCAATCTGCAACGGCTCCAAGAATATATTCTCCGTATCTTTAGCTACAGGAATGCTACGAGCATGAGACTTATTGTATCTGGACCACACTCTCTCAGTGACCTCAAATACATCAAATTCTGGCCCAAACCTCCGTTTAACGAGGTGAGCGGCACTGCGTGCAGCGGCAATTGCACAGCCACAACAGCGGCAATGTTCGCTGCAGCAACTCAACCAGCTTCGATTATTTTTTGGGATTATGGCGGGGAATGGCTCCCATTGAGGTCCCATACACCCTGTCTGAGCGAAAATTTGACACTCACAAGTTTACCAGAGTTAAACTGAAATTAAGGACGACCGCACCTGAGTACTCGGCCACCTACTCATCGTCGCGAAGATCAGCCTCGCGCGCCACCCAGGGATCCCATTCCGGCCCCAGTGACGCGGAAATGACGAGCAAACGCTGCGGGTGGGAAGCCGGTGAAACGAGCAAAACCGGCTGCAGAAGTTGAACGTCGGCTGCTGCGTTCAGGCAAATACGTAGCAGCAACGTAGTACAGTACGGGAATTGCAGAGTATTTAATGCGCAGTGTATTTTCTACTGAGTACCATTCAAGGTGGAGACAGAACATGATTGCCGCAGGCTGCGGCAATCGTGTGGCAATGGTTGCGGCAACGCGTGCGGTAATCCCTGTGTGACTCTGCGGCAGTAATGCCAGATGCGGCGGCAATTTGAAATTCTGCAGCGGCAGTCTGCGGCACTTGCAATGGCAAAGCGGCACTTTACCCCTGCCCAAGATGATGGCCGAGACTCAAACTGGTCTCAGTTGTAACGCGACTACGTGTGTATTACCTCGTGCCCGTCCAACCTCCAGGGGCACAATGACGTATTCGATCCCGATAGTCGTGGGTGATCCGGAAGAGGTTTTAGGCTTATGCCGGAGCCATTTCGCCAACGACGCCACCAATATGGAGGACGACAACCATGTTTTCATCGCTTCTGCTGGCGGCCGAGGTTGTGGGCTGGGGCTTCCGTGCGCATGTGCTCAGCAACAAATTCAAGGCCTGTTCTGGATACGGCTAACTATTGCGAGATTCAAAGTCCAAGAACACACTCTTTTGCCGCGGCTCCAATGTGGCTCGATACGGTAATTCATGCGGGATCCATTAATTGTGCACTGACTTCAAATTCGACACCCGAGGATAAGGATATTGTATCATTCCTCGTCTCAGGTGTGTCGCGACCGAGTTCACATCGCCAGGGTTAAGCTACGAAACCACATCAACTTGCCGTAGACGCCGGCTCAGCGGCGGACCGGCCCTGGCACTGCACTGCCCGTGCCGACCCCCCACGGCAGTGCGATGGCAAGCCCGAGCTGCAAGGTCTGCCGAGCTGTGCCGACGAGCGCTCAGATGCAGCTAACCTTCCAGCGGCGCGATTCGGAGGAAAGTTTCTGGAGGGAGGTTTCATAGTGATATGTACGATTCTGCACTAGTTTCATTGTATCACACGAATAGCATTCTGCAAAGGTAACTTCAAACTGGTTTCGATTTCAGCGACTCTAGCTGATGCTCCTCGATATGACTCGATTGCTGCGGAGTGTTCTGTGAATGCGCGCGTCTCATCGTCCCGTGTGTGCGTCGAAAAGGCATAACGACCCACGTATTCATATTCTAGCGTCGCGAGGGACCACGAGCGGTCGGATGTCATTTTAGGCGCGTCCAAGCTCGGGGCAGAGGCGCTCGGGTAGGTGTCGACGTGGAAGACCACTACGCTGCTGAGTGTGTCCCCAGCTCTACGCGGCACGGTTGCGGAGCCTGCACGGGCGATGGCGACAGGAATGCCCAGAAGGAAATTTCCCAGAATTGTGAGGGAGTATAGGCGGCCCTGGAAAGTCGAACGCTAGCGCGAGTGTACAGTTTGAACGAGAAAAGGCAAAGGGAGAGAGGGGCTGGCGTACCGGCACTTTTCCGCAGCAGCAATATCATCATGACGAGGGTGTTGGACGTGACGAGCGCGCCGGAGCTGACGGTGAGAATCAGAATCCGCTGGATCAGACTGTGCGCGGAAGGTCAAGACTTTACCTCCGCGCCGTCGTAGCGCGGCCGGTAGAGTTCAACATTTTCCATAACTTGTACGACAGGCATGCGGCGATGCAGACGTCTGTCGCTGCACACGTAACGGCACCGACGCTGAGGTTTAATTAGGGGGAAATTGCGCAGATGGATGCAGGCGTACGTGGTGGTCGTGAGGACAATGCCTAGCGTCGTCTCCTTTGTGTGGATTATGATGGCGGACGCGAAGGAGAAGGCGCACTTCCAGTGCGTTCAGCGTGGATAGGGAGTGGATCCACCAGACTCACGTGGACTAGGATTGAGAGCACCAGAAATGCCACGACGAATATATTGCCCGTTCTAAGGCGTGTGTTTAGCTGAGTCTGCGGTACGCTGCTGGTGACTCGCAGTTGAAAGAAGAGATTGCACAAAAAGAGCTGCGCGATCGCGGCAGAACAATATGTTGCAAAGATTGTGCCCGACAGCGGTAAGAAGAAGAGGACGAGTTTCGTGGTGGGCGGAGGGATGTTTGCAAGACATGCATTGGCCATTATCCCCATCGTGGAAATTGTGTCGAAGCCAGCCAGGGCAGCAACCCCAAGTTTGTGGAGAAAGGGACGCACTGGGCGTAGGAAATACTGGTAGCACAAGAAGACCTCTGCCGTGTACAGGATCAGGTTAAGCCAGGACGATACCAGGAGCAGGCTTGATTTATAGGTGAGATTCAGGTTGCATTGTAGAGCAGAAAACACCTACATGGTGATCACTGTGGCGCTCTCCATCCTGAACTTCACTGCACGGCGCAGACGACGGGGAGGAGATGGAGGAAGACGGAGGGTTTACAAGCCGGCAGGTAAGCGATGTCAACGCTGAAGAGAGAATATCCGATCTGAAATCTGGTGGCGCCTATGGTGGCCGACATAAAGTGCGGGATCACGGAACAGCGCACACTACTTTGGATTCTGGAAACAGCTTTTGCGCGCAAAAGCTGCTTTGCTGGCTCGTGCTGCGTTGATGCCACGGCGTACAGGAATACTCGCTTTAATTCCCGTGTGGTCGTCCTAAACTCGCTTGGGCGCCATGTGAGATCGATCGAGCAACTGTGGACGGGGGCGGGTGCGGTGGCGCAGGATGAAGACTCCGAAGAGCAGATCGCGGTTGACAATGGAAAGCATGTGGAGTTGAACATATGGCGAGTGGGTAGCTCCGGGGACGCAATTTTCATCAGAGGTTACATACATCAGATATCGTCGTGGGCTTCAATCAGGATCGGAGAAATTCATCCAAGTCAGGAAATTACCGTTTAGGGCGAGATCGCATTGAATCGCTGCGCAGCGGTGACTATGCCCTACTACTCATGCGAGGGAAAGCGGATTACCGAGGTCACAAGTTCTTGGGTTTCGGCCCTCGAGCAAGGACCGCGACCTGGAAGGGGACAAATTTCAGGGTAAATATTTCCGCCGTCCGTCCGGGACAGCGCCAGAAGATCTAAGGCTCCAACCATTTAGTTTCCGTTTACGTTCGAGCGTAAACTAAACGGAAACGGTACGAAAACAGTTTAAAACAGTTTAAAACAGTTTATAAACAGTATTTTTAGAGGGAAAAAAATGACGGATGCATGACCAGCAAATTTACGTTTTTTTATGTACTTCGGCGGTTTGTGGAAGTTTATCCAAGGCTATTGAACCCGGGAGGATTGTTGAGTGGTGCACGTACCTCGCCTAATTGTATTATTGTCTTATTGGATGACATGTGATATGAGCCATCAGTTGGCATTTGTTGCAGGCCGCGTCTGGTTTGACCTGTTTACCTGACTCCCAGAGAGACCCAATGTTGGCTCGAAAAAGTATTCCTGGCCTCAGCTAACATTAGTGGCATCTTATGTCAATTTCCTCTGGTTTAAGAGCTCCTCAGGAGTCCTCACGGTAGTCACTTTACTGTCTCGAAGCAACACAGTGGCAACTTCAATATAACAAGGACGAAATTTGATTAAAGCACCCCACAGCCTAAATTTAATAGGTCGGCCC
This sequence comes from Mycena vulgaris, assembly GCA_029204335.1. Taxonomy (NCBI): domain Eukaryota; kingdom Fungi; phylum Basidiomycota; class Agaricomycetes; order Agaricales; family Mycenaceae; genus Mycena; species Mycena vulgaris. The sequence goes on from JARGYA010000022.1 coordinate 349,692, forward strand.
CAGTGGTGCTTGGGCAAGTTTTGAGGGGCCGCTCGATTTTAGGGGTAAGTTTGGCCCTGTGTACGCGCCAGATCGCGCGTTAAGATCACCTCACGTGCGCCCTGCCGACCCGGATCAGCGGCTCATTCAAGACTGCAGCCAAGCAGATGCAAGCATGATCATCACCGGCACTGGCCGAAATCAGTCCGGCATCCCGGCCTCTCCCAATAAGGCAAGTGAAAACTTGCGCGCAAACGGAAACTACAGAAAGTTGCGCGCCAATCAAACAGTTGCGCGCGAATAATAAATGAACAAAGTGAACGTCATAAGGATTGAGCCAGCAATTGCTCTCGCAATTGTTTCACGGCCATCAGAAGCCGACAGAGGGTTTTCACTGTAGCGCAGGCAGGCGCAGGTGAAGCGAGCGGCCGACGGTGGTGGACAAGTGACAGCAGAATGAACGCGGAATCTTTTGATCCGGGCACCCGAGAATCACAAGATAGCCGCGTTACGCGCCTAAGTTGAAGTTCCATTGCCCAATCCCTACCTCTCAAAAAAATAATTGTTTACCGTTTACTTTTCCCTTTATTTACCGTTTACTGGGGTCCGTAAACTAAACGGAAAAATAAACGGTTTTTACCGTTTAAAAACGGTTAAAAACAGAAAGGGTTGGAGCCTTAAGAAGATCTGGGACCGGGTTGACGTGCAATAGTAAATCGCAAGATTAACCCGATTGCGATTGTTGGTTGGTTCAATTTGGCCGCTCAGACAATTCTCCTCCTCGGAAGAGCCATGCATACTGAAGCCCGGAGCGCAATTTGGGAGAATGTGGAACAGTTGACGGCAACATCCGGGCGGGTCCGTGTTCCGATTTCTTCCGCACCTATGTCACAACATGTAACGGGCGATCCTTACATACGCTCATCCTTTTTCGGCCTCCCGTTGGCCTCCCGAGTGCGCAATACTAGTGTCCGCCGCGGTTCACATGGCAGACTTGAACAGCCGGAGATGGACAGCCCCACCCTTTCTGCGATCAGGGCTGAATCCTGATTCAGTGAGTCATCGCGCAGATTCTAGGCATGAAATAGTATCTTCCGCAATATCCTTAGACCAATGGATCCAGATACCATGGCATTGACCAAAGCAATTGTCTATCTGGCCGTTAAGTGCCAGTTGTAATATTTCCTGAACCCACAGAACGTCTTGTGGCAGCCGACTGGGAGCATCCACGCCGCCTCAAACGGGTATCACTCACTGGCCTTTGGTGACTGTCAGTTTCGAGCAACTGGGCCGCCCACTGACACAGCGCCATCGTCCAAACCTGGAGCGAAATTTGCTGACATTGGCCACTTCGTCAGGATTCGTCAGGGAAGCGCGAGCATGGGAACTACTAAGCTCCAAATTTTACGCGGCGTACACAAACATCACTCTACAGCCCTTCCATTATAGATTTTCGGCTAGTGTCTAACTCGAAAGGGGGTAGGAGACGCGGATCTAATCGATATGGAACATCCCGGTCAAGCGCGTTTGTATGCTGGTTCTCATTTATTGCAACATAAAAAAGGTCAATTTTGGTTTTGACCCCCGTAGCACCGGACCCACACACAGCAGGCACCTCCCAAATGTCCTCCCCCCCCACAGATGCCCAATCATACGGGCATTTTCTGGAGAGTGTCGTCTACGGAATCTATCTGGTCACTTGCGTGTCCTGCATTCGACCACTTTGCCTCAACCAGCGTGGCTGGAGACGCGCCTCTGAAATCAACTTGGGCATGGTCATTGTGGCTTGCCTCTTCTTTTCTATCGCGACAATCGATGTTGTTTTGCAGTTTTACTGGACCCTGCGCACCTTTGCCACCACAGAGGGCCCCGTCGCCGCAGCCGTCAAGTTCTCTGACATCTCCAATCCCATCAACGTTATCAAGGTAATCTCTCGCCAGCGACACCATGTGTAGTATGTACTAATTCATTAAATTGAAGACAGTTACAGTCCGACTTCAAATTTCCCTGGCGGATGGAATGCTGGTGGGCTTTTGCGGAACAGTTTAGTTCCTACTTTGTCTCATGTGCGTCAGGTATACCATTGCTGGATCATCTACAACAGATCTTGGATGGTTATAATCGTACCTCTCGTTCTTTGGCTTGCTGGTATCGCCATCACCGGAGTCCTCATCTATATGGACATCACCCTCAAGCTTCACGCTCTGCTGAGCGTCGTACAGAGGAAGCCCTTCTCCGCGGCATTTTGGGGCATGACGATCACGATAAACCTTCTAACCACTGGTGAGTAGATATGCCCCTAAGTTTCCAATTTTCTAAGCTCACCGACTCGTTCTTTCAGCTCTCATAGTTGCTCAGATTTACAGGATTGATCGCAGCGCCAAAGAATTCCGTTACATGAGCGAGTCGCAAAGGCGGCGCCCACCCAGTAAATTGCAACATGCCATCCGCGTTATTGTGGAGTCCGGGCTCATGTATGCGGTCACCGCTATCCTAACTTTCGGGACATACGTTACCAACAACGTCGCCGTTTATGTGACGACCGACCTCGTAGGCCGTCTAACCAATGGCGATTCCGCTTTTTTAACCTCGTCGGTTTCTCAGAGAGTCCAAGTGATCGGAATTGCGTTCAACCTCATCATTATACGTGCTGCACGTCTGGACAGTGCGGACGTTACATCATCTACTGCTCCGAGGAACAGCTACCCTCTGCAATTCATATCCGCGACATCCCAGCCCTCCGCCGTTTGCATCTCAACACAGGAGGATGTCATCGTCACTCGTGAGGATGATGCCGGGTCGCAGAATGGGGACGAGGCGAAGATTCTGTGAAGGAGGATCCATTTAGTTTTACCGTCCACGTGTATCTACCGGATCGCTTCTCAACTCAGTAATTAGGACCATTCTTTCTTGCCCAACACAGCTGCGGAGATAGATCTGCCCGGGCCCCTTCGGTCATGAGATACTGGCCATGGAGCTTCCCAGAACCAAATGGGCTTCAATAGCCCTTGTGACTCGTCAATCTTCTAATCACGCCCATAAACGTCCACAAACGCAGACAGACAACTCCCTGATTGACCAATCGTCGGTTAATTTTATCTGAGGGTCCCTCTGCTCTTGCGTCGACGATTGCGAAATGGACTGACTCGGAACGCTCAATCTCCCCGCTGTCCTTTCTTCGCGCGCTAACTGCAGCACTGGAAGCGAAAAATGCGTGCGCAAGATGGGCGGATGTACCCGGATGCTTCTTGATCAATCTACAGCAGTTGGACCCACAAACCCGCCAACTATAGTGAATTCTGGCCGTCTCGCCGGAACTACCTGCCTACATTGGCCAAATTGTAGGAAATCCTCTTGATATCAGTTCTCAGTCGAATTGAATGATAATTTCGGATCCCATTCGGGAAATGGAGTCCCAGCGAGAAGACTCGCCGCCCTCCACATATAGGTCCTCTCCAAGGCACGTCCTCGCACGTCTTCCTGCCCCGCATGAAAACCCCCTCTGAGGAAAACGGATCGCGCGATGAAAATTGGACTTCGAACGAGCTCTTGCGGGCGATGAGGCGATCAAAATCGATGTCCACAGCGGGTTGTACGATGGGGTACGCCGGGAGATGAAGCAACGTCATATTCAGATGATCGCCCTTGCAGGGGTGAGTTGTATTCGGCTTGAATCCCTTGCTCTCTGACTCCCTCTTCAAAGACCTTAGGAACAGGGCTATTCCTCGGGTCCAGCAAGGCGATCGCTCACGCAGGACCTGCAGGCGCACTGTCAGTTGTTCTTTCCTCATGACGCCGTACGGCTCAGAAGTTATTTAGCCTGGCTTACATGCACGTTGGAAGCATTTGATACTGCATGTTGATGTCCCTCGGAGAGATGATGTGCTATATGCCCATCTCCGGCGGATGTGCGTCTCCCACAATTTCCCTGCATTCTCTCTCAGATCGCCATCCACAGATATACATTTCGCAGAGCGATTTCTCGATCCGGCGCTCGGATTTGTATTGGGCTGGCTGCACTGGTATGGCGGGGTCGTCAATCTTCCTACGGAGATGATCGGTGCCACTCTGATCATTGGGTTCTGGGATTCTGGACCTGACGGCTCTGCAATGCCCAAATCCCATCTGGCCGGGTATCTTACAGTTGGTCGCCTGCTCTCTGAGATCTATGCGCACCTCAAGGTTACCAGGTACTTCTCCTCCTTTGTGTCGCAGTCAATTTCCTTGGTGTGAGGTGGTTTGGAGAAACGGAGTTCATTTTCGTGCGTATTTATAGCAGCCTCCTTAGCTACGTCTAATGACCTCTCCTAGGCCCTGATCAAAATCCTACTTGCAATTGGGTGTATCATAGGCGGACTCGGTGAGTTCTCCTCATCTTTCCACAGTTGTTTTATAGACTTCACTTAGTAATCGATCTCGGTGGAGGACCGGGTCACGACCGGATTGGCTTCCGGTATTGGAAGGCAGGTTTCCCATGTTGCGATAAATTGAGGTGAGTTGATGACCCACGAGTCCAGAATCCCGGTGCATTCGCGCCATTCCTCGAGCGTGGAAATACCGGAAAATTCTTGGGGTGGTTTCAAACTCTTCTGCAGGCAGTCCATACCCCGCATATTGGGCTCTTGGCTGTTCGTCCTTGATTACTCCACCCGTTGCATCGCATTAATTATCGCCATCCACATAGGGAGCATAATCATCGTCCTGTTCAATGGATGGTCCGTGTTCCTCGAGGGCAAGTGGGACACGTCGAACTTCATCATCGCGTACATCAACTTCCCCATCTTGGCGCTCTTATACGCTGTGTACAAGGTGGTACGCAGATCTCGAATCGTCTCGCTGCAGTCGATGGATTTCTACTCCAATGTACCTTCACCCGAGAGTCTTGACTTTGACGCCGAAAAGCCGCTAACGAGGGCCGGGAAATTTGCGGCGTGGTTATTCTGACCTCTTCGCTGTAGCTTATCAATTAGTATTACCGTTACAGTCCGTCTCCTGTCCCATTAACATGTCCACATATATACATACTTGCATCGTCTATAAGTCAGACTCGGAATATGCTTCGTTTCTCCCTTTGAAGATCAACGGAGAGCGGGCGCTCGAAAGCGGGACACTACCACCTGACCCTCGTGACTGCTGCTCGCTGTAGTTCTTCGCTATGCCCACGCGGACTATGATCATCATCGGCACGATATTCTATGCAATGCGATCAATCTCGATGCGCCAACGTGGAAGATATAAATCACGTACGACGACCTGCGCAATCGCCCCCCACACGAGATTTGGCAACGGCTGGGGAAATAGTGCATGAGTAGATTCGTTGTCTATGGGCATCTGAGGGACGGACCGCTGAGGCCTCCTGGGCGTTAACCGTGATCAGGTAGAGGGTGATGGTTACAACGTAGAGGAGGCTGGATTCGCAACTGGCGTGGGTTAGTGGTGAGCGTAAGCTCTCGGGCACACATGGGTAATCGCTCACATAATCGCGATAGTGTTGGTATATCTCTGTCCGGCTCGAGGACCTAGCAGGAGCGTCGCATCCCGCCCTTTGCTCCAGATTCGCCCGGCTGAAGACGTCAGAGGCCAACCTTGCGGTGTTCACCGTCAAAAGACTCACCTGTCAAGCCGAGCAGAACGACATTCGTGACCAGAGCCATGGAGTATGGGAGATTCACAGACACGCTGATGACGAATGTTGCGACATAGCCGACAACTGTAGGGTTGGTAAGAAGAGGTCGGGCAATTTTCTGGGTGTATTTGCATACTCATCGTGGCCAGGACAAGCAGCGCCGGGATTGCAATAATTATCTTGGCGTAGGCGGAAGAAGCCCAGATGACGGCGCAGCGATAGAGCTACGTAGAAGGCAACGGGATGAGTATTAACGAAAATACGATCTTCACAAACACGCACGAAGAGACAGTCACTGATCGCGCTGTGGGGAACTCACGATTAGTGCCAAGCTCCCAGGATAATTCAGGATACACATACTTATTGGTAACGGTCAGTGCTTGCCGGACGGAATACAAGTGGGACCAGTTCGCCACCTGCTTGGAGAGGACTGGTCCGGCGATTTCGGTGCCGTCAATAGCACCTTGCACGAATTGCGAGAACATGGCCGCAAGGGCCACGTCTATCATGACCTGACACAGTGCAAAGAGCACGAGAACCACAGAAAGAGCTAGAAAAATGGAGGAAGCCTGGGTCTTGGTCTGCCGCAGGAAAAACACTGCTAGCGAAAACAAGAGAAGGCATATTCCTAATTCACCGGCCCCGGTTAATTATGCGAGGACGGAATGAGGACGTGACGAACCGTTGAAAAACAAGGCCGCCTATGTATGCGAGCGTGGGCGTGTCAGTGAGTGTGCGGGACGGCTAAATGTGCGGGACGCACCGCTGCCGCATAGAGCTGCGCCTTCAGGCCCGGGTACACTGTCACTGGATCCATGGGCGCAATCGGCGCTCGCCGGGAGGGCCCGTGAGGTGGGATGAAGGTGGGAAGTCACTTGGAAGAGGGCTAGATTGGGCTGGATGGAGGGGAAGAGAGCAGTCAGCTCGTATTCGAGACTCGCCAGGACGAAGATTTGCGATGGGGTAACCGTGAGGCAACACTGATGCGCCCGAGGATGGGCGCTGATGAGATCTATCAAATCTGATCCGCGGTCCAATGTGGGATTCCTGTTCAAAAGTTCTCGTGGCTGCAGATCGTAGAGGTCAAAAAATGCAACAAGAAATCCGAGTCAGGGCAAGACCATGACGAACGGCGTGCACCGGGTGGCGTCGAAATGGGGCGAAATGTCAAAGTGTCGAATGCTGCAAAGTTGCAAGCGAAAATCGACTGCGGATTGGAGTCTATTGGAGTTGCCGAGCTGTCCGGTTTACCGTAATGCTACCTACCTACAGTACCTACCTACTTACCGTTTCACCCACACTACTTACGTGGCATGTTGCTAGCGCTGTTTATACTGGACGTCTGCCAAAATTAATATATTTGGTCACAAATAGAAATGGATACATGGTGCGGACGCGGGGGCGAGGCCGTCATGACGTGCCGGCGACCCTGTGTTATTATGTGAGATCCGAGCCGACCAGGGCCCGAAACGTCACTTCGAGTCAGAGTTGAGCCAGAGCGCCTGTAACTGACGCGACACAGCTGCGGCGACAATGTTAAATATCGGGACATAGAGGAAAGTGGGCGCGCACCATGTTGTCCTTGATCAAGGGTGGGAAGAATGACCACACGCGTATTCTGGCCCAAGGGTGGCAAAGTTGCGCTGAAGAACACTTGACCGCGCGGAGCCGAGCTACAGGGCGTCGGCGTCCGTCTTAGTTAAAGGGACAGCGTCCCACTGAAGTTGCAAGCCGTCAGCCCTCCCCGTACCCCGCCGCTTCAGCACGCTTGTGCGCCTATCTAGCGTCGAGGATCCGGTTCACCGCTTTCCAGCGGCGAATACAGAGGGCGTCATCAGTCCTAGGTTCGATGGTAGCCCAAGCGATAAGGCCAAGTATCAACTTCACGTTCGGGAAAAAAATTAGGCTCATCGCGTCAGGGACACACGTCGCGTCGGAGTCGATCAAGAGGTAAGAAAGACGCGGGCAGTAAGACCCTTGAGCGTGATGCGGGTCTCGACGGGCAGAAGTCGTCGGTCGATTGAGAACCTCGAGTCCAGTTCCATACAAATGATAAGAAATACCACAGCTGGAGGGACACTTGAAGCCTAGAGATTTTCTGGAGCTTGCAGGACTACTCGAGAAGCGATCAAGTGGCGATCTGTGGCGATGCTCGTGACGAGTGACTCATTGTCACGGTGACGTGAGGCTTGCGTGAGGCACCACCCTCCAACCGTCTCTACTACATCCGGGGGGAGACGGCAGCTGGAAGCATTAGCGCTCTAAACCTATATCATACGACAAGGGAAAGACCAGCCTCCGCGGCCAGGTGCGGCTCAGCTTGCCACAGTGCCACTGCAATTTCCAAAATTGAAATTCGCTCAATCGCAGTGAGGCTTGAGCGACTCCGCCGTTCCGAGATCCTCCCGCCCAACATCGACACAGAGACCCTCTCTTCATGGCTCCCAGCAGTGAATAATAGGTGATGCTTCAGATCTGCAACACATGTTTCTTCGCTCGGCCGACACCATTTTCTCGTCTCGAGAGTGGAACCCCTTATCACACCTCGCCACGCTGCGCCTCCTCCCTATCGATTCTCCGCAATAGTCAGCTACTATATGCTCAGTGCGAACCAGACCTCATTTACTTATGATAAACCGGAGATTTTTCTCCTGTCGTTCTCATCCTTTTAAGGAAGATGTCTAGTATGCCCTCTCGCTCGGAAGAGTCTGGTGCGTCTTTTATTGCATTGACCCAACCGCGCTTAGTTGAATCCAGAATATTCTGCCACAACATGTGTTAATCGTCGCAACAATAATACACCTCCGCGAGTAACTTTTCCCGTTCCTCCGCTGATCTCACCAGAAAGCCCCCAAACATGCTAGACTTGTTTCATACACCACGGTGCGCTTTCATACAACTCAACGGTATTCATTAGTCCTTGCAGGGAACAAAACCAATCATTCTTGTTCCAGCGACCTGCGTTCCGTAGACTACCGGTGTGGAAGTCAAATTAATCGTGGCCACGAGGAAGCTAAACAGATTCAAGGACGACATCAGAAGTGCATCTTCCATCAAAGTAATATTGGATCTCGCGACCTTCTGTACCGCGGTGTATTTGGGACTGCGAACCACCCATCCACACGGTTACGGCTGCTTCAGCATAGCATTTTGACTGACGGCCATTAAGCTGTCTTACGACGCATCAGTAACGCGTCAACAACTTTGTGATTGATGGGCTACTTACTTCAACGGGCGTTCCAGTTTGGAAGTCGGCTTTCCTTTCGTGTTCCTCGCAGTGCGTCGGCGCATGTGTCCCACAGATTTCGGGCCAAGCTCGCTTCCACATGCCTGGAATCCTCCAGATCTATCCTGGTTGTGACAGCAATCGCGGATGTGGGTGGTACGTAGGGGATTGAAACTGATGGATGGCCCTTGGACCGGCGTTGGATCGTGAGCGGGGTATAAATAAGTTTATGCCTCACTCTCGACTCCCTAACATCCATCTTGCTTGCTTGATTATCGCGTCAGCCCACCACTCATTCCCTCGACGTTCGTTTGCGCCTTCACGGGCCAGCTTTCCGTTCACTACCGTCTTTCATTTCAACATCATGACTTCCTCCACCTTCTTGATTCTCTCTTTTCTTGCTTCCGTGTATGCGGTTAACGACTGGACGAAGGTCACTATCGTATCTGGTTCATCGCCTTCCAACCTATTAACAAGTCTTCGGAACAGCCCTGTACCTCTGGCATCTGTTCGTACGATCTTCCCTCAACGAATGGCTCGGCGTCCTCGGGCACCATAAAGATCGTACGTCCTCTCCCGCTCGTACAATTTTCCTATTTGTTTATTTAATCTTTCATTTTTCAGTGGGGTTCACACACGGCCATCGGCGACATTACGGAAGCTGCGGGCTGGGAGATTTTGGATTGCTCCCCGAACGCTCTGTCGCAAGACATCCGGCTCGTATGCATGGACGACATCGACACATCCAAGTGCCACCATCTCCATCAAGGGCACGGCGCCGTTGATACAATTGTCCGGCTACCTGAGAGCGTACGTTCCTGTTTAATGTATCTACTTTCAGCGCCAGCTCATCCCCAGCCAGTGCGGGAAAGGCCCGTTCGCGCGCGTCGCAAATATCGGGGTGCATCCAGATCAGTCAATCCCTGCGTCCCTCGCCCCTCGTATCGTCCGGCGTGATGGATCGCAGCCACAGGTTCAAGCGATCACTCTAGACACAGACTATGCCGCCGTCGACCACGCCAAGTAAGCCCTCGCTCGTGCCATCGAGGTATACCACTCATCCACTACCAGAACTGGGGCCGTGCACCTGGCCATCCAGGGTGTTAATGTCCCGGGGTTAGGCGATGTCCTAGACAACAACATTCCCTCTTCCCAGCGCCGCTCCCGCCTCAACAGGCGCCAGTTCAACAATTTCGTCTCCGACGCCGCCAACTGTGCGTGAGCAGCATGCTCTGTCTGCGTATCGCTCTTAACTTTCCGCAGCAATGTCCAACGCCATGTATGCTGCGAATACGATCGATATAAACAAATCGAAAGCCCTCCCCGCCGCGGACTTCAGCAAGCAGGGGACCCTATTTCACAAGAGCTTGTCCTGTCCCCCGATCTGTGCGTTCCGCCTTCTCCGAGAGGATCTCTGCTAACGGGTATTCCGTAAGCTGCCTCGCTGTCTGTGGATGTGGCCGCCAAGGGACACGTCGTCGTGACTCTCGGAGCCGCAGCCACCGGGACGATTGCACCTCCTAGCGTACGCCCTTCACACACTTCTCACTACGACGCGATTTTTCCGAATGATTTACGTCTTTTAGCTCACTGATTTTTCTATCATCGCCAGTAAGCCAAACCCCTCGTATATATAATATGGTGTTGACTCTCGACAGGCCTCACTGCAGATTTGACTGGAACCATTGATCTCAAAGCCGATTTATCCGTCCGTTTGGCCGTTCGTTCGTTCCTTCTTGCTTATCGACGTTCCTGTTAGGGCACTCTCGATTCCGGCTCTATAAAACTCTTCGAAACCGGGATCCCCGGATTGGATTTCCCTGGTCGGTGCTGCAGTACCAGGATCCCTGCTCCTATTGATTTTCCCCACAGGAATTCTTTCCATTGGCCCAACGTTTGAAGTCAGTGCCAATGTCAAAGCGACGTTGGACCTCAACGTCGACGCATCGATAGGCCTCAACTACCATGTGAAAAAAGCGCAGCTTTTCTTCCCGCCAAAGGGAAAAAGATCCGGAGGGTCCTTCTCCCTCGGTGACACTCGTGCGTGATGTTGCGGTGTTTAGCCTCCGATTCTTAATACTTTCGTGCATCTCTAGCGTTGAAGTTGTCTGCGGACACGAAGGCGCCAGCCACCGGTACCGTCGAGGGGCACGTCATCCCGTCTATCAATCTCGGCATCTCTGCGCTCGGCGGTGTCAAGGCTACCGTGTTCTTGAACTTGGACGCATCTGCGACGATATCGCTCAAGGTCGACGCGAAAGCGGTGCGTAGGGTGAACAATTTCTCGTGGGCGAATTCGCTGAATAAAATATTAGGATGCGAGTGCGACTTTCCGGCGGGCGAATTTCAAACGGCAGGACGACGATAATGACTCAGGGAGCTCCGAATTTGACGACGGCTCTTCAGACGATTCAGGAGAGGATTTTTCGGCTGACTCTACGACTTCGGATTTTAATGGGAGTGGTGATTTCGAGGCAACATCTGCGGATTCTTCGGACGACGTGGGGTGAGCGACGACGTCAATCCGCGGTACAGCCAGAGCTAATCTGTTAACAGTGGTACAGTCGATTTCGACCTGTCGACGGATGAACCGGACATCAATGCTGATGACTCAACCGATGACTTCGTTGCAGACTCAGCGGATCCGGAGGACACTGGGTGAGTGTTAGCTCTTCAACTTCGTCGTAGAGCCATCTCTAACTCGTCCAAGGGATACCGAGGACTCCGACTCGACGGGGAGCGATGATTTCGATCCAGAATCGTCGGATCCATCGGACGACACTGGGTGAGTGCTGCCTCCTTGACTCACAGCGCTGAATCTCAGTTCCTTGAAGGGCTGCTAACGACTCCGAGCCGACGGGAGATGACCATGATATTAGCCCCGATGATTCTGATTCCACATCAGGTAGCTTTGATCCAGAATCGTCGGAACCTTCAAAGGACGCTGGGTGGGTTCTGGCTTCTTCAACCCGTTGCAGAACTGATCTCAATCCTCGCCGCAGTGCCACAGCCGATTTCGATCCGGCGGTAGATGGCCAGGATGTTAGTCTCGATGGTCCCGATTCAGCCGCAGGAAGTGATGACTTCGATTCGGCGGTTCTCTCGCCGGACGTCAGCGCTACGGAAGATTCCGAGGACATTAGCCCCGATGATTCCGACTCGACCCCAGGAGGCGTTGACTTCGATCCATCGCAAGATACTAGGTGAGTGCTCCCTTCGTTCGTGGTATATCCCGATCTAAGGCATTGCCTCAGTGTTGTAGATGATTCCGACCCAGCGGCAGACGCCCAAAATGACAATCCCGATGATCCTGATTCAACTGTCGAAAGCGGTGACTCCGATCTAGAATCAGCGGATCCGTCACAGGACACTGCGTGAGTACTCCCTTGTGCTGTCCGTATATCCCGATCTCATTCCTCGTCATAGGCCTACAGGCGATTCCGACGCAGCAGAAAATCAGAACGATCCCAATTCAACCGCAGGAACTGGTGACCTCGATCAGGGGTGAGCGCCGCCTTCAGATTGTGGGCTATATCGATCTAATCATTTGTCATAGTCTCACAGACGGTTCGGACCCGGCGGCAGATGGCCAGAATATTGACCCTGATGATCCCGGTTCAACCACTTCCTCAGGAAGTGAGGACGTCGATCCGTCAGAGGACACTGGGTGATCTTCGGCCTCATTAACCCGTTGCAGAACCAGATCTAACTTCTTTTCTCAGTGCTACAGACGACTCCGGCCCAGGGGCGGATGACCAAGATACTAATCCCGATGATCCAGATGTGCCTACGTGAGTTCAGCAAACGTATGAACGTCAAGACGGTGCTGACTCTCGAGTAGTGATCCTAATGTTGTTGAGTAAGCTTCTCTCTCTCTCTCGCTAGATTTACCTAGCAAGGTGGTATTCTTTATCCGCACTATTTCTTGACGATTTTCCAGATCTAAAACCGACCCTGCTAATGAGACGGCAAATGATGCTGATGGATGGACGTGAGTTGTGTCTATTCGTTTTTGTGGGCAGAGGTCTGACGACAGAATATAGTGGAAACAATGCTGATGCTACCTCTGGCACGGGCGATGACAGTGCGAAGGCTACCTCCACTTCCATCGCTCCCTTTCCCTCAGTGAACACAATCGCCAAAGCCAGTTTCGGGGGTTCTTTCGTCATCTCCGCCGGACTGGATGTCAATGCAGGCTAGTATCTCTACTGGACAACGCATCGACGGTTCTAACTGATTTTTTTCGACATGCAGGCGCTACCGGGTCCTTCTTTGGGTTGTTTGACAAGTCCACGAAAGTATCTCTGTTCAAGAAGGACTTAGAGCTTTTGAGCGTGCGTCCATACTGCTTTGTCCAGTTCAACGGTCCTCATGTTCATTGACCACAGAAAACCTTGGGAGACGATGGCGATGCCAGGCGTTCTTTTTCTGCACCTCACATTTCTCGTGTTCAACGGATCGAGCTGCAGAGCCGGGGTCTGTCATGCTCGAGGAAGACAAGTGTGCCTGTGGCGTTGGCGGATGAATTGGTTGCGGGAAAGAGGTATGACTGTTGATTTTGCTCATTCTATTCACCAACTTATGTCGTTGCAGCCTCTGAGTTGAGGCCTGAAGTTCCTCAGCCCGACGCCTAGATTTTCACCCACAACATTCCTATGATCATTGACAAATAATATCTCGTGCTCTGGATACCCATCTCGACCTGATGCGACTGAGAGCACATGGCTATAATTTGAGTCAAAACATATCCGGACTCATTGATAGTTTCCGAGAGCATTGGTCGCCCGAACAGAAGTCGTTGCACTGGCAGGAGCTAAAGGGACGGATTCGAACCCCTCCGTTTCGCCGAATATATTGTCTCGCCGCCAGGAATTTAGACAGGGGCATGTTTTGCTTCGCCTCATTCAAGTGAGTGAAATACGATGACGATAAGCGCACCAGGAATAAAATAAATGGCGAAACCAACTATATGCGATATTATTGTCCATAGGAATCAAGTTGTGAACGGAAATGCTATGCGTCAAATAATGTCCTTCGGGTCGCACACTCCGTCCAAGACCATCCATCCGGGACCCTTGGACTCAGTGAATAGCCGCGCACAAAAAGCAGTTAGGAAGCAGAATCACGATCACGTGGTCCCATAGGATCAGTGACGTCTCGCTTCAACGCGTCCACGAGCAAACGACAGCTTCATATCTGACGGATCCTCAAGGCCGAGTGCACTCGAAGCCATTGCGATAGGGAGGATCAGTAGGCAACCTGAATGGGGAACTTTGAGGGCCAAAATTGTACATTCAAATTGGGAGTATCTGCTCGCATTCTGTTTGAGCAGCACAAAGGGCTGGCTGCCTGTATGAATTATTCAGCTAGAATATCACTGACACTGGGGGCAAAGACCAAGGCACCCAAAACCTGGGTGCCTGAGAAGCACCCGTTCACAAAGCTCCTCGTCACCTTGCGTGACGGCTCACAATGGTCAACAAAGCGACTTTGCACAGACAAAGGGGGCACAAAGGAGGGACAAAGGGAGGACAAAGGATCCCTGTTCCGCCGCACCCCACCCAGGGCGTTCTGGGAAACCTTTGTCTTTCCTTTATCCCTCCTTTGTGCCCCCTTTGTCTGTGCAAAGCCACTTTGTCAACCATTGTGAGCCGTCACCACAATGTGACAGCGAGCTTTGTGAACGGGTGCTTCTCAGGCACCCAGGTTCTGGGTGCCTTTGTCTTTGCCCCCAGTGTGAGCAACCAAGTTAAATGTGAAGACCGAGAATGGCATGCTGCCAGCGCGAATGTAAACCTGAGCTCGTCGGCTCATCGAGTACAATAGGCCAGATGTTTGGTTTTTGAGTGTATTTTCTACGCCACCGCGGTGCAGAAAGAGTATCAGGGCTAAGTATTGGAAGCTTTCTGGATTTATTCATCCCCAGACGCAGAACGCGAAAGAGCATGAACAGAACAAGAAAGAGTATGAACAAAGTTCGAGACAGAGACTCTGAATGATTTGAGCTGTGGATTAAGTACTGAAGGAGATGATATTGGGTGGTAATATACTGTACTCTTTTGACCAAATGTTCACACCATGGTGGTCATTCTGACAAATGCTATCAAAATTCCCATAAATGGATAGCCGGTGAATGCCGGCGCGACATCTTTGTCATTTTGAGCCTATTTGGACCTCAAATGTTGCCGTCACCAATCACCCACCTCGCAAATGTTCAGTTCACAACCCTCCGTCACCCTTCACCTGAACATTTGGTCGTAATAGTACGTACAACAACTGTAATTTCTAAACCATAAAGATAGTTGCTGCAAGCCCGCAATTTGGTACAATCCAGTTAAGGCAGTAATAATTTGAACTATGGCAGGATGGTGATAAGCTGTCTAAAAGGCCAGCCTTGCAAACATACACTTTGCAATCTTTGGCACACATTTAGAGTTAGCACGAGCCCTGAGTGTGTAACTAAGGGCTAGAACCATACAAGTGGTGCCTATTATCAAGGGGATCATTATCATCCACTCTGTGAACGATGTGCAGCCTTTATAGTATATATTCATGTCTACTATGTTGACTACTATTTGTTGTAATGATGTGATGATGTGATGTGGCCAATTACGTGACTGGCTGGCAGTCGGGGACCATTAACCACACTTCCCCTGATGTTGGCTTTAACCATGTCCAGACTTATTTTCGGAGTCTGCACCATCTTCGTCACTTCGTTACTTCACTTAAATTCATCAGTTTGATGGCATTCTATGAAAGTTCGTGAGTTCAAGGAAATTTCGATGAAGGTTCGTCACTTTCCCAGGATCAACATACCGCGTGCCTGTTGGCACATCACAGAATCAGCGGTGTGCCGAGATTGGCCGGTTAGGTTCGGGTTAGCTGGTTAGTGGTTAGAGGTTAGTTGTTCGGGTTAGCCGGTTAGGGTTAGAGGTTAGTGGTTAGAGGTTAGTAATTAGCGGATAGAGGTTAGCGGTTAGGGTTAGTGGTTAGTGTTAGGGTAAGGTATCTATATGAAAAAACCTGCCCGGCCTTGTGCTGAAGGAACAATGATGGCCGATGTTCCGGGTTCTTGAACGTGCCGAGTTAAAATGATGAACTTTCACAGAAAATCATCGGAAGTAATGAATTTTCCCTTAATGCAATCAAAGAGACGAGGTTTCATGAAAATAAGCGAAATAAGTGAAGTAACGAAGTGACGAAGTGACGAAGATGGCTACTACCCTTATTTTCGGTGACAGGCCGGTTTGGAATGAGATTAATGAGGAAACTAGCACTCCAAAGTTGAAAGCCTGGTCACTCTGTACTCCTATTCCAAACCAATCCCCCCCCCCATTGTAGAACAATCACTGGAAATAGCCCAGACATGAGTAAACCCAATATCAGCTAAAGTGTGGTTAATGGTTCCTGAATGCTGGCCAGTCACGTGATTGGTTGTGTCACATTGGTATAGCCAGTAACGGCGACTAAGTGTTGTAAAATTGAAAGATTTCACACCTGTTCACTTAGCCAGCTTATTAGCGGCCTCCATTGTCCAGCATGCCAAAATGAAAATCAAACCTTCACCAATTCAACGGTGATCGGAGGCTGAGAGCCGGCGCAGTGATTGACAGTAATGGCCTAATTTGGAGCCGAGCATGACATTGTCACGATCAAGAAGTGCGCTAAGCGAAGCACAGCAAAGGCTATTGCTGATCATCACTTCATTGATAGCCGAGGCCCTGGCAATCACGGCAACCTGATGGGAAATTCACGAAGAAAACACAGGGCAACAGTAGGGCCTGCAGAGAAAAACCAAAAATAGCTTAGACGCACAATAATACAACTTGCCGGACGAGTCCTATGGCTACCGGAGTGTGGTTGAGTCTAAGTTATAGTCTTGGGCTCATTAAGAACCGGGCATTACACCCTTGGTCTCCTTGATTCAGACGATAGCTGGCAACACTAATAACAGTTTTAATGTTCAGTCATGGGAAATGACTCAAAAGCAACAATCCCAGGTGCACAGATGCACACCCTATCATCTCCCCATTTCAGAGCTACTGACTGTCCCCAGTCAGGCACTGTACAGCGGCCAATGAACCTTTCCTGTTTCTGGCAGCACAGTCATAAGAGCCTCTGCCAAGCTCAATGTCAATATGGGTGTAAGGTTAACTAAGGAACATCGGAAGGAAAACCCAGGATAAAGCTATTGTTATTGACAGACTTATTGGCAGAGGAACTCAGAAAGGTAAGAGCCAGTTCAGATACAAACAGCCGCTGTTTTGATTCTAGTTAGTTTCCATGTATAGTCATGATGTGAGGCGTTGTGAGCACATGCTGATACCAGCGTGATTTAGTGTGACAAGCAATTTTTACGCGCCAATATGCCTCCTCCTCCCCCTATACTGCTGAACACATTTGGTACATCGTAGTTTGGATGGTTTCTGGGTGCCAGGTGCTTTAGGAGCTAGTTCAGCGGGGTTCTGTGATCCTGACGTGTCCATACATGAAGAGATGTGGAGAATTTCGCGCGCGGCGACACGTACAGTCACACAAAGTCACAAATCATCACATTCATGACAAAATCACGTGATGACCATATATGGGGTTTTCTGTCTAAGAGGGTTCAGTAGAACAAACTGACCTACCTCCTGAACAAAATACAATAAAGCTTAGTAGTTGTTGGAGTTTGGGGTTGGTTGAGTTAAGACTAAAGTCTCACTCAGTTAGCATTGAATTTCACAGCTGCACGCCACTGCACCATTCCACTGAGCTGTTTATTATCATGAATTGTTGAAGAGGTTGACCTCGAAGGGCAATATAGCAGTAAACAAAAGCGATGTTGATCGTTGATCGAGGGAACGAGGAGGTAGGCTTCAACCCGCCCGTTAAACGGGACAGCTGTCTTTTTCGACAGGACAGGTCAACCTGTCCCGTCCCCTTGAGTCTGGACCTCTTAGGACGGGTGGGTCCCGCCCGTCCCGCCCGTGACGGCCGTTTCGACGGGTTCAATGAGATTTCTGGCAGCATCATACTGGTGAGTAAATACAATACTGTGTGAGGGTATTCAAAACTCCACTCAAGTTCTTTGCTTCTCAAAGCAATTTTCGAGGCCTCCAGATGACGAAGAAAAGCCTTTGAGGTCGTCTGGATTCTCAAAGCGGGCAACATTGATCGCATCAATCATATCAATCACCTTGCTTTCGACTCGATTTTTGCCCTAAGCAGTGAGTTCATGTGGAAATGTGATGGATGATCTAGATTTCACCATAGAGTCATCCAAATCTGACCAGATTCGAGCGGTCTTGCCTAAATTTGCGTTGATCCCGGGTAGACCCGTCGAACCCGTCAAACGGGCGGGGACGGGTACCCCGTCGACGGGTCAACCCGTCCCGCACCTGTCCTGCACCCGTCCCGCCTAGGTCTTGGGGTTAAGCTCAGGACGGGCGGGTCCAAACTCGTCCGTCCCGTCCGTCGATCCGTCGAGAACGGGGACGGGTTGAAGCCCCAAGAGGAGGGCGCCGGATGAGGCTTCCGGGCAGTGGCGATGCAACGTGACTTCATGACCATCACGCCGCGCTCGCTTCCTTGACGCGCTGTCTCCGCCGGTCTCCGTCAAATCTCTGTGCTGTCCTCCTCGCAGCACTCTGATTTTCCGCACAAATTCAATTTGAAGTAACTGGCACCTCTCTTTTTGTCCACGACAGTGTCCGAACTCCAGGGAATGACTCATTTATTCGCAATACATCGCTTCACGCTTCTCGATCTCTTGCCGTGTCAACGTCGACGCTGGCTTATCACCAAGATCCACCCCTACTTCCGCTTCCAAATTCTGGCCAGGAGGCCAATGACGCTTCTTGTCACTCACGTCTGTTCCACGTCATTTTCTGAGCAGGCTGCCATCGGCGAGTGTCTCGCTTTCCTTTATTCTGACCTGCAACATCGCAGTGCATGCTCGGCTGATCCTTCGAGTGGACATCATGGGATTCTCGTGTGGGCGGGCAGTACATGTTCCATGCCCGTCCGGCGAAGTTTCCCTAGTCCCTTCCCCTCGTACTCGGGGACGGGTGTCATTTGTGGTATCCTCGCGTGGAAGATTTTGGTGTACCTCATTCCGTTACCCCCCGTTCACCAGCCCCTTTTTATTCAGTCCGACCCAATGTATGTCCACCGGGAGGGTCAGTTTCGTATATAATTCGTCAACCTGGCTGCGTTTCGTTCATTTCTCGGCACATGCTGATTTTAATCCCTCGCGAGCGCGAGGACGTCACCGAGAAACCATATGACGTGGCCGGAGTTATGTGACCTTCTTTTCTTTTCTTGTCGCGGTTGCGTTGAAATATAGCTTGCTTCGCTACAGAACATCTCGATGGCTCCTGAGACAAGTTCCGTAGAAGAGCCTCTTCAGCCGTGCTATCCATGTCTGGGTCTAACAATATGATGTGGAAACCGGTCATCAATGCTGTAACAAAAGCGAGTGATGCAATAATTGCCTTCGCCGCTTCGATTAGACGCCAATCAACCGTTACCTCGCGCCACAAGATTGAAGAATGTCTAGACTTAGTGCATTTCAGTGTTTCAGTTTCGGGGCACAAAGTGACAAAGAGGTAGCGCCAGGATTTTGGCAGGAGCCACCTGGGCATGACCGACACGCCTTTGCCTCGTTCTAGTGCGACAGCACGAAGGATGGGGCAACTGGAGAAAGATTCCCTAACCGAGCGCGCGTCGCGAAGCACTAACATAAATAATGTGAGAAGATTATGCCCGATGGCTCTAACGAGACTAGCCGAAAGGAATCACTTGCCGTAACATACAACACATGGTTTTTATTTCATAACTCGCCGTCGAAGACGAGCTCGCTTGTCCCATCCTCATATTTCTGTCCTAATCTAGTCTCCTTCCCTAACAACGATGTCCGAGGCCGCCCCTGCACCAGCGCCGCCCCCCCTGCGGCGCACATCCAGGGCCGCGCCATCGCCTGTAGCAGCCGCGAAAAAACACCACGTTTGCCCCGTGTGCGACCGGGGTTTCAGCAGCACCGGCCACCTCGCGCGCCACGCCCGCGTCCATACCGGCGAGCGCAACCACAAGTGCCCCTTCCCCGGCTGCGAGACAAGGTGTTCGCGCCAGGACAACCTCCAGCAACAGTGAGCCTCATTCTCTATCGCGTGGAGCATGACTTGGCGAAGAGCCGGGTCATCTTGCCACCGGTCCAAAATGGAGTGCTGATTTCGGCCCCACCAGCTATCGGATCCACTTGTCCCCTGGTGGCCGCAGAAAGTCGGGGCGGTCGGTCCTACGCAGCAAGAGCACGCCTGCGCCGAGTACCCCTGCAGCTGCGTCGCCCTGCGCGTCCGACGATGTCACGGTGCCGTCGTACAGGGAAGAATCGCCGCCACTCGAACCGCCGCCACTGGAGGATTCTCGGCTCTACTTTCTCAATGATTCGCCGCCCAACACCCCGCCCCCACTCGTCGAGGCCACGTACCACCAAGTCCTGACGCACCGCGAGCTTCCCCAGATCGACACTTCGCCCGACGGATATTGGTATGCACAGCAGCAGAGACATAGCGACATGTCCCCCGCGTCAGAGACCTACCACACCCCGCTGTCGGCGTACCAGTCGCCCGTCGCCCCCCAGGCGTACTATGCTCACTCGGCCGCCACCAGCCCGGCAATGTCGCCCGTCGTGGACGCGACGCACCCGTCGTCCTACGGCTCGTCCCTCAGCGCGTGTGGGTCATATTCCTCCCTGGAGTCCACCGACGGCTATGCGGCGTACGAGCAACCACGCATGCTGCACGCCCGGCCGCCGCGTGCGTACCCCCAAGCGCTGCCCCGTCGCTCCTCGGGCTCCCCCACCGTCGGCCCCGTGGCGCGCGGCCTCGCCACCCGCCACTCCATCGCCCACATCGCCTCGCACGCGCACGCACAGCCGCAATCGCATCCGCATCCGCAGCCGCATCCGTATCCGCAGCCGCAAATGCACTCGCAGCCGCCGCAGCACCTGCACCCGCACCCGCACCCGCACCCGCACCCGTCCGCGCACTCACCACCGTACATCGACTCCCCCAGCCCCACATCGTCGCACCGCTCCCCGCAGACGCCGTACACCGAGCCTTCCGCCACGTACGCCCCTACCCATGAGGAGTCGTACGCCTCTGCGCACGACGACGGGTACGCACCCGTGCATGCGCCCGTGGAGTACCCAGCGTACACGTACGACGCCCCCGGGTACAGTGTCTCCCACGTCCACGCGTTCAGCGAGCCGCTGGAGGCGCCGTACCCCCACCCGCACGTGTACCGCCCCGAGGCCAAGCGCTACGTCCCATCGCCGGCGCCCGTGCGCGAAAGCTACCCACAGTACATGCAGGCGCATAATCCGTACCCCGGCCCCGCGCCTACGCCCGCGCACGATGTGTACCCTGCGTCCCCGCTGCCGCCGCCGCCGCCGCCCGCGCCGTACCTGTACCACCCGCAGCCGCTCGCGACCGCGCACCTCGCCGGCTACGAGTGGAAGCTCGCCGCCGCGGGCGTCACTGTCCCCCCCTAGTCCTCGCTGTTCTTCTTGCCCCCCTCATCCGCCTGCTGTATTTTTATCGCTCTCATCTGCCTTCTCGTACATATCATTCATTCACATTCTCGCACATAGCATTCACTCATTCTCGCACATACATGCATCTTGTCTCCTTCCCCCGCATCCTCATCATCACCCTGCATCCACCTCGCTCCACTTTGCATCCCTTATTACCTTGTACTTACTACCCGCGCTCGTCGCAATCCAAATCCGTATAATCCGCACCGTAGATATCGATCGCGATTCATTATTTGTATATAATACTTTCGTATAATCTGTACCACCATGTATCTAGAGCTACTGTCGCATATGGAATACCGGCCCCGCTGGATTTTGGAATCCATACTTTTATTTGATGGGGTGAAGACGAGTGAGATCGCTAGTCTCTTGATAAACTTCCTCTCGTTCCTGTTCTGAAGGAGATGACATTGGAGTGAGATGGGTCGAAGAACAGCAGTTTCTCTCTGGTTGCGTTGGTGCGCATTGGAGCTCAACAGGAGATCAGAAAGTAGGAATGTGTCCAGTTTTAAATAATGTATGATAATGTATGGTGCAACGAACGCTCTCCGTCAACTTAGACTCTCCGCATCTTCCATCACTGCATCCTCCTCGCGCGCCCGTGTTTCTTTGAGAATATGGCGCACCTCTTCCCACCTACGCAGATTTAATATCTCTGCCTCGCTCCTAAGTTCGCCGTCCTCATCCCAACTGCCCATGCGAATGGTCGCGTTTGGAAATATCCTGGACATGAACGCTGCGACGGGACCCGGCGTTACGATGGGGCAGTTTTCAACGAGAACGCGGGTGGGGCTCGTCTGGAGCGGGTTTGTCGCGGCAGTACCATCCCATTCCGGGACAGCCGTCGCGTCGAAATCCATCTTCAGGCTGGACAGGTGCGGGCAGTGCTGCGCGAGGAAGGCGAGACCCCGCAGCGTGATGCGAGGGGGCATATCCGATGCACATCGGAGCTCCAGGGATTCTATTCGCGGCCATGCGCGCGCCATCTCGCCGACATCCGCGTCGTCCAAGTCAAATACGAGCGGCGGGGGGAGGTTTGCGTTCACGAGGTTGGTGAAGCATGACAGAATCTGGAGGGTAACGCCGTCGATAGTGTCCCGTTCACCAGAGATCCAAGGATTACATTTTCCTGTGTGGATTTGTCGAAGGGAGTGGGGGGAGCAATGTGCCGCCAACGCGGCAAAAAACAGTGTGGCGACATCTCTCGTGGGCAAAGAATTGAGCAACCCCGCATGGAGGATCTGCAGTTGACAGCGGGCGATAATATTGATGAACGCGGTGACTTTTTCGAGGGTGGTCGAGGAGAAATAGAGGAATTCCAGGGAGGAATACATAGGAGATAGCGAGGTGGCGCTGAGCGTGGATGGGCAAATGTCACTGGGAACCTCTGGGTCCGAAATGGCCAACGTCTTGAGCGTCGGAAGGCGTCCCAAGTGCTCAAATGCTGCTCCGTCTAGATTACGCACCGAAAGGCGCTCAACGCGCACCAAGCTCCTCACGAAGGCGGAGACTGTGTGGAGGGATTTTTCAGGTTCGTCCGTTGAGATGGTGATGTCCGTCAATGAGGGACAACGGCCTGTCAATGTTGGAATAATTCGGGATAACGCCGCAAGGTTTGGACCAAAGTCGAGATCAATCTTCCAAATTCGCGGGGAAAGAAGCCATTCGAGATTCACCAGGGAGTGCGGTGTGTAGTGATCAAGTCCCAAGGACTTCAAGTTTGGGAACATATATGCCCCGAAGTATTGCGTGGGCAGCTCGGCCCACGAGCCAATGCGCAGCTCGTTCCGAAGATATAGCTCTTGGACGCGGGGAGCATAGAAAAGTGGCCGGGTCCAGTCGTCATTCGACATGGGCCGAAGAATACGCTAAATGGCATCGGTGATCTAATTCCCCACAGCGAACCATGTACTCACAAAATTGGTCAATTTTTTGTCCCATCTACCCAGTTCCACAACCGTTTCAATCAGATCTTCGGGGAAACACTTCAAGAAGTTCAAGAGAGTGAACTGCCGCCTCCACAGGATGTCAAGGGCCGGGTTTTGGAATGTCCGGCATGTCCTGGCAAGAGCCGCGAGAAGCGAGGAATTTGATGTATCATGTAATTCCGCGAATATCAGCTCAACGAGCTCGGGGATCTCCAGGGTTCGATGCATCTGGTCGGGACTCGGGAGCAAGACACGTCACAATCGAGTCAACAACACCAACATTAGAACACCGCCGCACGGGAGTTGCCGCACAAGTGTGTTCGAGCTTCTTTCTTTGAGGAAATCGTCTAATACTGTCCGCTGGCTAAATACCACTCGGATCTCAATAGTTCAAGTCCATAGATGAGGAATTTATACACTGCGGAGAGCACGTACTAAACCAATCAGCCTCAATCTGAGTAAATTCGTCCATGCCGGTAAATGATAAGGGTCTGCACATCGATTCATCCTGATACATCGATATCTTTCATGTTCAGTCTCAACCTCTTACGTGTACGATTGGGCTGCTGTCTAGGGCCAGTCTAAGGGCAGCGAGACAGAAGGAGTCTCGATTCGTCGCACTGCCAGAAGAATAAGAGTGAAAGTGGCCCATGATTAGTTGTGCGCGGCCATCCGGCCAGCCGTAATGCACACTGCACTGGCAGCAGGAAGCAAGTGAAGAATTTCTGCAGTGTGCGGATGTGAAGTGGCAAAAGTGCGCCCGCGCCGCCACAATCTAACTGCGGATTATTAGGCTACCAAGAGCGCCGAGGAAAAACACACTGTACATTCCGAGCCATGGCACCAATGGGGAGCCGAATCCCGAGCTCGGCATCCTGTTTAGCATCCGTTGAGAGAGAAAAGAAGCTTTTTCTTCCCCGGCTACACACGCCCTCGGGAGAAATCGAACCCCCACCTCCCGCACGAAGCTGCAGTGGTAAACTGATTTCGAGCGACGTCCCATTCGTCGACGAAGACTCGTAGGCCTTCGCAGGCACTGTATTAGATGCCGATGTCGCAGAATTGATCTCGCTCAAAAGGGAAGAGAAGAAAAAGAACCTTGCATTAACCCGTACTAAATTACTCATCGTTGTTTGTGGCAGGCTACCACGTGCGCAGCCCCAGCGCCTTGGCGAACCCGCCGAGCGCACTGAACCGGCCATTACCCTTCCGCTGTCCCTGCGTCTGCGTCTGCGTCTGCGTCTGCGTCTGCGTCTGCTCCTGCGCGATGCAGTCCGCGGGAACGCTAAAGTCGTCCGTGAAGGTCGCGTCCGCATTGACCCCGAGCCCGCGGCTCGCGAACGCCGCGAGGACCGTGCAGCGGTTAGTGCCGCCGTACCGGTTCTGGTCCGCCTGGATCCATGCGTTGCGCGCGGTGATGCTGGGGAGATTATAGTTCAATTAGCGGTGATGGCTGAATGGGATGGATGGAAGCGACGCACAAGGTAGGCTGGCACGGCTGCAGCGCGAGCGCATCGAGCATGAGGTGCAGGAACACGACGTTCCCCTCGGTCCCGTCGGGGTTGGTCGCCGCCGTCGCGGAGAACCCGAGCTCGCCCACGAGCGCCGCGTACACGTTGTGCAGCATGTTCGTCCACACCTCGCCGATGTCTGATGCGCCCCCAAGTTAGTAATAGCACCACGAGGGAAGGAAATTCAGTGACGCACTGTGCACCTCGCTGAGCTGCCCCGCGCTCGCGTACGTCAGCGGGTTGACGGTTCTGTGTAGTGCGGTGTTAGCCAGAAGCAGAGGCGGAAGATGACGGAGGAGGAAGAAAGACGGACTTAGAGGTGGAGAACGGCCGGCTGCGCAGACCCTGTGCCTTGTTGGCGACGAACGCGCCGACGACGTAGTCCCGGATCGTAGCGTCCTTTTGCTCCGTCCACCTGTCGTATAATGAATCACTACCACACCCGAGTTGAGGAAGGAGGCAGCGTACTCGGCCATGGCATCGGACCACCCCTCGCCCAGGCCGCCCGCCTCCAATGACTGCAGGCAGTTGGCGGTCCCCCCGCCGGTCATCCGGTTAGTGATGCCGTGCATGTTCTCGTGGACTACCACGTCGCTCTCCAGGGCGCTGAACTCCTATCAGTACGTTGCCTACAGTAAGACAAGGGAGTGCACCCATCGCGGCTGGGCTGCGCAAAGATACAACCCTAATCAGCATGCGGCAGCGCCTAGGAGAGATGTGCGTACGACGGTTTTCGTGAACAGAAACATGCGCATCTGGCCCGACTGGCCGCTGCGAAGCGGGGCGGGTCAGTACACCACTTTTCAGTACACATCACTGAGAGAAAACGCACTCGGGCGGCGTCTGCAGGGAAAATTTAAATTAGATGTTAAATATCAAGATGAAAAGCCAGCCGCGACGTCAACGCACCGCGAAGTTGGCGTTGTTAGTGCCCGAGGCGTCCTGCACGGAGATGGTCACCGGGTCCCCCGCCTCCCCCCCGTGCCCGAGGTTGTCGAACTGGAAGTTGAACGCCTCCTCCGTGAAACCGTATCTGCCCCACCGAACAAAAAGTCAGACGGGTGTACCTATGAATTGAGAACGCGAACGGGAACGCACCGGTAAGCGATATCGTGGACGGTGTTGACCAGATAGAACGCGTTGACTCGGGCGGCGTCGACGTTGCCCGCGACGGTCGGCTCCTGCGTGGGGTCCTGCGGGTAGTCGAAGACCAGCCCCGCGGACGACTCGGGGGTCTGCGCGCGGATGGCGCCCTTGAATGCGATGGCGTTGTTCCCACTGCACAGCTCACTCAGCTTTGCGTGGAAGGGGCAGGAACGTCGGCACGTACGCGGCGGTAGTGGTGTTGCCCGTACCGGTGAAATGCCAGCCCTGCGGCGACGCTAGGAGGTCCTGCGGGTCCACGAGCGTCTCGAAACCTTCCGTCGGCAGCTGTTTTTGGATGGGCACCACCAGGTACTGCGCCCGCGTCAGCTAAACCTTGAACGGGGAGGGAAGGCGGGGACGCACGGAGACGTGCGCGACGTAGTCCACGACGGAGAGTAGCGCGCCGTCGTGCGCGTCGACGAGCGCCTCGTACCATGTCCCGTCGTCCTCGCTCTGCACCTGGAACGAATGCACGAGCGCGGCAGCGCCATCTTCCTTGGCGAAGTACTTGAGCGCGGCGGCAGGCATACCCACGGCAGAGCCGCCGAGGGTTTCCTCGGCGCTGGCAAGCGCGGTTTCGAGGTCGATGGAGGGGGTGGAGGAGGCCCAGGACGCTGGGTGCGACGGCAGTTAAGATGTAGGCGGCTCGCGGTGATGTAAGGAGGGAAAACTAACTGGGGGTGACGAATGACGAGCCGAATGAGACTACCTTGTCGTCGGCGTTGAAGGCCAGGTTGGCCACGGCGTTCGCAAAAAATATGCCGTCCTGACAAGAAAAGCAAGTAAATGATTGGACGCGCAGAATGGAGCGCGGAGCTTACACGGGACTGTTTAACGTAGGCGTACTTTGCGTGGGTAGCGGTGAATCCGCTCTGCCATGTGACGTTGCCCTCCTGCAGGCCAAGCTTATTCTGGACCCACGAGATGGACGCTTCCTGAAGGGTGACCCCCGCGCGCTTGCGCAGGGGGTGGTCAACGCCCTCGCCGTATGTCTGTTTCGACCGTGAGCAGAGATGCCTCGGCGTCGGATGATAAAGACATACCTCAAAGGTGCTCGCGGGGTGGTAAGTAGTGAGCGTCCGCCCGCTCCGGAGAGTGCGCCTGCTGTGCGTCGCGTGCTGCGAGTGGTTGGTGGTGGTGGGAGCGGCGCTGGTGAAGGGTGCGTAGAGAACGGCGAGGAGAATCGAGGAAAAGAAAGTGTTCCGCATGCCTGGGATGGGAAACGGATAGCGCAGCTACCAGCAAGGTGAAAGAGACAAAGCAGAAGGGAAGAGAACAAGAAAGGGCCACGCCTGGAGCGCGGCGTCGTTATATCGATAGTTCACGTTGTCACCCAAGCAAATCTGCATGCAGGGGAGGCTGCGGGGTTGATCCGCAGATCGCACGTGGCTGGCAAGGTATCTGTACAGCGCAGTTCAATCAACATGCAGGATAGTCGGGGCCGTCACACAGGCAGAAATTAGCAGATCCAGAGATGCATCGACAGAGTGGGTTCAAGGTGTTGGTGCGAACTTGACCGAGGGCACGCGCCGAGGCGACCGTAGCAGGGGAAAGCTGATCCGGGGGTAAATCGATGGGCTTGGCTGGCTTGTCAGGGCCAAATATCGTTCACGAGATCAAGGCGGTCGGATCGGGAAACGGTGGCGGCGCAGACCCGAAAGAGTTCGAAGTGATTGAATGAAAGAAATAAGAAGTGACGTGGTGGTGCATCCACGCATGACCATTGACAATTAGCTCGGATCGAATCGGGACTGCGGCGGTGCCCGGAACCGAGTTTCATCCAAAATCTGATGCATGCTTCATGTCGGCAGTGGAGACAGACGGATTGGCTTGATGTCGACACAAGACCTAAGATTCCGCGGCGTCGCTGCGCAAGGAATCCGACGGCGAAGGTCGCGGACAAGCTTGTGTTACGACTAAGCCAGAGGCCCCAGCCCTACATGCACATACAAAGGCTGGCTCGGGAGCCCAGCCCGATCCTA
This sequence comes from Mycena vulgaris, assembly GCA_029204335.1. Taxonomy (NCBI): domain Eukaryota; kingdom Fungi; phylum Basidiomycota; class Agaricomycetes; order Agaricales; family Mycenaceae; genus Mycena; species Mycena vulgaris. The sequence goes on from JARGYA010000022.1 coordinate 377,667, forward strand.
CCACTGTAACAGTACCACTACACAAGTACGATCCCAAAAGTCAATGTTTGCGTTCGGGATATTGTGGTTGAAAGCAAATTTTCTTGAGGCCGTCTGGGGCGGGCTTGGCGCGTCTGGATCAACCCACTCCAGAATAGTAGTTGCGTCGAAATTCATGTCCAGATTGGGGAACTGCTGTGCGAGGAAGGACAGAGCCTGCAATGTGATGCGAGGCCGCATATCGAGTCTTCAGGGAGATATCCGCGGCCACTCCCCCGCAGGTATGGTTTGAGTATGGTGAGATTTAAATGACTCCGATGTTTGGTGGCATGTGCATATACGTGCTGTTTATCGAAGAGCAGAAATGGATTGAACACACTGACGCGGCAAGTCCCGTGCGGCGGTGCTCCAATATTGACGTTTGCTGGGTATCGCATTTGCGATTGTGACTTGATTGTGACGTGCCATCACGGTCTTGACTCTTCAAGTTGCTCCCGACCAGATGCATCGAACCCTGAAGATCCCCGAGCTCGTTGTGGCGGTGCCAGTAGCTATATCGGGATTGTTTGTACATATCATCACCACCTTCTGCTCTCGTTCTCCATCGCTTGGCCCAGTTTCGTGGCCCAGGAGCTCCCTCAGAGAGCCATCTAGCCGAGCGAGGCCCTTTCCATCTCTCAGAGACCTCGAGAGGTCTCCATCGTCCAGCTGATATTCGATGAACTCGGCGTCCCGCCCTATCACCGCGGTGCTCGCTCGACTCTTGCGGCTCTTTCTAGGACATGCCGGACATTCCAAAACCCGGCGCTTGACATGCTGTGGAGGCGGCAGGACACTCTCTTGAACTTCTTGAAGTGTTTCCCCAATGACTTGATTGAAACTGTTGTGGATTTGATTGGAAGGCAAGAAGAGTTGACCGACTTTGTGAGTACACGGTTCGCTGTGGGGAATTAGATTACCAATGCCATTTAGCGTCTTCTTCGGCCCATATCGAATGACGACTGGACCCGGCCACTTTTCTATTGTCACCGTGTCCAAGAGTTGAACCTCCAGAACGAGCTGCGTATCGGCTCGTGGGCCGAGTTGCCCACGCAATACTTCGGGGCATATATGTTCCCAAACCTGAAGTGCTTGCAAGTTTACCCCACCACATTGTTCTCGTTCGAGAATCTCGAATTGCTTCTTTCTCCGCGTATTGTGCGGATTGGGTTCGACTTCAGTACCGAACTTGCGGTGGTATCCCGAATTATTCCTACCTTGACAAGCCGTTGTCCTTCCTTGACGGACATCGCCATCGCAGTGGACGAACCTGAAAAATCCCTTCAGATTGTCTCCGCCTTCGTCAGAAGCTTGGTGCGCGTCGAGCGCTGCTCCGTGGATAATCTAGACGGAGCAGCATACGAGCACCTAGGACACCTTCCGAGCCTCAAGAAGTTGGTCCTTTTCGACCCACAGATGCCTCGTGACATTCCCCTTGCGTCGACCAGGGCCCTATCCCAATTTCCCATATATTCTTCACTCGAGTCCCTGTCTTTCGGCATGACCACCCTTGAAAAAATCACCGCGTTCATCACCATCATCGCAAGGTGTCCAATTCAGATCCTCGAAGTCGAGGAGCTCGTGTCTTCGCCAACAAGAGATGTCGCCAAACTATTTTTCGCCGCGTTGACAGCACATTGCTCCCCCCACTCTCTTCTACGAATCAACACAGGGACTTCTGGCATTTCGATATCTGAAGAACTGGACGCGATGGTCGACAGCGTCACCTTCCGCCTCCTGTTTTGCTTCACTAATCTCGTGACCGTGCACCTCCCCCCGCCGTTCGAATTCGACTTGGACGACACGGATATCCGCGAGATGGCGCGCGCGTGGCCGCGAATAGAATCCTTGGAACTCCGATGCACACCTTTTACGCGATCTCGCATCACGCTGAAGGGTCTGTCCTTCTTCGCAGAGTATAGCCCGCATCTTTCCACCCTGGAGATGGATTTCGACGCAACGTCTGTTCCGGAATGGGATGTTTCGGCCGCGACAACCCCGCCCCAGACGAGCCTTGCCCACGTTTTCGTTGAACACTGCCCGATCGCAACGCCGGGTCCCGTTGCAGCGTTCATCTCCAGAATATTCCCGAACGCGGCCATTGACTGCTGGGATGATGGCCTCGAGCTTGGGAGCGAGGCTGAGATATCTTTCCGCAGGTGGCAAGAGGTACGGCATATCCTCCAAGAAACACGGGCGCGCGGGGAAGATGCTGAGGCGGAGGATGCGGAGAGTTGACGGGAAGGCGCACAGTTTAGCGTTTTTCTGATCTCTCGCCGAGCTTCAATGCGCGCCCGTTAGAGATCACGGTGAGAGAAACCGCTCCAACATATGATCTCCCTCATCCTCGTCTCATCGATAAAACCCGACAATCCATTAACCAATAATTAAATATAAAATAACAAGCATTCATATCCTCTCACGCGCTCTCGTCGCAACACAAACCAGAGTCGCTGAAGGGAAAACTTAGCAGTTTGCGGGCACGTTAAAGTCGTCCTTGAACTTCCCGTCGGCGAAGAGTCCGAGGCCGCGGCTCGCGAACGCCGTCAGCACCGCGCACCGGTTCGTGCCGTTGTACCGATTCTGGTCCGCCTGGACCCACGCGTTGCGTGCGGAGATGCTGCGCAGAACTTCATGAGAACCCGGAGTGGGGCGGCGCGGTGAAATAGGAGGCAAGGGAACGCACAAGGTGGGCTGGCAGGGCTGTAGCGCGAGCGCGTCGAGCATGAGGTGCAGGAACACGATGTTACCCTCGGGGCCGTCCGGGTTCGTCGCCGCCGTAGTGGAGAACCCGTGCTTCTCCACGAGCACGGCGTACACGTTGTGCAGCATGTTGGCCCAGACTTCGCCGATCTCTGCCCACGATCCGCCGAGTTAGCGGGAGCACCGGGCGGCTAAAAGGGAGCAGGAATACGCACTGTGAACCTCGCGGAACTGGCCCGCGGTTGCGTATGTCAACGGGTTGACGGCCCTGGAGCGTTGAGTTGGGTTATCCGGGCACAGAATATACTTGATTGCGAATAGAACTGACCTCGAGGTCGAATACGGGTGGCTCCGGAGCCCCTTGGCCTTGTTGGAGACGAACGCGCCGACCACGTAGTCCCGGACTGTCGCGTTCTTCTGCTCCGTCCATCTGTGGAACCATTAGCACTTGGCGCTCGGCACGAGAAGGAGATGCGTACTCGGCCATGGCGTCGGACCACCCTTCCCCTAGGCCGCCCGCCTCGAGCGATTGCAGGCAGCGCGAAGTACCTCCGCCCGTCATGCGATTCGTTATACCGTGCATGGCCTCGTGTACAACCACGTCGGACTCCATGGCACCGTCGCGGGCCGGCTGCGCGCAGACAGAAAGACATTAATACAGGGCGATCCGATGAATAGGTCTTGTGCACCTTGCTCCTATCAAAGAGAAACATCCGCATGCGTCCTGGCTGGCCGCTATAATTTATAAACCCAGATGAGGACGAGGGCATGGGTCAAAGCAAGGAACGCACTCGGGCGGCGACTGAGAACAATGATCAGGATGCAAAGCAGGCAGCCGAAAAAGAACGAACTGACTGCGAAATTAGCGTTATTTCTCCCAGAGGCGTCCTGCACGGAGATCGTAACCGGGTCGCCCGCCTTGCCCCCGTGGCCGAGGTTGTCGAACTGGAAGTTGAACGCTTCCTCGGTGAAGCCGTAGCTAGACGAGACGAAACGAATCAGGTCGAGCTCCTGCGAGGAGCTAATGGGAACAGACCGATAAGCAATATCGTGGACAGTGTTGACCAGATAGAACGCATTGACTCTGGCGGCATCCACGTTGCCCGGTACGGTCGGCTCCTGGTTGAGATCTGCCGGGAAGTTGAACACGAGATCCGCGGCGGATTGCCCGGTCTGATTCCTGAGCGCGCCCTTGAAGGCGATGGCGTTGTTCCCGCTGAATAACGAAGCCATCAGTGAACGGCCTCAGAGTCTACATGGAGAGAGGACGTCACATACGCTGCAGTCGTGGTGTTGCCCCGGCCGGTGAAATGCCAGCCCTGAGGTGACGCGAGGAGGTCCTGTGGGTTTACCAGTGTCTCGAAGCCTTCAGAAGGCTGCTGTTTCGTAATGGGGAGCACCAAGTACTGCCCCGGCGTCAGCTGAGGTGTAGGAACGGAACAGGGAGACAAAGAGGCGTACGGATACGTGTGCCACGTAGTCCACGACGGAAAGCAGCTGGCCGTCGTGCGCATCGACCAGCGCCTCGTACCACGTCCCGTCCGCTTCATTCCCCACCTGGAATGAGTGCACGAGGGCAGCGGATCCGTCCTGCTTGGCGAAGTACTTGAGCTCTGGGTCGGGCATTCCGGCTTGGGAGCCGCCGAGTGTCGCCTCAGCGCTTGCGATGGCAGTCTTGACGTCGAGGGACGGGACGGAGGGTGCATATGAAGCTGCGTGCGAAGTTCGGCAATGTTGGTCGTGGGATTAATAAATACTCACTGGCGTTGACGAACGAGGAGCCGAACGAGACTACCTTGTCGTCGTTATTGAAGGCGACATTAGCCACGGCGTTGGCGAAGAATATGCCGTCCTGGAAGAAAATGCAAGTCAAAATTGATACCTAAGCCCATGGCGGAGGCATACACGAGACTGCTTGACGTATGCGTACTTGGCCTGCCCGCCCGTGAAGCCGCTCTGCCAGACAACGCTGTCCTCCTGCAGGCCGAGCTTGTTCTGGATCCATGAGACGGACGCTTCCTGGAGGGTAACCCCCGCGCGCTTACGCAGCGGGTGATCGACGCCCTCGCCGTACGTCTGTCCACCATGCATCAGTCACGATCTCTCGGCTTCGCGCGCCACATACTTCAAATGTGCTTGCGGGGTGGTACGTAGTGAGCGTCTGGCCGCTCCGGAGCTGGCGTTGACTGTGTGTTGCATGCTTCGAGCTGTCGATAACGGTGGGTGCCGCGCGCGTGAATGATACATAGAGGACGGCAAGAAGAACCGAGGTAAAGAATGTGTTCCGCATAAAGACCCAGAAAAAAACGATAGCTCAGCTATACGGAACGGGAGAATAAAAGGGGGGGAGGTACGAAGAAGAAGAAGAAAAATAAAAAGGAGGTACAGAAAGGGAACGGGAGACAAAAGAAAAGGAAATGGGACCGTGCCTGGAGGCTTTGACGCTCGGCGGCGTTGTTCATTATATGGGGGGTCCGTGTTTCCACCCAAACAAATCGTTGATCTCCATACAGCGACAGGGGGCGCTGCCAGATCCGTTTAAACGGAGTACTGCCCGCACGGCCGCCAATATCCTTCATCTACATAGTTCCTTCAACTATGATTGTCCTCAGACTAGAAAGTACAGCGACCACAAGCAACCACTCACCAACGAAATCACAGCTGGAAAATCTCGGCGGGGAGGATGATGAGGCTGAAGCAAAATGAGTGCGCCAGGGTGCGCAGGTACCAAGATTGTGGGCGCCAAGAGGGCAACCGTGGCGGTGTATTGCCGTGCTGGCCCATTATCCGGGGAGAATGGAGTTCCGACTGGCGACGGGCTTGACGGCGCGATTCGGCGGCGTTTCTGCTGAACGATGCAAACCCGAAAGCCGAAGGTGATGGAACGTTATGTACAAAGAAGAGATGGTGGCATCCATCAAACGGTCCGGTCCGCCTGATCCGCTGACCAACTTCAACTTCAAACGGATCCTTTTTCCATTTTTCTTTTTGTGCCTGGATTTTTCTGGGCACTACTTTCGGTCAGAAAAATAGTATAAGGTTCGAAAATAATTTCGCCGTGCTAGGACGTGAAAGTGGGACCCCACGCGGGCTGTTATTTACCGACTCGTTGTTAGACTTAGTTTGCGAGACGTGGGACAAGTCTGAGTGGGTAGCTGCAATCATTGGTCTATTTCCCTTACACACGCGACATAAATTTTTCGCGGGTCATTCTCGACCTTTCTTTGCTTCGGCCAGTGGAAGGCTTCCGAATGGCCACTTGCCTGTGTGTTGCACCGATCAGGAATATTCTGTCAGACAAAGTTGAGGTTGTAAAAATCACCTAGGATTTTACCATGTAACATCACGGCAGACCCTGAGTGCGCAGTATCTGAAGTGGTCTGATGGAGAGCTTTTGATATGTTCTGGAGATCAGCCCATAGTCGAGTAGTGCAACGTCGAAGTCCGAGATGGCATGACTAAGAATTCCGGTGATTCCGAGGATGCGGTCAGGAGGAGCAGGACAAAAACAAGAGGTTTTGCATAAGCGGGATTGGAACAGTGGCGCACAAAAACAAAAAGTGGAGTTAACACTCGAAGCACCGGCGGGGATTCGAACCCCGAGCTCGTGGGGACAAGATATGACCGATTCAAAGATTTAGCACATGTTCTTACACCACCAGTGCACATGAGGCCTGAGGCTGGGCAGGATTTAAGGACATCGGATTGTCATTCCAGACCATTATAATCAATGATTTCGGGTGAGCCCAGAGACAAAAAGGGGCAGCGATCCACATCTTGATTGCGACGGGTTTGACTCGAGCGAGGAACGGGGTGCTGAACCGCCGGCCGGAGCCGCCCACGCGCCAAATTGGAAGGCGTCTTGGAGGGAGCTGATCTTTGAGGTCATTACGATACCTTGAAGTCGTTGTCTGATCAGGAGAGCAAATGCGACGCAGGGGGGGCGATTACCCCGAGGCACCGGCGGGAATCCGAACCCCCGTCATGCACCACCGGTGCACATGAGGGATGTGCTTGCGCTGTATTCGGAGCCTCTTTCGGCTCGTACGGCCGTACAAGCTGCGGCGACTCAGAGGTCTTAGGTTGGACCGCTGAAGCAAAGCCCGCTGCAAAGGTACATGGGGAGAGCGAATTGAGTCTCCCGAGTAGAGGTTTGGTTTGGGATAACAGGGCATCGAACCGAGAACGAACCACCCAGAGTCGGAATCAGTGGAAAGGAAGAAAGCGGAGATCAGTGACGGTCACATCAAGTCACCCGTGAGCTCGGCAATTGCCGCTTAGCCCTGGACTTACGCTTGGACGTGTCACGCAAGCACCTTCGAGCTTCAAGCTGGTCGTTAGATTTATTTGGCCGACAGGAGCGCCTCGGAAAACACACTGTACATTCTCCAAGACATGGCACCAAAGAGGATTCGAAGCAAATTCGAAGCCCGAAACTCAACCCGAACTCATCATCCGGTTTAGCATCAGACGAGGAAGAAAACCATGCCCTTTCCCGATTGCACAGGGGGGAGGACTCAATTCACTACTTCCCGCCGGACGCTTCGGCCACCTGAATGTCAAAATGAATTCGAGCGAGGTCCCATTCGTCGACGAGAGCTCGCAGGCTCTGCATTACCTCGATGTGAATCTCTTATGAACAGACGCTACAACAATGTCGCTCGTACCTCGCGATGTTGCACCTCGATGTCGCAGAATCAATCTGGGTGCCGCGAAACTGGACAGAAGAAAAGAACCTCGCATTAACCCGCAATTAAGTATGTAGAGATCTAACGTCGCTCGCGCGGCAGCACGACTACCGCCGCAGCCCAAGCGCCTTCACGAACCCGCCTAGGGCTGAACGCGCTGAACCGGCCCTTCCCCTTCCGCTGGCTCTGCTTCTGCGCCTCTGTGTCTGCGTCTGCGTCTGACCCTGCGCGGCGCAGTCCGCGGGGACGCTAAAATCGTCCGTGAAGCTCGCGTCCGCAATGGCCCCGAGCCCGCGACTTGCGAATGCCGCGAGCACCGTGCAACGGTTCGCGCCGCCATACCGGTTCTGGTCCGCCTGAATCCACGCGTCGCGCGCGGAGACGCTGGGGGCCGGTCAACTCCTCGTGGGATGGATGGGGGATGAGGGACGCACAAGGTAGGCTGGCACGGCTGCAGCGCGAGCGCGTCGAGCATGAGGTGCAGGAACACGATGTTGCCCTCGGGGCCGTCTGGGTTCGTCGCCGCCGTAGTGGAGAATCCGTGCGCTTCGACGAGCGCGGCGTACACGTTGTGCAGCATGTTGGCCCAGACCTCGCCGATGGCTGCGCGGGCTCCAACGAATTAACGGGAGCACGGAGAGGCGGAGAGGGAGCAGAAGTACGCACCGTGCTGCTCGCGAAGCTGGCCGACGCTCGCGTATGTCAGCGGGTTGACGTTCCTTGAGTGGTTGAGTTAGATTAGAACAGCTCGAGCATTGCGAATGGAACTGACCCCGAGGTCGAGTACGGGTGGCTTCGGGCCCCCTGGGCACTGTTGGTTACGAACACGCCCGTCACGAAGTCCCGAATCGTCGCGTCCTTCTGCTCCGTCCATCTGCAGCAGAATTAGCACTGGGCGCCCAAGACGAGAGAGAGGGAGATGCATACTCGGCCATGGCGTCAGACCAGCCTTCGCCCAGGCCGCCCGCCTCGAGCGACTGCAGGCAGGTCCCCGTACCCCCGCCTGTCATGCGATTCGTTATGCCATGCGTGGCCTCGTGGACGGTTATATCATTGTCAAAGGCCCTAATCTTTGGGTCAGTACGTTGCCTACAACAAGACTAGGGAGCGCACGCGTCGCGGCTGGGCTGGGCAGAGATAATACAGCCCTCATCAGCATGCGGAGGCAACGTGGGACGAAGAGAGATGCACGTACGACGGTGTTCGTGAACAGGAACAAGCGCATCTGGCCGGACTGGCCGCTGCGAAGCGGGGAGGGTCAGTAAACCGTTGGTCAGTACATATCACTGAGATGGAACGTACTCAGGCGGCGTCTGCAGGCAGAGTTAAAGTTAAACAAGTATTGAATGTGAAGATGAGGCGTGCACGCACGGCGAAGTTGGCGTTGTTAGCCCCCGAGGCGTCCTGCACGGAGATGGTCACCGGATCGTTCTGCGTGCCCCCGTGGCCGAGATTGTCGAACTGGAAATTGAACGCCTCCTCGGTGAAGCCGTAGCTAGACAAAACACAAGAAATCAGATCGATCCAGTGAGAGTAGTTAACGCCAACAAACCGATACGCAATGTCGTGGACGGTGTTGACCACGTAGAACGCATTGACCCTGGCGGCATCCAAGTTACCCGGCGTGGTCGGCTCTTGGTTGGGATCTCCGGGGTAGTTGAACACGAGATCCGGGGCGGATTGCTGGGTCTGGTTCAAGACGGCGTCCTTGAACGCGACGGCGTTATTCCCGCTGAAATGAGGCAGCTATCGGTAAAAGGCCTGAGAGATATGGAGAAAGCACGGCACATACGCTGCGGTCGTGGTGAAGAATTGGGGGGTAAAATGCCAGCCCTGAGGTGACGCGAGGAGGTCCTGCGGGTCTACCAGTGTCTCGAAGCCTTCAGAAGGCTGCTGTTTCGTAATGGGGAGCACCAGGTACTGCCCCGGTGTCAGCTGAGATGAAGGAACCGGAAGACGGAGAGGCGCACAGAAGCATGTGCGACGTAGTCCACGACGGAGAGCAGCTGGCCGCTATGCGCATCGACCAGCGCCTCGTACCACGTCCCGTCGGCGTCGTTTCCCACCTGGAAGGAATGCACGAGGGCGGCGGACCCGTCCTGTTTGGCGAAGTACTTGAGCTGTGCGTCGGGCATCCCGGCGTGGGAGCCGCTGAGTGTCGCCTCGGCGCTCGCGATGGCCGTCTTGACGTCGAGGGACGGGACGGAGGGCGCATATGAAGCTGAGTACAATTTTCCGGGATGTTCGTCGTGGGAGGACAGAGATGCTCACTGGCGTTGACGAACGAGGAACCGAACGAGACTACCTTGTCGTCGTTGTTGAAGGCCACGTTCGCCACGGCATTGGCGAAGAATATGCCGTCCTGCGAAGGGATGGAAGTCAAAATTGGATGCAAAGACGTAGTGTGAGCCTTACACGAGATTGCTTGACGTAGGCATGCTTGGCGTGACCCGCAGTGAATCCACTGTGCCAGGCAACGCTGTCCTCCTGCAGGCCGAGCTTGTTCTGGACCCACGCGACGGACGACTCCTGGAGGGTAGCCCCCGCACGCTTACGCAGCGGGTGATCGACGCCCTCGCCGTACGTCTGTCCGCCGTGTATCAGTCGGGATCTCCCGGTTCCGCTCGCCACAACATACCTCAAATGTACTTGCGGGGTGGTACGTAGTGAGCGTTCGGCCGCTCCGGAGCTGGCGTTTGCTGTGTGTCGCATGCTTTGAGCTGTTGACGATCGTGGGCGCCGCACGCGCCAATGATGCTGCGTAGAGGACGGCGAGGAGAACCGAGGTGAAGAATGTGTTCCGCATAATGACCCAGAAAAAAATAGAAATAGCTCAGCTATACGGAACGGGAGAAAAAAAAGAGGAAGGTAAGAAGAAGAAGAAAGGGAGGCAAAGAATGAGAAGGGAGGCAACCAAGAGGCAAATAAAAGGGAATGGGACTGCACCTGAGGCTCCGATCCTGGGCGGCGTTGATGGCTATGTGAAGCGGGAGGCAACCAAGAGGCAAATAGAAGGGAATGGGACTGCACCTGAGGTTCTGATCCTGGGCGGCGTTAATGGTTATGTGAAGCGGGAGGCAACCAAGAGGCAAATACAAGGGAATGGTACTGCACCTGAGGTTCTGATCCTGGGCAGCGTTGATGGTTATGTGAAGCGGGAGTTCGAGTTTCCACTCACCGAATCGTTGATCTCCGTACGCACAAAGGGGGCAAGCAGCGACCTGCTCCGCTCCGCCGTCATATCCTTCATTTACATAGTTCCTTCAACTCGTCAGACCAGAAAGTACAGCAAAATTACACCGACCACAAGCAAGCACTCACCGAGTGCATGCCATCTGGGAACGGAGGACGATGAGGCCGAGGCTATGTAAATAGGGGTGCAGCCGCTGTGCCGGAGGTGCCGGAGGTACCAATAGCATGGGCGCCAAGAGGGCAACCATGGCGGCGTATTGGGTATGGAAACCCGGAGCATCACGCCTTTTATCGACGCCCGACGCTGATGCCGGGTGATGGCATCTTATTGATGTCTCCGTTCTCGGTCGTAAGACCCCGAAAACTGCTCGCCGACACATCCCCACCGCCAGCACGACATAACCGCAGATCATATTCATAGCGCATATAAAGGCAAGGCATAATTATTGTGGCAATAAATTCGCTCCCACAGCTAAGATTTCTCCTCCTCTGCCACGTTCATGGAAGGCAGTTCAAACCATTCACAGTACTGATCGCAAATGTGCTGTGCGGGAACTGGAAGAAGACCTTGCCGATGTTTCCCTCACCAAACACGTCCTTGCCATTCACAATCTCCCTGAAAGAAAAAAAAGCCCTCAGAAACCAACTCAAAGGTGTTCGTGAAGGATAGACTCGTACGGAGAGGTCATGATTTGCGGATCTGTAAGCTGTGATCCGCACATGATATTTATGTACTGAATCGTTCTCAGTCATGCCCTTTGTCTCGCAGAACGATCCCGGCCCAGAGAACTCCGGCCTCACCAACGGGCACACATTGCTCCGCCATCTACAGGATCCAGCCCTAGAGGGCACTCGTCAGCATCGATGGATGTGGCAAAAGAAGAATGTGATGCCTGAAATTGGTTGGTCACAATTGTGCCATCAGTTCACACCAGGGCTCGAAGATATCCTAGATGTGGGTGTAAGCAGTGGGTAGTATAATCCTAGCGATCTCTTAGAAGCGTAAGTGGCCAGGTTTAATCAAAATAATTCCGCTCACTGCAATAATTATTCAGGTTGGTGTTTCGCTCGGCCTTTATCCCGTGGCTCCAGAAGGAGCTTGACTCGTTTCATGATCGTGTCAATAGTATAGCAAAACGAGCGACCGGAACAAGGTCCTTCCCCACGGGGTGCCAAATAATATGTACGAACACCCCGGCGACTATGACATGTTGGACTTCAAGGTATGTCAATTTTTGATGCAGCAAATATGCCAATAACACAGGATAGATTCAAGTTCAACCAGCGAACATCGACAAAGTTCAAGCATTGTATGCTCCAGTAGACCACGAGGTCTTTCAATTAGTCCCACTAGATTTTCACAGAATTATTGTGCAGATGTACACCGAGATGGAAGACCCTCCAGTGATGTGTTCAACATGCTGGGATATTTATTTGCAGCTCCTGGGCCGGTTCCGTGCTCTCGACGAGGCTCGCGATGTTCCACATGATATTGACGCAGAATGGGGTTATGCGTTGACGATGGCCGATCATGATCATAGAGAGGACATTGAACTCAGTCCTGATTTACGGCCCCCTACGAAATGGGGATGATGTCATGGGATCTGGTGGGTCTTATTACATGGGTAGAGTCAACAACGGAGAGGGATTAGGTAAATTTAGACTGCTTCTATCGCCACAGTTTATTTAACGAAATGCTGGACAGATGCGGAGCAATCAGCCCGGCTCAACGAGATGATCGACGAAGGCGAACCCGGGGTGGAGGATGATCTCGACGAAGAAGAGGAGATATTTGCGTAGTTTGCGGACGAAGATTTTGCAGATGGGTCTGAGGTGGATGAATGGTAGTATAGCTCAATCCCGACAGCCTCCATTAGTTATGCCTCCTTACATTTATATGCCCTATGAATATGATCTATGATTATGATACCGACTGGCGATGGGGATGCGTCGGCGAGCAGTTTTCGGGGTCTTACGACCGAAAACGGAGACATCAATCGGATGCCATCACCGGCATCAGCGCCGGGCGTCGCTAAAACGCGGGATGCTCCGACATACAGGGGCTTGACGGTAGCTATTCGGTTGCGTTTCTTGCGTGTGTTCTGAAACCACCCAGTGCGCATAAGTACGGAAGCTGCGCGCGATTCGAGGACATCTTTCGCATCGGGTTGTCGTTCCAGAACATTATAATTAAACTATTTGGGCTGAGACCAGAGACGAGAAGGGGCAGCGATCCAGATCTTGATCGCGACGGGCTTGACTCGAGCGAGGAGCGGATGCTGAGCTGCCGGTCGTGGAAGGAATCTGGAAACAGGTCAAAGGATGTCATGATCCGATTCCAATGGCAAGTTGACGGTCACCACCGACGCGCATGAGGCGCCGCATTCGAATCTCTTCCGGGAGCTGATCTTCGAGAACATCAGTTGTAGAGACGATCCCTCTGATTTCGTGGAGAAGTTTTCTCCAGGTATAACAAGGTATTCCGAGGAAACGAACCGAAGCAGCCCAGGCCGGAGGCGAGGATGTCAGCGCAAGAGACAAGAAGAAAGCGGAGATCAGTGACGGTCACATCATGACTCAAGTCACCCGAAAGGACCGAGAAGTACCGGTCTTCCTATGTACGGCAAAAGTACTCGCCACATTTTTTGCACTCCGTAGGCAGACTGGTTACGAGTCTAAGTTTTGTGCAGATTTATACATCAAACCTTGCAAATTTCACCAAAATTCCTTGTGCACTGAGTTCAAGGCCATGATATATCACCCTCTTTATAAAATTATGTAAAATTCACAAACAGAACGTTAGTTCTGTTTGTTGATTGTGCTCAGTGTACCTAAAATGCCGCCAAAAATGGCATGTGACTTGCACTTCTCGTGACCACTGTCATTTCTGCTTACGAGACTGCTTCCTCGTCTGTTGAATTCAGATTTTGGGCGGTCGACTACATAATATGGATCCGTTGAGGCGCGGGGTGCTCGCGAAGCAAACAGAAATAGCCGGTTTATCATGGATCCCAAACTTATTGAATGAATCACTGAAGTAATTGAACCGTGAATCTACGCAAAAAGAATAGAACACGACAATTTGGTCATCCCCGGCGTCACATCAGCTCAATAGCCAAGGGGTTACCGAAAGAAAGAAAAACTACCTTACCCCGTGTTTTTTTCACAAAAACAGAACTTTAGTTCTGATTGTGCTCAGTGTACCAAAAATGTCGCCAAAAAGTACATGTGACTTGGAAGTTTGTCATTTCTGCTTATGGTCCCGGGCCTTGCCGTCCTTTCCTCGTTGAATTTAAGTTGAACACCTTCCAGTTTACAGTGCTCATCAACCATGGTTCCATAGATTTTTACTTACACTCCTCTGAGCATTATTCTCAATAAAATCTGCGCACATTTTGCACAAGTTTTATTCAGGTTTACACAATCCACGCCGCCGCAAGAAGCCAACCGAAGGTTGGCGACGAGCGGCGCCTGTAATTTCCCAAATTTTGAAAGGTGGGACATTTCTTTGGACTTTAATATGCACGCAGATTGAAGTGAATCATCACAACAAACTACATAGGCCTAAAATGCATTTAAATTCAGCTTACTAGTAGCGCGGGCACCACAAAAAGTGGCTCTTATTTCTTCTTCTACCTGTATTTTCTGTAGCTCCGGAATCTGTTTGTGCCCCGACACAGGCAGACGGTTGATCTCGAATCTCACCTCTCGCCTTTTACTGGAACAGCTTTTAATTCATGCTGAACCAGGTCCTCGCAAGTCCGATTGTTTGGGTGGGCTGCCGCTGGCTGCCGTGCCGCATGGGCTCCGCGTTGAAGTTATGTTTAAATGCCGGTTCACACATGATTTCTGAACCCTTCATGTGACGCCGACGGTCCCCGACCATAGCTACAACAGTGAGGTGAGTTCCGAGTGATCTTCCTCGTCGAAATTCCTCGCCCCCATGGTCTGGCCAGCCACGCGCGCTCCCCCGCGACCACCAGTACATTCTGTACTGTCCCCTCCCCGCGGTCTATAAACGCACTCATCGCGTCCTGCACCAGCACGTCTGTTGGAGACGTCTCGGGGTCTCTGGAGGAGAAGAGCCAGTGGGGCTCGCAGCGGGAGGGTGAAAGCAGGAAGAAACCCAGATGTGATTGCCGAGCTACGAGATGAGAACATGATACAACACTTCTAGTTACACGCTGCCAACTACGCCACAGTCACCCCCCTCCAAAAAACGTCGGAGCAAAGCGAGCGACCCCGCGCCATCCAACTAACCAAGTCCATCACAATGGTCTACCCACGCGTTCGCAAAATCTGCGATTGCGCTCTTGAAAAAATATCGCAAGGTCGGGTTCGAGGTCCATCATCTCGGTCATTGTAGCCAAGAAGATGAGCTGGTCGCAGGGAAGGTGGACGAGATAGTTCTCTCGCTCGTCGTCAGGAGGCCAGGCGATATCGGCAATCCTGGCGCGTGCGAGATAAATCCAAGGAAATTGCTTGGCGCAGGCAGCCGCGAGCGCAGACTGTGCAGTTCCGTACACCGGATCCGCCGGGAGTGCACGGTATGGCGGATCCCGCTTGAGATGAAATAGGTTGGGAGGATCATCAGGCAATGGTGTTGCACGCGGAAGTGCAAGAACTGGAAGAGGATGCTCGAAAGGTTCTGAATGACGGAGCAGATGAAGCGGCGCAGATGGTGTCGGCGGTGGTGGCAGCTGGGGAACCCTCTTCGGAAGGGAGCATGGAAATGGGCGCCGTTGGGGTAAGAGGCGATGGTTACGGCGTCGAATGGTGCGCCACAGATGGGCCGCTTCGCTCCGCAGAGCTGAAAAATCGCGTGGTGTTGGTGTCGTAGACCTGGCGTAGACGGTGTGAATGGGAATGTCCGGCGTGTCCTCGTACGGGCTCGGAGGCGGGGATGGCATAAGAGATGCGTCGTGCGAGCTGGGAATGGGCTCGTGGTATTCGTCCGAATCGGGTCGATTGCCGTAAGGTCGTAGCAGAGGCGGCTCGCCCACCGGCGTAGGCAACGAAACAGGGGTGCTCACGGGGACTCGTTGTGCCTTCTCCTCGTCGACTCTCTGCTGCTGCTGCTCCTCCAGGAGCTTCTGTTCTCTCCTCTTTTTCTTGTCTTTTTCCGTGCTTTTTCCTTTTTTGCGTCGCTGGTCATGACAGATTGACAGGTGTCAAATTTGACAGATCGCGTAAGGGCGAAAAAGATGGGGGAAAAGCGATGGGGGTGAATGTGCGTCGAGAGATGCGGTCGATGTGAGGAGCCGGTGCCGGTATCTGTCGTGAGTGGGTGGATGGGGGGTATGTCGGAGGAGAAAAAAAAAAGTGGGGAAATCGGCTCGCAGCGGGAGGGTTTGATTTGATTTGATTTCATGGGTTGTCGTACCTGGCTACAGATAGCTATCGCAGGAAGAAACCCCGATGTGATTGCCGAGCTACGACATGAGAACATAATACAGCACTTCTAGTTACACGCTGCCAACCACGCCACACTGTGCGAATGTCCTCTACGTCAACGTCGTCGCTGGCTACCTCGTCCCTTGCGCCGTCTCTCCGCCCTACTCTACTCGCCTTCGCCGGCCCCCCGACCCCGACGCCCCGACGCCGCGCAGCACCTGCACCGCCCCGCCTCCAGCCACCTACGCGCTCGCCGAGGCCGCGCACAATGCGTACCTGCGCTAGCTGCGCGTCGTGCACCTCCCCCTGTTCCGCAACGTCGTGAGGTGGCTCGTCGTCGAGCGCGCGCTCAACGCGGAGGCAGGGAGCAGCGCGTACCTCGCGGCGTGCGGCACGTATGGGGCTCGCGGACGTCTTGTGGGATTGTGAAGAACGAGAGGGAGGATGCTGAGCGTGTAGGGGAGGAGGAGGCGAGGAGAAGGGGAGTTGTATCACACATCTACAAAAAAAAAAAATGTTAGGCATGTTGAAAAATATATGATGGGGAAATCACGAGCTTACTGAAGCATATGTGAGAAATAAAAGCAGCTATGTGCTGTATACATAAGTGGCAAGATTCTTGGAACACTCCCGTCGGCCTTTTTATTCGACGCTCGAATGTAATATATATTTGACAGCGTGAGATCGGAAAACTCACACTGCCATGGGCACACCCTTGACACGCCCTAAACACGCATTTCGTGGCGGGTTCCAGACTGCTCCGTAGAAGCTCCAGTGCGGCTCCAGCTCAGCTTCCCTTCCGGCTTCTATGGGGTTTGCCGGTGGTGATATTATATATATCAGATTGCTGCCGCCACACAGCCGTTCCTCGGCGTCGAGCTCTCTCTCCCTCCTCCCATGTCGCTCTTCAGCAATCTCTCTGGGGTAAATATCCTTGGGGGTACATTCTATTCTGTTGCCCAGGGCATCAACATCCAAAATAATGTCCAACTCGCGATTCATGAGAACGAATCGCACAGCTTCGTCGACGTCGGTGCTCCAGCTGCTCATGGCCGGGATGAAGTGCGGGCCATGATCGAGGACCGCCAGCTTCCTGGACCACAGCGCGGCGGCGGATATGCACGGGGGACAGAAAGGTTTTCACCCTACGGTGTGTTTCAGTCACGTCGGGATTCTATGCGCTGACATTGGGGTGGCAGACATCTCTGCGAGACTTGGCATTGCTTCGCGGAACTCAGGTCCACGTGAAGACGGGTTTCTGCCCGTTACGCATGCGATCACGCCTGACAGCGCCATTCATTCCCCGCCGTACATGTTACCGGAGAGAGGCTCAAATCTCGCGCCGCCCGATTTCTTCGGACACCTCTACCCGCCGATTCTACCGCCCCACCCTCAATTCTTAATGCTTGATGCACACGAGGCCCTCCGCCGAGGGCCTCCTGACCACTTTCGCCACCTCTCCTCATCCGATCTCACACTGCCTCAAACTGGACGAGCGTTTCAAGCCATTGAGGCTCGAGCAATAGGTGCTCTTGAACATGCTTCCCACTTGCACAGTAATCCCTTCCGTGCCGCATCGGGAAGCATCATGAATATAGATGCTCCTCCGCCGAACATATACCCACCTCCATGGCCGCCGCCAGGAGCAGGGACGAATATCCACGGCGGGACCTTTGTTGGGGGAAGTGTTCATAATATTCAGAGGACCGGGGAATCTGGTGCGTCTATGCTACTCACGGAATTGACAAATTTATGAGTGACTTGCAGGGATTGGTATCCTGCATAGATCAGTTGCGCTGGCGGCCCTCCACGATGCTGCGGAGAGCTATCCTCAGCCTAAATGCCATCCTGACACCAGGAAGGAACTACTTGAAAAACTACGGAGATGGTGCGCCGACTCCTGCAGCGATGACTCCAGCGACGACTCCAGCGACGACTCGGGCGACGATGCTCCGATTCTGTGGCTACATGGCCCTGCGGGCGCAGGCAAATCAGCCGTGATGAAAACTCTCGCGGAACAGCTACAGGATGCTCACCAACTCGGCGGGACGTTCTTCTTTATGCGCGGCCATGCTACTCGAGGCAACGCCAACGTTTTATTTGCCACTATCGCCCTTCAACTCGCGCTCAACATTCCCGAGTTAAACCTACCAATTTCCCGAGTAGTGGAAGCGAATCCGACTCTCGTGGGGAGATCGATGAGTGTCCAGTTGCGGGAGCTCATCGTAGAGCCATGCCGTACCATCGAGTGCGGCCCCACGCGGACCATCCTCATCGATGGCCTGGATGAATGCGAAGGCAAGGACATACAGCAAGATATATTGCGCTTGCTTCGAGACTTCCTAGCCCCAGCGCGTCTACCCTTCCGAATCATAGTCGCAAGCCGCCCGGAACTGCACATCCGTGAGGTCTTGCAACGATCGTCTTTCCGTGGGCTATACCGACAGTTCAACATCGAACAATCTTTTGAAGATGTTCGCATTTATTTGGAAGGTGAATTCGCGAGGATTCACTGCGAGCACTCCACCATGGCGGCGGTCCCCAACCCATGGCCATCACAGGAGGTCATCGAACGTCTCGTGGAGAAGTCCTCCGGCTACTTCATCTACGCCAGCACTGTCATCAAGTTTATCGATAACAAACATTATCGACCGACGCGGCGGCTGGCAGCAATCGAGGCACTGCCTGGAACCGGCTCACGCGCCCCGTTTGCCGCGTTGGATGCACTGTACAAGCAAATTCTCTCCGAGATCCCAGAAAATCCGGATCTTGTCCCAATCCTCCGCGTCATTTACTACTTTGTCCTGGAGCCTGGCGAAATTGAGGAGCTGCTTGTACTGGAGCCTGGTGATGTTCAGCTAGCTCTGCGTGGCTTGCAGTCCGTGATTCTCTACAAAGAAAACTTTGGTCTCAACCTCACACATGCATCGTTCGGTGATTTTCTGAATGATCCATCGCGTGCCGGCGACTTTTATATCGGAGATGCGGTAGGCCTCGAGGGCCTGGCGCGACTTGTCCTCTCGGAGTTGGGCTACATGTATGAGACCCAAAGAAAAATCGAACACACCTAGTTGCTTGGTTTGTATATGTTCAACTCTTTCTTGATTCCATCGACTCAATTCATCCCCAGCTTGTTCGGGTACTGAATAGGATCTATATAAGAAAAGCCGTGGGTGTCTCAGGATAAATTTGATTGGCTGTCGAGGCTCCAATGACATCATCCAGTTCGCAGCTCCACCGGGTTGTTCGATTCTCCACCGGGATGTTCAGTTTATATTTATAATGTCAAGATGATCACTTCTACTGACATTCGATTCAGGCTCTTGGTTGAACATGCTCTTTGGTATCAGCCAACTGTGTAGACATGTAAGGTGAGTTTTTGTGCAAACTGGGCAAGATAAGGACGGAGCCTGAGACTGTATCTGACTGTTCCTGACAATAGGTAGCAGGATGAAGGCAGATGAAGGCCTGCTGAAAGTAAAGGCAGGATGAATGCGGGGAATGAAATGACAGCGGAATTTTGGAATGGGGCAACATCAGAATAAGGGTGGGGGTTTTGAATTTGAGACCGGCAATTAGGGGAAGATGAAGGCTCGGCGAACATAATTTTCACACAAACGAGGAGGATGAAGGGATGATGAAGGTGTTGTTTTGAATGAAGGTAGCATCAGGATGAAGGCATGATTTTTGGTTTAGGAGTGGCAATTTGGTGAGGATGAGAGCCGGGTGAAGGTAATTTTTGAGAAGATCACAGGCGACTAGGGTTGGTTACAGATGAAGAAGGTATGATGAAGGACGATATAATCTCAGCCATCGATCCAGGATGTACATTTCTGTGGAAAGCAAAAGAAAAAAAAACAAAGAAAAAATGACTGTTCACGAGGCCGCGAGGAGTCAACCAAAGGTTGACGACAAGCGGCATGTTCGGTATCTGCCTGAGAAATAAATAATCTGGGGCCAAGATGATATTCAATGACGAACTGGATTCTATAATATTGTCATCCTCCGTGGCGCAGCACGGGTACCTGCTAGTTACTATTATAAGCAGATTGTGTTATCAGATTGCGCCTTATTTCCCATCCCCACGTCTCCGCTGTCGGGTGAACCCTACTAACCCATGTCCCGTCTATTTTGCCTCTTCCCACTTCTATCCTTCTGTCAACGATGTGTTCAGTCCTCCTTTTACCCTCTTTTCCTGTTCTGGTGGATGAATGGGCGTCGGAAAGTATAGTACACGAAGCTAATCCCGCTCACGATTACTCACATTGAAACAGGTGCCCCGGGGCTTGACTCCCTATCACCCTCTTCCCCCCACTCCTCTCCCCCTCCTGGCGGGATCATCTCTCGGTTAGTCAATCATCTCGACACTAACGCCGCTCGGAACTGATCCCTCACCAGCAATGGAAGTACCGCTGCCGCACCCTCGGGTCTGCGCCCGTGTTCCATCCATCGTTCTTTCAAGGTTGACTATTCTCCAGGACACATCCCCTCCCCTCCATCTCCGGACACATCGTCTCTTTTCTTTGACGCTGAACAAGACCGCAGACAGACGGCAGACAGTTTCGCGGTGTACATCCCCGCTCACTTTAAATTTCTAATTGTCACTGATCATGCTATGTTGGCTTCCGGCCCAACCTTCTTCCTCTACATTCTGTACACCGTCCGTATTCTCTGTGCCGGCACGGACATTCTGCTTGGGGCTGACTCGCTGCTCGGCTCATTGCAGGGGATAGCACATCCGATGCGTTGCGACCGTGTCGAAAATCTCACCGCTCGGTTATGGAAGCTGTTCGATATTTCCACTAGTGCGGACTGAATTAATTCTCATCGAACTAGAGTGCAATCAGACCTCGGTTTTTGTCAGTGCTCCTCAATTCGGTAGATATCGATCAAATTTGGGATTACTGACGATCATATCGCAGCTACGGACTTATTGCGTCCCACACGACGATCTAATTTGCGCTACAGTCCGCGAACATCGTTCTCCGTTGCGATGTTCGGTCTCCCAGGTTGGTTACGCGCTCGCCGTCGAGTTTACAGCTGGGAGAACGACGGCTCATTGTGGTGGACGTCTGCGAAGAGGATCTCAACTCAGCGCAACCAAAACAAGGCCCGCGGCGCCTACGCCCGGTGCCTGTCAATGATTCGATTATTTTGGCGCGCTGAGACGTAGAGGTCGCTGGGTTGATGAAGCGGTCCAACTAATCAGCTCTACATCTTGCCGCTAGTATTTCAGCCATTTTCGGGTGCGGTTGTATATTGTAATCCCGATGTGGACATGCCCGGATGATGCATTTTTGGAGCGGCTCTAAGACCGTCGGCCTCGAGGTTCGTGAGAACTTATGTCAGATATCTTGCACATGTAATGGATGGGCGACGCGTAAAGATCTATCTAGATCGAAGAAGGTATTCGGCTATCGCACAGAGTCATCGTGACCGCCATCGAGTTTTTCCAGCGAGGTTTGGTGAACGTTATATTCGAGGCCATCGTTAGCACAACACAAGGTCTCCAAGCAATTCACAGAGCATTATCGGACGGTGTTAACGGAAACATGTGAAAAAACGTAGCCTGCGGATCTTCTGAGCAAAGACCAGCATTGGTTACGAGTTTCACGCCAACTCGGACCCAAGATCGCAAAGGGATCGCCAGCAGAAAAAAGGGAGATATTCAACCTCCACACACCGCCCTCCCGAACTCGGAGGGTGGGCGGGTTTCTGGATCGAGCGACGAGCAGGTTCACAATTATTGTGGGCCGTGGCACATGGAGAGAAACGAGCCTAGGAGTTACCGTGAGGGCGGTGCCAGAATCCTTCAGGTTTTGCATTGAGGTTAAAGACAATCGTGGACGCGTAACACGCGGGAGATGAGAACAGATGTCTGGAGAGAGCAGGAACTTTAGCCGGGAGAGGGTTTGGTTTCCGAGTGGTTCGTTCGTTTAGAATTCCGGAGAGATGGACGCGGTCCGGTCTTCGTCAAGAATTTGTCTCCCAGGAATTGTAATGTTGAAGAGGCTCTACGAAGTAGGACTCGATATTCTCGTGGCCTACGGGTGGCATACGCGAGTCATTCTAGCGAAAAGGCGTTCTAAGCAATTATGGGCTCTTCACAATGTGCCGAAAAATTGAAAAGCATCGCACGATATCCGAAAAGACGGCATATCAGAAAGTGAGCAGTTGAGAGATCCATATTGATGAAACCATGCGGGGCAATTCGGATACTGAGTCCAGAAATCGGGGTCTAGAGCATCGGGTGGAAGAAGCCAGACGACCATTTAGAAATATTTTGCAGAAGCTCAAGATGAAGGCGAGAGGATCCTCCGCCGGGCGTTGCCTGCCAGTTTTTATGGGTTAGGACAGAACGCGCTGAACTAGAGACAAGACATCCATAATTGCTTGCTGAGCGAGGGAAAATACAGTAGAGAAAAGCAGACAGATTGGCTCGTAAACGACTTGCAGGCAGACCGGCCACTCACTTTCATTAAGCATTCTGTCCGTCTGAAGCCTTTTAAAACTCCGACGACCACTTGACCCCGACATTCCACCCAGACCGGCCCTAAAGTCAACTCTGGGGTTAAGGGCAACCTCATTTATTCTGTGAGCGCCTTCATTATGCATGGAATTTATCAGCAACTTCTTCTGAGTACACAACCTTCTACAGATTCAGCAAAGATTCAAGATCCCGGATTCATTGTTCAGCCGAAGTGGTGGGGCGCGGAGCGCCAGGACCCCGGAAATTCCCTTTCGAGGCTAGGTCTCGAAAATCTTGGATCCTCCAATTTTTGTCCGGACACATTTTGGTCGCTTTTGGTCCGGACAGGGGCTAGCCTCTGCTGACATAATCGTTCAAAAGCGGTAATTTTCTTCTCCCACGACCTAAAAATACTCAAATCGTCTCGGTGCGTGTATTTCGGAGTAAGTGCGGCTCAGTAGAAGAATGAGCCACTTCTACTGGGATTTCAGGGTGTAGTAGAAGTAAAAGTGACTTCTACTTCTACAGTTTTGGTCATTCCTCTTACTGAGTACTGTGCGCTCTTTTTATAGAGTCAAATATAGTGCAACATAGAATTTCAACATTGCCGACCAGTGCTTGTAGGCGCCAATACTGCCATCTTGCCCCAATCTCCCAAGGTTTTAAAGCTATGCACATTAGTGTCAATTTCCCCTCTAAATTAGTTCGAGTAACCATTCTTTCCGCCATCGACGGACACTCGGAGACGTTCACAACGATTGATGGACTTTCCAAATCTGAGCAACTACATCATACATGCCTGTAGAGTCCCAAATACCCTCTTCCTACCTCTGGGAATGCTTCAGGGTGTATTTCTGACAGTTTTAAACCTCCTGCATAATACATGATAAAAGTTTTTTTCAGCCGCCCTCGGGACTCCCCCCCCCCCTGTATCCGAAATTTTAATGCCGAAACCCCCTTGGCCAACACTCCCTTTTCGATCCACCGACATCCATTCATCTTCTATATGGGCACACAGGTGATGGAATATTGATTCGGAGTCGTTCAGTTACCAGTTCTGACCAAAGCGTCGCCACCCTCGCTCCTGCAGATGTCATAGCATCTTTCTTTGTCGGCTCGAGCCTTCTTCACTGTTCGAAAATTCCTGGTGTCGGAAACTTCTGGATGTGTCGATGACTCAGTCTCCGTACTCGCCGCGTCGAAAATCGTTTTTAGGTTGACCATACGCGCTGGAACTTCCAACCACAACAGCGATGGTGAACTTGGTCAACATCACTTCTCTTCTCGGGGCTGCCACCCTCGTCAAGATTTTCGACTTTCAAGGACATTCAGTCAACCTCGGCGGGAACAATGGGGCATTTTCGAATCCCATCATCAGCTTCCCCGAAACTCCCGGCGCAGCGAATGAAAATGTATGCACCTTATGCACATACACATATACACCCTTACTGACTCGAGTTTTCCAGTGGTTCCTCAATCTTGTCAATTCCACTATCAATTCCACCGCTTTCACCATCCAAAGCTTTGCTGATACCAATGTCTTTCTTTCGTATGCTGGGCTACCTGCTGGCCTTGCTGTTCACTCTCAGATCTTGGCATCTGGTGTGCAGCAAGCCGCTGTTTTCCAGATGGAAGTCGTCAATTCCGGACCAGCTGTCAAGTCAGTTGCATCTTCCATCCGATTTGTGATTGCCTCATTCAACTGCCCAGTGTCGTTGAGGTGGTTAGCGGTGCGGCCTTGACTGCCTGGCAGACCCCAGATCCTAACAATCATCCCGACCCTAGTACTCCGGTACGTGAGCCTCGGTCTTTTGAATCACCGCGATTTGAGGGACTGAAGCTTATCCAGTTGACTCTGGAATCGTCCACCAACCACCAGTCATTCACCCAAAGTTTCACCCTGGAGCTCTGTGGGTGGTTTATATTGCGATGGTGGTCAACGCTGATCACACTCGAATAGTGTTTAATTGAGCGTACAGCTCACAGGATACACACACAAGCTCAGATTTTCAAATGATGCGTTGGTTTGTTAAAGCCCCCCGCGATGTACATTTAGTTTGTTCAATGTTCGGTGTGCTTGTGTAGACAGTAAATGGACTACCAGCCGCTGTTTGCACCATATCAGGAATGTCTTCCCCTCCATGCAATCCCACTGTGTGGATCCAGACATCTAAAGCTCGACTTTCGATAGTGCAAGCTGGCTAAGGGGTTGATGAGAAGTTCCCTTGCTCAACCGGCAACCCCGCCATGCCAAGGGTTGACCGATGGACCGATTAAGACCGAAGTACGGGTGAGACCCCGAAAACTTTCGAGCCTGGCCCTGGGCAAGGAAAAGGTGTTTCCGGCCATTTCCGAGCCCTTGGAAATTTTGGAATGACCGATTTTTCGGACTCGGAGCTTCAGATTGCCGGTGGCGTGATCGTGTGATTGATGGTGTCGTGACCAGGGTCCTAACCTGTCTCCGCGCCACCACAATCGATACACAATGCATCCGGCCCTAAATCTCCAAAGGATCAACGAGCTTCCTATATCAGTTCGCGTAAGTTCGCGTGCGTCTTAATTCAGGACGCTGAACCAGGGAACTAGAGATACGCAAAGCTTGCTGCAAATGGCTCCCGCGCTGATTTGGGACGACTCATTAGCCTAATATCACAGTTGCCGAATCCACCCCGAAGATACGTGGGGACTCTCCCCGTCTTCTTCCTGCATCTTGATCCCACAGGGACGCCAACCCCAGACGACCCCACTGACACCGAGGCGGTTGCGCTGGCCCTCCTCGCGCTGCAGGGGTTGCGGGCCCTGGGAGATCTGCCCAAGGAGTGTGGGGTGGACCTGTGGCCCAGGATATTTGCGTGGATCGCGTGTATCCACCTCAACCGCGAGCGGATCTCCTCCGAGTTCTATCCGACGGAGGCGCACATCTGCGGGGAACTGATGATGTTCATCGGCCACTTCAGCGAAGATCGCGCGACCTCAGGGTTGTTCCACGTGACTGTCGGTGTGCGCTATATGGTCACCCGCGCCTGGGCTGTCCTCTTCGACACCGAGCACGACCGGGACCACCCAGTATACCTCGCCTTGTGCGATTTCCTGCGATTGCACATGAAGGCCGCGATCCCCCGCAACCTCAGGGAAATCCTGACAGCTTCTGATGGCCTCTGGGGCTTCGCCCTCCTCATAAAATGGTACATCACCTTCTTCGTTATCGATCGGCCGACGCAATGGACCATTGACGCGCTGCATATCATGGACGGACTGCTCGAGCTACTAGCGGACCTCGGCGACATGGAAGATGCAGACATGCGAGGCGCACTCGTCTCTGCAGGCATTGTGTCGGCACTGACGAAAGCCGCCTATGTGATTGCGGAAGCCGACATTCCAGAGTCTGCTCACCTCCTGCTCGCGATATTCAACATCCTGCAGATGCTATTCACGTCGCCCCCGTCGTACCGCGCGATCGGCGAGGCGCTGGGTGCGGGGCTTCTGCGGGCCATCGTCCGCTGCACGACGATGGGCGCCGAAGGAAACGAACCGGACACCGCGCTGTGGCATTTCCTCTCGGTTGCGCTACCCGGCGCGACCGTCTACTACTCGGTTGTCGTCAGACTCGAGGCGGCGCTTCTCGGTGTCACGGATCTGGTGGACACCCCGACCTTCAGACGGCTCCCGGTATCGCGCCTGTGGCAGGCTTTCCATCCCGTCGCCCAAGAGCGTATCAAATTTCTGCAAGCGTTCGACTCGAGGCGTGTGGGATCGTCGTCCAAGGCGTGTGATAACATGGCGGTAAGGTGACCCCAGCTCGCGCACGAATGGGCGCTAACGCGCTCACGCAGTGCGGATTAATCGCTGAAAAGACAGAATTCTGGCGCTGCTCCGAATGCCAGCGCGTGTATTATTGCTCCCAAAATTGCCAGAAGCTCGACTGGGTGGAGGGCGGCCATCGAGAAGCCTGTGGGTCCATCCAAAAGTTTGCGCGCGGTATGTTATGAATCTTACGACGTACTGTACTCTGATTGATGACTCGTATTCGGTATTCCTCGCAGACCATCCCGAATACATGAGTAGACGCAACGTGGCGTTCATGCGGGAACTCCTACACAACGATACCGGCCCCCATTCCCTGCTACGCGAAGGCGCCTTGATGGCGCAGGTCTCACGCATCCAAATCTGGCCCTCCGAGGTACTGGTCACCCTCTTCCGCTACCGCGGCAGCGCGCGAACCGCCGAGGGCGCGACCGTGGCGGAGATGCGCCGGCTGGACAAAGCCGGCGATGTGAACTGGGACGAACACTCCGCGCGCGCGGCGCGCAGCGGCGGGCGCATGGTGCTGCATGTGATGGCCGTGCAGCATGGCGACCAGGAGCGGTTGCACATATTCCCGCTGAGGTCCAATACCGCAGCGTTGCAGGATGGACTGACTCGCCTGGCGGGGGAGGGACTCGCTGAAGACCCGCGTGAGAGAGTCCGGAGGATGGTTCAAAGCGTCTGTGACGGGTTGATGGAGATACATACTTGATTCAGTATAAGTATATCTCATACCGTCTTCGCTCCCATTTCATGGGTTCAGTCCGGCAGACGGCCGCCAAATCCAATGCATCTCGAAGAATTTTTGCACATCGAAATAGCTAACTGATTTTTTAACCGCCGGCGGTCTATGTCCGAGTCCGCAGACGATATGACGTCTTCGTTTGGTTGAATTGGTTCTCAGTACTTGACACCACAATGTAGGTGTTGACTTAGCGAATGAGTGGAAGGATCCGGGATTCCGAGTCGCTCCTGCACTTTGGATTTTGGGTTAGTGAACCCTAGACAAAGCGCGCTACAAGTTCTCCCGTGGATTCAAGGAGTCATGTGCCTGTGTTGCTGAAGGAAAGGACGGCGTGGTTTTTTTTGAATCGCGGGATAGTTCGGTACCCCGCCAGCAAAAGTTGTTGAAGATCAGCAAAATATATATTCATGAAGGCCTCCGCGTCGCCCGTATTCATCGGCGAATAGAGGACAGAAGTTACGCGTCGTCTCCGAACAAGTCGGTGGATAGAGCCGTGAACGCGAATTGCCGAGGCCTCAGTAACAATTTTGGAATCGTGGTCCCAAGAGTGGATGGGGATGCAGGTGCTTAACCATGAGATGCTAGATGGATATTGTCGCCACAGACCGAGTCAAGTAGCACACTTGCTTCCAACTTGCTTCCACAAGCGCAAAGGAATCCGGGATTTGGCGACCGCTGGCGTGGACTGTAGCCGAGATTC
This sequence comes from Mycena vulgaris, assembly GCA_029204335.1. Taxonomy (NCBI): domain Eukaryota; kingdom Fungi; phylum Basidiomycota; class Agaricomycetes; order Agaricales; family Mycenaceae; genus Mycena; species Mycena vulgaris. Next base: position 405,380 of record JARGYA010000022.1, read on the forward strand.
TGACTGCTGACGCTAGTCACAGTGGTCTGACGTGTTGAGGAGGTGATCACGGGCCGACGCTTCCGAGTATTTAGACATTGTTTTGTCGTAATTTACAGGAGTTCCGCTGCTTGTTTCATACCACGACAACGCGCCGACGGCTTCGACATCAACAGATTCGCAGTCAGAGTTCGTCGATATTGCCACTTCTATCGGACGGTCTACGGTCTACAGCCCCGTCGGGCGCCGGTGGTGCAGCTTTGGGCTCCTATTCTTCCTTGCGCCTCAAGATCCTCCCTGCTGCTCGCTTAAACTTCGCATCTCGGCATCGTATTCGCCACTATCGCCGCTCATTCGCCTTCCGCTGCATCCTTTCAGCGCTTCATCCACTTTCACCCTCGAACCCGAATTTTCTTTAGGGGGAGAGTAGGGATAGGGGACAGGCGAGGGATTCCCGAGGCTGTACCGCACGGAGCGGCTCGGATGGTGGGCGGAGTGCCGAGCGACTCCCTGAGGACGCACAGGATGCGCACGGTCAGGGGGAGGAAGGGAGGGAGCGCCGATGGAATGATGGATGAGGGGGAGGCAGGTACGGGCGCTGTGATGCCGGGGAGAGGTTCCCATGGGCTATCACAGTGCCATTCGGATGCCGCCGAACGACCAGGAGGTCAAGGGGATGCCGGGACCGAGTACAGGCCTGCGCGATGGCGAGCAGGTGGTCATCTACGTCTCTGAATGGCCTGGGTTGGCGAAGCATTAGCGGGAGGTTGGATGCGCCGAGCGGACGGGATATTCACAGTGTCCCCCGGCTCGAAACGGTGTCGCCGCCAACTATGGTCAAGGCCTGCGCGATGGCGTCGCAGGTGAATATTGCTCTGTGCGATGGCGTCGCAGAGAAATATGGGTCTGCGCGATGGTGTCGCGGACGAATACCGGCCTGCGCGACGGCGTCACAGGCGGTCATTTACTCGAGGGACTCCCCGAGGACGCACTGGGACGTGCATGGTCCAGGGGGAGATCGGGAAGGAGATGTCGACGGTTCACGAGCATGGTCGCGCGCGGACGCGATGGTCGCTTGCGCGAGGGGGAGTGTTGAGGAGGTGATCACGGGCCGACGCTTCCGAGTATTTAGACATTGTTTTGTCGTAATTTACAGGAGTTCTTCTGCTTGTTTCATACCACCACGACGCGCCGACGGCTTCGACCTCAACATGACGGGACCAGAACTGGAGTCGAAGATTCTCGACATCGTGGTGGACGTTAAGCATAGGAAGCACAAGAAGCGCCCAAATAAGCGCCATCAGAAACTCAAGCTCCGCTCGGCACTGTCCGTGCCGTCATTGCGCCGTCACGCACTTTGCTCCCTTCCTGTATGTCGCTCAAATATCTCACGAGCTGATACTCTCGGGGGAAAGTTTTACTGCTCATCAACTTCTATTCGCAGGACCGGGACCAGGAATATCAATTCTTGCACGCTGGTTTGTCGCAGGTCGGACTCGTCAGAGTGCTCAAGTTGTTTTGCTCAGCGTAAATTACGCTAACGCTACTCTGACGAAGACAAGTGTTATTAGCTCGCTCTGAACTCCTAGGTTCTCTCCCGCTTTCCTATTCTCAACTGGGCTCCGAATTATATCCTGGCCGACGGCGGAGAATGGAAATCCTGGTTGCCGCTGTCCCGATGAGTCAAGTTCAGGGATGTTTTGATCCTTTCCCGCATCTTCCCATCGGCACGCGTCGTCAAGACTGTGACAGCTCTAAGCTTTACTGCGCATCACCACAGCATGGATAGCCCGCCGATCCCCTACCTCGAAATCCTCCCCTTCGAACTATGGCAAGCGTGCTGGGTGCTCTGTTCGACGCGCCACCTCCGTCGTCTTTCCCTTGTCTGCCAGCTATTCCGCTCCGTCTGCCTGCCGCTCATGCTCCAACACCAGAGCTTCGACGTCGCCACACTAGCAGCAGGGATCGATAGGGATAACTGGATAGACCATCTTCACCACATCCATCGAACCGCCGTGCGGCTGGACAGATTGGCGGCGGGGTCCCTCGCGTCCTTCGTTCGCTCCTGGAGGTTTAGCGGCAGAGCTGGCGTGAAGGTTTTTGCCATGAGTGTGCTGAACATCCGGCTCTTCTACGCGATGTGCGACAGGGCCGTTGCGACGTTTGTTGGAGCTCTCTCCATCTACCAGAACTTGCGCTCGTTGCATCTGGCGAAGCTCACGGTTGACCAAAATGTCCGCCGAACTTTATTGGCGCTACCGAATCTCGAGAGCTTGACTGTCAAGGATTGCGCCGTTCCAGCGCGCGATGGGGATCTCCTGACGTTGACGCGATTCGAGATAATCTCCGACCCTTATCTGCATTCCAGGGCCCCCGGGCCTCATAGAACGCCGTTACATATAGCGTCGTCCGAAACCCTACAGCACCTGGACCTCCACTCCCTCGAGGAGACCGATGCCCTAATCAACGGTTTCTCTCCCCGAAAATTGCCTCAACTCGTTGATCTCTCGCTCCAGTTTCTCCCCGACCTGGACATGTTCCTCCGGTTCTTGGGACAGTGTCCGCAGCTCGAGGTGTTGGAGATACACTCGTCCGACTCCCATTGGTCGCCGAGGCCCCAACGCCTCGATCCCAATATCATACCCCTCATGCGCTCCCTGGCAGCACCATGGATGTTGATTGGGCTATTTACGCTGGATCGTCCCGTCGGTGCCGTTCGGGTATTGAGCTCTTGGCACACGCGGCCGACAGTACCACTAGTTAAACCTCCTCTCAGGGCAAAATCTTCCATCACAGAGACACTCTCAAAGATATCGCACGCCTCCATTCCGCTCTGGTATCTTGACCTCTCCTCTTACCACCCCACCCTCGACCTCCTCGAATTCATTGCCTCCCAATTCCCGGACCTCGAAGAGTTACGGATGGAGCTTGACGTAGCCCCGGGGAAGCGACGCCCCCGGCAACAGGCCCGGGACCGTGACTCTTGGGGAGACCTGGATGAACGGTACCCCGAGCTCCGCGACGAGGAAGCGTTCGATAACCTCCCGCCCGAGGAGATCTCCGATCCTGAGGACGACTCCCTGCCGTTCACTGCCCCCACCGGACCCACGTCTTCCAAGGCACCTCACCGCGTACGTACGATTGCAATGGTATTTCTGCAACGGACTGCAGCACTGACTGTGAACAACTAGGATATCCTGCAGTGGATCTCCGCCGGTCGAGTTTCGTTCTCTCCCTGCCTTGAAGTGCTACGCCTCTGGGTAAGGGAAGGGAGAGGCAGTCTCGCGGACATTCCAGCCGATGAACAGCATCAGGCTATGGCAGCGCTGATTCAGATGTGTCCCCAGATGCGCGAGGTGCAGATTGGACAGAGCGGCATTCATGAATGGCGGCGTAGCGGTGCGCGTTTGGAAAGATTCGGATCTCCGAAACCCAAAGCCTCATTGCATTCACCCACGTCTTGATCACATCCTCCCTGGGTTTCCGGCCGTTGAACCGTGGAGACAAGAACTGTTTTCACCCCTCTTGTTGGGTTCAGTTCTCGCCCTAATACCGATGAATTGATCGGATCCCTTTCCTTTTACCCGTCATTATTCTATAGTTCAACAAGCGAGGTACGAGCTGCATATGTTGAAGTGTCTGTTTAGGAGAGACTAAGTCAAAAGGTTGGATTATTCTACTTAGAAACCCAGATTCCAAGGGTTTCTCTCACTGGCGGCAGTCCCCGACATTGTACTCCGGCGCGCGACCATGTGATGTTCTATGGATTTCCCGTTCTGAAATGTTTTCTCCGTTCTGCATTCAGACTTGCAATATGTGGCTTCACTGACCACCATTTTCTATCCGGGGTCGGCCGATAGGTATGTCTAGAGTTCCTCGAAGTCTAAAGTAATCCCGCACATGGCATATGAGTCCATGGGAAGAATTCACTAGTGTTATGGTTCCCGCAGAGGCGCGCGGGGTTGTCATAGAGTGAAAACCTGGATGCAGGAGGGTTGTGGAAGACCAGACCGGTTGAATCCCAGGAGTCATGCAGTGGATTTGGGTGTGGAAGTTTCTTCTCGGGGAAATTCAGGAATGTATATTCAGGTTGGATATATGAGCCTGTCATCAAGCATAGCGAGGTCGAACAAAATCTCAGAGAACTTGAAGCATACGATCCGGCGAGAACTGCCCTTATATGAAACTGACCAGATAAGAACGCGGTGAGCGACTCGTACTCAGAAGCGTAGGGATTGTGGCAGGGTACATGAATGCTGCTGTTTCGAATATCTCTCGCTCCTTTTCCATCGGAATTTCAGGAACGCTTTGCATGGTAAAAGGCGGGAGGGGTTTGTGGTCGTGGTGAAGAGGAGAATAGATCTAGATCGGATTGATCTGAATCCGCGCCGAGATCTCAGACTTTGCCGCGACCGCAAAAACCTTTCTGAATAAAAATCTACTTGGCCGGAATAAATTGCAGCTCAGACATTTAACGCACCCGCGCCGCTGGTGAGTGGGTAGCGCATCACCCGCGGTGCCATTTATAATCGCAATACTCGCGCCATCTCTCGTCTTCGCTCGTCCTGCAGCACGCACCACCGTTCAAGGCCCTCCACCTCCTCCGCACGTGCCTCGCAATACGCGCATGGAAGTCACATGCCTCCCGGGGCCAATTCCCGCTAGCAACCCGCTAGTCCATCCGCCAGTTCCCGGTGCTCCTCGCGGTACCGGCGGGGCGGCACATTCAACACGGGCTCCCCCAGGCACACGACGATCCCGTACCGCTCGCTGCACACCATGGGCAGCACCTGCAGCACGCCCGCAACGGTGAAAACGAGGCCTATGGTCAATTGGGGCCGCAAAGTGAGTTTACGCAGCGCGGCGACGTGCAGCGGCTGGCGATACCCCGAGTCGCAGAATTCCTGGAACTGCGCCGGGTCGCGCTCCACGATGAGCTGCAGCTCGACGCCACGTAAATCATCGGCGGGGTCCGGCGGTTGGTGGCGCCCCACCGCACGGGGGAGCCATTTCCACGCCGAGGTTGTCCCCAGAAGCGTGTGGACCGTATGGTGCGCGGCGTTCCGCAGGACGAGCAAGTTCCATAGAGCACCGGTCTCATAGCACTCGTCGTCCTCCGCGTAGACGCGAAAGCGCTACGTGCGACCAGTGGCATCGCGCAGGATAACGTCCTGGTCGCTGTGCACAGCATCGGCGCCGTGCGCTCGCGCGTCGCAAGCGAGAGCGACTCCATGCGCGGGAGCGCCGGCGCGTAGAGCGCGATTGCCGCGGCGGCGTACGGGCCGCGGAAATGGCGAGGCTGCGGAGGCGGGGCAGCGTGCGGATAGGCGGTGGCGGACGGGGGGCGTGCCCGGGCGGGAAGAGCTCGTATAGCGTGGCCGCCTTGAGGGCGGGACACTGGATGAGAACGTCGGCGCGAGGTTGGCGGGGAGGTTCACTACGAGCATCAGGAGCTGCGACCACAGGAAAGCGATCTGGAGAATCCACTCCCCCGAGTCGTCTATGCAGAAGTACAGAGAGGGGAGCTCCGGCGCGTCCGCGAAGGATTCGAGCGGAGTGAGGGGGTGTGAGCTCCAGGAAGGTGAGAAAGGGGGGGCTGTAGTTTGTGGGAACGTCTCTGAAACTGCATCCGCCGACGAGCTGATCAGCACGCTCTTGCGCAGATCACGGTGCAAGTCCCAGATCGCGTCGAACCAGCGACCGTCGGGAGCCGGGGTTGGGGGCTCGTGACTCGAGTCGAGGGTGACGGACAGTGGCAAATCACGAGAACTGGCCAGGATTTGGCGGACGAGTTCACCTCGGTCGGTGAAAGCGGTTTTTAGCAGCTGTACGGCGTCCCACCGGCGCGGCGTACCGCGCGAGATGACGCGCCAGCGGGAGGAAACCTGCCCAAAGACCATGGGCGCCGTCGTCAGATCGTCGGTACCGTATCCATCCAAAGTAATGCTGTCGTCGCGGCAGAAGAGGAAGAATTTCCGCGGGAAAGGTCGTGAGGGCGGATAACACGCCATTGAGAGATCGCCGGAGCTCCACCGTGATGCCAAGGCGCTCGGATTCCTCCGCGAGGTGCGACGGCCCAGTATCGAGCATGCCGTGGATCTGCAGCGCCTCCTGCGCGGTGGGCGCGCGATTACTGGTGAGCAAGCTCGCGAGATCCAGCGTATTAGACCCCCGGTGAGTGGGGAATGGAATGGCATACCGTACGCCTGGGGATGGAAGCGCCTTAGGGTGGGCGTGGATTGTGGGCGTGGATGCGACGAAGGGAAAAGTGGAGCCAGCCGAAGTGCTAGTTAACACAGTCACAAGGCCTACTCCTTCTTGTCGCCGCCCGGGCTGATCCTCGTCATCCATATCTCAAACAATCCTGGATTGACTTGAGCACCCGTCAATTTAAACAGGTGGATTAGGATGGGATTCGATGTGCATCCGGATATTCACCGGTGGCGTTCATGAGTTGGACCGTGCCGTGTAATTCTACCTACCTACCTACCTACCCAGATTTAGCTATGCGAAGGAGATGGGAGTCACTCGGGGGCGGCGCCGGCGGTTAGACGGGCTCGAGCGAATTTTATCTTGATCCTGTTCAGATGAGTTGGGAGTTTGTCCACAACAAAGACATCGCCTGGTGAACCGTCACCTCGGTTACGGAAGTGTAATTTATATGCTATCCCACCTCGTCGACAATTCCCCACGACCTCCACGGCCCCGCGGTCCCGAAAAGATATCGCCCAACGTGCGCAGGCAGTCCCACGCGTGCGCGACGGCCTCTTTATGATACCGGGACCGCGGATTGGAACGGGAGGACGCGACGGGTGCAGAGATGGAAATGGAATGGAGGACAGAAGGTGAGTACGGTGTGAATACCGACTGCGCAGAGGGGACCGAAGGAACGGGACGAATGCACACCTCATATGCGCTGTCGCGACGTCCCTGCTAAGTATGTTGATCGATTCTGGCTGTCTTCTTTCACACGTTGGAAGTGAAGAGAGGGTGAGAGCAAAGCAAATGGCCGGGCTGACAGCTACAAGGGCACTAACAAGTGCTGTTCTCTCACTTAATAGAACAGATAATGACCACACTGAGATATGGATAAGGGGGGGGGGGGGGGGGGGGGGGGGGTATATTATACTCGCGTGGTCCACAGACTGAACAACGAGTTTACGGAAGACAAACATGTAGTACTGTAGAGGGTGGTTATCCTTACAGACTTCTACAAGATGCCGACCGAGCACAACATCATTCCAGGGGGTCAATCATACAAGACGCTGGTTATCTGTAAATCTTGATGGACAGATGACATGCTGTCGCACAGCACTGGCATTACTTATAAAAGGGCCTGATTTCAATCAAGGCCAACTTCCCCCGTCCCTTCTGATTCAACAGCATGCTTGAAACAGCTGCACGTGAGATGGCATTGGCTTTTCAGGCTCCCGGTTGCTGAAAAGATTATTGTAGTAGGAGAGGATGAGACCCCGACCTCAAATGCGGAGCAGGACATCCAAGATATCGCTACAGGGATCACGAAAAATGACAATTCGGAGGTGGTGAGGCTTGCACAATAAACCAGGAATGAAGGATGCTGAAAGATTGGAATGGCTGCCCGGGGAAATCCTGATCTTGGGAAAGCAGCAGTAGCACAGACACCCGAGGGTCACCCAGATCTTGCTTGATGGCTTCAGAACCTGGCAGTATCTTTCACAGACCGATATCAAAGATCAGGGAATCTGGAGGATCTGGAGGCTGCACTGGAGAACGATAAAGTAGCAGTAGCAAAGACACCCGAGGGTCACCCAGATCTTGCTGGACGGCTTCAGGGCCTGGCAGCCTCTTACACAAACCGATATCAAAGATCACGGAATCTCGAGGATCTGGAGGCTGCACTGGAGAGCAATAAAGCAGCAGTAGCACAGACACCCGAGGGTGACCCAGATCTTGCTGGACGGCTCCGGAACTTGGCAATATTTTTCACAGAACGATATCAAAGATCAGGGAATCTCGAGGATCTGGAGGCTGCACTGGAGAACAAGAAAGCAGCAGTAGCACAGACACTCGAGGGTGACCCAGATCTTTCTGAACGGCTGGAGAGCCTGGCAGTATCTTTCACAGACCGATATCAAAGATCAGGAAATCTCGAGGATCTGGAGGCTGCACTGGAGAACAATAAAGTAGCAGTAGCACAGACACCCGAGGGTCACCCAGATCTTGCTGTACGGCTTCAGAGCCTGGCAATATCTTACACAGACCGATATCGAAGATCAGGGAATCTGCAAGGTCTTGCAAATGCACTTTCTAATTATGGGACATCATTCACAGCTCCTACATCAGATCTTGTGGGTGCCTGGACATCAGCCTTGCAATGGGCTTCACTGGCCAATCACTATGAACCCACACTAGTGCTGGCTGCCTACTCTGCTGCTTTTCGTCTGTTGCCAGACCTCCTTTGGATTGGCAATCATATTTCGGTGCACCAGGATACAAGTCGGAGAATTAGTATCTCCCAGGCCACCTCTGATGCTGTTGCTGCTTGCATTGATTGTTACAATCTTCAACTCACAATAGAACTTCTGGAACAAGGACTTGGAACCTCATTTCAACAACTCGTACAGCTTGAAACCACGGCTGATTCTATTCCGACAACTAATGCTGCCCGACTAGAGTACTTGTCCATGGAGCTTTACAGCGGAAAGTCCAAAAATCCCCAGGGGATCTCCGTAGAGAGGCATACATTGATTACCAAGATTCGACAGCTTCCTGGCTTAGAGAGTTTTTTGCTTCCAAGACCATATGAAGATCTCTGCCAGGCATCACAACATGGACCTATTGTTATTCTGAATTCACACAAAGATCATTGTGATGCAATTGTTCTTCTTAGGCCCACATCAGACACCCTCCATATCCCACTTCCAGATGTTTTAGTAGACAGCCTGAAGACAACGAAGACACATCTGAGAGCTATAATCCACGGGCGCAATGTTAGATCAATTGAGTTCCAGATTTCTCGCCTAGTTGGAAAGAGAGAAGGACAACTGGACATGAAAAAACTCTTAGACTGGATCTGGACCTGTATTGTCAACCCCATCTATATAGCTATGGAAGCGGCAAGCTGTCATTGATTTTTCAACCCCAACCAATATTTATCGTTTTCAGAATGGTATCATCTCGGGGAGGGTGTGGTGGTGCCCAATCGGAGACTTTACTGCGCTTCCTCTACATGCTGCCGACTCGACTGATCAATTTGTACACTCTTATACATCAACACTGGGAGCCCTACTGGAAGGAACCTCCAGGAGATATTCAGATCCTGCACCACATGTTGGTATCATCGGTGTAACGCACACCGGTCCCGGACGAGCCCAGGAACTCCCTGGAGTTCAACGTGAAGTCACAAGGATTACATCCATTGTTCAAGACAAATATAAAGTTCAAAGTCTTCTGGGCAAAAATGCTACTGTGGAAGCAGTCAAACAGCAGCTTAATGATTGTGCCTGGATCCACCTAGCCTGTCATGGATCACAGAACTTGATTGAGCCTCCTAAAAGCTGCCTTCAGCTCTATGGTGGTACTTTGGAGCTCGAGACTATTCTCCAAATTCCACTTCCAAATGCTGAGTTTGTATTCCTCGCAGCATGCGAGACAGCCAAAGGAGACAGGGAACTGGTGAATGAATCATTTCATTTAGGAGGTGGTTTCATTGCAGCTGGATTTCAAGGTGTTATTGCAACAATGTGGTCGATGTGTGACAAAGATGGGCCAGTCGTTGCAGAAGTTGTCTATGGCCATTTGTTTGGTGGCGACAAAAGACCTCAAGCTTCTGATGCTGCAAAAGCACTGCAGCTGGCAGTTCGAAATCTGCGTGAAACAGGGGTTCCATATGAACGTTGGGTCCCTTTCATTCACTTAGGAGTCTAAGGCTGTATGTAATTCCTTCGATAGTCATTTTGATAATCGCCACTTTACCCCATCAGGATTGAATAATCTAAACTCAAGTCTTTCCGTCCCAAAAGTATTCAATCACTCTCGCCGAAGCTCAAGAACCATGACCTCCAAACATGGTCAACAAATTAGAACATTTGAATCGAAAATCCGAACAGAGAAATCGGCCTGGATACCTCCGTTCGATCTTTGATTCAAAGTTGAAGTAGTTGACCTGCACAATCTCAATGATAGCACCCTATTCAAAAGATATTCGGTGGTGTTTTATTTGCTCTAAATTTATCAGTATCTAATCGGCCCTGTGCGGCAATGGAGCCCGGCGTTTTCGAGTCTACGTGGCGACGCAGATACAGTAGGGCACGAAACACAGTGGTCCAAGTGAGCGCGACTTTTTTAGCTGAAGAATGCGACCTCCCGGCGGTAGTCTGATGTGATTAAGCTCACGGAACGGTGAACTAATGCAAGTTCTTGACTTTTCGCCCTTGGGTTCCTGACTAAGCATCTCCTTATTTAGAAGGAGCTTCCACGTGAGGTTCGGCAGCCATCTCGGCCTGCCACACAGCTTTCATTCTCCGACATCGTGCCTCTTTCCTCCTCCCACCACGACCGCCAGCTTCCGTCCACCGCACAACAGTATTTCAGCGTCATGCGGCTCCTCTGCTGCCTTCAAACATTGCCCTCCCTCTCTCCTGGACCCCACCTCGAAGTTTCAAAGCCTCGAACATCAAAGTTACCCGACAGCCGTGCCACCACCCCTCCCACCGCACGCGGCGGCGCTCCCCGACGCGTTCTCGACCCAGTCAATGGATTTTGGCGCCTATACCGGCTTCCTCCCCCACGCCATACACCCATTTAGCGCGTCTTGCGCGTCCCTCTGCATGAATGTCCACCGGCAGCGCCGTTTCCACCAAGTTCCCACGTCTGGATGCCTATGTACTGTAATAATAGCTATAATCCCAGTACTGAGAACTGTCGTCTATTGGAATTTCCTTGCCACCATGATAGACTGCCCTGAAAACCTTAGTTTCACTTGAGACTAGCACGCAATGCACCATCCGACTTCAAGCCACTGCCAGAGTGCGGAGTCTGAAAACACAGGACTGCCGGATGTGCCGTTCCCGAAAAGCGACTGCCTTTTAAGGAAACACAAGGGCGAAAAGAGGCCATCTACTAATGCAGCTCGCCGATACAAATACAAACAGGATGGTGGCACATTAGCTGATGGACGATTGATTTTCCCGGAACTAGGAGCGGATCTCAGCTTACATGTCGCAACATTGATATATTCATCAAAACCATATTGTCGCATTCACTGTACTGCCAAACTCGGTGTTATCGTGCCTCTCCGTCCAAATAGACTGGCGGGAGAAGTACCCAATGCCTGAGCTGCATCCGTCCCCGCGTCCAAGGACGGTGAAAAGAAATCGTGGATGAAAGGCTAATGTGGGCCAGCGATGCCGGCGCACGGGAGCTGCATTCGGATGCGATGGATCTAGGATGAGTCCCTCAATCTTGAGGAAAGATGTCAGTACATCGCGCTTGACGGACGGAGTGTATTGAAAATGTGAGGAGGCGCAGAGGGTTTATTGATGGGTCGGGTTAGAACCGACCGGGCTGAGGACGCTCGCGGGAAAGGGGAGGAGGTAAAGGAATAGATGCAATCCACACCTCTTAACGGCCGGACGATACACCGCCCTCGCAACACCTCGATACCCGACCGTCCAGCGCGCGGTGCCATCGCCTTACACTTGTAGGCTAACATCGAGCGAGGTCGCCGTAGTACGAAACGTAGCCGCGATTCGCTCACGAATGCAGGAGTTGACGACCGGAAGCGGGAGCGCACGAGGATCGCCTCAGCGAGAGGGATAGCGACGAGAAGCGGTGTAAGTTGCAGATAGAGCAAAGAAACGATGGGAGGAAAGTAATTACACCGCAGAGGGAAGGTCGAAGGCAAGAGGAAGGCAGACTTCACGGTCCATCGGCATGCGACTCCGACGCCACCTCCTCGAGGAGGCTGGGGTTTCACCGACGCACGGTGCACCATCTGCGGCTCTACTCCCATTGTACCTGGACCTCCGAAGTTGACACTCGCGCCAGACGCAGTAGCAGACGACCCCGGCGCAGCAATTCCATTCGCCATCCCGGAATCCTGCGCCTCGCTGCCTGTTGTCGGTTGGAAGTTTGGCGCACCGCGTGGCCTTCAGCCCCTGTACATCGGGACACACGATGTCGGGGCAGAACAGGGCCAAATCGAGGTGGTTGTCGTCGTAGCCTGCGGTCCGGCGTCAGTCGATCGACAGAGCTAAAGGAACAACTAGGGGAGCTCACCAAACGACTGTTTGATCTCCTCCCCCGCTGCGACAAATCCGAGGTACACGAACGCGCCGACGGCGACCTGCAAAGAAGTGATCATCAGCGATGGCGTCGACGATTCTCGAATTGAATAATCCCAAGGCACGGATTGTCGTCGGTACGACTCCGCCAAGTTGGAGGAGAGAGAATAAGTCCTCACCGCCGGAACCGTATGCCACTCGAAATCGCCGACGAGTTGCAGCGGAAGTAGGAAACGGCAGAGCGTGCCCAGTCGCCTCGTCAGCCGCGGGCGCCTCGCGGTGTGAGCGGAGGGCGCCGGCGAAGACGCGCCTGAGGCTCATGAACAGCCCCGCGAGGACGATCATCTCGGGTGCGACGCGGCGCAGGACGGAGTCTTCGCGCCCGAGGTTGGATGCGGGGAGGAGGGGCGTGGAGAGGGAGGGCAGGGAGGAGTGTGCTACGACGACACCCGTATTGGTCTCATTGACAGTCTCGGTGGATGACAGTATGGGCCTCGTTAGGGAGACTGTGGAGGCGTTAATGGGAGCGGGGGGGCGTTTTGAAGCGTGCGACGCAGGGCTTGGTTTGAGGGTCGCCGGAAAAGTGAAGGTGCCGTATTGCGCACGTGTTGAAGGCGGCGGTGCCGTCTGCGGGGGAGGGGGAGGACAGGCGCGGCAGTAGCGACCGAAAAATGCGTCGCGGAATCCGTCGCATTCGTCCGATCATGCTGAGATGATGTCAGAACGAACTCATTAGAAATCGGTGAACATACATCATGGAATGGTCGCAGCGAGGTATATGCCTGATTCTCCGCGCAATGGTGCCTAGTGGCCACCGCAAATCTGAGGCCCCTCATTATCCGCGCGTGTCAAAAGCGTCGGGCCATATCTTCCAAACTTACGGGTGGTTCTAAGCTGGGGGTCACAAAGTAACGACCAGTCCACGCCCGACAGAGCCACGGCCGAAAATCCACGTCAAGAAGCTGTACGTGGGGACTTTGGGTAGAATATGATGCTCAGCTGGGCGCATTGCTGGAAGCAGCGTGTGCTCGCCCGTGAAGGGGCGTTTGGCGTGTAGAGTGTGGGATGACATGGTGGTGGCAGGAAGGACGTGCCATGATGGTCATCAAGGTGGCAGTGCCGGAGATCAAATTTCGCGCACGGCATCTGCGTGCCGGTGTTGAAAACGAACTGAACGGACGCGGGAACGAGGAGGTAGCGCATCCGCGGGAAGCAGGATCGGAATTGATGAGTCCTATGATCTGCTCTACTTGTCTCATTTTTGGCTTGAACATCGTGCAAGACGTGGACTCTGAACGCCCACGGCTCACGCGCCTAATTTCGTTTCCGCCAGTTTACGTCCCACCCATGATCGACCTGTCCGGTGAATTTATAGTAATTGCTCCGGACTCATCATTTGTTCTCGATAGAACTCATATCTCAGCCTTCAGGAGGAGTCTAAGGTACCCGCGGCCTTTTTTCAAGTTTTTTTTTTGTTCAAATCCATACTTCGGCTCCGTGAAAGGGATCCAGGTGGGAGAGAGTTGAGGCGGCTTATGGTTAAAATTCTGACCGTAGTAATGATCAAAGAGCGAAACTTTAGCGCCCGAGAAATATGGAGGCTTCCGATCCGGTGGGTGTGCCGGTAATCAGACACGCGGTACTTTGTTCATTGTCCCTCGACATCCTGCAAGGCTTTTCTCATCTTTTCCACGAAACAAGGACCGTAGCCGCCAGACGCGAATATTATGGCAGACAACGATTCCTGCGGGGCTATTCCGGAACTTTCGGTATAATATTCTCCCCCAAGTTTCACCTCAGAATTGACGAGGGGCCGCAGGGGCACATCCAGCTGCGCGAGCCGGGCAGAAATCCATCTGTCCAGAGTTCAAATGAACGCTATTGACACAGAAATTGCGTGGCATTACGCACAGATAGCGCTGCTGAAGGCTAAACGGAATTCGATCGCCCCCATCCGCAGTCTTCCCAACGAGCTTCTCTCTCGAATCATAACGATCTACACCATCGATTCAGCTTGTCGTTCATCGATCTCGGCTGAGGGCGAAGATTTCCTCGCCTCCGCGGTCAATTTAAACTCTCTGGGGTTGCCGCTGACGCTCAAGATGTCATTCTGCCATTCCTCGACTTCGATTCGAGCCATCCTGGACAATTCCGACCGCGCCTACGCTCTTGATATCGCCAAGTGGCTCGATACATTCACGATCTCATTCTCAGTCTCCCCTTCGACAGAGCATTAATTAATCTGATTAACGGGACTGATTGCTTTCGCGCAATTACGCTGCTATTGAAAGCTCTGCGCTCCAGGCATTAATGAAGGCGAGGAGAAACGGGATTTTCAAGCCACTCACTGGTACCCGTATCGACCGAGGGCCTGAGGCTCTCGAAGGAAACACTTTATAAATATGTACCGACATCATATATATGGCAAGTCTTACACAAAGCACAAACGACCAGACCAGTCCATTTGTCAGGCGCTCCCAAGGTGTGCTTGATTATCGACGCTCGGAGTGATCATGAGGCCGGTCATCCGCCATTTAATGTGGGGGTCCGGCGTGGAAAACTTGAGGGCGCGGAGGAGGACACACAAGACGGTCTTTGGATATTAGAAGTTGTAAGGTTCGAAACATACCGGGGTAGCCCACTGATCTCGAGCTGCGCGAATATGATTTAGCGTTCGCATACTACAGGCTCGACAGCTGGCCATAGGCAGGTCCTCCCGCCGCCGGTGAGGGTTATCGTACTTCCCTAGATCCCGTACAGCTTCGTCGTTCCCGATTGACTCGTCCATCGCTCGGATCTGAATTCCAGCGCATCCTCTCCCCAGATCTGCTTATTGTGGTTGGCGGACGCGTTCAAAGTCATGGCAGTCCCAGCGACACAGGTCATCGGTGTGCTGACGGAGTCCTGGAAGGCTCTATGACTTGGACAACGACCCGAGTGAATCTGAATCATTCGGAAGCGCCCGCGGGAACCCGGCATTGGTTGGATGCGTAGGGAGAAAAACTTCAAACAAGGATGCTCGCTGATTCTCAGGTGCGACTCGGTTACGTAGCGGTACTGGCGGACATCCGTACTTGATCTCCCCTTTTCTGCGAGGACATGGCATATTTAACATACGGACAAAACGCAGAAACCACGTGTGCAGATCTCTCCCACTCAGCTGGCTAGGCGCTCCACGAGTATGGGGAGGCGTGTTTGATTATCGACGGTCGGAGTTGCCACGACGCCGGTCATTTTCCATTTAATCTGGGGATCCGGCTCAGAGAATTTAAAGGCCCGAAGGAGGACGCAAAGGACAGTCTCTGATGGGAGGAAATCAGATTTTCCAACTCCATGGAGAGACGAAGACACCTACTGATCTCGAGCTGCGCAAATTTGAATCCGCTAGGTAAATTTAGCACCAGTTTTCCAGCGCACTACAGCTGACCAACTCACATGCAGCTTCTCCCGCCACCAATGAAGGTCATCGTGTTCCCATATATTCCACACATCTTCGTCGTTACCGAAGCCGGTTTACCATTGGTCCATCGCTCGGGTCTGAATTCCAGCGCATCCTCTCCCCAAATTTGTTTATTGTGGTTTGCGGCGGCGATTGCAATGTAAATTGACGTTCCTTTGGGCACAGTAATGGAATTCATTATGGTTCCATCGACGCCAGTTATCGGCGTGCTCAGGGGGAGCACTGTGTCCTCGAATGCCCTAATAATTTTCTCACTTTATTAATCCTCACGAGGCAACAACGTAAAGACTTACTCGCGGAACATAGATGGTGCGGCAGGCGGAAATCTGGGTCCCTCCTTAGCGCGGACCAAATCAGCGGCTGGATGAGCTCACAGTCTCAAGGTTTCGCGGACCACGCTGTCAAGGTACGGGAGCGACATGAGCGCGTCGTGGTCAAGATGCTCCGACGCAGCGAGGATCTCCGCGCGGAGCTTGTCTTGCACTTCAGGATACAGCGCCAGCGTATGGAATATTCTGTTCAACGACGTCGACGAGGTGTCCGTTGCGGCAAGGATGATGGCTCTGGCGGCAACATGTGGATTTATAGAAAGCGGCGATATGGCACACACTTACGCAACAGCAGCCACCAGCTCATCGTCCGTAAGATGTGTCGCATCCTCCGTTGACATATTGCTTCTAACTACAAGACGCAGTGAGCCGGGCCAGACGATGATATATTGAAAACCATACTGAGAATGCTCATGATGTCCTTTGCATCATCCTTCAGGCACAGTTCTCCTCTCTGGATGGCGGCTTTGCGATCCCGGACCAACTGTACGGCAGTCGCGTCCGTGAAATCTACAAGGTCGCGAAGATGACGGAGTGGCGGCAATGGAAGGAGGTTGATCATGAAGCGGCGGAAGGAGGGGAAGGGCATTTTCATGATCGGCGGGAGGAAAGGCATCAGAACTGTCAACTTGAAGGCAGTAGGACTAGATTTTTTTTGTTCAGTCACTCCCGCAGGACTTGACCCGGCGTTACCCACAGCAATCCCCGTAAAGTCTCTCCATACCGGTCGGCCTCGCTGTGCCCTGGTAGCATTGGATCAAACGAGTAACCTATTCCCGCGCGCCCAATCAACTCCAGAGCGGCTCGAGAGAACATTGGGTAAACATCGAGCTGACAGCAGTTATCAGTGCCGCGCGCTGCGTGGGATGCGGATAGAACGCACCTTTTGTGGAGTCTCCCCAACGCTTGGGGCGATGAGGCCATCACGGAGCTGAATTGTATGTTAATACAACATTTCGTGCGGGGCGGGACCACATGCCTTCTCCGCGACTTCGTAAAAGAGAGGGACCATTCCACGAAGGTTTGCAGTCGAAAATGCAGGCAGCATAATTTTGCGATATTTCCGATGGTCATCACGGATGGTAGAGAATATCCCCTTGCCCAGAGTGAGGGCGTTCATACTGGGATTCCGTGTCAGGTATGTAGACAATGAGATGTTACTCAGTACCTTGTCATCTCGGGCATTTCTTCATACAGGTCTTGATCTTTGACAAGGATGCTGTGCAACGCTGCGGGGTCGAACACATAGAGTTGTCGCGCCTTTCAAGTGCTTGAGAACATCGCTCTGTGAGGAAAGGTGGGACTCACTCCCAAGAGGCCGTGAAGTTTAACGACCTGGCCGTAGTTTTCCTCGAGCTCCTTGTGAAAGTCCCAGCCATCGGGATCGGTATATTGAATCAGATTTCCTGCAGCGACGAAGGTGAGAAGCGAGCGGAGATTAAATGAGAACTCCATCTATACCAGTAACCAAGGACTTTCGCGGAGGACCGGGGATGTTGTCCAGGACGGAGAATAGACGCCACCAAAGCAGTCGTATACCGTATGCAAGGGCGAAGAGGGCACAGATAAGGGTGGTAGACGCCATTGCGAATGCACGATAGGGCCGAGGAGCGTATGCATGTGGCAGTCGATACTTATAGCAACCTTTACGTAGCTCTGAGGGATTATATGTCTTTCAAGATTGTCAGTTGACAGTCTACGGCCTACCGTTCCGTGCGTCAATCAGTGGCTTTGAGTCTGCACAATAGCTTGAATCTCAGAACATCGTGAGTTAATACACCACCAAGCAGCTTGTAATAGCGGGATAACTGCACTCGCCTGACGGTACGGATATTGGCGAGATGGGGTCCGGTTGGCGTCTCCATGTTCCTGCTGCCACCCTCGTTCTCACGTCTGTGCCATGAGCCAACGAAATCGAGGATACCATGAGAACTCTCGGAAGATCCCTGCGCCCGCGGGGCAGTGGTGATGCGAGATGACGCCCGCGAGGCATCCATGATCTTAGATGACGGCCGCAAGGCATGCCTCGTGCAAAGTATTCAATGGCTGTCAAGGTCCCAGACTTGCCTGCCTTCCACTGTTACGAAGCCCGAACTAGCCGATATCTTGACTCCCTGCGTCGGCGGACGGTCACTAGCACATAGATAATAACCCCATATTACGAAAAGCGGAACAAGGCGGCGAGAGCCAGTTGTTTTGCACTGTGGCGCCGGCAAAGGCGCAGCCAGATGGGAAAGCCTGACTGGGACACGTTGCGGCACGGTACCTCTGGATCAGTTGAACTTGATCAAGAAGAGGTCAAGAAGAGGTGTCAGCAGGCCTGACATCGACTAAGTGTTGGTGCATGCCGGATAGGGAAAGCGGATGCCTAGGGCCTCATTCAAACAGCTAAGGATGCTTCGCGCTCGTTGTCGTTTAGGCTTCCAATATGAAGTTATCTTCCATGTAGTGGTTGGAGCGTTGGCAATGGCCCCATGTCGGCAAGTTTCAAGACGATCCTGGTGTTAATGCTCTGCATTCTGTGCTACCCTCCCTCTTAATACATTCTGGCCGGCGTCGGTGTTTATGATGATATAGCAGCCGACATTTAGCCTGGATTAAATTAAGAGATGTCCAACATTGAACGCCCAGCCACACTAGTTTAATTGAATGATATTATGATATTTAAACTACACCCGGAATCGCCTGACTGCTCCCGGAATTTCAAGGCAGGGGAAACGAAGCAGTCGGTAGTTCCCGTTATGGAATTGTCAATCCGCGGTTGCTTGATTATCTGTGGAGGAATTAACTTGGAGGGGTCCACAAGTTATGCGGCGAGGAGGCTAGGTAAGAGCTTCGAGACCGAGTGGGTGAGGGGGTTCGCGAGCTTCTCCAGAGTGTATTGATCAGATCTGGGGAAGAAATCGAGGCTTGGCTTGGCGAATGTCACTATCAAATTGTTGGAATTCCACAACAATCTTTTGTTCCCATTTCAATGAGCAATGACCTACTAGTGCACTGTAAGGGGCATGGCCAGTCCGGTTGATTCGGACATGCCCCTTACACTCATAATCTGTATTATCATAACCTCTCTGTACCTTACAAATCTACATTACCACGCCCCGCGTCATTCTCCGAACCCTTACGATATAAAGCTGGTAGGGCCGGCAAGCGGCACGGCCCGTTACCAGCGTGGATATTGTATTGATCAAGCCTGCCATTCATTGTTTGCTGATGAGATCAGTTTGGCGTCAAACAAATGAAGGGGCTTGTATCAAGATGGGCGAAACGGGGGGGACGTTCGTCGCGTTCTAGAGGTCGCAGAAGTGTGTATAGTTCCTGGGTGCATTGGGGGAACTTGTTCATTTTCAATTAACTTAGATATTGGTCAACTCCGCATGTGATATGACCTCAGATGGCTAGTACAGTATGCCCGAGAGAGCCATCGTGAACCCCTAAACCTCATTTCTCTCGCGCTCCCCTTGGTGTTCTTTTGGCCCAATTGTTTTTCCGAACTTGCAAAATCAACACTATACCGTACTAGACCTATCTTCTCAAGTTCAGAGATCAAATATTAGAAGGGAGACAATAAACGAGACCAAGTAGAACTCCAGCCAAATTAGCCGAGTGAATTTCCATTTGAGAGTGATCGGCAAGGGCGCTTAAATTTTCTCTTCACCGTTCAAGGTCGACGACTCAGCCGTTGACCCCGTGCAAGAAGTTTCCAAGACCCTGACCTCACTCCCCGGGAACTCCCCGCAAGAGACCCCCCAAAAGCGCGACACGGCTACAGGATAGTCACGACGTGGCATGATGTGACACTAATTAGCGAGA
Source organism: Mycena vulgaris (assembly GCA_029204335.1). Classification (NCBI taxonomy): domain Eukaryota; kingdom Fungi; phylum Basidiomycota; class Agaricomycetes; order Agaricales; family Mycenaceae; genus Mycena; species Mycena vulgaris. Next base: position 425,227 of record JARGYA010000022.1, read on the forward strand.
ACTTCAGCATTTAATTCGTCGCGTCGAGGAGCTGTTGCAACAAATCCGAAGAGAGAGAATGTGTCCAGGGGTAGATTAGACTCAATCGAGCCCATAAAAACCCCACTCCGGACCAGTCAAAGTTGGTGAATGCACCAGGTCCTAGCAACCAGATAGCGCAGAAATCACCTGAATACCGGAGGCCAGAAACATAGTGTAATAATTGTGCGTACGGAGGCTAAGTCTATAGCGTACGAAAAGTATTTGGCTCCGCAAAAACGAGCCGAGAAAATGCTTGACGGTCGCGGTATTCATCCTCAAAGATCCTCACTATTTGGCCCAGCTTGTTACAAGCCTCTCTCCCGGTAGGGCCTGACTTGGATGCCATCATCCATGGATGGATGTGGATGGATGGCACGTGGATGGATGTGGATGGATGATCAATTTTTTATTTCTTGCGAACAGCGAGAGATTTGGGCAAGCTACTTGGTAGGGAGTCTCAGTTGGTGAAATGGATAATAATTATAACATTTGGAGCCCAAAATTTAGTGTTATGGTTGCAATTCAGATATGCGGCCGGCGTGGGAACGGATATCCATCATCCAATGGATGCCATCAATGGATGATGGATCATCCATGGATCATCCAAGTCAGGCCCTATCTCTCCGAGATTGGCCGGCTCGCCGGCCCGGAGACAGGCTTGCTCCGAACGTACAATGATATAGGAAGAAAGGAGTGGGGGCTTGAAACTCCGCTGATCCCCCGTTCGGAGTTCTGGGATGGTCCGTGCGCGGAGTGACTGTCAGCATTATTACTCACTTCATCCCGGCCATCATCGGCATCTCGCTCGGCTGGGAACAAGCCGCAGCTTCTTGGTCGGGAGAAATCAGCTTACGCAAAAACTGCTGACGAGAAATTGTTTGTCCTTGTGATGAAAATGTGATTTACTGCGAGAGCTGTCAAAACGGGCGCCCTATAGAAACCCTTACCTAACGGTAACGGGAATCTATATAAGAAAAGACGTGGTTTGGCTAGCTAAAAGTGGCGCCTGTGGGAATCATCTGCTAACAATGTGGAGCACCCGAGGTCATCCGGTCGACAGTTTGTCTCGATGTTTAATTGTTGAATATGGCTCCACGGCAATGTCCAGATGTTCGGTTGACAGTGAATCTATCGAGCGAGGTTTGTCTCTGGCCACACAGATCGGACCGGCCATCCGAGCTCCACGCTGCCGTCAACTGCTCCAGTGGAAACAGAAGATGTCGAGATGTTGAATTTCCCCACCGAACGCTGAGTTCCAAAATGTTGAAATGTTGACTTCACTTCTTGGGTGGAATTAATTTCAACTGGTCGCATGAAGGCTGCAGTCAGAATATTTCGGCATAATTAACTTGCAATTACAGCAAGGTAAATCATTCCATTGGTGAGATGAAGGCAAGTTGACTGAAACATGAGTCAAATAAAAGAGGCACTCTAATGCAAAACTCAACCTCTCAAGTTGCGCCCGGGGAGGAGTCTAGGAAGTCGCTGGGTTGAAATACAGGCACAACGAAAGTGATATGCCACGAATCCAAGCTCTTTGAATGAATCTGACAACATGCCCAGGATGCCCAATGGGAAGGGAAGAGGAAAAATCTATTCACAATTTCAGCATGGGAGAAACAGGGAAGGATGAAGCTGTTCCAAGCCATGGGGCCGCGAGGAGTGAACCGAAGGTTCACGAGGAGCGGGGTGTTTAACCATCAGAGATTGCGAGATCTGATTCGTACCTAACGTGATTATTCTGTAATTTTTGGCGCGGCCGTAGCGTAGCACGGGATAACTGCTAGTAATGTCTTACTTACCGACGTCCCGAGGTCTCGGGATTATCTCACCTGTACTTACTAGTATTTAGTTCTTGGTTCGTTGTCATACGCGCCGTCGAATCAACGCCAGTTTCGGAGCTCCCTGCCCTTGAGATTCCCGCTCTCTTCGCCCTTCGGGGATCTCGGGCACTGCCCCGTGACATGCACCCGTTCAATTACGACATCCGTAATCCACACGTGGAGATCGGCGTCCAAGTAATTGGGTTCAGATGCATATCAGTGCTGAGCGCTATTGACGTCGGGTAAAATAGTATTAGGGAGCGGGTGCAAGATCAAGCTAGTTGAAGATGGATATCATTATCACGGAGCTCGAACCTTCAATGTCATACGAGCACCGCCAGCCAATCCAGAACCTACATTAAGAAACCACGCAATTGTCCATTCTATCCACACTATCATTTGTTCTCGCCGTCCTCCCTCTCCATTTGAACGCCGCGGTTTATGCCTGAAAGGAGATCACACAACGCGCGGGGTGCGCCTGCTCCAAGCCCGTGAACCCGGAGAACCCTTGCGGGTGCAAGTGAATCCAAGATATATGGGAGTTTGGCGTTCATTTGGACAAAATGGAAATACTACGTAGATTTAAAAATCAACAGCAACCGAACCTGCTTGAAGTTCCTGGCGGACCGGATGACTGGAGTGTCGGGTGTATATTCCTACATCTTAATGGTCATGGTCAATATCATTCTCTGGATTGCACGGCCGCGTGGAGTGAACTTCCAGCAGTATGCATCCTTTTTATACCAGATTGGGTCCGTCGATTGACTTCTTCTGTCAATCTGAGATACTCGAGGCTTTGGATATATGTATTGAGGCCTACAGTCTCTGAATGGTAACGAGCACCTTTCTGGATCAGACGTCCATTCTTTCCCTCAATGGACAACACAACTCCACTCGGGAAACCTTCGCTAAGGGAGTCTTCAAATTCGTTTCGTTCGAGACGGCGACATATCATCAGAAAAAAATTGCTGTAATGCCATTTTAGCAGCAGAAAAAAGGCAGGAGAGGGTTCGGAAACCTGGCCCGTTCACGGATTAATACTACACACGCGCAATTGCCTTGACGTCAGCGGCGAGGGCGGATTTGGTGGGTTGTTGGCCCAGGCTGATTTGGACGACAACCAGCGTGGGGATTATATTCTGGGGGGAATGTAAATTTCGACGTGACGGTCAATGTCATTTTGGTTGCTACACACCATTAACGCGGCCGCAATCCCGTACGATATATCAACAGCACCGAAGGCGCCGAGGGCTTCTTCGATCCCGACGACGGAACTGCATATGAGGTGCAGCACCCGAATCAAGGATCAGGACAGCGATCAGCGGGCGACCGAATCACGAGCAAGTGATTCCGCACCGTGCATGAATAGCGCAATCTGTTATGGTTTGATGCGAAAGCAAACAAGCGGACTGAGTCGCACGTACCCATTGACGAACCTACCCACCGTCCAAGCGCGAGCAAACCCCAAACAAGGAGGGATGCGGCAAGGAGGAGGGAAGGGATCTGTGTGTGCGAGTTGGCCAAACCATGCTCAGAACTCGGCTGGCTGGGAACGGCGGCAAAGCGGGGAAATTGAGGGTATGACGAGGAGTTGGTGCAACGGTGAGCTGAGATGGAGACGACGAGGAGCGAGACGAGGTAGACGACGAGGTACCGAGCGAATGCAGAGACGGAGGAAAGCATGAGCATACGACGAGGGCTCAGCCAGGCGGAATACGATATCTGGGATCAAGACAATGGCATGTAAACTTTTCTATATTGATTCTGTACAACTACCAAGTAATTTTACAAAGTGAGGGGGAGTCAAGGAAACAGAGAACAAGAGTGGGGGGATAAGGTAGCAGAGTCAAGTACAAGAGCACCGAGTTGAGAACAATAAAACAACGTCTCCAAGGAGTTGAACATCGGTTGCTGCCGGTTTTGATCCGATACGGCATATGCCGGTTTCCGTGCCTGGCGCGCAAGCGAGCGCGACACCATGTTCGCCGTATCCTCTGTGATGCCGGGTAGCGTCTACCAATGTGGTGTTTCCCGTCGTCTACTAGTAGGCCCTGCGCAACGCTTGTGGAAATGGGAATGGAATGAAGACTCCACGTCCGGTAGAGCTCCCTGAGCGGAAAGAAAATAATAGGCCGCTGAAATGGGTAGAGGAAAATACCTGAGGGAGGGAGGGAAGATTTTTCACAGATGCCACCAAACCTTGATATATGTATGCCGTGCGGTTTAGTTAATTGCAAGGAGCTACAATCAGGAGAAGAAGACTTCGTTCTATAGGGGTGGGATATTATCTAGTCTCTTATAAACAGACGCTATAACAATATGAACTCGTACCTCTAGATATTATCCCCTCCCAGATCAGCGACACGGATCTGCAGACATTCAGTACACCGCGTGTACCTTCACCCTATTCCACGGCACCCTCTACAGTGATGAGCAGCGCCCGCCGCTGATCACGAAATCAATGATCCGCCGACGACCTCCGAAACAAACAACGCCCAACTCTTGCACCAAACATGTTCAAAATCAACATCAGCCGTGCCGCACTTGCAGTGCTACGTCCCCGTCGCCCCTGCACTTCGCCGCTTTCCCGTCATCCCTGCATTTTCCGCAAAAACTCATATTTCTTCTCTCCTCCGTCGACCCTGGATATTGATTCGGACTTTTACACAGTTATGGTTCAATTACATACCTGTTCTCCGTCGTCCCCGCCTGGGTCGTTCAGCACTCCGACAATTCATCCATTTTCGTTTAGTCTTCTATTTATCCATTTTTGTAGGTTCTTCTAGTATAAAATCTCTGTAGGTCTACGTGCAATAACAACGAATAGTTCCGTCCCTCTCGAGTTCCAATTAAATTCGCACTTGCCTTTTATCGCTCTCAACCGCTTAACCGCACTCGCTCTCGTACTCTTCATCGTTCCTCGTGTCTTTCGTCGTCCTCCCTGTCCCTCGTCGCGCCTCGTACCGATTAAGCGCAGCCTCCGTCGTTGCTGCCGCAATTATTTCACGCACTTCGTGTTTAACCTGCAACGAGCTGATAAGCTTTCGCAGAACGCCCTCGCACACCACACACCTGTTCTACGGCCCTCCGAGCGGTCCTAACGTCCCATCCGCCCAGTTACCTATTTTGTTTAGCTCCCGCTTGCAGCCGCGCCGTAGGCGTATCAACGGGCCTGGTCTCGTGCCGTCCAACACTGTGGACCTCAGCAAGCCATTGATGTTGGGGGATTTCAACCCTAGGCCAGGCAGGAGTTATACATACTTCGTGTCTCTTTGTCTCACCGTCGCCTGTTTTCAGAGCGGCCGGGGGGCTTTTATATGACTTACAGCATTGTAGTGGCCCCCCAGTTTATATGCTTCAGAAAGCGCGATCCCACGGCAGCGCCACCGGAATCGGTTTAATTTTATCGGTATGTTCGACTGGAGTTCCTTTGGTCGTGTATCGTTCTGATCCCAAATATCACAGAATTCCTGTGGACTGGGACCCTTGGTGAAACGGCGTAATCCGGGCCTTATCCGCAAATACTCAAGCGCTGACTGTTTGTATGTTAGCGTGGCCGCGTAGGTCTTTCCGCAGCAAAACGGCGAGTGGAAGCAGGAAAGTGCCAGTCCGTGAAATACAGCTGGGCCTTCAAGCAAGATATGAACAATGCCGCTTGCGCCATACTCACCAACAACATCATGATATCTGGGTGCGTGTTAAAACCATCAGTCCCACTGAATATTCAGACTTTTTTTAGCCCAATGAACCTTCCTGCAGGTACGGTTTTTGTGCCGCCCACCAGACTTTACCCTTGACTGATCTCCCGATTAGACAAGAGTTACACACCGTTCTTCCGGCAGTATGCAGTGATTGACCAGCCAACGACCGACGAGAAACTCAAGCTTCAGGCACGTCATCAGAAAATTCTATGCGGAAGAGTCGAATTGGGTTCTCAACTTACGGAGACAATATATGCGGAGGGACAGGCGGGGAAGCCTGGCTTCGAGGCTCAATTGCGAATGATGCAGAGCCGGAACGCTTGAAGTCCGTAGACTTTGGATGTAATTTTAGATACCAAAACCGGCCGTTCAATGCTACTAAACATGGAAAACCAGTCCCCAAATCGACCTTTCTGCATGCTTGTGATTTGTCTCTTGGCCACAGCTCCTGGGACGAGCCACACCGTTGGCGGTTCAACACAAGACAAAAGTACCACATGAATGTTGGCGAACTGTGTCCTTCGCTAATAGACGGGGAGATCGAAGAAAGCCGGCCTCACGTTGTTTACCGTAATAAAAATCATTACTAGGATCTTCGCTGATTCAGTGGCAGCAGATCGAAAGGCGGGGTCCCGCGCGTCGTGTAAACATCGGATCAATGTTGATGTCACAGAGGTGACGCTGCTGACTTGGATCTTAGAGAAGGAATCTCTTTTTCATAATCTTAGTAAGAATGTCATTGAAGATCATGAATTCGCCGTAAGACGGTAGATGGTACGTATAAAAACGCACGCGAAATTGATTCATCCAGCCAAGCGTCCTCCCTCCCACCAAAGCGCCTCAGTTCAAATTTTGTTGAATCCCCCGCGTCAAAATGGCCATCCGTAAACTCTACGGCGCTACCCACGGAACCTGCACACGTCGCATCGCGACCGTCCTTCACGAATTGAAGGTCCCCTTAGAGCTCCACGAGGTCGACATGATGCACGGCGAGCACAAGAGCCCCGCTTTCCTCGAGAAGCAGCTGTACATCGTACGTCGCCTCGCCCTCTCACAAATCTTTTTCAGTCGCTAATTGGGAGTGCTGGGGCAGGCTGATGACGGATTCATCCTGTACGAGACGCGCGCAATCTGCCGCTACATTGCCGCCAAGTACCCCGCGTCGGGTCTCGTCCCCTGTATGAGCTGCTGCTTACCCCATACGTGAATGTACTGCTTCTTGCACTCGTCTGGGCATTGATTATTGCCGGCAGGCAATTCTATGGGGTGCCGGGTGACAAGGAGGCCGCTGACGCGCAGCTTGTGATTATTGCTGGTAAGCTCGAGGGGTATGAAGCGATCCTCGCGAAGCAGCGCTATGTCGCTGGAGAGGTTCGTTGTCAAATGTACAGTTTCATATGTGAATTCGCTGACAATGGACGCAGACGCTCACCCTCGCGGACCTCTTCCACCTGCCGTACGCACCCCTTGCGGCGAAGACGGGAAGCGACCTCATGACGCAGAAACTTAACGTCGCGAGGTAAGCCGTTCAGAGTGGCGCCAAGATTAATTGCTGAAATAAACGTCGTAAGGTGGTACAACGAGCTCATCGCGCGCCCGTCGTGGTTGACGTACCAGGAAGGTGTCAAGACAACCACAGCGTATTGACTAAGGCACTTGTGAATGCATCTGTGGATATACAATTAGTTTACGCAATGGATCGTGGTGAATAGATAAGATTTGCACCTGAAAGTCATAAGAATTCCTATATGCCATATCATACAAATTCGTTCAAAATTACGAGGATTATGTTACAGCGCGTGGAAAAGCCAGTCAGATATTTTTGAGATGGTTTTGCCTGGGGCTGCCGGCCCCTGCATGGAGTGCGGTCAGCAATCATGATTTTTCGGAAGAGAGATGCCTCACCACGCAATGGCTTGACATACACTCTAGGGCGGCCGCCCACGATCAAATTCACCCTATGCTTCAACCAGGAATAGGATGAATTTCAGTAGAGAATAGGTTTTTTTTCACCGGGGTCAGGATGATTCGTACGTTGATATAGGTTGATCAGGTTTGGGTAAATAATATCCTATTTTGGCCGAATTCATCCTATCGACCCTTGTGCCACACCCGTTGCTTTCAACCTGCGGCAGGATATTTCTGCAAGAAATACCACTAGGCTATTTGGTATGTATTGTCACGATGTGGGGAATGAATATACAGAAACCGTTGCATTGATCTACGTACATACAACAGATATGTAGCGACGAGATAATGTTACGAGCTGTAACTCACAAAGGGCCAAATATTAGACGTACGTTCATCTGCGGAATATAAATGAGCTACCAAGACCGCTGCATTGAAAGAAACACACACAGAGTTTGCAATGTCCTATATCGGACTGCGTGGTCGCATTGTGGGTGCCGTGGATCAACGTTGGGCGTTCAGCATTGCAGAGCAAGAGCTGAAAAAGTGTATCGGATTAATCAATGCATATCTGATCGGTGTGAAAGAACCTACCTATAAGAGAGAAAGGCTTGAATGCCGCGGGCGGCATCGCGGAGCCGTCGACAGTGTACTAGGAATGGTGGTCCAGCTAGAATAGCCAGTTCAGGGGTGACATGCACATTGGATCCGGAGAGCCACAGAGGAGCGAACCCGGTAACCGAAGCCACCAGCAGCACAGATCAGGAGCCGGCTGAGCACTTGTCCAGTCTAGGCCAGCTGACAGATCCCAGTCTTGCTTAGAGGATCTACAAGAATGATTGCACGAGTCAGACCGAGATTCCAGTGCAGAGAAAGGGGTCATTTGCGATGGACAGGGAGGGAAGAAGAGGGCAGGAGGAAAGAAAGCGACGACTTGATCACCAAATTCATCAAATCACGCCATTCCTCATGTGATTGATCGGAGTTTGAATGCCTTAAACGATATTTCTCAAGAAATTAACGGTCTCTGCATTCGACGAGGTGTCTTACTGCATAATATGCAGTCATGCTGCCTCCTTCGAGATGAAAGAACAATTCACTGTCATTATTAGGATCATTTCTCCCCCGTTTATTTTTTGACTGTCCGATAGGTTGAACTTTGGTTGAACTTGTGATAGGATGAACAGAACTTACCAAAGATACGAGGGAAATTAATGTCTAAATAGGTTGAATATCACAGGTGGATCTTGAACCTAAGGTGTAGGTTGAAGTAAATGAACCTAAAATCTTCCGGACATAGGTTGAAAGGCTTTAATCAACCTAAAGCCTGTTGAAATTCCACCTGCTCCAGCTTCATAGTGACATACGCCACCGATGCGCATTGAGGTTCAATGGAAGGCGAGGAGGTGGATTATATCGCCAGTGGTCGGAAGGCAAGAAGCGGCATCCTAGGCCGTAGGACGAGGAAATGATCAAGCTGGTCGCCAGATCCAAGCCACTGAATATGACTGGCTGGTCTAGATTAGAAAGCATGAAATTCGGAGTCCAAAAAAACCTAAGGAGAGCCCACATGGCACCGGCGGGGATCCAAACCCCCAAGGCACCGGCGGGAGCTCGAACCCCGTCATGTATCACCGGTGCGCATGAGAGATGTGCTTGCGCTGTATTCGGGGCCTCTTTTCGGCTCGTACGGCCGTGCAAGCTACGGCGACTCGGGAGCACTGGACTCGTCTAGCGGAGGTTGGATCGATGAAGCAAAGCCTGCTGCAAAGGTACATGGGGAGAGCGAATTGAGTCTCCCGAGTAGAGATTTGGTTCGGGATAACAGGGCATCGAACCGAGAACGAACCACCCTGACTCGGAATCAGTGGAAGACTCGGACAAGGAAGAAAGCGGAGATCAGTGATGGTCACATCAAGTCACCCGAACAGACCCGTGAGCTCGGCAATTGCCGCTTAGCCCCTGGACTTGCGCTTGGACGTGTCACACAGGCACCTTCGAGCTTGCTTCGAGCTTCAAGCTGGTCGTTAGATTTATTTGGCCGACAGGAGCGCCTATGAAAAACACACTGTATATTCTCCAAGCCATGGCACCAAAGGGGATTCGAAGCAATTTCGAAGCTCGAAACTCAACCCGAACTCGGCATCCGGTTTAGCATCAAACGAGAAAGAAAACCATGCCCTTTCCCGATAACACAGAGAGGAGGATTCAATTCACTACTTCCCGCCGGAGGCTTCGGCCACCTGAACGTCAAAATGAATTCGAGCGAGGTCCCATTCGTCGACGAGGGCTCGCAGGCTCCGTATTACCCCGATGTCGCAGAATCGATCTGGGCCCCGCGAAACTAACCAGAGGAAAAGAACCTCGCATTAACCCGCAATTATGTAGAGATGTAACATCGCTCGCGCGGCAGCACGACTACCGCCGCAGCTCAACCGTCTTCACGAACCCGCCTAGAGCGCTCAGGCTGAACGCGCTGAACCGGCCCTTCTCCTTCCGCTGCCCCTGCTTCTGCGCCTCTGTGTCTGCGTCTGCGTCTGACCCTGCGCGACGCAGTCCGCGGGGACGCTAAAATCGTCCGTGAAGCTCGCATCCGCATTGGCCCCAAGCCCGCGACTTGCGAATGCCGCGAACACCGTGCAGCGATTCGCGCCACCGTACCGGTTCTGGTCTGCCTGGATCCACGCGTCGCGCGCGGAGACGCTGGGGGCCGTTCAACTCTTCGTGGAATAGATAGGGGATGAGGGACGCACAAGGTAGGCTGGCACGGCTGCAGCGCGAGCGCATCGAGCATGAGGTGCAGGAACACGACGTTGCCCTCGGGACCGTCCGGGTTCGTCGCCGCCGTAGTGGAGAATCCGTGCGCTTCGACGAGCGCGGCGTACACGTTGTGCAGCATGTTGGCCCAGACCTCGCCGATGTCTGCGCGGGCTCCATCGAATTAGCGGGAGCACGGGGAGGCGGAGAGGGAGCAGAAGTACGCACCGTGCTCCTCGCGAAGCTGGCCGACGCTCGCGTATGTCAGCGGGTTGACGTTCCTTGAGTGGTTGAGTTAGATTAGAACAGCTCGAGCATTGCGAATGGAACTGACCCCGAGGTCGAATACGGGTGGCTTCGGCCCCCCTGGGTGCTGTTGTCTACAAACACGCCCGTCACGAAGTCCTGAATCGTCGCGTCCTTCTGCTCCGTCCATCTGCAGCAGAATTAGCACTGGGCGCCCAAGACGAGAGAGGGAGATGCGTACTCGGCCATGGCGTCAGACCAGCCTTCGCCCAGGCCGCCCGCCTCGAGCGACTGCAGGCAGGTCCCCGTACCCCCGCCTGTCATGCGATTCGTTATGCCATGCGTGGCCTCGTGGACGACTATATCATTGTCAAAGGCCCTCGAATCTTTGGGTCAGTGCGTTGCCTACAACAAGACTAGGGAGCGCACCCGTCGCGGCTGGGCTGGGCAGAGATAATACAGCCCTCATCAGCATGCGGAGGCAACGAGGGACGAGGAGAGATGTTCGTACGACGGTTTTCGTGAACAGGAACATGCGCATCTGGCCGGACTGGCCGCTGCGAAGCGGTGAGGGTTAGTAAACCGTTGGTCAGTACATATCACTGAGATGGAACGTACTCGGGCGGCGTCTGCAGGCAGAGTTAAAGTTAAACAAATATTGAATGTGAAGATGAGGCGTGCACGCACGGCGAAGTTGGCGTTGTTAGTCCCCGAGGCGTCCTGCACGGAGATGAGCACCATATCGTTCTCCGTGCCCCCGTGGCCGAGATTGTCGAACTGGAAATTGAACGCCTCCTCAGTGAAGCCGTAGCTGGACGAAACACAAGAAATCAGATCGATCCAGTGCGAGTAGCTAACGGCAACAAACCGATACGCAATATCGTGGACGGTGTTGACCACGTAGAACGCATTGACCCTGGCGGCATCCAAGTTGCCCGGCGTGGTCGGCTCTTGGTTGGGATCTGCGGGGTAGTTAAACACGAGATCCGGGGCGGATTGCTCGGTCTGGTTCGGGAAGTCATCCTTGAACGCGACGGCGTTGTTCCCGCTGAAATGAGGCAGCTATTGGTGAAAGGCCCGAGAGATATGGAGAGAGCACGGCACATACGCTGCGGTCGTAAGCTTTGGCCGGCGAAATGCCAGCCCTGAGGTGACGCGAGGAGGTCCTGCGGGTCTACCAGTATCTCGAAGCCTTCAGCAGGCTGCTGTTTCGTAATGGGGAGCACCAAGTACTGCCTCGGTGTCAGCTGGGATGAAGGACCTGGAAGACTGAGAGGCGTACGGAAGCATGTGCGACGTAGTCCACGACGGAGAGCAGCTGGCCGCTATGCGCATCGACCAGCGCCTCGTACCACGTCCCGTCGGCGTCGTTTCCCACCTGGAAGGAGTGCACGAGGGCGGCGGACCCGTCCTGTTTGGCGAAGTACTTGAGCTGTGCGTCGGGCATCCCGGCGTGGGAGCCGCTGAGTGTCGCCTCGGCGCTCGCGATGGCCGTCTTGACGTCGAGAGACGGGACGGAGGGCGCATATGAAGCTGAGTAAAAGGTTCCGGGATGTTCGTCGTGGGAGGACAGAGATGCTCACTGGCGTTGACGAACGAGGAGCCGAACGAGACTACCTTGTCGTCGTTGTTGAAGGCCACGTTCGCCACGGCATTGGCGAAGAATATGCCGTCCTGCGAAGGGATGGAAATCAAAATTGGATGCAAAGACGTAGTGTGAGCCTTACACGAGACTGCTTGACGTAGGCATGCTTGGCGTGACCCGCAGTGTATCCACTGTGCCAGGCAACGCTGTTCTCCTGCAGGCCGAGCTTGTTCTGGACCCACGCGACGGACGACTCCTGGAGGGTAACCCCCTCGCGCTTGCGCAGCGAATGATCGACGCCCTCTCCGTATGTCTATTGACCATGGATAAGTGGTGATCTCTCGGTCCCGCGCGCCACAACATACCTCAAATGTACTTGCGGGGTGGTACGTAGTGAGCGTTCGGCCGCTCCGGAGCTGGCGTTTGCTGTGTGTCGCATGCTTCGAGCTGTTGACGATGGTGGGCGCCGCACCCGCCAATGATGCTGCGTAGAGGACGGCGAGAAGAACCGAGGTAAAGAATGTGTTCCGCATAATGACCCAGAAAAAAATATAGAAATAGCTCAGCTATACGGAACGGGAGAAAAAAAAGAGGAAGGAAAGAAGAAGAAGAAAGGGAGGTAAAGAATGAGAAGGGAGGTAACGAAGAGGCCAATAAAAGGGAATGGGACCGCACCTGAGGCTCTGATACTCGGCGGAGTTGATAGTTATGTGAAGCGGGGGTCCGAGTTTCCACTCACCACATCGTTGGTCTCTGTACGCACGAAGCGGGCAATCAGCTACCTGCTCTACTCCGCCGTCATATCCTTCATCTACATAGTTCCTTCAACTCGTCAGACCAGAAAGTACAGCAAAATTACAGCGACCACAAGCAAGCACTCACCGAATGCATGACACCTGGGAACGGAGGATGATGAGACCGAGGCTATGTAAATGGGGGTGCAACCGCTGTGCCGGAGGTACCAATAGTATGGGCGCCAAGAGGGCAACCATGGCGGCGTATTGACACGCTGGGACTTGACAGGGCTTGACGGTAACTATTCGGCGGCGTTTCTTGAGTGTGTCCTGACACCACCCAGCGCGCATAAGGCCGGAAGCTGCGCGCGATTCGAGGACATCTTTCTCATCGGGTTGTCGTTCCAGAAGATTATAATTAAATTATTTGGGCTGAGACCAGAGACGAGAAGGGGCAGCGATCCAGATCTTGATTGCGACGGGCTTGACTCGAGCGAGGGGCGGGTGCTGAGCTGCCGGTCGTTGGAGGAATCCGGAAACAGGTCAAAGGATGTCATGATCCGATTCCAATGGCAAGTTGATGGTGTTCTTACACCACCGACGCGCATGAGAGCTGTTCTTGCGCCGCATTCGAGTCTCTTCGGGGAGCTGATCTTCGACGAAACGAAACGAAGCAGCCCAGGCCGGAGGCGAGGACGTCAGCGCAAGAGACAGGAAGAAAGCGGAGATCAGTAACGGTCACATCAAGATTCATCACTCAAAACTCAAGTCACCCGTGAGCTCGGCAACCGCTGAGCATTTGGAGAAGCCTTGGACTTGCCTTGGACACGTCGCCCAAGCTATTTGGACAGTCTCCAAAGGGCTCGCCGCCTTGAAGTAACCAAGGGGCAACCGACCAAAAAAAACCTCCAAGCCTGCTGGATAACGTTGTCTTACAACATCGCGAGATACGAGCGAAGATCGTTGTACCGTCTGCCACCAGGGCGATGAAGCAAACGGAAAACTGGCTGTGACACATGCGTGCTGAGGATGCACTACGCTGAGTCGACAGATGTAATCTTCCAACAATGTAAAAGAACCTGCGCGTCTTCCGCGTCCCACGGTGCACTCATGAGCCCATTCTAACATCGAACTTAGATATCGAGTCCGGGATAACGACTCCGCGGGGACAAGAAACCAATGCGAATTGGACTGATTCTGCAGAGCACCGCGGGGAGTCGAAACCCATTTCGCCGAGTATATTTTCCATTGCATATTCCACCAAAGATGCCAGCGCGTGTTCAGTGCACGATGGTGCGTTCCTCTTCTTCCCTACCCTCTACAATTAGCGAAAGCATCCGAGAGGAGCGAGCCACTGCTCAGCCAGAAAAATACAACCATAATGTCAGTGCACCGCGGGGAATCGAACCCCATCCCGCCCAACATAACTTCTTTTCAGTCAGAGCAAGAGCCGGCGTGTGGTCTGTATAAGACGGTGCGTTCTTCGTCCTCCGCAAGGAATGACCCCTGCCCAGTCACGACCATCGAAGACCCAACACCGGGACGAAGAAAGTCCCGCATCAATGAATTGCACCGTAAAAGTGAATGCTACATGCGGACGAGGTGCGCATAAGCAAGCAGGCAGCAAAGAAATAATTACACGTATAACTAACTAACTAACCGAACGACGGATATCCGAGTCCTCCCAGAATAATTACAGTCCCTCCCTCAATTAACAACACCCACTCTTCCCCTCCTTCCCCTTCTTCTGCCCCTGCCCCAGCGCATTCCCATTCCCCATCGTACTCAATCTCACCCTTGGATCGTCCTCCCACCCCATCGCGCGCTCCCCCTCCTCGCACCCGCGCACAAGCCTCCGCGCAACCCACGCAAACACGTCCCCCACGCCCGCGCCCGTGCGCGCGCTGACGCGGAAGTGCGCGGCGCCGGCCGCGCCTGGCGCGGGAAGGTCGGGTTCCGCGAGCCACAGGTGCTCAGTCGTCGCGGTACTCGCATTCGCGGTAGCGGCGTCACCGTTCCCCCTGCGGACCGGCCGACGGCGCCCGCGCGGGTGCGTCGGCGAGGCCCCGCCTTCGTCCGCGTGCGCCTCGGGAGCTGGCGCGGCGATAGCGGTGGCGAGCCCCGCAAGCGAGGAAGTGAGCGATGCGGACAGCACGCGCGCGGCGCGTGGGAAGTGCTGTGGGTAGGGCAGCGGGCTGAGCGCGGAGCTCGAGGGGCCCGCGTCGGCGGGGGTGTAAGGCGCGCTGGGGGCCGTGTCGATCGGGGGCGGGGAGGGTGGCTTTGCTTTCGGGTTCGAGGTGGGGCTGGAGACTGAGGTGGGGGGGCTAGATGCGGAGGGCGAGAAGGACTGGGAGGACGGGGAGCGCGAGCGCGAGTCGGAGGCCGATGAGAGGGATAGCGAGCGGGAGGAGAGGGAGAGGGAGCGCGCGAGGGATGTTCGCGCGGACGCGGGGGTGACGGTCGCTTCGGAGGCGCTCCGCGCGCTGCCGTGGTCGTACGACGACTGCGCGGAGTGGTAGTATTCGGAAGCGCCGTCGCTGAAGACGGAGGAGGAGGGCGTGTGGTAGATTGTGAGCGTCGAGGTGAGGGTGCTGGCGCGCGAGGCGGAGGCGGAGGGGTGCTTGCGGTGTGCGGTGAAGGAGGGAGTGTGCGCGCGGATGGAGATGGGCGCGGGCGGAGATGGAGGTGCGGGGCGCGCGGTGAGCTCCGACGAGGCGAGCGCGTCGTCGGCGTCCTCGTCCTCCTCATCCTCGTCATCCTGCCCCTCGTCGTCGTCGAGCGTGAGCGCCAGCGCTCCGGGCGACGCCGGCGGCGTGTCCAGCCGCGGCACGAGCGCCCGCACAAACCGCGCACCCTGCGCCGGCGACACCACCGCGCCCGCCCCGTCTGTGGAAGCCACGCCCTCCACCAGATCGAGCTTGTTCCCCACCACCACCACGCAGAACCCGCGCAGGTCCGCGTCCGCCACGGGCGCCTTGGCGCGGAACTCGGCCCACCAGTTCGTCAGCGCCTGCAGCGTCTCGGGCGCGGTAAGGTCGTACATGAGCACCGCCGCATCGGCGCCGCGGAAGAACGCGGAGGCGAGCGAGGAGAAGCGCTCCTGGCCGGCGGTGTCCCAGATCTGAAGCACCACGGGCTCGCCATCGGGGGTGGAGGGCGGGAGTGTCTTGGTGATAAAGTCGGCGCCGATGGTCGCGCGGTAGGAGGTCGAGAAGCGCGCGGAGATGTACTGGAGGGAGGGAATGGGTAAATGAGCTGATTAGGACGAAAAGGGGGAGGGGGACGCACCTGGCCGCGGAGGCTGGTCTTGCCCACGCCAGAAGCACCGATTACTACGACCTTGAATGTGGGCATGAAGCAGGAGGGATGAGAAGAGGACAGCGCAGAGACAGTGAGCGCATCAAGAAAGGGAGATTGATGGCAAGTCACGGAGAGTCACCACTGAGTGACATGCACCGCCACTGCGACAGCTTGATTGCTTGGAGAATCAATGAAGATGGAGATTAATGGAAATGAGGATCAAGTCAAAGATGGAGGCGGGTTTTGAAGAGGATAGGCTAAGAGGGGAACGCGAGAGAAGTTAGAACAGCACGAGATGTAGACGAGGAACGATTTCCGATCAGAATCGACTCGCGACTCCTTGTGGCCAATTTGAGGCATCCGAAGTGTGGGAGCTACGGGGGGTGGAGGATGGAGAAACCGAGGCCGAGGCCGAGAATAAGGAAGCAGAAGACGAGAGATTTGGGAGGAGGAGGTGGTGGTCAAGAGCAAGACGGTCGCCACTGATCAAGACTTCCGCGACAGCTTCAAGATGAAGATCAGTGAAGCTGGGGATCAAGGAAATGGGGGAGGCAGGAGAAAAAAGAGGGAAGAGAACGGCGGAGTTCGGGAAAGATCAAGGCAGGGTGCGCAGGCAGAGGGCGGTGAGAATAAATTATAGTATTGCGGAACTAGCAAAGGGGCCCTGCCACAGCACACGAAGTCGGATACCATTTTTGCGATCTGAATCCAGTTCCGATGGCATCCGAGCAACGCAAGTGCAGAAACCACGAGAAAGGAAGACAAGGATTCGCAGCATATAACACGGAGGAGGAGCAGGAGGTGATGGTCAAGAGAAAAAGCCCGAGGCGCCACGACACTGTCTGGACTTGGAGTAGATTGGAGGGGCCATCAAGTCACGGACTTGAGAAACCTGGGTAAACTTGAGCCACGTTTGAAGCTTGCAGTTTGGCTGGAAGAGGGAGCAGGATATGATGGTCAAGAGCAAAAGGCTGCACGACGTTATCCACGTGGCTTTGACTCCAAGGTGGCATTGCCGCAGCAAGCGCTGGATGCAGGATAAAATGGCAATTCAGTCGAGGAGTAGGCTTGAGGAAGATAACTAAGCTTGAGGCAGGTTTGAAGAGGTCCTTGCGCGACGCGTCGAAGGCTGAGCGGCGGTTGCCGAGGTCACGGGTACGCCACTGTGACTTGCAGCCACCGTCACGGATCTTCCGCTTTCTTCCGTGTCTCTTCCGCTTTCGTCCGAGTCTGGGCTTGGCTGTTGCGTCCCTCACTGTGTTGTTGTCCCCCACCCCGAATTTCTAACGCTCAAATGTAATCGGACAACACGGCTCGGCATCAACTCCTCGGAATCGTCGTGTCTTGGGCGCCTCCCAAGTTCCAAGTTCCAACGCTCCAGAACCTCGGAGTCCTCGCCTGCTCTCCGAGCTCCGTTTAAAGGGCCAAAGGTCCTATGGAAATAACGCCTTCGAATACCGCGCAGGACCAGTTTCTCTACGCATCGGTGGTGTAAGAACACACGTCAGCATCTTGCGATAGCGGCCCCGACCGCATTTGTCTGACGAGCTCGGGGTTCGACTCCCCGACGGTGCCATGTTGCATATTTTGTAGCCGTTCTCTTTTGCTTCTCTGGAAGCAATTCGTTCCTCGAGGCCCGTTATGTCGACACCTGGATCGCTGTCTCGTCTTGGATACAGGCCCTCCCGGATTCAGAGCTTCTTGCAACAGACACGGAATAACACATGCAGTGCTGTCGAATACTGCGCAAATCCATCCATCCTGTGCACCGGTGGTGTAGGAACACCCTTCAGCATCTTGAATTTCTCGTAGGATTCTCCTGATGAGCTCGGGGTTCGACTCCTCGTCGGTGCCCTGCTTGAGGACCACATAAGTATTTTTTCTTTCTCATTCGTCGATGCTCTTCCCTCTGCTCATGCAACGACTTCTTGTTAGATTTCTATCCTAGTCGCTCATGGTCATCTGTGATGCTTCAAAATCCCAACGCTGATAACTCGGCTCGCTGCAAGTAAATTCGGGATTAGAGGCCTTCGAATTGCGCGCACACTCGGTCTCACTACGCACCGGTGGTGTAAGAACACGCGTCAAAGTCATTGTCGTTGTTTCGATACTTGATCATGACGGAGTCGGGGTTCGATTCCCCGTCGGTGCCATAGCTTGATCGCAAACACTATTTTTTTCTCGCTGGATAGGATGCGTAGGCATTTGTCGAACCCTGCTCTTTCCCCTTCGAAAGGACATCGGAATGTGCTTCAATATCCTGAGTTAGTTTCACCTATCCTCCGCCAAACCCCTAAGGTAATTTCACCACACCTCACCTCAGTCAGTTTGCTCTCACTGCGCACCGGTGGTGTAAGAAGACGCGTCAATGTCATGGCCGTTGTCTTCTATACTCGATCATTACGAACTCGGGGTTCGAATCCCCGCCGGCGCCTATTTCTGCTACCTACCTACCTACCTACCTGGGCTAGTACTTTTATCACCCGCTGTTCAGTACCCCGCGGCCCACCCTCGAAGCCTTCTTCTCCGGTCCCTCAAAATCGCGTCCTCCATACTTAGGCTCGGATATTATACTGCCCGTAATACACCGGTGGTGTAATGGCATGCGTCAAATCTTTGACCAATAGACCGAGTTCGTGGGCGAATACCCACCGGTGCACAGTGGCTTCGAACGCGGAACCCGTTGCCGAAATAGAATCCTTCCATGGTGTCGAACCTTGAAGATCTCACGATTCCCATCTTATGTGACTCCGATGCTGGTGCCGCCGTCTAGGATGATTTGGGTTTATCCGCGGGGTCCTTGCGTCCAGATGTATATTTCCTTCGACCAAATGAACCCACTGCCCCCCAGAGCCTTCGTCAACCCGATTTTACTGGACTGCGAGCCAGTGCTTGGCTACCTTCGGCGGACTGGCGCTTGGGACAGTTGACTGGAATATGGTACGCAACACGCTTTCTAGTATTCTCAGCTCTTTATATGACGCGCGTGCTGAGTTGACCTCTCGGACATATAATGATTCCTCGTCGAGAGTAAATAGTCCCGCCGTAGGCAACGGCCACAGACAACGTCCAGTCGCATAGTAACCCCTATGTGTCGAGCTCTTTGGCATCATTTGGCATTCACGTGGTTGTGGGCTTCCTTTTTCCTTCTTCCTCCGACGACAGCGAGTCGCGCTTGGTTTCAATGCATCGCGGTCTCGGTGTCCCTGAAGTTGTTCAGCTGATATGTGCCCAGTTTGCCACAGGGGCTCTCAACCCGCTGAGCGACGCCGCTGAGCACGATCTATCAGTACTCGGCGCTAGGACATCCAGGACCTTCCTCAATCCAGCCCTGAACGTCTTGTGGAGCCACCAAAACACGATTTTGAACCTACTCAGGTGCATGCCAGCAGATGTATGGGATGTAACGAAGGAAAAGATCGAAGCTTATGGCGCAACAGTTACGACACATATTGTGAGGACCACGCCCTGATTTTCGTCTGTCATCGAACTAAGTACCAGGAAATTATTGCAGCGTCTGCAGAGAACGATAGTCTCTTCGGACTGGGAGAGACCTCTGTTCTACGGCCATCGTGTCAGGTCTTTTAATGGACTTATGGACCTCCTCCTTAAAGACACAGCCTTCTTCGAGACTCTAACTCTGTGCCTTCCGGGTGATTTTATATTTCCCAATCTCCAAAAGATGGATTGGTACCCCCAGCTTCCTGAAACATTCCATCACGTCCATTTGTTCCTCGCGCCCACGCTCAAGCAGCTTTTCCTTTCCAGTATCAAAACGTTCTCGCACCTATCCGTCCTTTCCAATCTCGCTGTCAAATGCCCTGGTCTAACGACAGTAACAATAAAGGCCCATAATATGGACGACTTGGCGCTTCCAATAATATCCGGTCTCGTGCGCGAATTGCGGCATATCGAATCGCTGGACGTGCCTGGGCTGGATGAAGCAGCGTTTGTCTATTTAGCTCAACTCCCCGGCCTCAGGTCTTTAGGGTTTCATTCGGCAGAGACGCCCAATCCATTCTTTCAGTCTTCCGGCAACTCTGTTGATTTCCCGGCCCTCATCCACCTCACTACACCGACTATGGAAGCTGCCACCGCGCTTCTTGCCATTTTGCCAAACCGTCCTTTCCAGACGTTATCGATCAACAGAACCCCAATTCATTGCACTCATATTGCTCGTCAATTCTATTCCGCCTTGGCGAAGCGCTGTTCACATTCGTCTCTCCGAGCCCTAAATATTCACTATGATGCCTGGGAAAACAATGACGATGCACTCAGCGCCGAAGACATTGCCATGTACTCCGTCGGTCCCGATATCCTCCTTCCTCTATTCTCTTTCGACCATCTCGTCAACGTGGTCCTCGTACACCCAGTTGGGTTTGACATCGATGACGCCACAGTCCGCACCATGGCTCGTGCTTGGCCTCGGATTGAAATATTGTCGCTCAGAGCGGGGCCCTTGCGACATGTTCCTCCCCGCCTCACCCTCGAAGGTCTCTCTGCGTTCGCAGAATATTGCCCACACCTGTCTACGCTGGCAATTACGTTCGACGCCACGTTGGTCCCGACTAGACGAGGCCCTACGAAAACGGCGAGAGTGTGCCAAGGGAGCCTTCGCACCCTCGCCGTCTCTCTCTCACTCATCAGTAAACCCGGGCGCGTCGCTGTATTCTTGTCCGCAATATTTCCCGAATTGAGGTGGATCGAGACTTGCTATGATGATACACTGGACGCAGAGGAAGGCGAGGTGGACGTGATCATACCAGAACCAGAGACAGTGGCTTCCCATGCGCTCTGGAAGGATGTGGAAGACGCCTTGGACAGCGATTTTTAGCACTCCCAGCCACCCTCTCCTTCCGAGTCGCCCCCTGTTTTTTTTTACAGAGTGTCCTCTTTGGTCCG
The DNA here is from genome assembly GCA_029204335.1 of Mycena vulgaris. NCBI lineage: Eukaryota > Fungi > Basidiomycota > Agaricomycetes > Agaricales > Mycenaceae > Mycena > Mycena vulgaris. The sequence goes on from JARGYA010000022.1 coordinate 446,204, forward strand.
TAGCTCAGATACTGTCAACCGTCTAGATCTAACGCCCGGCCTGATCAGTCTTGATTTGATGTCGGATTCACTCGGAAACGACTTTTCTTGTTGCTCTTGCCGGATCGTTGCCCGCATTCTTCACCCGCAGCAGATATTCCACAGATGTCTAGTGCGTCGGTTACAAATTCTGTCTTGGACTTCTACATAAAGTCTGGGCCCTTGAATCTGAAATATGACTATGGTCGATAATCAGTTTTGCCGAGAAATGGGTCCCAACTAGAATACAATAAATTTGTGACGAGGCCTTGCGTGAGCGGGGCTCCATGCCTCCTCGGTTATATATTAGAGGGGTACCACGCACGCGAACGCACACTGCAAAATGGGATGCGTCAGGCCATCTCAAACTGTTTCGCCCACTTTCAGTTTCGGCCACAAATTATTTACCACACATACTGTGCCCGAAATAATTGTTTTCAGGAACCATTTCACTTGCCTAAAAAATAAATTTCAGGAGCCTCAAAAACCTTAAAAGAAGCGCTTTCAGACGGAGCGAAGATTGGTAACGCGGCTGAAATGGTATCTGAAATTACTTCAGGCAGTTTACTTCTTGTCTAACTGGTTACTGAATCTAGCAGTTTCGGAAACATTTTGAGATGCGCTTAAGCATCCCATTTTCCCGTGCGATTTATGCATTACCATGTTCCTAGTCCAAAAACCGTGGTCGGTTTGTCGTAAAGTGATTGATATATTACAATACAGTATATCGAATCCCTAATGGTCACAAGGATCTGCCTGACCGAGCTCGGGGCTCTCCAGCGATGCACGGTGGCTGTTTTTCTATTTGATTCAGGCCGTTATACGCATAGAGGAGGCGATGGTCTCCAGACTCCGAGATCAGGGCTCTAAGTTCTACCGCGTCTCGTCAAGCCTGACTTTAATATCGTTCACAAGTGTTCTCGAGGCTACTGTTTATCGATCTCGATCGACCTAAGAGTTAATAGCCATGGGCAGCAGTCTCGTCGATGGATCCGGCTCCGAGTCAAACAGAAATGATCAAACCTCGGCAACTCCCATGTGGCGGTGCGCTCGTATTAATGGTTGTCGAGGGTGACGTGACTGTGACACTTTTCCTCAGTTCTTGCTTCCTCGACGCCAACCTCCATATATGCATCGCGCCTTCAGGATTTCCGAGATCCTCCAGCTCATTTTTTTGATGAGTTTACGGTCCAGCCCCCTCCGAGTTCATATTATGCCAGGGATCATGTTAATCCACCGATTCTTGCGGCGCTTGCTAGGACATGCCAGATATTCCAAAAACCAGCGCTTGACCTGCTATGGCGGCGGTAGGAAACTCTCATAAACTTCTTGGATTGCTTCCCCGATGGTTTATTTCAATGGGTGGTGGAGTATCCGTACGGATTCTTCAGAGGGACCCGGATTATTGTCGACCTTGTGCGTGCACGATCCATTCGCTCACGGTGACATTGAATATCGATGTCCCGATTTCTGTGTAGCGTATTCTTCGCCCCATATTGGATGAAGACTGGAAGCGCCCCCTCTTCTACTCCCCCCGCGTCCGAGAGTTATCTCTCTGTAAAGAGCTGCGGACGGTATCATGGGCCGACCTGTTCACACCATACATCGGACATCTGTTTCCCAACTTGAAGAGCCTGAAAACTCATCCATAAATTCTACCCTCCGTCGACAAATTGCTCCTGTCCCCGCGCATTGAGCGAATTGCCCTCGACTTCGGTACCGAACTTGCGGCGTTATCCCGAATTCTTTCCATCTTGACACAGCATTGTCCTTCGTTGACGGACATCACCATCTCAACAAAGACCTCCGGAGAATCAGTTCACGCTGTCTCCACCTTCATCCGGAGCTTGGCGCGTGTCGACCGCCTTTCTGTGGAAAATCTCGACCGAGCAGCTTTCGAGCACCTCGGACGGCTTCAGACGGTCAAGACATTTATCATTGCCGACCCATATGTTCCCAGTGGTGTTCCGCTTTTTTTGGTAGAACCCATTTCCCTGTATTCATCCCTCGAATCTCTGTATTTCGGCCCAACCACCCTCGAAAATGTCACGTCCTTCATCGACATCATCACCAGTTGCCCACTGCAGATCCTCGAAATTGAGGAGCTCCGTTTTTCTCCGACAAGAGATGCCGCCAGCCTGTTTTTTGCCGCATTGGCCGCTCATTGTTCACATCAGTCCCTCCGACAAATCGAGACAGGGACTTCGAGGTCGCGTTGGATGTCCGACAAACCGGACCCCATCCACAGCTTTACACTCCGAATCCTGTTTTGCTTTGCCAACCTCGTGAGAGTGTCCTTCCCCCCACCACTCACATTCGACTTGGACGACCGGGATTTCCACGAGATGGCGCGTGCGTGGCCACGACTCGTACACCTGGAGCTCCGATGTATGTCCGATATGGGGCCTCGCATCACAGTGCAGTGTCTATCCTTCCTCGCGCAGCACTGCCCGCATCTTTCCATTGTGGTGCTTAATTTTGACGCAACGTCTGTGCCTGACGCGACCGAGACCACCCCAGCCTTAGCGACATCTTCGTTGGATTTTCACCTATCGTCACGGCGGGGCCCGTTGCGGCGTTCATCTCCAAGCTCTTCCCGAACGCGGACGTTGACTGTTGGCCGTATGCTGATGACCTCGTATATGGGCGCGAGGCACAGATATACGCGTGCCAGTGGGAAAAGGTACAAGATATTCTCAAAGAAATACGGATGCGCAGGGATGATTCAGATGAAGAGGCGCAGGCGGCGAGTTGACGGGAGGTAGCAGTTGGGTTCGTTTTCGCGCGCGCCTCAATAATCTAACCAGATTTTTCTTGCTAAATTCCCTGTCCTTCGTGTATATTTAATTCATTTGCAATTCTACGACTGAAACCGATGTCTAAACGAAATGAGACTAGACACCGCGTCGCGATATGAGACATTCATGGTTGGAGGGAGAAAATTGTGGCTTCCTCTCTCGCATGGCTACGTCTACCAGCATTAAATTAAGCTCACCAGTCTGCAGCGTTGAAAGGGTGGAGTTTCAGGGGCTCGCGCTTCCGCTTCGATGGGATACGTTTTCTCGTCCCTACTCTATACGTCCGATAAACACCCCACAGGGATTCGCGCGCTCTGGAAGACAGCTCAGCGCACGACAACCTCCAGAATCCCCCGCGCATCGAGCTCCGCGAACGCGCTGCGCACGAGCGCCCTTGCATCGACGCCGTCCGCGCCCGACGCCACCCGCCGCACGTGCACCGCGACGCGGAACGGCGCCCCCGCGCACGCGACGGCGAGCGCCTGCAGCGCGTCCGCCTGGAGCGCACGAACCTTCGCGATCGCGAGTGTGAGCGACACGAGGCGCGTTGTACTGGGGAGGCCCGCGAGCAGCGCCGCGGCGTCGGCCAGCTCGGACCCGATGCTCGTGACGGTCAGGTGCGTCAGCGCGGGGAACTGCGCGAGGAGGCCGGGCTGCGGGAATTCGGTGTAGGTAGGGTTTAGCGCGTCCTCTGCGCGGGGGTGGTCAGTGTCGTCAGGGTGAGGGTTAGGTGAGGACGAGACGTACGGGCGTCGACGGTGAGCCGCCGGAGGGAGAAGCGCGCGCGGTCGAGGACTTTGAGCATGGTCGGGGTGAGCTGAGGGCTGTAGTCGAGACTCGTGAGCCCTGAAAAGTCAAATGGGGAGCAAGGATCGAGCAGCCAGGGCGCGTCCTGCCGGTACCACGCCTTCCAGCGCAGGGCTTTAATCCGGATGCGCGGGGGTGTAAACTCATCACCCGGCGAGTCGCTGTCGTTTTCGGATATTGTAACCTGATGCAGGAGGACCGATTCGAGGGTCGTGCTGCAGGCCTGGAAAAGGCGGCCGAGGTCGAGGATGCTGCGAAAGATCGGGGACAGCAGCCCGACGCGGCGGATGGAGGGGCCGCTGATCAAGCCCGCCGCCAGGATTAGAGACTCGTCCGAGATGGGGCCACCGCGACGCCTATGCAACAAGACGGCGTGCAGGTTCGGGAAGTGGAGCTTGCAGAGCGGTTTGAGCACGTCGACCTCGTGGCTCACGCGCAGCCGGCGGACGAGGGGAACGAGATGGGGCGATCTATTTAGAACAGCACAGAAGCGCCTGCAGGCACCTGTCTCGTCGTACCGCTCGAGGATTGAGGGATCGTCGATGTCTAGGCAGCCACGATTGAGGATGATGTCGTGGAACAGGTGGTGTTGGGCTGAAGAGGTGAAGGTGGGGGAGACGAGAGCGCAGGATTTGAGATCCCAGTTGGACTCGGCGAGAAAGTCCGTGATATAGTCGCAGAGTTCCTGCACCCGCAAGGCCGCGGTGGTGGAGGTCATGGTTTAGGACAAGCGGGTCGGGCCGCCGTCACGCCAACCGCCGTGACTTCGGCAACCGGCACACCGACCACAAGCCGACCAGGTAAGTATACAAGATATGTATGCCTTACAGGAGATCCTGAAAATAATGACAACGATCGATTTTTTTTGAGTGCTCCCATTGCCAAAGAGGAAATACGGGCCGATCACGCCTTGAGTCTTCCTCGCTCTCTACGCTCGACTTCCTGCCCCCCACCTACTTCCCGGCGCCGCTCCTTGCACGTTCGGACCAGATGGCGCCCTCCGCCCACGACGACGACCACGACGACGGCCTTGACGACGGCGATGTAGACGGCATGATTGGGCAGGTGATGAAGGAGCTTCCAGGTGGTGCGTTCGTTTTCAGTGCTCTGGTGGATCTTCCTGACCTTTCTCCTTCTTCATAGCTGCAAAAAAGTATCTCTGGGTGAGCCCGGAGCTGGAAAAGAATCACGAGAAGAACAGGAAACAGCGGGAGCGCCATGCGGAGACGAAGCGCAAGCGGGACGAAGACCGTGACGCATCCGGCTCCCAGGCCCCCAAGGTCAAGAAACCAAGGAAGAAACAGCTTGCCGAGGACGCCTCCGACGACGACGACTCCCCCGTTCCCTCCGTCACATACTATATCGAAATCCCCATGAACAAGCCCACCAAGACGAAGTCGCGCGGGAAAGCCCCCGTCGTCGAACCCCTGCAAAGAGGCCCTTTCACTCTCCCCCTTGCTGCGACCTATGCCTCTCTCATTGCTGCCATTTCTCGCGCCCTTCCCTGCCGCCCGGAAAACATCCACGAGACGAAAATCCGGTGGAAACCCAAGAAACCCAAGAATGCAAATTTGCTTCCGCTCGGTAAATCGTCGGGTTATGCCGCAATGGTAACAGAGTTCAAAGAGGACAAGAAGACTTCCCACACGGTCATACTATTGATGCCGCCACCCGCGCAACCGATGGACGACGAGGCGGTATGTACAGCCAGCATGTGCCTGAATCTCACTGCTGATTTTTCTTTCGTGCCCAGCCGTGGGCCACGGGGGATGACCCAGAAGAACGCTTCGACTACGGCGAACTAGATGCTCCTGGCGCGAGCGATTCGGTTCAAGAGCAAAAGGTTTAGCGCGCATATACTCAGTTTTCGTCTTCGAATCTGACCCACTTGACTAGAATACTTTCAATAAAGCCACTCGGGCTGAGCGTGACATCCTGGAAGACAAATATCCGATTGGAAACTACCCCAACTTCCCCCAATTGCGTGTTTACTGCGACCCGACGACCAAATTTTACTTTGAGCTCAATTCCACCCGACTTGATGTTTGGGCGGCGGCAATGGTGCGTTTCTTACTCAGAATATTACCTTTACACTCAACTATCATCCCAGGCCAAGAAGGAAACAGACGAGAACAACCCTCCTAGCTCCCGATTTTTCGACGCTAACCAGCGAATCAAGATAGTCCCCGCGGCAGCTGCTGCCCTTGCTCCCAACCCGAACGCTGTTCCTTTGATTGCCGCCGCTCCGCCTGCACTTCTTGCTGCCGCCCCACCTGCTCCGCTTTCTCTCTCTGATCTCCTCATGGCATCAATCCTCTCGCAATCCGGTGGTGGACTCGGCGCTCTTTTCCCCCAATTGAATCAACCCGCTGCCCCTCAACCTCGAGAAGTTCCGGTACATCCCCGATCGCTCCCACCTTCTCCCATCAAGCGTCATACCGTTTCCACTGAGCGCTTTTGTGAAATTTACGAAATCGACGCCGATGACTGTGGCCTTTTGAAGCATGTAGGATTCCGACCGGGGGATGTGACGGCCGAGGCGGTTGAGCCGGCGCTCGCGAAGGAGGGGTTCACGATTTTTAGCTGGAAGCGGGTCCACCACGCTAATCTTCGTTTCAAAGCTGATCTGCGCGCAGGAATGTTTGACTGATACTAGCTTGACGTGTAGATTTACTTTCATCGCTATGTTGCTGTTCTGTCGTAGTTACAATTCTGTAAAGTGTTCTACCAAATGTAACCTGCATGTCGAAACCATCCCACCGCCATCTCTGCTGTAATACATGCTGTCGATTCCAACAACGCTGCAATGGGGTCTTCTGCGGCATGGATTGCACCGCCGTGCCGGCAGAGATACGCCTTCCCTGCAATAATACATCAGTCCAAGGAGAGCTTGCGGACAGAAAACACAAACACGTGGAGAACGACTCTTCTATCGGGTTGAGGTCCGGCGAATACGGTGGGAGAAACAACAGCATAATCCCTGAAGTCGAGTTAGAGATGCTAGACTGATTCCATAAATGATACCCGTACCATTTTCATTCAATACCTCCTGCAACAAATCGGTATGATGAATGCGGCAGTTATCAAGAATCAGAACGCTCTGGGCGTCGGGGTATGGCTTCATCTCCGGGAGCTGCATGACGTTAGCGAAAACCCTGAAGTAGAGATAACCGGCGCACCACATCTTCCACAATAAAGTCAAAGAACTCGAAAGCATCCATTGATCCAAGCACAATCCGGGTAGCGATGTAGCCTTGCGTACTCATTGCAGCAGTGAGGGTGTAGCGGTCATCGCGAACGAATTGATGGGAGTAAATGGCGGGTTGGCCAATAGGAGAAAGGCCGTAACGCCTCGCAAGCTCGCGTTCGTCCTTGCTTGACTCATCTACGGCTACGAACTCCATTCCGGTGCCCGAGAAGTTTGCAGGGTCTCGAATGCAGCCGTTGTAGTCTGCACGCTGAACTTCATCGCGCTCACTGGCAATCTTCTGGAGAATCTTCCGAGTGAGCCCGGCACGCGCTAGTGTCGCCTGCAGAGCCGATTGCGAGATCGCAATGTCGTGATAGATGGCGAGAAACCACATCATCTCTTCGAGCATGACGGAGGGGTCTTTAAAGTAAACACCCTCGACTGCCGTGAGTGCTGCAAGGGTTACGAGACGGTCGCGGCCGCGAAGCGGAGACGGGGGCCGAGTCACGGTGCCAAACTCCTCGAAGATGCCACGCCATCGATATAGGCTCCGGGGCGAGACCTTGAAGGCGTGACAGATGTCTGAGGTCTCCCATCCAGCTTGCCAGAACTCCAAGGCACATTCTTTGAGGTCAGAGCTGATGCGGCGGTTCACCATGGTGTCGGGCGTCGAGCGTAGAGAGCGAGGAAGACTCAAAGGCGTGATCGGCCCGTATTTCCTCTTTGGGAACACTCAAAAACAAAATTGATCGTTGTCATTATTTTCAGGATCTCCTGTAATTTGCTTCGGCGTTCTTTGGGAAGTTAAGATTTGAGATCGATGTATGCAATACTCCCGATATACCCGATGCTAAAGAGTGATGTACCTGACAGTGGTCTATAGAGTACGAAGGAACTGCAATTATGAAGCGGATCACAGCGTAGTACTGCTCGAACGCTGCCTACTGAGAATATCGGCTACTTCTTGCCAAAGATCGTAGTATTGGGCCTCCTCGGCACTGGAATCCAGATCATCAGCGACGTCCCAATATCCATAAACGGCTGCCCTCGGGAAAATGGCGGAAATGAAGGCGGCAACCGTACTGGGTGTTCGGATTGGGGCGGAGGATAATTCGAGACCTGTGAGGCGGGAATGGGTCACCATAATATTGGTCGGGTGGCGTTCCGGAACACCTGTTGCATCCACGGAAATCTTCAGACCGCGAAGATTGGGGCAGTGCTGTGCGAATGCGTACAGGCCCTGGAGCGAGGCACGGGGTATTAGCCGTCGAGTCCCTCTGAGTGCAAGCCATTCGATGCGAGGCCAGGAACACGCCATGTCGAAGATGTCGGTGTCGTCAAGGTCGAATCCAAACGGCTGCTCGAGGAAAACATGTGTGATGTTCACGAAGCGGAAGATGATCCGCAAGGTGGCGCCGTTGATCCTGTACTCATCCGAGTCATCGTCGTCCAAATAACTCTCGGGGACAATGATCGAGATAGTTTGAAGGGAATGGAGCGAGCAATTCGCTGCCAGCGCCGAGTAAAACTGTCTGACTGCATCCCCCGTGGGTTCTTCTTGCAGCGATTCGGCTACAATTGTCTCCAGCGGAGAATTCGACATCATGTCGACGAATGCAGTGATACGATCAAGGGTAGTGCGTCCGAACTGGAGGGTCTCGAGCGATGAATACATTTCGTGAGATGCTGAGTCGTCGATGGGGGTGTGGAGCATCCTAGGCACTCTGGGGTTTTCAAGGTTGAGGACCCTGAGAGTTGGCAGGCGTCCGAGGTACTGAAACGTCCTGTGATCGAGATTTTCGACAGCGAGGTCCGCGACGCGCACCAAGCTTCGGACAAATGTGGAGAAGATTCTAAGCTCTGATTCGCTATAGGCGACCGTCCCGGAGATGGACAAACGTGTCAGGTAAGGCCCCTGTGCCGTGAGGATCGGCACAATTCGCGATAAGAGCCCCAGGTCTGCTTTACAGTCGAGGTCGATCCACTCAATGCGAGGGGAAAGGAGCGTGTGGATGTAGTTGAAGGAGGGTCTGAGGTATACAGGAACGTCTGCATGAAATGAAAGGCCCACAAGATTCGGAAAGATGTGGTCCCCAGCGAACAGCGCCAGGAGCGCCTGCCCCGATGCAAGTACGTCCGCGCCACGCAAAAATAGGGTTCTAACGCGGTTAGAGTAGAAGCGCGGGCGTTCCCAGTCGGTATCCGTCACAGGTCGACGGAGATGCTGCAACAGAATGGACAGAGCGAGTATTGGTATTCAGCGTCACCCACAGCGAATCGTCGATACTCACAAGGTCGGTGATCCATGTAATGTTCTCCTCTGCTTCGTCATCCAAGTCCGGTGTATCCTCCTCTGGTTCTTGCTTAACTTCAAACAAATCGGCCGGAAAGCAGTCCAGGAGGTTAAAGAGAGTACTCTGCTCGCTCCATAGCACGTTGAGCGCCGGGTCCTGAAAATGCTTGCATGTCCTAGCAAGAACAGCAAGGTGATGTTGATCAGGCGTATCACCGTCACTGATGCGGACGGTAAGGTTGGAAAAAACGAGCTCAAGGATCTCGAGAATCCTCAAGCTGTGATGCATAGGTGTCTGGAATGAAGGAGGTTTGTCACGGGAGCCACGTGAGGTCAATAGAGGTCAGCACCGGAGCACCGCTTAGTCATGGTCGCGATTTCCCCCGAATTCTTCGCTCCCCATTCTTTTTGGCATTCCGGGTCATAACATTGTTGAGAGAAATAAACATAGCGAAATCCAAATCCGGGGTACCCAACCGAGTATTGTCCAATTTAGATATCTCAACATAACCAAAACATAACAGAAGAGCTCAAACGGAATAAATAAATAATTCCTGGATCCGGAGGTATCCAGGTCTGATTTCAGTGCTGTCTGTCTTACATACATCCGATCGCTCCCTATATTCCCACGTTTTTGTTTGGCTCTACTTGTACCGTGCGTTTTTGTTTGGCTTTACTTGTACCCTCTTACCACGGATAAATCACCTCGCTTTAGCTAGGTCTCCCACCTCTTCAATTCTGCATCCAAAACTCGCCAGAAACAAAGAGACACAAATAACATGGGCTGCGCCCTGGACGAAATGGCCCGCTTGTCGGGAACAAAGAACTACAAACAACATAGGGACGTCGCAGTTGGCGACTTTTCGCCCCCAACACGTGATTCTGAAACAGGCAATTCGCGTGTCATGTTTGCTCCTCACCCAAATGCAGTATCTGTCCACGAACCGGCTCGCGAGAGCGCGAACTGCCATTGTTCTCCTCAAGTAAAACTCAAGGCGAACATGGGTACACCGGGCCATTTCATATAATTTCAAGGCTGGATTTCAAGGCTATTTGCAACGAGCAAATAATTCATTTGACATAGGACAGATACAACAGGTATTGTATTGACAATTCAGTGTCATTACAAGAACCTAGTCGAGGTGGCACGTGTTACAAGCGGGCACGGTGGGCCGCAGGGTGTAAATGCCACCGGCAACCGGGTTGACACGTCAAATATGTGTGTTGGCGCGCCAGCTTGAAGCATGAGGCTATGTTACGCGACAGCGGCAGGCGGATGAAAGGGCGGGGCGCCCGATGTATATTCTGGCCACCTAGGCCACCGCGTAATGTGGTGATGGTACTTATTAGTGAGTGGCACACGCGACGGAGCCGGCCATGGAGGCGTGGCAGAGGTGCGGGAGACGTTGAATGGAATACCAAGCAGTCGGCAAGGTCGGGAGGGCGCTATAGGGTCAGAAGAGTGGCGGGGTAGTGGTGGACGAAGGAAGAGAAGGATTGTTTGTGCGGCAAACAGAGGACGAGCTGACAAGCCAGCTCAGCCAAATCGAGGTGAGGAACAAATACGACACGCGAATTGCCCGCTTTAGCGACACGTGATGGGGGCGAAATCTCAAAGACTGGACGTCGCAGTCTTTGAGATTTCGCCCCCATCACGTGTCGCTAAAACGGGCAATTCACGTGTCGTATTTGTTCCTCACCTCGATTTGGCTGAGCTGGCTTGTCAGCTCGTCCTCTGTTTGCCGCACAAACAATCCTTCTCTAGTCTGTAGGTTACCGCGCCTGATAACCGGTAGCCTGTGTTATTATATAAGCATCCATTTTGGGAACTCACGTGCACGGTCCATTGACGCGACTTGGACGCGTCGTGAAGGCTGCTGGAGCCTGGGGGCAAACATGGAGGTCCCATCATGAATTTCACTCAATAAAAACACCTCTCGCTCATATCCTGTAGCCAAAACCAGAGCGGATGCCTTAAATGAATATCTTTTGCCGGTTTTCACCCGTCTCACGCCCAAAACATCAGATTCAATGTTCTGGGAAACAAAAATGTTACTTGTGTACAATTTGAGACTTAATTGAATGTTTTGAGCCACTCAATTAATTCTGCACTTGACAAAAGATGAGAAACACGTCTCGACGCGTCTCGCTAAAGTGCTTGTTTGCGCATGCATCTGTGATGGTTACATAATAACTCTGGCTACCGGGTATCAAGCGCGGTAACCATCAGACTTCATTGAACGAGGTACGAGTTAGATCCAATGAAGTGTCTGTCAAGAGAGACTAATCCTTCTCTTCCTTCGTCCACCACCACCCCGCCACTCTTCTGACCCTATAGCGCCCTCCCGACCTTGCCGACTGCTTGGTATTCCATTCAACGTCTCCCGCACCTCTACCACACCTCCACGGCCGTCTCCGTCGCGTGTGCCACTCACTAATAAGTACCATCACCACATTACGCGGTGGCATAGGTGGCCAACACACATATTTGACGCGTCAACCCGGTTGCCGGTGGCATTTACACCCTGCGGCCCACCGTGCCCGCTTGCAACGCGTGCCACCTCGACTAGGTTCTTGTAATGACACTGAATTGTCAATACAATACCTGTTGTATCTGTCCTATGTCAAATGAATTATTTGCTCGTTGCAAATAGCCTTGAAATCCAGCCTTGAAATTATATGAAATGGCCCGGTGTACCCATGTTCGCCTTGAGTTTTACTTGAGGAGAACAATGGCAGTTCGCGCTCTCGCGAGCCGGTTCGTGGACAGATACTGCATTTGGGTGAGGAGCAAACACGACACGCGAATTGCCTGTTTCAGAATCACGTGTTGGGGGGCGAAAAGTCGCCAACTGGACGTCGCTGGGAAATATTCATTGTGCGCCGGGACAAATATATACAACTCTGCTCATCTGTCAGCCGCGTCGCGATGCTTCATCTGCATCACAAATTGAAAATTTCGCCGAGAGTTCCTGGCATTCCGGCTGCTCGATTAATTATGCGTCGTGGAATACGATTCAGAACGCTGATGGAATCGAAGGAACTCGCGCAGTGCTTTGGCAGTGCTCCAGTGCTTTCGCAGTGCTCGCGCAATTTGGTTGAACATGCGTCTAGTTTCGAAAGCAGGCGGGTTTCGAGTTCCTTTCTAGCAAGCTTTCCGCCAAACAGTGCATCGGGATCTATCTCTCGGTCTTCAGCAAGTAGCGGTCTATCCTGTCTATCGTCTTCGGGGTCGTCCATGCTCGTAGAGGGAGTTCGAGACGACATCATGCATCGGCAAAACCTGGGGCCAGTGATTTCCCTGAGGACTTTACGAGCCATTTCCATTCCACTCTGGTGATGTTAAGTTGCTCCAGAAAATGGTTCCCGGCATTTGACGCGTGTTCTGTTCACTGTTGCTCATAATTCTGCTTGGCTGCTTGAAGGCACAGGGTGCTCCATGTGCGGGAAGGTGCTCACAATTAGAATAACCACCTACCGTTGTTTGGAATATTAGGCAGTGCGATGTGTGAGCATAAGAATAATTAATGACTTCTGCTGTGGCAGGTTTTCAAAGAAAAATACCAATGGGAAAGCGAGGTTGCAGGCGGCGGAGCCGACACCTAGTCTATTAACAACCCCCCTTATTGGCAACAACCCGGGTTGCTGCTATATAACAGCCCTCTTCACGTGTTACAATAAGATTCAAGTTGTCACAACTTTCGCATTGCTTTGACCGCTCAAAATACTGAAGAGTACCTACGTGTTTAATGGTAATTGAACGCTGCGCAAAAATACTCTCTATCCCGACGATTTTGTTTGGCTTTCACGCCGACTCGTTCCCCCTCGTTAATATTGAATATTTTGATTCCTTCCGAGTCCTCCAGCTGATTGTGTATGCTTTGATAGGTATTTTTGTGTCCTGGTGAGCTTGGCCGAAGATGGTTTGAAATTTCTGAGCTCCACGGACCGAAAAGCCAAAATATTTCTCTGCACAGGATAATTGGACCGTTGGCATGAGCTACCCTACACAAAATTCAACCTCGTGAATTCAGAAGCCATCTCAAATCAAAAGGACTCTGGAGCCTCTGCGAGCCTCCAGGGAGGCTCCATAGTCAAACTGCGTGTCTCCGAACCTCAGGACGAGCGGTTTGTGACCGGTTTATAAATAGGATGGGGTTGTTAAATAGAAACTTTCTATTCAGCAACCCGGTTGATTCCAACAAGGGGGTTGTTAAATAGATTTATCCCTCTTATCATCCCAGAAATACACAAACTAGATTTTTGGGCTGAAACTTCATACAGTACTTACTTTATAACGGTTATGGAAATCTGTCGAGCATTACGGACCATTAAAACCTAAAATGCCACAAAACTACATGCCGCGGAGGCAACAAGCTGGTCTTCAGGTAAACGCCACAACAAAACTCACTAATTATAAGAAAAAGTCACAGTCGGGCCGGAGGCAACAAGCCACCATCGCGAAAGGCCACAGTCCGGACGAAGTCGGGGCCATTAGATTTAGGCCAAAATCCATACACAATCAATTACACGGCCCAGAGGATCCAGGTCTGCCCGGAGGGCATTAGTATTGATTATTGTCCGCCATCCCGATATCAAATGTCCCAGACCTGGTTAGTATTCCCAGTCGCACACTGCCAAATCTGAGTCTGCCTGCTGTTTGTGAGGTCGCCATCCGTAAGGTCAAGACATTGTCCTTTCATCCGGTCAGCGTCGGAGTAAACTGAATCATGTGCGCAATCACACACCTTGATTGTAGAGGGCAAGCGACTTCTCCACGCCGTTGTAGAACCACGTCTGCGCAGCAAGGTCATCGAAGCATTGCCAGATCTTCATGTCGACTCCGTTTCCGGGACCTGACGGATATTATTGAGTTGCTGAATCCAAACACAGGGAAGGGAAACTTACTCGATCCCGCATCAAGGCAGTAATCCGTTCCGGTGACTTTGACCGATCCCTTCCCGCGCTTGACGTCCCACTTCTGGGCCTGAGAGCCGTTGCAGTCGTATCTGCGTTAAAGAAGTCAGTACCGTGGGTATCGAGTCAAAATAGTTGGGCTCGCATCTGGACCGGGGTTCCATTGGCGAACACGCCGCCCCGCACATCAAGACATTTGTTCGAATGGCCCGTTGGTTGGATGGTGCTCGCCCCGGTTTGGAAGTTGGGGATCGTGCCGGAAGGGCAAAATCTGCGCGGCATCGTGGGGATGAGTAGATCGCTTGCGTCAGGAGTAGGCGGCTGACGTTACGGTATATCCCGTATCTGTTTGCGGACACTCCAGGAGAGGGGCCGTGGGCGGGATGCCTGATTGAGGTGGAGAGAACGCGGTGGGAGGTTGTGTGAAGGCCGCCCCGCTATTACAGTTCCCGAATTCACATTCCGCGTGGAAGCAGAATCCTCCTTTCTATGAACGGTCTTCAACAACGCACGCATTGAACGAGAAAGACTACAGACTCACGGGTGCGCGGTCGATGGGGATGATACTCAGTCCTACGTTCACCCACGACGGGTCCTGTACGAGGTAATAATAGTTGTCCTGCCCAAATCTCAGCCTAAGTCACCTAACCCAATATGGAATCCGCCTAACTCACCTCGCCGAAGAACCCTGCGCGCACGGTCCCAGATCCATCGATATTTCCTTGGTTCGCGTCGGTATAGATGAAGCCACTCCAATTGTTGTCCACGGTGCGAGTGGTAAAGCCACCAGAGGAGGCGAGTGTTCCTCGGGATTCGCCGTTGATGTACAACGTGACTGGAATAGGGCAATTGTTAGTGATATTGTACAGCCGGGTTGCCAATGCAGTAGGCACGACCACTAAGAGAGCACCGAGAAGCGCTGAAAGCTCAATCATCGTAAGAGACTCGAGTGCAAGTTGGACCGAACTGCTTCAAAATACTATTTCGCCCCCGTCCATTTATATGTGTTCGTTGCCTGACATCGCGGCGACACTCGCCGCAGTACAGTACGCAACTTGAAATGTCCAGGCACCCTGAAAGGCTTGGCATCTGTCGAAAATCAGGAACACCGAGGCGTATTAGATACTTATCAGAGTTCTATATAATCGTCCCTGCGAGAGACAGCGGGAGACTTGTCAGTAGCGTGATCCGCGCATTCTTGGCCTGTCCGTGTGGGTCCAAGCGACGATTTACTCCATGCCCTCGGGATCGACAGTCGACATAGAGGTTCCGGGTAGGACAGGCCACATGGGCGGAGCGGCGGGAGAGACTTTTCCGATGCTTGAGATTGACCGGCGTTTCCCTGTTTTGGCGAGACTACCTGAACTAGACCTCCATTCTACCGGCCAGTGTACACCGAAAATAAATGTAAATGGAGGACCCAAGCCTTTCGATGTCCAGAGAGAGAACTAGGTCAGTTCGAGGCAGCAGCAGATGTGTGGCATATGGGGAGAACAGACCCAAATAATGGTGACGTTTTCAAGTCCCACACTTGTGAGTCGGCTGTAGGAGGCGAGGCACCTGACGATGCCGGGGGTTTGACCGGGGCATCTTAAATATGAATCCAAGATATCTGGATTAAATAAAATCGGTCGAGGAAATCATACATAATGCAGTGAGAATAACGTCGGATGCCCCGACGCGAGGCCGAGGGCATCACAGTGTGTCGGCGACACTCTGTCATGCTGTCAGAGCCGAGCTGACTGAGAGGGACTGCAGAACTCACCTTGAACCAGCCCCCGCATAGGTAATCACTGTGACGAAGCTACAGCAGCTCCGTAAGATATCGAGGCATCGGTGCAGAAAGACACGTACCATATTGTCCTTGCTCAATCACGGGAAGTACGCAGCACAAAGCATATTCTTCGACAGTACTCTCGAGTTCGACAGCCAATTCGTGTTTGCGTGCACCCGACAGTGCGGAGTTGAGCTCCAAGATTTCGCTGTCGGGGGGACCAGAGACTGGGGCGACCGGCTACGAAGCAAAGGGTGACTTTGCGGATGCGATTCGCGGGCGTGATGATGGAGAGGGTGGCGATTACGGCGGGGATGTTGACGGTGTCCGGTACGCAGATGCGCAGAAACGCGAGTTTGGGGAAATAAGAGAGATTGATCGAGTTAAGCACCTTTGAGTGGATGTCAGCAATCGTCATTCCGGTGCTTTAAAGTATGTGGGAGATACTTACAAGGGCGCTGACGTCGAGGGCTTCGAGCGTTAGACGAGCGGCGGAAAGTCCTGGCCAGGATTTCTCATCGCTAAAGGTCGAAAACACTTTCAGGCCAGCACGGGAGTTGCCGCACGGTGGTTTGAATTCCGTCCTCCATTTATGAAATTGTATTAGAAGGTGCTGTACTCACTTGGCGGTGTTTTTAAATGAATACCACACTCGAAATTGGTCTCCTCTCATTTTTTCTGACTTGCGAGACTCGCTACTATGAAAAGCGCGACTGCGAATTGATTTCGCCGCAGGGTGTTCCCTGGTTTAGGTTCCTACCATTCACACGCCTCCTGGTATCATATCCTTGTGGGCGATAACTACCAGTGTCCTGAGCTTATCTGCACGGCAAAAAGGATGCTCACGCTGTCACGTCTTCGGGTAGATTTGAACCACCATCTCTTCTTAATAGGGGCATTGCCAAAGGATTGTGCAGGAGACTGGAGTTGCATCACTCCAGGAAAACCTTGATATGCTGTTTGACCTGAATTCATTGAGGATTCCTGGGGACTGGAACTGCGTCTGCACTGCAGGGAAGTGTATTTTAGTGCAGTCCCGCGATCTTCTGATTCCACGCACGACCGCGAATTTATGGCGCCGCAGTGTGTTCTCGGGAATCAATCGACAGTTACTAAATCTCGCAACCGAAGTCAAGAAAAGAGATCATTCATTCGAGATACATACTACATGACAGTTTCGCAAGCCAGGGTGCACAGCAGATTACGCAGCAGAACAGCAGGTACAAGCAAGATTCGATCAAGATGGCTAGAAATACAATCAGACGTTGTTGGGCGTTGTGCAATTGCAAGAAATGGTTCAGACTTCAGTCAGAGAAGAGAAAAATTACAATGAAAGCCAGCGGCGATGAAGTTCAGCGGCGAGCGGCCGGGCCCCCGTGTGGAGATAGATCATGGACAGATTGTACGCAGCTTCGCGAGCGCATCCGGGATCCTGAGGTGAATCGCATCAGCATCGGGGGATCATAATAGAGTAAGAACAGCAACGTACCGTGGGGTTATTAGCCGCAGCTTCAAGCGCGCGTTCATAGTGGCGGGCAGCATGAGAATACAAGCCTACCGCAAGTTATGAGGAGTCGCCCTCCGCGCCAATGAATCATCGCTCGTACCTAGCTGGTGGAACGTCCTGCCGACGTTATACTCTATCTCGATGAAGTGGTCTCCGGCTGCGGCGCGCAGCGCTCTGTACCGTGCCAAGAACGCCATGGCCTGTCGAACGATGCTGAGCTACATGGAAGTGGACAAACGAACGGGCAGCGAGTATTACCTGGGCCACAAGGTGGTGCCGATTATCACACTGGCGTTGGACAAGCCGTCCGAGGGATGCAACGGTAATACAGATCGAAATCATGGGATCGTCCTGGCAGTAGTCGTACGCAATGAGCAAGTAGACTGAGAGACGTGCGTCAGGAAAACAAGGGCCAAATAAATAAAGAGCTCACAAATAGCGCTCTGGAAGCTCTTGGTGACGAGACACATCTGACCGTACAGCGCCACGACGACGGGGTTGTTTGCCGTCGCGATCTCGGGGAGCCGGGGGCGCTGCATCTTCTTTCGACCGTCATTAGACGCGGCAGGCTGCTGCTCTTCCTCCTCCTCGTCCTCGGGCTCCTCAGCGATGGCCTTCAAGCTGAAGCGCCTGCCCGTTTGGCTCCACACGAGCGAATCAGGGTTGTTCGCCGCAGCGTCAAAGAGCCGCATCTCGCGGTGGAGGTATTTCCCGAACGGCGCGGCGACGAACGCGTCCGTGGGGCGGTGGCCGCTACCGAACGCCGCCATCATGATGCGCATGGGGTCATTGTGAAATTGATAGTTCATAAGCAGCTTCCGGCATTGTTCGACGACGACCGGGAAACAACCCGCCGCAGAGGCGCAGGCTGGGGACATGGTTAGCCAGTAAAAGGAACACAATGCGCAGAAATGCCATACTAATCAGCGCAACACGGATCGCGTCGCGCGAGGTCGGTAGCTGGTAAGCACTGGACATTTGCAGATGGCGCAGCACCTCATTCGCTTGATCGTAATGGCCACTCTGGGTCAGAACGAAGCAATACTGCAAACAAAGTCCTGAATCAACCTCCCGCCCGAGCTGCAGCGAACAACGAACCTGAATAAACAACCGCAACCAATCGTTGAAGTTGATGCCGCGAAAAACATCGACGCGGTTGTATTTATCCCCGCTTCTCGTTTTGCGCGACGTGGTATCATTTGCTAGAGGGACGTAAACACACGCATACGTCCAACTCGGGCTTACAGTACGCACCGAGATCAAGTTGAAGGCGGGAGAGCAGCCGGTCCTCGTCCCCGTCCTCGACTTTGGGACCAGTTCTCCGAGTGGGGAACATCCCTTTGAACGTCTGCGCATGGAATGAGGACCCAAAAAGAAAAAAACCCAACGGAGCCGGCTGCGCACCTTTGACGTCGAAAAGAGGCGCCTAGTCTCGCGGAACGCCTCGATCAGCTTCTCCGCCTCCAAGAGCCACTCCTGCCGTGGCGCCCCGTCGCCCTCCAGCATCCGCGGCCAGAGCTGCTTCAGCCGCGCGTAGGCCCCCACCGCTTCCGCCTCCTTCTGCGCCTCCATCGCGCGGAGCTCCGCGTTCGACATCCGGTTCTGCGACATCTTGATCTTGGCGGGGTGAGGCTTCGCGGGCTTGTCGTGGATTAGAGGCGCAACGGTGGGCGCAGCGCCATCCAGCGCGGCAGGCTCCTTGGGCCGGCGCTGGCGGGAGTCGATGACTAGGTCGAATCCCGTAAGAAAAACACCAAGGGTACGCAAGAAATGTACGTACCCTCATAGACGAGCTCTAGCGCCTTCCGCGGCTCGTCCAAGATCTCATACACTTCCGCAAGCTTCATTTTCGCCTCGTTGTGTGTTGGATCCACCTTCCGCACTGCACCATTGAGAAATGAGAAAGACGTCAACGCCGCGAGGACGCGTTGACTCACCGGCCTCGTAGACCTCCGCTGCTTCGCGCAGGTCATCGGCCATGCGCAGGCACGCCGCCGTCTGCAGCAAAATATAGACGCTGCTCGTCTACCCGGGCGACGTCAGCGCTAAAATGGCACAGCAAGAGCGAAGGAGACATACTGTATCACTCGCACCCAGCAGCTCGTAGACGACGCGCGCCTCGGCAAAGAGCCCGCGCTCAAAATACGCATCCGCAATCTCGGTGAAAAGCGGCGCGTAATCCAGCAGATCCTGCGCCAGCACGACCTTCGCATGATTCTGCATTGCGGGTCAATATGCGGGAATACCCAACACAGCGCAGACGAAGCCCACACACCTGCCCCTCCTCAATCTCGCCCAGCTTGATACGCGCAACCGCAAGCCGGTGCCGCGCATTGACGTCGAGCTCGTAGTACCCCGGGTCAACGTCATCAAACCCGTCTACCGCGCGCGGGATATCCGCGCTCTCGCAGTCAAACTCGCGGTCGTCGCTGCACGCATCCCAATACGCCTGCTCCGTGCGGCCCTGAAGCCACCTGCAGCCCTTGCGCACGACGTCGATCGCGCGCTCGTGCTCCTCGAGCATATTGTAGAGATCCGCGAGCACGAGGATCTCGAGCAGCTCGAAGCCCGCGCCGGGCGTCTCGAGCCCCGACGCCGCCGCGCGCCCGACGCCCGCGGGGAACGTACTGTGGTAGTGCTCGAACGCGTCGTGGAACAGGCGGGCGCACGTCTGCAGGTCGCCGAGGTCGACGAGGACGGTGCGCAGCTCGGAGAGGATGTCGAGGTCGTGCGGGAAGCGCTCAAGGATGCCGAGAAACGCCAGGCGTGTCTACGCTGCAGATCAGCGAGTATCATTGGGGGTGTTCTGCGGGCGGTACTTGCCGTTCTCAAGTCCCCGAGATCGCGGGCGAGGATCGCGCGGTCCCACAGCGCCGCCACATTCGTCGGGTCGAGATGATACCCCTTTCCCCAGCAGTAGAGCGCTTGCTGCGGGTATCCCATTTCCCTGAAATCCCGCGTAAATACGTCAAGTTGACAAGCTAATATGCGCGCCACACCTGGATTGCCGGGCGAGGCTATCCCACTCCTCGGCGTCCTGCTTCAGATGCGCGCCCATGATTCGGAGCTGCAGCGCTTTCGCGCTCTCCTCCTGGTCCTCGTAGCACTGCGCGAGGACAGCCCACGCGGCCGCCGCGCGCGGCTCGATGCGGATCACCTCGAGCATGGTGCGGATCGCGCACGGCAGGTCGCCGTCGACGTACGCCTGGTTTCCCTCGCCGATCAGGGCCTTCGTCTGGAACGAGAGCGTTGGCCCGGGCTGGCGGCCGGGCTAAGCGGCGGTGCATCAGGGACATTCCACCCCGTTCGAAGGCAAAAAACACTTTACCTTCTTCCGCCGTCGTCCGATGCCCGACGCCGCACGCAGGTCGTCGCGGTACGCTATGTTGTCGTGCACGGTAAAGTCCCATTCCTTCGCGAGCACACCAGCGCTCGATGGGCCTTCGTTTAGCTTGATGTTACGCACAAGGCGTCTGCGAGGATGATAAACACAACGTCGGTTAAACAAGCAAAACACATACTCAAATTCCCCGTCAACTTCCGTCTCCATCTTCATCAGCATCGCGGGTTTTACATCCTCTTCCGGCTCCTCCTCAAAGTCGGAGTCGAAATCGGAGTCGGATTCGTCAGATGTGCCTTCCAGCGAGGAAACCTCATCTGCGCGTGGATGTAGCGATTGGGAATAGATTGGGAAATACTAGTGTTGATGCTTACCTGATTCTGCATCGAGGACAGCCGCGAGGAGAGCCTTGTCATCTTCTATTGCCTCGAGCTTCAACTTTAGGAGCGCGTTCATGGGAGCTGTCTGGGATGTTTTCAGGGTCAGAAAAACGGTCGGTAGAGACCTTCGATAAGAATCACACTCTTATCTGCTTCCTCGCACGAGAAAACAGTAACTAGCCCTCGATTGGGAGCCTCGGGCCAAAGAGAAGAGAATGGATCAGGATCTTAGTGCAAAGGGAGATTAAAGAGCCACAGCTAAGGGACTCGGAGAAATGGGGGACAAAGTGGATTGTGAAGGAGAGGCGCAAGTGGAAGGAAGCGAGGAGGAAGCGAGCATCTCGTGTTTGGCACAAAGCTTTCCAGAATAACTCGCGTCAACAAACATCAACTGGTTGAAAACCTGAAATTCCGCTTGGTGTTTGATTTGTGTTTGATTCGATTTTCAGGCACCCAGACACAGTCTGCCCTGAATCTCACAATCCCGCCCTGTAGTGCAGAGCTAATCTCAGGACGTCGGACGGACCAACGTCGCTGTAAAGAAAAGGCCGAGGAAAGTTGGAGGAAAGAGTCAGAAATGATAGGCACAGACACAAAATCAGACTTCAGAGGTGCAGGAGTATGAGTTGCAGGGACGTATGATCCTTCAAACCCAGCGACTGCAAATTCCAGGATCTCTGCAGCTCTCTTGGATCTTTTTCCCAGTGAGCCGTGTTTGAATTCAGGTCCGAGTTTGACCGCGTTGCCGGGATTTTCCCCGACGATGATGGACACGGGCATGGTCGCAGGAGAAAAGAAGCTAAGAAAACCTGGTGATGGCATCTCAACTCGGAAGTCGTCGGGTTGTCCCTTTGTCACCCGGATCTCTCCGAAGTTCGAGGACGTCTGTTTGAGCTTCATAGAGGTAGACATGGGGAGACACCACTCGATCATGATTATTGCCCGAATTCATTCGTTACCGCAATGTGGTTTAACAAAGTATTTTAGGCAAGTGATTCAGCCTTCACCGTCAGCCCGGCCCACAGTCGCCGATTGATCTAGACGGATGAAGCCCGGGCAGAACTGCCCGCGTCTATCCCAGCCTCGCTACCTAGCCGCATGTCCGTCGTGCTCTTCGCTTTGAACTTTAAGTCCTCACATTTCCTCTGCTCTCAATCAGTTATTTAAGTTCTGGCGCATGGCCCCAACACATAATACGACCCTGAGCATGGCTGCCCGCTGGCGACAAACATGTTGCCATCGACTTCTCCCGTTCTTTGCATCAGCACAGGTGCCACTCACCTTCTTCACTCCCAAAATGTATGGTACACCGTCGTACTACGGCAATCCAGGTCCTCCACATCCCGCCGAGCAAAGTGGCGCTGGGTACGTCGCAAATTTACCTACCCATCGGCCCATATTCATTTGACTTGCCATATCGCACCGTTCACTCAGCCTATACCTTCACGAAGCTCGGACGGCAGACAGGCCAGTGAAAGCATCTGCATTGAAATGATTTACTACACGGAAAGAGCAATAGGAAAGAGCACGTCGAACAAAGGCACAGGTGAGAATCACAGAGACCGGAAGCACGAAGTGATTGTACTGGGGTTTGCTGGGTCGTAGTCCGCTGGAGGCCATCAGCTTATATCGATCACCTAAGTAGAACACCGCGTACATGCGCCCAAAGTGAGCTGCACCACGGCAGCGTCGATGAGCGTGATAGAGCTGAGGGACCAGGTATTGGTACATCCTGTAATAGACAAGAATAAGCGGTGGAGAGGTTGAAAAAGAAGGAACCGACCAGGTGCTAGCAAAACTCGCGGGAACCGTCCCCTCCCATCCGAATCGAGAAAGCCCGTACTCGTTCCGTTCGTACTATCCGCCGTCGCCGGCTCGTGAGAATTGGCTTCTGGTCCAAGGGGAACATCGTGCCGTGCTTGCGTCTTGGTGCGACGTCCGTGCTTGCGACGTACTTTCCTGTTGTAGTACTCGCTGCTTTGTTGGCCCCGCCGAAGTGGACAGCGAGAAAGAAAGGCGCGTGAATTGCGGATTTGAGGACGTGCTTGCAGCTTTTGAGGAGAGGCGTCGACACTTGGAGGCTCTTGAGGCGAGGGCGCTCAGGACATTGCCGAAACGGGAGCTTGGAGAACTTGACGGGGCCCGGGGGATAGCTTGCACCGATTTGCCAGGGCTTGCACGGGTGTGGATATAGGTCGAGCCAGCGCAGACCAACGCCGGCAACGGTGAGAGGAAGAAGAGGAAAGATGGGATCAAAATCAACCATCGGACCATCCGCCGCGGTAAGTCCCTTGCCCGATTAGGCCATTAACGTGTCGCACCAAGCACGACCATACCGTCACAGTCGAAAATGTCGGAGAAGCTTTTTATGGTAAACTGCCTAGTCATTTCACAGAAACAAGGGACGAGAAAGTAGAATTAAGGAAGAGGAACACCGCAACTATTTAGTTCTGTAAATATTCGGCGAAGCACTGGAGGCATTGCATTACTAACGAAATAAACTGCGACATCCGCCCCCAGAGGGACTTGAGAGGACATCTCACACTACCCGATGCACGTGGAACATACGGTAGAAGGACAGGTCAAAACACCGTTGCTGTTACTGAAAATGAAATCTGTATTCTGTAATCAGCACGATGGCTGAACGTGACAAACACCCGACTGACCGAAGTTCAACGATGCTGGAACAGGCTGCTTCTGCCTGTTCGTGCAGGTGGAGTTAATGGTCACCGTCGCCGACGACCAGGTTGTACCAGAGCAGGAATTAATATAGCCGGATCCGCTGGCAATAAGGTCAGTTCAAAACAATCAGTACGTTGATAAATGTACACGTACGCGACGAGGACGCCGTTACTGTTTCCGATGCACTCATTAGTGTTGATGCTGGTGCTCTTGAAGCTGCCGCCCCAGTCCTTGCACGAGGCCTTGAGGATATCCCCGGAGAAGTCGATATTCTCGCATGTGTGGGAGAAGTTGACCAACGTGATGGGGCTCGCACCGGGGGTGCTTGTCGGCGTGGCCTCCGTGTCGGTCCCGGTCCCGGTCCCGGTCGCTGGGATAGATACCACGGAATAGGTAGGAGCGAAAGTGGAGCTGGAAACGGGGGGCACTGTCGCAGTTCCACCGGGCGTGGAGGCAGTGGTTACGGCGGTGGTTGTGGTTCCGCTGCCCACGGTAGAAGGCCTATGAGTCAGTTCAGAATATGCTGGATGACGAGGAATTCGAGCGCGTCAGCTCACAGGCACTGCGAAAAGAACGGGTTGCTGAAGGTGCAGGTTGAGCCCACCACACATGTTGTAGGGCCGACTTGGTTCGCATCAGGGGATCAGCCATGTAGATACGGAGACCTCGAGAAACTCACTCCAGCCTTGACCGCCGCACTGGGAGAAGACCCCAGCTTGGGCGTTGATGAAAGCGGGGAGAATCGCCACTAGCGCCATGACGGAAATCTTGATATTGCTGGTCATGATGTATTCTTGCGGGAGAGAGCTGAAGTTGACTGTTCTGAGGACGGTGAGATAGAGCAGCCTGAGGGTTCTCCACCCTTTATACTCCGATAAACCTACTTATCTGGCAGCGACCATTCTAATTTGCGGGTACGACGGGTGATATCCAACGTAGACCTGGGCTGATCCATTCCGTATCTTTGTCACTGACTGAATCGACCGCCAGGGCCATCTGTCCGGTAGACACACATACTATTAAAAAGGCCCAGTAACCTCACGACATGGATGGCCCTGACTGTGCCTCTTCGCCCATACTTTCTATAGATTCTGGGCCAGGGTCTTACATATGTCTTAGGAATATACCGACACGCGTAGACAATCAGCGCACGTCAAATAATATGAATAGCACTGACCAGGCGTTCGAAAACAGATGGAGTGATCACTCTTTTTTGGGCGGGCTTGTAGTAATCACATGAAAATGTGCCACAGATCTAGGGCAGGATCGAGTAATCGCAGAGGCCGCCGGAGGGCGGAGTCCCACAAGAGCCCACAAGGGGAAACCCACATACAGGGACTGAGGGAGAGACACGGCACAATCTACGCAGTCACAGGACAATACACGGCAATCGTCCGCGGCAGGAACATGGTCTAACATGTTTCCATCACTGAAACGATGTAAGATCAATTGGGACGCGGAGGCTTGTACGAATATCCGGCCATTTATTATGTCGCGTTAATCGACAGTCTTTCTGATCCATCCATCTCATCGCTGATGCAGAACAGTGTATTTGTAGAGGACAGGAATCGTCAAACTTGCGGGACGAGTCCCCGAATCTGGCTCCTATGAAATAATATGAGCTTCTCTTAAGTTCCGACCGGTGTAGACCAACTTGGGTCTCAAGTCTTCTAGGTCTTAAAGATCCCATGTACCTTAAGCTCCCCTTACCTATCGTACCTACAGCCTCCCCTGTACCCCTACCGATTCTAGACCTTAAGTCCCGAGAACACTTAAGACCTTGAAATAAGACCACTTAAGACCTTCGAATAACTTAAGATGTCCGCAAACTTAAGATGTCTGGAACTCAAGTTCACGAAATGATACATACACACTCTAATACTTAAGATTTGGGCGAGACTTAAGTTGTCGAGGCTTAAGTCCCCAGAACCTAAGTCTCGCGTCGCGGACTAGAAGTCCACTGCAACTCAAGTGTCGTCCTGGTGAACTTGAGTTCCCGCTCGAACTTAAGGTCTATGATTTGTCTCAGTTTTCCGCGCCAATGAAACTGAAATGAAAACGCACCTCGTTGCCCCCCGGCCCTTCTTGACTGGAGTCTTCTCAATGTACGAGTAACTGAGAATTGATTAGCACCACGAACCTCGATCCACACAGCGTAGCGACTCACCCGGGTTTCCGCTTCCCAGCCGTTGCCGCCGCCATTTTCTTCTGACGCTCTGCTTCAGCCTCCTACGAATTAAAGTTAGAGTAGACGATAATATGAGTCAATGAAACGTACCGCTGGTGTTTGACGTGTTCTTGCGGTTCGGCGCGCTGCACCTCCTTCCTCTGGCTCAAACCCAGCCTCCTCCGCCTTGCGCTTTCGACCCTTCTTTCCCTTCGGCGGCGGTGCCTCTTCCTCCTCCTCGTCCCCCTTGAGTCGCTCCTCCTCCTGCTGGCGCGCTTCCTCCGCCAGAACACGCTCGGCCTCCTTCTCCTGCTCCTCCTTGCGCGCCGCCTCCTGAACACGCGCGTCCTCCTCGCGCTTGCGCTTGAGACGTTCGGCCTCCTCCTCCTCCTCCTTGCGCGCTGCCTCCCGAATACGCGCGTCCTCCTCCTCCTTGCGCGCCGCCTCCTGAACACGCGCGTCCTCCTCGCGCTTGCGCTTGAGACGTTCGGCCTCCTCCTCCTCCTCCTTGCGCGCTGCCTCCTGAACACGCGCGTCCTCCTCCTCCTTGCGCGCCACCTCCTGAACACGCGCGTCCTCCTCCTCGCGCTTGCGCTTGGAACGTTCGGCCTCCTCCTCCCCCTCCTCCCCGCACGCCACCGCAGACCCCTTGCGAAAGAAACCCGAACTCCCCTCCCCGGCGCCCGCCGCCAATACAGCACCCAAACCATGCCACTGTGCGCCCTTGAACCCTTGCAGCCCGCTCGAGCTGAAGACGAGCTCAAACTTCCCGACGTCATAATATTGGTCGGGTGCAGTGGTAATTGCCGGCCATGGGATATTCTCGTCCCCAAACGCAGCTTCTGCAGTCATGGCAAGTTAGGATTTAGTTTTCTGGGAGATGAAACGACTCACTATAGGACTTCAGCAAAAAAACGGTCACTGTCTGTGCCACCATGTTTGGAGACATGTCGTCCAGCGCCTCGGCGCTCACAGGGAAGACGGGGGCAACAGGTCCAGAGGAACCATCGCGGGCAGCGGCGTAGTCTAGAGACATAAGTTAGCGCCGAAATATCACCTCGCCATTTGAATTTACCTTGTAGCGGCTTTTTCGCCCATGCATACATTGCGTTGATGCTGTTCGTCACGAGTTGGGGGTATTGGTCCTCAAACCGTTGTCGGATATCAACGCCCTTGGGGAGCGCCTCAACCCTGCCTCTCACCGTAAGTACACCCAAAGACGCAAAACTAGTTTAAGAACTTACCACTCAAACTGGATCTCGCCCTGTTCATCCAGCCAACCCATCAACATGGTCGCCAAGAAAGGGCGGAACTTGCCGCTGGCGTTGAGGGTGTCGACCATGTGATGGACCGCGCCCGTCGGGAGCTTTTGCCGTCTAGAGGAATGTCTGTCAGTTAAGAAAGAGGGTGATAGCTCGGATCACTTACTCCTCCCAGTCGACGTCTTCGTCGGCCTCCGCCGCACTCTCCCACTTAGCTTGATCTTCGTTCGCCCACAGCTGCGCCTCAGCTTTACGGAATTTCCCACCGGGATTTGTTGCACCCGGCAGTGTTTTTGAGTGGGCGTTGATCTCGTCGTGGCGCTCTTGGCGGAATTTGTCGCGTCCTGTGGAGCTGGCGAGGCCAAAAACTTTCGCCATCGCCAGAGCTGGGACCACTGCCACCGATTCTGTGTTGTCCGTCTTCGTCACCTTGCGCTTCTTATCCGCCGTCCGCTTGTTAGTGAGAACCTTCTGAATCGCCTTAGGAGTTGTTCAGACGCCGCTCGATAGTACAGGTTAAAATTGGAATTACTCACTAGGCGCCACCCAGCCTTGGTGTATCCACGGAGCAGGCCGACGCGTGCACCCTCGTCCTCCTCATCGTCACTGCCGTCGCCGTCGTCTGCTACGGGTTTGTTGTTTTGCTTCTTGTCGTTCTTAGGGTTGTCGCGTTTCCAGGCGGCGATGAGCCCCGGAAGGGACGCCTCCTCCGCGGTATCGCCCGGCTGGGGCGTGTGCTGGAATGCCTTCGCCTCAAACGCGTCGCTCTTGACCTTCTCGTAAAACCCTGAGATGGCCAACCTCGACTGTAGACCTGCCAGGTCGGTACCACGAAGCGCGTTGTCGAAGATCCAGCTGCGCTGGTATTGATTGAGTCTTGGCACTGCTGTCTCCTCGGTCTTGGTGGTAGCAACACGCAAGAGGGTCGGGAATGGCATGGCGTCGGGGACGGCGGTGGCATCGTATGGTTTGAACATTTCTTTTTGTTTAATTTCCTTCTTTGACGGCGCCATCGTTGGGAGCAAGTCCAGATGCAAAGACTAGTGGATAGTGTGTTAGGTCGAGGTGGAAGTCACGAGCTAAGGAGATGCCACCTACAAGAGTATCAAGGCAAAGCGTACCAGTCATTGTTGTGGCTTTGGAAACCTAAAAAGGAAAGCAACGAAAGCACAGCACGGTGAGGCGAGGTGGCTCTCTATAAAATGGCGTTAAAACAAACTAAGAAACCCTGACCAGCTCATACCTTCCCCACAATGGTCAACGTTCCCGCCCAAGACATCCGCCTCCGCTTCGGCCGGTTGGTTCGACCTGACTTCAAGACCAATGTTCGCCAACAAGCAGTCATCCGCAAACTAGTCGAATTTTTCGGCCTAGAACACGTTCAAGAGTGCGTGGGTCAACTCACAAGACTCCAAGCTGTAATGGGAACCGCACATACCTTTCACGAATTTGGAAAACTCAAAGTTCACTTTGTGCGCTCCGAAGTCTTCTCTTGCTGCCCAGACCCCTTCTAATTGGCACGCCCCCAGATACACAATGGTCGCCTTGTAGCGCGAGAGACCGATCCTCCACCTCTTGAAATCCAGACGCAGCTCCGCGGCTATCTCGCCAGTTACGACGCGTACCTCATGAAGCACGGCAACGACTACACCGTCCGTAATCCGGCAGCAAAGTCGCAGTTGCAAGACGCAGAGCAGGCATGGCATGATTGTATTGTGCCCTCCCTTGCAGCTCGTGGTCTGGGTCCTCGGCCAGACTGGGCCTTGGAGCCGCTTCCCGGGCTTCGGAGGGTACGCATTGCCCCTGCCCCTGCCGCCACTTTTGCTCGCGCGCCCGGTCATGCACCCGCTCCTCCTCGCGCTCGCCGACCTCCTTCCATTCGTCTTCGCACACCGACCCCTGCCCCCGCTCGCCGTCTTGCCCCTTTCCCAACCCTTCCCACACCTCCTCCCAGCTCCCCCGCGCGTTCCACGGTTCCAGAGGTGATCGATCTCACTCATATCGATTATGAGCCCGCGCGCCGTGCCCCAAAGAGGAGGTTTCCGGAAGTTATCCATGTTTCTGACGACGAGGATGTTGAGGTGCGCCCGCACCAGAAGATGAGACACTTGGGGTATATAGACTTGTCGAATTGACGCAGCCCTGCAAGTCGATAGAGTAGTTAGCGACCGTTCTGAAATGGTAACGACTCCCAGAAAATAAATCACCTCATAACACATTCTTCAATGACCTCTACTCGCGATTAACATGGACTAGTGGAAGAACAGACAACAAAGGTGTCATAAAATAAGAGCTTGGTTAAATGTGGTATATGGAAAGAAATGTGCTACATGAGGTAACACCGCACAGTGTCACATGATGCACAAGGCGCATACTGGAACTAATATGGACAAGACTCGCCCTTGATTAGACTGGGTGAGTAAATGTTGTATAATAGGGGCCAAGCTGGCCCATATTTTTTGCTATTTTGGGAAAGCAGCCCTCGCATTTGGTGGCCTTAAGGCAGCGACACCGGACATTCACAAACAGAAACGTAAGTTTCGGTTTTGTGCTCTGTGTACCAAGAATGTCGCCAAAATGAACACGTGAATTGCTACGGCATGTGACTTGCACTTCTCGTGATTGCTGTCATTTCTGCTTACGAGACTTCTTCCGCGTCTGTTGAATTCAGATTTTGGGCGGTCGACTACGTATCAGGCTGACACCGGAGCTTTTTACATTGAAAAATATCACACCCAGAAGACCTTACCTGACATCAATTGTGATTTAAGCACTCTGAGCAGCTTCGCAGCCAATTTGCAGCTGCTTCAAAAATTGTAATGGGCTGGAATCAAGCTGGACTCGATAAATCTTAACTCCCTCATTCTCATTGAGGAGCCATCAAACTACGCCAAAAGCTCCGTCACACGGCCTCACTCATGCCAGCTCAGGCCTCGGCGCTTGCTGCGACGACACAAGTTTACAAATTTTACCGACAACAACATGACAGTGGGGGCATTCATGCAAGTTTTGGAGCTAAAAGGCTCTGAGTTCTAAATCTATTTGTACCCCGTCGTTTGCCGGCCATGCAATTTTATTCACAAACAGAAGCATTAGTTTTGGTTTTGTGCTCTGTGTATATTACCAAAAATGTCGCCAAAAAGTAGCATGTGCCTTGGACGTTTGTCAGTTCTGCTTATGGTCCCAGGCCTTTCCATCCTTTTCTCGCTGAACTCAGTTGAACTCCTTCCAATTCACAGTGCTCATCAACTGTGGTTCCATATATCTTTGCTTGCCTTGCACTCTTTGAGGATTATCCTCAATAAAATCCACACACATTTTGCCTCCACTTCACAAATTTAATTCAGGTTTACACAATCCACGCCGCCGCGAGGAGCCAACCGAAGGTTGGCGACGAGCGGCGCCTGTAAGTCCCAAAATTTCAAAAGGGTGGGACATTTCTTCGGACCTCAATATGCACATAGATTAAAGTGAATCATCCGAGCAGCGAACCATATAAGCTTAAAATGCATTTGATTCAGCTTACTAGTCACGGGCACCACACAAGTGGCTATTATTTCATCTTCTACCTGCATTTTTTGCAGCTCCGGAATCTCTTTGTGCCCCGCCGCTCGCCGGCCATTCACTATCATGTGCTCTGTGTACCAAAAATGTCGCCAAAATGAACACGTGAACTGCTCTCATCTGACCTGCTTACGCCATCTCTGTTCAAAACAGCTTCTCTAATCGGACACTTAGTCATCCTTGTCTTGTGACTCAGGGGCTCTCACCCTTCTCACTCGCACTGCACTGGCAGTCTCCAAGCTTGCGCTCGGTCCGATACTTTCAAATCACTCCTGGTCTCCAGTCAAACCATCTTTCAAACCACTCCTCAATTTACTTCTCGTCATGGAAACGGAAAATCAACCAGTATGTTGCAGGATGTACTTACCTCTGACATTTAATTTCCAAAATTCTTCATCAGCCGTGTATGGATTTCCCATTCTACTCAGCTTTCTCTCTCCTCGTACTCTCTTCCCGAGCACGTCAAATGACGCTGTGCAAATAAAAAACAACGCTTCGGGCCGAGACTCGGATGCACACTTGAACCTCAACGTAATCTGCAATACATCTCATCTGTTATCTGTATTTTAACCATGCCTACAATTCTCTCTGTATTGAATCCTCCCCTCCGGTGCTCTGTCTAACTAATTCATCCAGCTGAGGGTTTATTTATTCTTCTGGGCATCCTTTTCCCCGGCTCCTCCCCTCCGGGACCGATGGGCTTCGTGCTTCCCTTGTTCTCAGTTCACGATGTTTTTTGCGCCGCACAAACACCTTGATAACATCTCACTCTACAGTCCAGTCCTCTACACGGTGTCGTTTGTATCTACTATCAAGTTCGCGGCTGATCTCTCCGTGCGCAATCGGACATTTCGGGGAGAGCCTCGTGAGGGTGATTTTTTTTTTGTTGCTACGCGTCTATTCTCGATTTTGCCTTCAAAGTAAACACACATTAAATCAATCCAACATCAATCCACTTGTTGTCAGAGCCCCATCAAGGGCGCGCCGTAGGGAAGATCTTGTTTACTTGTAAATACAGTCGTAAACTAGGAAGCGAAACGTTCAAATTGCGCAGCATATTGTGAGATTAATTATTAAGCAACGCCTACGCTTCTTGTTATATATCTATGCTAAAATCTCCAGGCTATATGCGAGTTCAAATGATCATGGGATACGGCCGCGGTTTGGTCGAGAACGAGAGTATTCTTTCTCGGAAGCCAAATTTGGCCACATAACGGCAAAGCGAAACACTACGAAGGCGCTGAATGTACCTTGGTAATGTGTGCTAAACCTTCGGAACCGTGACATTCTGAATACTTGACCTCGATAGCATGCCATTAGCACCACTGGAAAAATTTCTGACCAAACCACGCCGGAAGCAGAGCCACGGAGAATATCCCGAATAATATGGTTGAATGAAATTTGAACCGTGTGGCAGTATAAATCGCTATTTACTCAGGTCCTTGATTCTGAGAGACCTCTGACATATTAGAGTCATCACCCCAGAACTTGGGCTCATCGGTGAGGTCCAAGTTACTTAACGGGCCGGTGTTTCGCTTCCACGCACCGATTCGCTTCCTAGTTTCCTAGAGTAGGACTGTACTAATACATGGAGACTCGAACTTGATTCCAGATGGCGAAACAACTTTGAAACCAATTCCAAATAACTAGCAGTAACCTGTGCTACGCTACGGCGGATTGAACTGTGTATCGTCGAAGGTCAGTCAGATTAACATTTTACACAAGTGTAACATTAATGTGCAAGATACTTAAGACACCGCTTGTCCTCAACCTTCGATTGACTCCTCGCGGCTTCATAGACAGCTAATTTTTTTATCTTTGCTCGCAGTGACCCGTGCTTTGTCACCACGGACAGCGTAAATTAAATTGGATGTGATCTAGTTCTCTCGGGACACGAAAGATGCTGTTCCTCGCTAACCTCCAGTTGGTTCCTCACGGCCTCGTCTACATTGCCCAACTTGATGGGCACTGAAAACATTCACCTTCAAATTCAGATATCATGGGTCACCAGATTGGCTCCAGCGTAGTCTGCGAAGGAGACATGGGAAGCAGGGGCTGAAATCTTGTCTGGTGTTCATGGGGTGCCGAAACAGGCCGAAACACTTGTTGAACCGAGTAGTCTACTCGAAGTGACCAATCTATTAGTCATAAATAGAAAATCAACAGTCGAGTGGAGCAATTGTGCAGAATTCAACATCTCGGTGGAACTGTGAAGAAAATGATCGGAGACTCAGCATTGTCCGGTAGTGATTGTCATTTGTCTCAGCCCATCAGCTTTCTCAAAAGCAAGGTTTTGACAGTTGTCTCGGTCAATCAGGTTTCTCAGTGAAAGTTGTTCAATTCTTATATAGATTGCTCACTCTTGGGTATGATTTAGTATCTGTTTGTGCCCGCCGCTTGCCGGCCATTCACTTTCATATGCTGTGACTGTGAATCACGGTCACGTGAAGTGACGAAAGGCGGGGCGAAGGCGGTCCGGCGGCGTGGGCGACGTTTTCACACTTTTCGCATTATTTACACAGGCTTTTAAGATATATCAGAGACAACTGCTGGGGAGAATTTGTTGAAAGCCTCCTACTTCCACCTCAGCCGCAAGCACCCGAATTAGGGAGCCTTCTACGCAGGAAATTGCATGGCTTAAAGGGAAAATTACTCATGCGAAGTTCGCTTCAAGCCATAATAAAATTCTCCAAAATGCGGACCGCGTTGAATATTGGAGGTTTGTGTTCGCTGTCGATGAAGCGTTCTACAAGAAACCCTGGCCGAAGGAAATATCTAACAAGGTACATCAACGGAGAACAGTTGATTACATCTAACCCATCCTCTCCAGATGATCCCTAAAGGCGCTATTCGAAAGGCCCTTGACATGGGCAACACAGCGTTTACTGAAGCTACCCAGATGATCGGGATCATTAATACGTACACCGCTGAAGGCCCCAATTTCAGTCAAGAGGTTGTCGACCAGACCACCAGATCCAACGAGGAGGATTCGAAGGCGACAGAGCTCAAGGGGTTTCTCCAGGATTGGCAAAGGCATCATTCGAACCAATAGTCTAGTACATAGTTAGTGTCGCACAAAAGATTTTGTATTCACGTCTTTTATGCAAATTCCCCTCTCTCATGTCTGGTCTAGACTGTCTTGTATATCGGATATATCTCGGCTCACGTGGTTCCATCGATTCTCAGCCGACATTGCGGTAGCAGTAGTCAAAAAATCATTATCCCTCGCGCCAATCAGATCATGTGACCGTGTTCAGCCACTGAGAAATGTAACCTAGCACGCCGTGAGTGAGCTGAACAGGCCAGATCAAGAGATTTATTCAATCCCACTGCATACCGAATGCCCGTGAATATATTTCTCCCTCTACGTACTCCATATCTCTGGCAGCATGTCAACTCAAGATCTGAGCCCACCGGATTTCACAGTGTCGAAGTTCAAAGTGCTCCAGAACATGGGGGGTCCCATAGGTAATCTCCAAAATATTCCAATGGACTTCTCATATGTCCATGATGCTTCCAAACTGAGTTTACGAACCGAACAGGCTTATTTGGCTTTCGTGGCGCCATATGGGGACGTGGTTTGAGATCATGTGCTCCTCATTGAATGACGCTTTCCTGGTCTAGATGAGTGTTATAATTCCTGAATAAATTCAAGCTGAGTTCTGGGAAACATAGAACCAGTGGACGCTAACATATATATTGCAAACAGATCTGGGAAACACAGAGTACCATTTGCAGTTCATGGTCAAGCAAATATTCCTTGCACATGTTCCAAGACCCTCAGTTGCAATATCCCTTCATAGACGTCTGATAAATGATTAATCATGCTTTATAGACTGTTAGCCTGAGTTTTCGAGGGCCTCAACCTCGCTAGAAAAAGCACCGGTGTCTGTCTCTACCAGTGGCTGTGCCTGGTAGAGACAGACACCGGTGGTTTTGAGATGGCCACACAGGGGGTATTTAAGCTCGAAAGTGCGTTGAATATAAAGGGCAAAGCATCTGAAGTCACTCTATGGAGCCAGAATAATATTCCAGACTGAGAGTCACAAACAATGGCAGAATTTGCGGATGTAACGGTTTGTTGTCGAACTGTGGCCGAATCACTCTCTTTTTTGGTCTATAAATGGTCGAGGGAGCTCCCAGGACTCTTTTCCCCCATCCCCATCCCTCCCTGGATGCAATCGGCACATAGAGCGCGCTGGAGCGCAGCAGGATCAGATCATGTGCTCGTGCATCAAAATCCGGGCCACCTGCTAAACACTAGTTTGCAAGGTTTTCAGAGGTCCTGCCGGTATGCTTATATTTTTAATGTGTGCATGGTAAGCTCTTTAATTGTCCTGAGGTATCCCCATGCTCACTGCGTCCCATTTTCCGTCCCCCATAACCCAATCTGTGTGACTATGCTCAACTTAAGCGACCTTCCTCCTCAAATATCATGTGTTGCCTCTATAGGATGCCGCAGACTATCGCTGAAACTCACTATCCGGACCCACACTAATATTATATTTGAAGTTCTGAATTGCTATCTAATGTCCAAAACCAAGCGATCTTTGAAAGACTGCCTCCATCCCACCGGTACTCGACTTCTGAAGATACTCGCAAAAATGCCTGGTCGTACGAAACCTCTTCCGACGCGATCCACCGTGCGGCCCCACACCCCGTGGTACACCGACCCCTTTGAGACAGGCTTCGATCGCGCTCGTTCTCCATCCCCGGCTCCCATTGCTAGTACCAGTTCTCATGCAGTGGCGCCGCCACTTTCAGACCTCTGTACGTTGCTTTGCTTTACAAGAGCTGCATATCATTAACGCAAGCTGTACTGCAGCCATTCCTCATGCCAATCCCGTCCCGGAGAAAACCCATAAAGAGGCCCGATATCAGCCATGTGCGTGCTTTCGATCTTCCCTGCCGCACTTTTAGCATCACTCACAAAATCTTTTACAGATCGAGCAAAACCTAAGAAGGCGTCCGCGGGCCCTGCCAAAATTGATCTGGAGAAGGAGGAGTTTTGAGTCAATTCTTTTTTTTTCCCTGCTGCGTGTTGCCGTTCGCTATCCTACATACCTGTTGTCGTGAAACTGGTACCTTTCTTGGTCTGTAATTTACTATATCTACTGTATATATCTGAACAGCTCAATGTATTGCGTCGTCCCAATTTTTTCCCAATTTTCTGTCCTAAGCGCCTGCGGGAACACGGTCCGAATTTCCCTGACGCCCGCTAAACGCCCAGGCAGCTGATGTGCTGTCACGCTCGTGACTCTTTCCTGCCACATCTCTACCTCCATCTCCCATCTCGCTCCTGGACAAGCACGTCGACGCAAGCCCGACTTACGACCTGACACACGAGCCGGGACAACGAACCGCCCGACGACGGACCCCGTGGACCACCGGCGGATCGACTTCACATGTCGATCCGCATCTGGTTCGACTTTCAGTCGAGCCTGCCCGACGTTTAGTCGGTGCCTCGTCTCCGTTCTTCTGGTTACTGTGGGATTTGGGGGGGAGGGCGGGGAGGGTCTGGTCTGGGGCTTTCATAAACAGTCTTTATTTCTCGTAGTAAAGGACTCTCGTAGTTACGCGAGATATGTATCATAGATAAATTCTTCTCCTGTACTCACGGAAATTATCGCG
This sequence comes from Mycena vulgaris, assembly GCA_029204335.1. Taxonomy (NCBI): domain Eukaryota; kingdom Fungi; phylum Basidiomycota; class Agaricomycetes; order Agaricales; family Mycenaceae; genus Mycena; species Mycena vulgaris. The sequence continues at coordinate 482,534 of JARGYA010000022.1, forward strand.
GGTTTTACTGGAACGAACGCGCTCGAAATAGCAGGCGAGCAGGCCTTGGATGTCAAGATTTTTCTTGGCCCTTGCAGCCACATCAGCCATATCAGGCGCTTTGACCACTCTCTTTCTGGACATCAAAGTGCGTTTACTATACACCCAGCATCTTCAAAACCTAATATCTTACAGCCGCAGGCTTCCTTGTCGCCCCGCTTGAAACTATCCCAGCATGAAGCGCGTTGGCAATTTTCAAGTCCCGCAAACCCCTGGAAATAGATCGCGTGTTGCCACCAGCGTACCCACCGTGAAAGTGACATTCCACACAGGTATAGTTTGTGCACCGTTCTTCTGACGCATTGGCTAACATTGGGACAGCAGCGACTTCGAAATCTGAGCTGCGCTACGTTGGGAATGCGGGATTACCACAACACCCCATCCTCGATGCACCGGTGCGCGACAAGCCAAACGAGCCAAACGAGTCAGCCCTCCCCTTCCTCGATGCGACGGAGGAGACTGCCGGTGCCATCCCCGCATATGAAACTACGCCGGCCTGCGATGAGAAGGGGAACGCCAAGGCGGAAGAGATACGCCAGGTCGGTCGAGTGGAATAAGCATCTTACCGCGAAACTAATCCTTTTGCAGACCGTCGCTCACATGAACGAACTCAAGGACAACGAAGCCATCTTCCTGCGCGTCCTCCTTTCATTCCACTACCACTCCCAACTCCTCGCGCCCTGTTCTTGCGGCGTCCCGTCCCAGCGCCGGATGGTCGCGTGTCGTGACTGCCTCCAAGCAGAGCTGCTCTGTCGCCAGTGCTGGGTCAAGAAGCACCGAACGATACCCACGCATTGGGCCTTCGTCTGGAACAAACGCGAACATTTTTTTGAGAAGTACGACTTCTGTCGAGTCCTGCTCAATGGCGCTGTGAGGCTGGGTCATTACGGGGAAGGGTGCCCCAATGCGGAGCCGGGCCGTTCATTCACATTGGTGGAGCGAAACGGGATTCATGCCACCGCGATCGCGTTCTGCGGTTGCAAGACCGCGAAGACTGCGGACGGGAAAAGCCACAGCCGCTCGCATTTCGAGCAGCTCCTCGAGGCGGGTATATTCCCCGGGAGCATCAAGGAGCCGAAGACTGGCTACACGCTCGGCCTGCTCCAGTACCACCGGCAGCAGCGGAGCCAAGGGAAGGGTTCCGCCTACAATTTTGTGCTCGTTTTGCAGCGACTGGCTGATCCAATGTTTGCGGATGGAGTTCCAGTGAGTCAATTTGTCTGGTCCGGCGTACATATCTAACCAATCTCCAGGATATTTACAAGAACTTCCTGGCGATCACGCGTTTCTACGAGCACATCCAAATTCTCATAGAAAGCGGGGAAGCTCATGGCCTCGACATCCCACTCGCTGGCGAGGTTGGTCGCCCGTACCCCAATCGGCCAAAGGGCTTTCTTGGCCTCATTTGCGCCGCTTGTCCGGAGCCAGGGGTGAATATGCCATTGTTTGTGAATGTACCGAAGTATCTTCGGTCAGTGGCAGACAGGACTTCCCGTACTACATACATAATACTAATGAAATCATTAATAGACATACAATCTCAGAGAATGATACCCTCGACGGCAATTTCAAGGCTAGTCTATTCTTCAAACGCGACAACGGGAGCGACACGGCCCTGACGGATGGCAACATGTATTTTCCCAAGCAAGCGGAATTCGAGCACATCTCAAAGACGTATGTAATCCCCGAAGAAGACAAGGTGAATTTATTTGGACAGTTTATCGACTCGTCGCTGATTACTATAACAGGAAGTCCCTTGTAAGACTCACATCGGCTCCATTCGCCACCAGGGCCAGCCGAAATATGGAAACACAGCTATCAGCGGTGTCGTCGGCTGCGCCTGCGACCATTCCGTCTTGGGGTCGCTCATCGACATGCCGAAAGGGGAAGCGTAAGTCTTGAGCTGTTAGTGGCAATATCGCGGACTGATTTTTGTGAGCAGTTTTGCGCTCGGTACGTATGCGCAGCGGGAGCACCTGAGACATAAGAATACACCGCCGCTCAGCCCCAAGTCTCAGGCACCTAGGGTTCAAAGTTACGACAGCTATTGCTCATTTGTGGTGAACCAAACCAAGAGGGCGATCGACTTGTTTCCAGAGGAGACGTCGCTGCACGACCTGCTGAAAACGGTGGAGGGGCAGATCCCCGCGGACCATATCAACGGGCACGGAGCCGACTGTCAGGCTCTCTGGCAGGCGGTCTACTTTTCCTGCCGGGGGCACTTCCACGGGGAGACGGCGGAAGTGATTTGGGCTTTCCTGAACCCTCTGGGTTCTTCGACGCGTCAAATGACTGCCGCTGCACGCCACGACATCATTAACTTCGTGATGCATGCGTGGAATATACTCAAGTACCTTCGCCAAGGTAAGCCTGCGTCCGATTCTGCTCACTTTGATATGAAGCTGAGATGTTATTCGGCAGCGGAACTGCTTGCTGCTGAGAGGCTCGATGCGCTCCGGCTTTTCGAGCTGCACATGGCTGTGGTGGAAGAACTCAGCCGGCAGCATGCGACCGAGGTCGGTGCGTGGTCGCGTATGTCGCGCCTCGCTACGAAGGATGCCAGTGGAAAGCCTCGCAGTGTCTATCAGCACAAGTCATCGAAAGGTACATGTCGACTCCTCGATTGCGAGATATCCGAAGCTAATATGACCTAGCATTGACTGTGGAGAGTACGCTGGCCGCGATGATCACCTCGGAGCAAGAGAAATTGAAACGCGACGGCCAGCTCGAGGCAGGAACTTCGGTGGCACAGTGGATTCACGATGGAATGGCCATTGAGCGTCAGCAGTAAGGGTTGACCCTCTGCTCAGGATCACCTTCTAACTGTCGATGATGTAGGATTCTTACGATTGCGCTGCTGCGGAACCATCGAGAGCATCCGCTGCAGGAGACCTGGGACAGCATCACGAAACTGCGGGACAGCCTGAATATGCATCTCAAGAAATTCAGACAACGCCAGCGGGAGATATACCCGCGTCTCACCCTTAGCGCTCTCGACCTCGATGAGCCAGAAGTGACCGCCATCCAATTGCCGTCGTATCGAATGAAGCATGGACAGCGTCAACGACCCGCGATCGGCCGCGATGGTCACGACCTGGACTCCGAACTACGGGACGCAGAAATCGAGCTGCGGAGCACCGAGGCCCAGAGCGGTATCCTCGCGGTTCGTGACGCGTCTTTGGCTTTGTCTGCAGTGAAGAAGGCGAGGGAACTCGATTATCGGGGGCAAGGGGGGGTCACGCGCTCGCAGCGGAATCTTCAAAAGGCAGAGCTCATGAAGGCGTTTGAGATCGCCATGTACAACAGCGCCCGTATGGCCCTCATCCATCTCGGACACATGGAGAAGGACGCTGTCGAGCCATTTCCGCCGCTGAGCCTCCGGGACACGCGGAGGAAGGAAACTCACTTACACCGCGCGACGGGGGACTCTCGGTTATTCGACGGGACAGCGTGGTATTTACAGAGTGGGGTGACGATCGCACGCGCGGCGGTGACTTCCACGCTATCGGCAGGGACGGGAGAGTCAGATAGTGACGACCAGCCAGAGTTATTGGCGGGCACTCAGACCCGGAAGCGCTCCGGTACGTGATCACTCCAACGAAGTCACATACCGTATTAAAGATTTGGTTATCCAGGTTTCAAGCGCGATCAACGCTGTCCCAAACGTCTGAAGGACATCGTCCCAAACGATGTGCAGGTGGAGTCGTCGGAGGCGGAGGAGAGCGGCGCGGAGATGTCGGCGTCCAAGGGACGAAGGGCGCAGGAGGGGAAGAAGGGGAAGGGGAAGAAGAAGCCAGACGGCTGGATCTGGATGGACAACTTGACGCGGGGGCAATGTCTGGGCGAAGAACAATTGGCGGCATACAAGAAGGAAAGTAAGTGGCATGGGGTGTTTCTTAACTGTGGCCTGCATACTAACGGGCTTCAGGTGAGCAAGTGCAGTGGTTCCGTGCCGAAGCAGAAATGTACCGCTGGCTGGAGCAATACGAGCGGAAGCACGCCGAGCTACTGCGCGTAATCGAGAGATACCGCCGCGACGCCCAGGTGTGGGCGGGACTTGCGGATCGTGAGGAGGGAGCGAATGGGGTGAACGGCGCAGCGACCTTTGCGCGCATGCAGGCCGCGATGCATCAGCGGCTCGAGCACAACGCCAATGTCATCTTCAAGAGCGCCGATTCGGGGGCACATCATGATTGGGTGGCTGCGACGAGTTTCGATGAAATGGTGGAGAAGATTGATGGATGGCGGGACGCGGTGTTCAAGTGGATGGATGACTTGGTGAGTGCGAAAGCCCGATTCACATTGTCGTTATTCATCTGGGGCTAGGGAATATATAGGGCGTACAAGGACTTCTGAAATTTCTTTCTTAACATATATTGTCGGGCCCGAGGACCGACACCTTTCCCTTATACGTTCGTTAGGTGTATGGGCACCCACCCCTCTGGTCGGAAAACCTGTCAGAGGTGTGGTGAGGCTGCTCGTCGTTGCACAGCCACCTCGATATATTGGTTTATTGATTTTATTCCATTTGCAGGATATTGACTGAACTTAAGTTCCGTGAGCACTCAAGTTCCGCAGAACTTAAGTGCTCACCCAACTTAAGTGCTCACCCAACTTAACTTAAGTGGCAGGTGAACTTGAGTCGTCGAGCAGGACTTAAGTCGGAGTTGGAACTTAAGTAAGGCTGGACTGGAACATAAGTAGCAGGTTTGACACTTAAGTCTTAGGTGGAAGTCGTGAAGGGGACCCTGTGCTGGCAGGCCCGGCGGGATATGTGGGACTTAAGCTCGCGAGGACTTAGGATACATGGAGTCTTTAAGACCTACATGACTTGAGACATAGCTTGGTCTAGACCACCCGAGACTTAAGATAGGCTAATAAATTAGTTGGGCTCCTGCGCCGTTGTCATGTGTGGCCAGTGGCGAAAGCACCGCTGTCGGAGTTGGAAACGACCCGTGTTCAAGTTCTCCCGCATGACATTAACTTCTCTAGCATCGGTCCTGACCCTGGAACTTCGACCACGTTCCTCAATACCCGTAGTCGGATCTTTCCGTCCGATGGTCGAAGAACGAGACTAAACTTCGGCAATGGTACCACTCGTGGGGGCTATCCAATCGCAACTTTGCTTGGCTAGATTTTTCTCGGCCAGATTTAACTGAGCGTCTCCTCTGCATTACTGATTCACCTAGACCGCACACGGTTCCTGGTTGGTGGCCGACACTTTGGTCCGATGCTTGTCGTCCACAACACGGGGCTAGGAAGAGGGCTACCTGTGAAATTGATGTGAAATGTACGTGCATCTTTCAGTAATTAGACGCACGCTTATTCGTACCGTGGCTCACGGGTGAATACATACTTTCCCTCGGCCTGCCGTTTGAATGTCAAACCTCTTTCTGTCTGTCTGCCGAAAGAGTACGCGCTGGGGCGGCTCTTCGCAAGAACTAGTATGATACTCGGCCCTATTGTACAGCCGGGTTGCCAATGCAGTAGGCACGACCGCTAAGAGAGCATCGAGAAGCGCTGTAAGTTGAATCATCGCGAGTGAATCGGGTGCAAGTCGGACCGAACTGCTTCAAAATACTATCTCGCCTCCGTCCATTTATATGTGCCCGTTGCCTGACATCGCGGCGACACTCGCCGAAGTACGGTCGGCAACCCTTGAAGTCCAGGCATCCTGCAAGGCTTGGCATCTGTCGAAGATCAGGAACACCGAGGCGTATTAGATACTTATCAGCCTTGTATCAGACCTCTCATATAATCGTCCCCGGGCCTGCGAGAGACAGCGCAAGAATTGAAAATAGCATGATCCGCGCAGTCTTAGCCGTCCGTGATGTGGACCGTCGAGAGATAAACCGATAGCCCCGCGTGATTCGATGGTACCCCTCACCCAGTGCATTGGCCATTGCTTGCCCAGAACAGCTAGACACGTAATCAATCTGCCTACGATCTGCAACAATGTCGCGAACACGTCGCCGTAGGCCTACGGAGCTCACCTCATTTTTTGCCAATCGTAGGCAGACTGTGTTACGAGTCTACAGAACAGCTAGCAAAGTGGCAAGCAGCGTCGAAAATAGGCTGAAAACGAGGAGACATTGGGCAATTAGGATGACCGTCGATGTACCCTCTGGATTTGGAGCTGGATCTGAAATGCCGAACTGACAGCGGAGAAGAGACCCGCCTCCGAATGGATAGTAATTATTAGCCCAAGCGTCAGTAGACTTTCAGGAGACGCACGAGGGACGTATCGAGATCTGTGCTGAATTTTTGCAAGAGCTCCTTGTCATGCTCATTTGTTAGCGTCTGGTAGTGCCTGCGGAAGATCATTTTCTTGTGTTATTCGTGTAGCATGAAACTTGGAACCGAGGCGGTGACCGACAGAACGGAGATGTATGGGAGGAGCAAGTCCGGCGGGTATCCGAAGCATCTCGGGAAGACCGGCACTCACTAGCATTGATCATCTTTTCGCATGAATGGTCTGACAATTTTCCACAAAATGTTGAGGATGTGTGCTAATTTTAGGGCCTGAAAAATTCCTCCATTCTGAGATTTCTGGAGAATTTTCGCAGAATGTCAAGTAGTTGCGCCATTTTGCAGAACTTTTCAGCCAAATGACGATGGGGATTTCCCTGATGTCGGGAAGACTGCAAATGGCGTCGTGGTCCAGGTCCTCCGGGGCAGCGACGATCTTCGCGCCTCCCTTGCCTTGACCCCGGAGTCCCCAAAGGAAGGTCCTGTAACTGCCAAATATTACTGCAGTGGATTAAGATTTTAGGCCTTGGCCTTGTACAAGGTCAAACAAGGCCCACCAGAGTTCTGTCAAAAGATGTGGCTGAATTGTGCAGTTGAAAATAGTGGGTGCCTCGCTCATTTTTTCAAAGGGTAATCTTGGTGTATACGTAATCATTCATCCGCCACAATAACAACCGCCTTCCCCTTGTTCTTTCCTTGTTGCACGCGAAGGATTGAATCCCCGACCGTCTCCAGTCCCCGCGTCACGTCTTCTCTGTATTTGATCTCGCCGGAAGCCAGCGCGCTAGGAATGGTCGCATAAAACTCCGCATCGTATTTTTGCTCGAGGCGGAAAGTGAGGAATCCGTTGAGGCTGAGAGACTTGGCGAATATTTGGTCTATATTCTGCGATCCGATGTCAGTGGTGTATTGATTCTTCCAGCCATGCGACTGTGGTACCTTAATTCCCTTGGCGTCACTGTTGTAACCTATGGGAAATATAGTGAATTTGGTGGCTTGAAGCGAAGGGTGGGAAAGTACCGGAAATCGTGCCGCACATCTAAGAAAAATCAGGATGCGATGGCGTTGGATGTGAGATGGTGTTGGAACGTACGACGAAGCGGGCGTAGAGAGCAGCGTGCTCAAGGGCGGCATCCAAGGTCTCGCCTCCGACATTGTCCCAGTACCTTTGATGCAAATTACAGACTGGCAGAGGGGTGGAATACGGTACTCACACGTTGATGGGTCCTTCGCGGGCAAGCACCTCCGAAATATTCGTGGTCTTGTAGTTGAACGCGACGTCGGCGCCTACTTCTTTCATGAAGGCGACCTTCTCATCCGACCCGGCGGAGGCGATCACGCGGAGTCCATCGCGCTTCGCTAGTTGGATGACCATTCTGGTAAATCGTGAGTCCGCGCCAAAGCCGATATCCAGACTCAGGCGTACGATCCGACTGGCCCTAGAGATATTCGAGTATCAGCCCCAGGCAACGTACAGAAGCTGCAGTATTGATTCACCTGCACCGGTTGTCACGAATGCTGTTTCGCCCTGTACATGTACAGGATTATAAACAATGAGCCACCCAGTCAGGCTAAAAGTCGCTGGCCTTCTTGGCTTTGGCCAATTCCTTCCAGGCCATGTAGGCGGTTTTGCCTGACTCCAGGTTAGCAGTGGAACTTCGAGCAAGGATCGTAACTCACCTGCCATCCCAGCCGACCCAGCATACACGGTCAACGGGAGCTTCGGGTGTTTCTCGATGAAGGTGAATCCCTCCATGGTTAGGAGGATTGAATATTCCTGATGGGCTGATACAAATGTTAGATGGGCTTCATTGGCGTGAAATAAATGTTCACGAATTTTCAAGCCATAGATGTACTTTCCCACAACGACATCGGGATTCTCCGAGCGTAACACGACTCCGATGCCGAAGCCCTATAAAAGTGTCGGGATTGTGAAGTCAGTCAATAAAGGTGTCGGACATGTTAATGAAAGTGTCGCGAATCACACCGGTTTCCGACACTTGCATTCATGGTCAAAAACCTGATAAAAGTGTCGGGAAGTGCTCATTTTTCATATAAAAGTGTCGGAGAGTCAACAAAAATGTCGGAATATTAAATGTACACTTGGACCGCCATAAGATCCCCGAGCTTAGGTATGTGGAAAACCGGATGCAAGTGGAATGTGACTCAGAGAGGAGGTAGACACCAGCAGGGCCCTTGCCAGTGACACTGTAATTTAAATTGCCTAACAGTAAGGTGGAACTGTCAAAGAACTGTGCTCGGCGGCGATAGTTTTCTTACAGGTTCATCCGTAGGTATTACGTAGTCTAGACACAGTCTAGGGGCGACATGAGCAGCAAATACGATGGGACGGCGAGCTAGTAGCAGTGGGTCCAGCAGCGGGAAGACTGGCAGCTCCAGCAGGGGAAAGTCTGGCACAAGCTCCTCCGGCGCCAAAGGAGTCTCCACGCCCAGCAAGAGCACCTCGATTTCGAGCGGAGGAACCGTGCGCACCATTACAACCTACAGAAATGGAGGTGGCAGGCTGACGACTATCCCCTCTGGGCAGCTCTTCGCTGGCGGGACGCAAAGTATGTGTTCTCCTATAGGCATTTCCGAGCGTTACTGACGGTTCGACTAGTACTGTAGGCGGTGCGGCGCGACCTCAGGTGTGGGGTAACCGGTGAGTTGACCCGAATACGCGCGTCCGAGTCGATGGCTGACAATGCACGCAGAGGATACGGCAGCGGGTATCCAGGACTGTACAGCCGAGGCATTTCCGATCGGGTATTCCCATTCTACTTCTGGCCGGTGGTGTGGTTAGCCGTCGTGAACGACACCTCGAACACTGCCTACCTTCACTCAGAGGAAGTGCGTGCGATCTTCCTCATGTTTTGCCTCCCGCCTAACACATCTGGCATAGTATGGCCGCCCAGACAATGCCTCTCGACCAGGTGGCGCGATGGCGACCGCCGCGTTCCAGCCAAACTCCACCGGGACCACGTTCAGACTCATCGCCGACAACACCACTGTGGCCTATCTCATGCCCGCCATCGCAGCCAACTGCTCCTCCTTCCTCATGCAATCGAGCATCCCGGCCACCACCCCCACGCCGTTCAACGCTAGCGCCGTCGCAGGCGAGCAGGTGGTGCGATATTATCACGCGAGCTCTGTCGCGCTGAGCCTCGACGGCTACAACAACACCGCAGTCTTCATAGCGGAGAATACCACTTCAGACACGCCGCTACCGACGGGGATTGACAAGAATCTCCTTGACTGCCTGAATGCGACGGCGGTGCCGCTTGTGGATGGTGCATACTCGACGTTGTCCGCATCGAGCTTTGGGGTCCTGGCGGTGGTTTTGCTATTGCACGCGGTTGAATGAGATATGACATCGTTATGAGACTCCCCACGAACCCGTTCCACGATTCTTGAAAGCTGGCGTAGCTCTCTGTACAATACTTTTCTTGATCCATTTAACTCTGTAACTACCGTCGCCGATACTCGTTCTTGTCGCGTAACTTTGAACCAATCTTGCCATTGATTGTCGATGCAGTAGACGAGGTAGAAACAATTAAGTTCCACAGATGTCTGAGAGACCCACACAAGACGTATGGTATCTAACAAATTCATGAGCAAGGGTAAAGAGCTAGTGCCCCGAGAGCCTTGGGTGTAAATTGAACACAGGACCAACTGAATTGTCTTGGTATCATGTACGATACAACTGTACACTGTTCTCTTATTTTAGGTAGCAATCCACTGCCTCACAATCACAAGCCAACATTACCGCTGCTTCTTCCCGCCATCACTCCCAATCACTCTAGTTCCATCCACCCAACTCATCAGCGCCGCCGTCGTCAAGATGGTCGAGAGAAACATTGGCGCATGCACCCACCGCGTATTTGTCGTCGGTGCCCCGAGGTAGCAGAATTGGAACTGCTCAACTACGAAAAGCACGGCGAGGATGCGCGGCGCGTTCCGGCGCAAGCCCGACGCTGTGGGCTTTTGGGAGGTGTAGAGAAGGTATGGTGTGGCGGCGAGGGCCATGAGCCCGAGCTCCAAGAGGAACATTGTGCTGGGAGAGTCGAACAACGAAGTGCCATGGGCTTTGCTTGAAGACGGGGTCAGGACCATGTCTGGCAGCAAAGATGTAAATTTATTTGCGACTGATATCATGAGCAATTTTAGATACCTGGCCGGTGCGTCGTGGCATCAAGGATGTAGTGTGTCGATGTCACGAAAAAGAGCGCAAGAAAATCAGTCATCGGGACTGCACTCCAAGTTTTGGTGAAAAAGGCCGTGTATAAGGCCGCGAAACCGGCAGCTACATTATTTGTGCCGTGAGCGGTAAAAAAATTGCGACCAAGAGAGAAGCAAACCCATGATAACCTCTCCGACGAGGGAGTGGCTGTATGGATATTCGTTGGCGTACGGAAAGCAGCCTCGTAGGTTGAGGGTGGGGCTATAGCGGAACTCCTCGATCCCAAGCATGGCGTTGGCGAAGAAAATTGCGTCGGGGAGGGAGCCGGCCATGGCCAGAGCCCACATGGGGAGGTTGGGAAAAAATGGCTTGAGGGCCAGGGCGGGGGCAAAATGGGCAATCCACATGTTTGGAGAAGAAGTTACGAGCATATGTCGATCTGAGAGATATAAAGAGAGAAATCGGGTTCTGTGATATCACTGTGACGAAGAGTGGGGTTCATCCATCCTGCATTCCGCTCCCACGGTCCCGATGATGACGCACATAAAGGATCATTCGACCTTCGTGCCATGAGAAGCAATGGCCTAGTCCACATCCCATCAACTTGAAGCCGGCCGCCTCTGCCGAGTTCCCTCGTAGCCAACTCGTAGTACTGTGTAACGCTTCGTCAATGGCATTGTATTTTATTCTACTTGAGGTCATTATGGATACATGTCAATTCGATTTTGTCCATGCATTTTCTCCAACTACCGGAGGTGCCGGAGCGAAGCGTCGGCCGGTCTTGTGTACAAGATGAGTGAGTGATAGGCCGGCAGTGCCACTGATGCCTGATCAGCGGATGTCGGACCGTCTTTTGCTCCGCACCGCGCTACAGTGGCTCTGAGTGAGAGGATACGACGCCTGTGCTGGGTGCGGCCTGGCGCACGACTGGACTGAATTTACCTCCGTCTTAGACATCGTGGACCAGGCAGGCGCCGATCCATATTGCAGACCATGACGATCACGACTTCAGTACACGCACGCGCTCATTGCCGTTCTCGCCGCCCGCTACCTGCACGCTGCATAGTGCGTGTGAGATTTCTCCGCTGCACCCGCTGCGCAACACCGCCCTGCTTCTTGTCAATGCTCGGCGACTTGTGGGCTCATGCTCGGGTTGCTGCGGTGCATCTCGCTCCGTCACTCTTGACCTCGTGCTGCTGACGGCTCCGCAGGTACGCTACACCCCACGGAACCGGTATCGATCGACGATGGGACTGAAGGGAAAGCGTCGGAGACGACTCCTGGACCCGGTGACTACTACCTAGACCGCTGCGCGCGTCTTCCTCACGTCCGTTCTTCGCCTTGCCCTCCTCGGCGCTCGGAACCCAGTTCACCTCCTGCCCTGTAGCCCTCGCCCCGTCCTCTCCTCCTCGCCCTCCCTTCCCACCCTCGTTCTGGCGGCTTCCGGCGGCGCCGTCCTCATGCGTTGATATCCTACAAGCCCTCTCCTGCCGCGCCCGCGGCGAATCGACTCGGTTTACCAGCTCCCGCAATCTGATGGCACCCTTCCCTGTCACCACGCCTCCAAGCTTCCTCTATTATGCTCAACCCTTCCCCCACTCGATCGTCTTGTTTTCCGCTTGCTCAGGCCAGAAGGACGACGGATCTCAAGCTCATTAGGCGCCTCTCCTCGCCATTTCCCCGCTGCGTACTCCCTCGCCGCGTATAATCCTTCAAAGGCGCGTAATCGAAATCCCTACATCTACTACGCCTGCTGATTCAAAATATCTCTGTCTACGCGCCCGCCCGTACTACGCGCATGGTTGTATGATACCGCGGCAGCTCATTGGCGCGTCCCATTTCGGTCCAGCACGTCCGTTGCGCTTCCCTGCACCCGTCCACGCCGCCGCTACGCGCACGAAGGCGGCGCCGAGCAGAATAGCCTCTAATCGCATCGCGACGCACCCCTCCCTCGGCTTATCTTCCTTTGCCCACAAGTGGCTCGGTCGCGATGCATTGCGCCTTCAACAATCGTTCTACACGAGCACGACGCCTCCGCCTCCTCGCGCACCCTGGTTGTTCACCCCCACGACGCCGGCAACCCCGTCTTACAATCCAGTTCGCGCGCTCTGGAAACAATCCGTTTGCTCACCTCCCCATTCAACCCTCCAGATCGCTCTGTGTAGCTCTAGCGATTGCGTTCCAACGCATCGCTTTCTCTCCCCGCGTTGCAAACGGGTTCAGCATTCGGTACGTCCCCTGGTCGATATTCCGGCTCAGTAACATCTACATAGATTATCCTTCACCGCGACGAGACGCCCACGCCAGACCGGCAGCCTGCGTGGACGGCAGATTAACTGAGTAGTGTACGACCCGACATTCCCATTCCCTCGGCTCGGCTTCTCCCCATTCCCCCCCTTCGTCCGGAATCCCAGTACCCGCAACCCGAGCGCCCTGATTTTACCACACCGCGCTCACAGCTTCCCAACCCCGCCAGCTTGCCACGAAGTGCAAGAAAGGGGATGTGCTCAAGCCTCTCACGCGTTGGTGCGTCTGCGCACTTTCTCTTGTTGTTATCTTCGCTTACCCCACCTCCCGCGCTCTCTCCCTCAAGCGCCCCGGATCTGCTGCGATCTGCAGCTTCCTGACGCATCCGGTACGTCGCCCCCATATGCTCTGATCCCTTCTCGAGACCCTCACACAGTCTGAGATCACGTCGAATCCTCGCCGCCGTGCCCGCCCTCGGCCTGCCTACGCCACCCCCATCCAACCACGTCTGATCTCCCCCGTCGGCTCGGAGCGACGCTCCGAACCTCCACCACATCTTGAATGCGCTGAGGTCTTCCTTGTTGCGTCCTTTGATCACCTACCTATCCGTACCTCGCTGACCTACGTACACTTGCTACATCTTGTATTCTCACTGTTGTATCTCACGAACCAATCTACGTTCGACCCGCTCCCGAGTCGTGACACTCCAGAGGACTGTAGATCTGGTTATCGGTATCACTTTTTCCCGCGATACATTCCAGTAAGTTGCAAGCACGTCACTCAGATTGACTTCTCGACACCGGAACGACTACCGCCCAGACCTTTCCCGAAAACGATTTCCGCTCATTAGGGCTTCGCGGCAAAGGAGGCTAGCAAATACTTGGCGCTGGCTAACATTCAACCAGTTGCAGGACCCCTTGAATTCAGTCCTGTATCCAGGCAGGGACATCGTGGAGATTTTTTACATGGCTAACAGAGTATCGATGTCGCTTGTAAAGCTCACAGCAAGCCTAGAAGTGGGGGAATGGCGCCGGCATCTTCTGCTGAAGACAAATCTGGCACCGCTCTGTTGAGCCGACTTTGACATTGAAATTCTAACCGTTCGCGCTGGGGACCAATAGTCGTAGTTCTCCCAGGTATTACTGGGAGCACCTGCTGAAAACTCCAACCTGCATCTCTACTACTCACGCTCACCGAATCTCTTTATAACACCACAGCTTGCCCGCCTCATGCCGTCGTGCCGGCGTATATTGCCATGTTTGCCTATCCGATGCTGTGCTGCTTCCTCTCCCACCACGCCCAAACGATTCTGCAGGCTAGTTTTGTCTCTTCATAACGATTGTAGCGCGCTGTGCGGCAGAGCCCACTAACTAAGTACTTAATTCAGTGCTCATCAATACATGTTGGAAAAATTTAGCATTTATTTACTCCACGGACCCGAGCTCTCCCAATTTTTGCAACAGGTTGGACCCAAGCCAAGCCGAGAGAGCTCTAAATTGGGGCTAGCCACATGTAACATATTATTATTGCCAAAGGACATGCAATCACTCTCAGGCCCAAATCTCGCTCGGTCGACATGTCAACCAGCTCGCATTGGGCCAGGATACCCCGATTGTGTCGGGCCCTCAGAGCTGTTCAAACGCGAAGAGATAAATTCATATTAGCTCTAGAGTGTGTGTTGCCTTCCCACCAGGTTAAAATGAGCTGGTCCTTGGTTTTGCTTATATCTCATTGGAGGTAGGTTAAAGACTGTCACAACTGATTATAACCACCCATCCTGTTAAATTCCGATGGATGTGAATCTCAGTGGGATGCGGGTCTGATCCGTCAGTATAATATACTGAGTTGTCTACAGATCAATCCAGCTTCCGAGGATTTTACCAGATTGAGCTACCAGACACCGCTGCATGTTGAATTTCTTGGGGTTTGTATACCATAAGCCAGAGCGAGCACTACCCGATGAAAGCGAATGTTCTTGGAAAGTTTTAAGTGAACAAAGGAATTTGGAACTCAATTGGGTGTGTTGAGGGCCCAGCTTCAGAAAATCCGCCATCTCTGCACCATATCTCTGCCTGGCGCAATTCATCAGTGAATGTCTCTAACTATGTATGAGCATTACAGCCGGTAACAATACCGAGGGCACAGCCATGAAATTTCTGTTTTTGGCTGTTTTTGATTCCCGCGAAAGACTTACACGGCGCGCCCTCAGTTCTTCACCGATTCACATGCGATATAGCTAGATCTTCCAGGCCAATCCAAACACAATTAGTGATAGAATCCAAGTTGCAAAAAATATCTTATTCTCAACAATCTGGTACTTTGGGTGTTCTCGCTTGAGAATCTCGTATAGCACACCCAGATGGGGTCCAATTGGACTGATCTGTTGGGAGGGTGTACTTATGGTTCCCCTTGAACTTTTCATAGAGTTGAATGTACATATATTTGCTTTTTCGTGGCTGGTAGTTCACCCTGAGGATCTCAAGTAGGAAATCCTGGCTGAGTGATCCACCAAGGGCTAAAAAGTGAATCTTTGTACATTTGACTCAATGAAAGGTTCAATATGACACATAAGTGCACCCTCTTAAAAGATAAGCCCGATTGGACCCCATCTGGGTGTGCTATATGAGATTCTCAAGCGAGAACACCCAAAGTACCAGATTGTTGAGAATAAGATATTTTTGCAACTTGGATTCTATCACTAATTGCGCTTGGATTAACCTGGGAGATCTAGCTATGTCCCATATGAATCGGTGAAGAACTGAGGGCATTTGCTCGCAGGAACCAAAAACAGCCGACAACAGAAATTTCTTGGCTGCACCCTTGGTACTGTTGCCGGCTGTAAATCCAGAGCCAGGTGGAATGATTGGCAAGGGTTAAAGCAGAGTTCTGGATGAATTCTTCTGTCGTTTGAACGGAAGTTTTGACAACCACTTTGGGGGAGCTCAATCGGGATTGAAGGTTTGTTTGAGATACAACTTAATATCCAGAAATACATGCCCTAGGCATGTCAGTTGAACCCCAAATACATTAAAATATTAGACCAATCAACTCTTCTTGGATTTGGCAAGAAAGTAAATGAAAAAAAAAGTTGCACATGAGGGGACTCGAACTCATGCGCAAAATTGCAATGTTTGGCTCTGCTTGGCCGTGGGAAAGCTACATTTTGGCGGACGCTCTGCACCACTAGGGCACTTCAGGACCCACTACCTACACCACCAACCAGCCTGAGTCCAAATTTGAGCCGGGCCAGGATTGTAGCACGGAGATCATTCACCAATGTTGTACAAATTCCCCGAACGAGCTTCTCTTGACGCCAAATCTTGAAACTCCTGCAAAAGATCGAAATTTGGTGTCGATGCGATGTCTTTGATCACACGTCACTGAGGTGTCGGCTCGCGACCTCTTCAAGACATCCCCTCTGATCCCACCAGTTTCTCTTGCACTCAATCTTCCTCTAGCCTCGGACACGAGCTCTAAGCCATCCACTCAATGGCATCCAGGTGGTAGGCCGTCAAGGCATCGGTTTCGGCTTGCCCCCTACCTTTCCGCGATGAGTGTGTACTCACCCATATCAATAATGTCGAAGCTGACCGCGTCCTTCTCACTCCTCCCAGAACCCAGCTTTCTCTCAGCACCATGTCCTGCTCGCCGCTCTCATCTCATGCCTCGAGCCTCCTACGCGCCATGATGACGGTCCCAACTCCGAGCCCACCACCTGCGACGAAATCATGCCACGCGGACCAACTCGCGGACGAACTCGAACCGCCCGCGCTCGCTTCACCGCGCCAGCGCCCCGTATACAAGCTATTCGGCATGGTCTCGGGTGGGAGTGACTGGTCCTCGACAACTGGAGATTCAGGGCTGGGCGTGTGTATACGGCCGCTCGTATTACCCCCTCCTTCCACTCCCCATCGGAAGCCTGGGCCCCGGGCATTGACTCGAACTTCCACACGTCTGGTGTGTATAACCAGCTCAGCACCTTTCTCGCGTCACTGACTCCTCCGCAGGATGTGTTTGGACCTGTCCGCCACCATCTAACCACGTACGCCCAACGCCGGGCTGCTGCGGACCATGCTGCAGATACCAAGCAACATCGAACAGCTGCATGGGTTCGCAAGCTCCGGCTGGAGACCGTGGAAGCTGATCCAGTAAATTAAATACTGTATGTGTATACATCTACCCAATTTCATGCCGACCCCGCTTTCGCGCCCCTCCCGTGCCCTCTACTTCCTCGTCCTCGCTGCTATCCTCGGCAATTGCCTGAGTGTGTACCCCTGCAGTTTTCGCTGCCTTGTTCTTTTCCCTCGTAGCCGCCGCCTTCTCCTTTGTTGCTGTGCGCTTTTCCTTCTGTTTGACGGCGAGGATTTCACACAGGTGATCGTGCCTTTCCCTGCGTTCCGGGAAGAGTGGGCGGGGTTTCGTGAGCGCGATGGGTAGATACTTCCGGAGCAGGCCCGCATTGTGAAACCCATGCGTGTTAATAACAAATCGGGTGTCGTCCTTGTGAACGATGGAGTGAATGATTGTGTCGGACTCCTGGCGCTCTTGCATTTGCCGGGTAACACCACTGGCGTCGCAACCACATGCTCGGCAATCGTGCTGAGCATTGAATGAGAACTGGATTGTCTGTGGATTCATTAGCATTTGAAGCAGAGGAATAATACAGGTCGCACTCGCATTTGAAGGAACCATGATCCGGCTGCCATCGCCATTCGGGAGGAGCACCGGCATGTGCAGCTGTGGGTGAAGTGCCTCCCCAACATCGTGCTTGGCAACCACAAGAATCCCTTGCGCCGATTTGCTGGCTTTGGGTAGCAGAATTATTGAGATACGGGCGATCATGGGCAGCTGCCAGGGTCGTAAACCTATCTGCCTGCCAAAAAAAAAAAAAGAACAGGCCCACATTATTGACACGGAATACCGCCCATGAGCCAACAGCACAGCGATCCCCCGAGACTGTGTCCACGCTCAGCCCTTTGGTCCACGCAGAACCAGGATCCATTGGAAGGGAGCACGGGTTCACAGCGCCGATCAGGAGTGTCTCTTCGGCTGTTAAAGCTGCTAGCTTGCTTTGTTTCTTCTGTGCCACAGACTGGATCAGTCCAGGAGTCCAAGATGGCGGGGGTGCCCAGCCGAGATGCCTTTGGATAATTGGAGTATTACGCAAAATCCGCTGAACATCCTTTCCAGCCTGTATCCAAGACGTGTCTTGCAGCCAGTACCCACCACTCAGGATGTGCTTAACACGGTCCAAGTCCGCAAATTTAGCGGCAATGTCGCGACTCGGGGCTTGATGGTTACTGAGAACAGAACACAGTCGAAAAATTGCGTTGAAGCATTCAAATACTTCGGTCGAAAAGCGAACGGCTGGTCCCCGCCGTCGAATATCCTGGACGATGTGTAGAAGGACATGGAGCTTGAGTTTAATCAGAATTTTCGCGGGATCAAGTGTGGCGAACGCATCCAGAAGATTGTCGATGAGGATTTGGAGATCAGCCTGCAAAAAAATAAGAAATACAGTGAATAATAGCTAGGATGGTAACGTACCAGATATTGCTCCATGTCATCGATTACCGCAGTCCAAAGGAGGGGTCCAAGCTCACCGAGAGCTCTGACGAGGATGAACTGATCCGGAGTGACAATGTCGTGAATATGGAATATCATCGTTTGCATCAGAGTCTTGAAGTGTTTCCCTATCAGCCCGTTACGATACTGCATCATGTATGCGGCGCGAATGGGAGGAACACGAAGACCATCAAGGTTGGTGCTCTGCAGCCGAATAGTGAAGATATTCTGTTGCACTTCTGTCCACTTATGATGCAGCTCAAACCACGTATATTTTGCATCGCCAAGCAGGATGGTATGCAAAATTTCGACCAGGGTGTCTTGGGATGGGTCAAAAACTGACAAGGCTCTATTAGCAAAATTATACAGAGGCTCATGATTTAGAGACGTACAGGGGAGATCCAGTAAAGGATTATAAGGCTCGCTAGTTTGATTGTCCAGCCACACAAGAAGCTCATTCGAAATGTCGTCCACAGGGCGACCGACACTGGCTGCTTGCTTCTCACGCGCTTTTTTTATCAGAATATCAATCCAGTGTTGCGCGATCTTGTCCTTGGTTCCGGTGGCAGTCTGTAGTGCTTCGACACGGGATGCCACTCCATATGTAGCCAGGCGCAGTTGTTCGCGGACACAAAGTCGGATTTCTTCCACATTTCGTGGCCGTCCAGCCTACACTCAATAGATATTAGTAAATATATGAGCCCAATGAATGGTCTGCACTAACCTCGTAGAATGAATGATATCCGTTTGCACATTCCTTCTCCGCGATCGTCCCACCAACGTGGCAGCGGCGACAGAAGTAATTGCCTTGATGACCAATATGAGAAGCCTCCTCGGCTTGTTGAGGGTTGTCGGCTGGCCCATCCGGTATATTTAGCCTGAAGCCACAGGGGCGGCCCTCGTCGACATTGTAGGTGCGAACAGGCTTGTAGTGTGTGGACCTAGAAGACTCGGTTAACTCGTGGTTTCACGAAATTTGGCTGGATCGTAGACTGACTTGACTTGATTTACTACAACTTTCAGTTGCTCCAACGCACCAGCGTGAGGGGACGTGGAAACAAACCGTACAAAATATTCCTGGTTTAAAAGCTGCCCACTCAAGTTAGCATTTGCGCTGTATACATTGATATGCTTCTGGTATTGCTTGCTCCGGGCACCCGAGACATCGTCCGCCCAGGTCGGGACCCAGACAGTGAACAAGTCCTCCCCATTGTCTATCTTGCGGAACAGGTTTGGGGAGCGATCAGCATATTCTTGGCAAGTTTCTGCAAACCAGATAAATCATTGATGCATCCGAAAAAAATATGGCCTACCATGGAATGATATTGGGCTGGCTAAACACCTTTCCAGAGCTTCGCGATTGAAGCGGAACTTGGCCAAAGGTATTCGGGTCAATTTCGGGTCGACAGCATGAATTTCAAGACGCTGTAGAGCCAATGATTAGCCTTCAACGATTGATGAATCAGAGAACCCCAATTTACTCACATTCCTTTCCACGAGGTGGCAGTCTGCGAAGGTCTCTCCCTTGCAGACTATCCACAGTGCAGGAATAACCCAGCGGTCATCAGCAAGTTCGGCTACCTCATGGACATAATAGCGCTGGTACCCAATAAGAATGGAAGGCGTGAGCGCGTCGAGGTGTATGTTGTGCCATTTTCCATCCTTGACTTGCCAAATTTCCGATATGGGTCCGCCCGCTACATCTTCCGGGTATTTTTGAATGTGTGGGGAAACCTCAGGATTCGCAAAATCCTTGCAGACATGAGCATGCCAACAATGGTAAAACTGGAGATGGAAGCTGACCTTCGCGATCAAGTCGCGAATGTCATTGACGTAAAACAGGTTCCCAAGATCGGACTTGTGAGCCTCACTCTTGACACCTGTCATCTCACGAATGTGTTTCTGCATAGATCGAAATGCATTGAAGGAGGGTACATCCTTTGCTCCACACTGTTGCATAATCCACAGGATCATCTTCAGCTGGCTAGACGAAAGCCGAAGACGCGGCAAATTATCCAGGATATCCAAGTAGCACATCTGTCCAAGCTTCAATATTGTGGGCTGTTCTCGCGACACGGTAGGCTCACCGTCTTGTTCCCATACGGTGCGTAATCATGAGTCATTGGGACGCTATTGAAATGCTGATTTATCTCGTCTTCATCATCCCCAATGGCAGGAAACATATCTGTGGGTGGTAGAATTCATTCAGTCAGACTTCACGCTGTAGAGACCTTAACATGCCATTGTCTCGAATTTCTTGAACAAATTGCGGGATTGTCTCGTCATCTGCACCTTCAAATTCGTCCTCCAGTGACTGTATGTTCAAGATTTCTATTTCTCGGCGAAGAGTCTCGGAGTTATCCGCCAAGGCCAACTCGGGAAGAGCGCGCAAGTTGTCGACCTCTTGCATCATCAAATCGTCAAAGTCCGCAGTGCTGACACCATTCATGTCCTCGTCCGGAAGAACAGGGCGGAATTGGGGACGTCGAGGGCCTGGATTGTCTGGTAAAACTGGGGCCTGGAGCGAAGTACTTGACATGCTATAAACATTGTTGTATTGCTGATGCGTGGCAGCCTGGGTCTGTTGTGTTTGCGCGACATGCTCCAGGGAATGCAAATGGGCAGAGCTCTCCAAGTGTTTCTTCCAAGACGCCCGGTTCATCCAGTTATGTGTATCTCCGCCAGACACTGTTTCACAGAGGAGGCAGCAGACCTTTCCAGTGGGCTCATCAACGAGGCAGTCTGGCGCGAAGAAGTCGGGTTAGTCCGTTTATTAAAAAAGCTATTTGAAAAATCTCACGAGGTCCCAAGTCCTTCGGTTTTGCACCTCGCCTTTGTGCCATCGTCACTCGCAAGGGCTCGCGGCGCGTCAAGTCACAGTTGCGTCCCCATCGAGCCTTCCTGTGACATTTAAAAAGCCGACACCTGAAAGTCGGAGTTTCAATACCTTCTGTTCTTGACTTTCACAACCTAATGGCGCCTGTCTTTAACTCTACCCAGACAGCTCTGGCTGCCAACCTTCGCTTGCGTCTCGATGCAGAAATCGAAGCTCGAAAGGAGAAGGAGAACGCGTCAAGCGACGCGTCAAGTCCTTCTTCAGCCCCGGATGGTGATGTCGACGCGTCGGGAGGCACTGTCCGTTCACGTTCTGACATGGAGGACGATGATGACGAGTTTGCCATTCGTCTTATGGATGATGCATCCTCCCCATACACTCTGGAGCAAGGCCGCGCTTATAAGCGCCACAAAAAACTCAGTGCTCAGTCGGATGCTGAGGCAGACTTCTTTCTGAAGGTCCAGTCTTCTATTCCTTATTACCCCATTCATACTTATAATACGTACACGATTTAGACAACCAACCCAATGCGGCATTTGTTTCAGATGATTGTCGTGGGCCTCGAATGCCGAGACACCTTGCAGATCATCAAGACAGATCAGGACAAGAAATACAAGCTGACAGATACGTTGAGCGTGAGTGATTAAGACAAACTGCCCCGTTTTTTATTATGCTTAGCATGAGCAGAGAACTTGTCAAGACTACGCGCATGTCGCTTTGTTATCTCACAAGGCAAAAAGCTACCGGAATCTTAAAGACACCCCAACGATGGCTTCGACCATAGTGGTGAGTAACCTTGGTTCACGCTATGCATTCCCGAGTTGAATTTACTCTTAGGGTGCCATGCGAACACTCGGGGTAGCAGATATGCCTCCGTCTATGGAAACTGGACGCTGTGAAGTCCTCAACAAGTGTATCGGCAAAGCTTTAACGGACAAGCGCTACCATATTAAGCAACAGGTCTGTCTCGTTTCTTTATCTTTCGTACTGCACGCCATCTGACTACTTGCATTCTAGATTTTTCCCACCCTCGTTGATGGCTCGGACAAGGTGGATATCGCAACACTTACCCGTGCTTGCATCGGTACCTCACCTGCCAAGCCCACGGCTGGGATGTATCAGCGGGTGGCGTTCATGGTAAGGATGTCATTCCTGTGTATACCACCTCTGGCTGAGATATGATCCCAGCGTTCCGTTGCTCTCCAATACAAGCTAGAAGGCGGGTCCGCTACCGGCAAGCCCGCAGACGATTCGAAGGACGACTTTTGGCCCGTGGTAGATGCACAGCTCATGGTCTTGGGTGCACTTTCTGCTGAAGAGAGGCAAATGTAAGCCCTTTCGTTTGTTATGACATGAATATATCACTGATTAAGTCCTGAAGCCTCTTCGACATGACATACCGCGACGATTTGAAACTTTATGGCCCCGTTAACAAAGCATTACCCATCACGGCAACAAAGGACCTGGATGCATGGCTTGTCACGATAAACTCGGCCATGGAGGTGTAATTTTCAACGCCATAAGTCTTCCCTAATTTTCTGCATTACGATAAACATGCGTGTAAATACTCTACAGATTACTGCCTTATTCTTCCGGATTTTATCACACATGGGGGCTGCTTCTCATGGTATTTTAGAAATAAAAAACTATCTCTACTGCTCATATAAAACATACGGGTTTTTTACATAGACCCCCCTACTCTTGTGGGCTGAGTAAAGTGATTTTTCTTTTATCGCGGTCGCGAACCCGCGACTTCTGAGTGGCTATGCTGCAAAAACGTGACCGCAAACAAACCATCCTCTCTTCCTTTCGCCCACCACTTTCCGGTTTCCCTTGTCAAACATCTGCGCTCTTCACTCTTTGCCAAGCTCATGCTGCTCAACACGGTGCATATCACAACTGCGACCCGGTGTCTGGTTGTCTGCGTTGTAGTCCCGTAACTGCATCTCCGCGACACAACGCCGGCTGCAACAATTTTCTTCATTTTCAGCAAACAGGACAGCGGCGACTAATTTGAATACGGTATGCCTCCATCCTCCCGATTGTCTCCACTAATGGCTTTTATTTCAGGTACTTCTACTTCTCTCATGACGCCAAGTGTCGGGGCATGGTTCTCCGCGCGAAGCACCCGAGGTGAGTGTCTGTCCCCGCATATCACATGTCTTAATAAAGCCCTGCCCCAAGTGGGCTTTCTTTAGGCCCACTATGCCCCGGGTCGCCGCCGTCTGCCCTTTCCCCTCCCTTGAGCGCAGGTTGACAACAAAGTCCTCAAAGGTAAATCTTCCTCCCACCACATCTTCGAGTGTTCATTTTCCTGCAGTCACATCGCTACTCTGCGTTCACCTTAGGACTTCATGCGCAATGATTCGCACTCTCCGTGGTTCGTCGTGCTTACCCTCCCATGTCACCGCTGATGTCAACTCTAGCTTTGCACTCAAGTTCCGTGACACGCCAAACATGTTGCACCTACAGTGCCCGCAGTACTGGTTAGCAATGTCCTCCCAAGTCCCCTTCTCACCTCTCACCGTTCCTTCTTGCAGTCGTTTATTCACTCTGGGGTGTACCTACCCAGCGACCCGCAGCCATGCCTTGCATTACCCATAACAGGTAAGCAGATACATGCCTCGCCCCCCACGCTGCCCCCACGCTCCTCCTCCTCACGGTGCTTCATAGTCGGATCCAACTTACCGCGCTATCCGTGTCTGAACGCCGCCCCAACGGTGAATTTCCCCTTCGGTGTGCTTTCCCCGTGCCCACACGCTGATCGCGATTACCATCGTTTGTTTCTTTCAGGCCTTCGAGACTCGAGTGCCGAAGTGAGTTATTTTTTCAGCCACATTACACATGACTGACATATTCTGCTATGTCGCAGTCTTCCATCTTCCCCCATCAGCTTTTCACGGCCCATCTGCCGCTGCAAGAGGACGAACCGGAGGAGCAGGAGGAGGACGAGCCGGAGTGGGATTCCCAGGGGAGTGCAAGGGAGCGCACAGCCTAGCAGTCTGGCGCGGGCGCGGGCTCATTTCATTGTAATATTTGCGCTATGAATATATTTACTTCCTCTCAAATCCCTCTCGGGGAGCTCCTGACTGGAGCTTACTGGACAGTTCCCTGAGGCCACTTTCGGCGTCTCATTTGTACACGGACGAGCCTTTTTGAAACCCCTCTAAACTTATCCCTACAATATTGCCCAAGTCTTTGCAGGGAATTGACGCCATCTCTTCGCAGCATAGTTATAAAGGTCTGATGGATACGAGGCGGGATCTCTCTGAGACGTCGCTGACCGGCATCGGTGGAGCACGGGGTCAAAAGATGGTTGATCAATACTAGACTAGTACATCGGTGCGACATCAGGAAAGCTTGGTCAGATGTGCGGGCATTCTCATCTGCGGATCAACCGCCCGGCATCTTTGAGATATCGCTGCAGTGCGGTGGTGTAAAGTTAGTGGGCATTCCCGTCTTCGTAACCTGATAGCTCGTAGGCCTCATGTATCCCAGCCTTACTGTCCTCCTTCACAATAACGATCCACCTACCGTCCAGCAGGTAGGAGAAGTCCGATCCTTGCTCGATTCCGCTGCGGCTGAGAGTGCCCAGCTCAACAATGTCATTTCGAAGCTATCCATCGTCTTGTCTCTGCTAAAAGTCAAACGGCAGCGGGCAGATGCTCTGAATGCCTTCCAAAACATCCTCTCCCCCGTACGAGGCATTCCATCCGAAAATCTGGGAGAGATATTCATCCACTGTCGCGACAATGACGCAGGATACCAGCTGACCACCAAAAAAGCACCTTTACTTCTTGGACACGTATCGTCGCGCTGGCGCATGGTTTCGCATTGCATACCAGGACTCTGGGACTGCGAGATCCTGGACACAGAATCCATGCTTGAAGCTTCTGCGCCATTTGTTCGCACATTGCTTGAGCGATCCTGCAGCCTTCCCCTCAAATTATCACTCGTCGCACACCGTCAGACCACCGTTGCCACTTCACGCCATCCGATCCCGGGTGAGAACCTCTCCTGGGATTTCCAGGGCAGACTCCAACATATCTGTCTTCATCTCACGCCTGATTACATGATATCACACGTTCACAAACGATTCCCAATGCTCAATTCCCTCCAGATATCTATCAAGGACGGCCTCCCCGACGTACACCCAGACCTCGCTGCACTCCTGGATGTGTGTCGGGATGCGCCATGCCTCCGCACGCTGCAGCTCATAGTTGACCCAACGCCATCGGCAAATACTCTGACCTCTGACCTCCCAATTCGGATGGTCGCAATTAACCGATCTTTTTCTTGACATCCATATCAATGCCCTCGTTGCACGAGATATCCTGGCACGTTGTACCCAGTTGGTTACATGCAAAATCCGGAACATAGAGCCCGCAGTTGAGTTCGTAGGAACGTTCAAGGAGAACATTCCCAAGAAACAACTCGAAATTTCTCTCGCCGTATCGGTACGACGACCCACGAGACACTCTGTATCTATTCTTACCGATAGCATCGCCGTCAGTATCCGATCGTACGCCTCGGGAAAATCGAGAACGGGTTCCACGCGGAAAGCGCTCTGAAACTTGGCGGGGAAATTGAAAGTATCTAGCCGTGGACAGCGCAGGGAAATGCGGATGGTGATCGTGAGATTTACCTGTTCGTCTTCCATCCTCGCCCGACATTTTCGTCCATAGCCTTTCTGACTGTGAAGCTGCAGATGCAACTATCATTCAAGTTCGATCCGGTGAATTTGCTTCGAGTGTGTCTTCCATCCTCTGATATTGACACAATTGTCGCTCAATGGATTCACGAAGTGCCTGTGGAAGAGAGGTAGTGAAACGGAGGAAGGCAGGCCGGAGGGACCCCCCTTTGCCGCCGAGCTTGCTGCAGAGGAATTGTGGGTGCAGAAAGCGATAGAAGTGGGTGTCGGCCCCAGCATTGACCTGTTTGCCGAAACGATGGAGGAACGGCTTGTGGAGAGAATGTGGAATATGTTTTAGGGTAGGGACTGGATCTGTTTTCGATGCCCTTTTTTTCTCCAAACGGCCAAAAAGAAATCATACATGACTGCAATGCAAGTGGATCTGGAATTGGGAGTCCCTTGTGTGTTATGAAGGACTATAATGAAACGAAGGGTCCTCTGAAGCGGCGATGCTGTTGAAGCTCGTCGCGGGTGGACGGTACCACGGCCAATATTAGAAATATCAACTAGTGGCTGCACCCCGCGCCTGACCCGCTGTCGAGGCAGCACTTCAGGAACGCTCCGGTTACGCCTTGGGATGCGTCTGTCCCCCCGACAAGGCTGCAGTCCTAATTTACGGACACGCGCTATTAGTACCTGGCCGGCTCCACGAAAGTTTTGAATCGTACCGAGCCGTGGATGTTTCCGGACACGCTGGAGCAGCAGTCGGCCATGGTTTTTAGCGCGACCATGCCGTTGGTTTCACAGGTGCAGAACCAGCCCTCGAGCTGCGCGTTCGCTTGTGCCGAAGCGCATAGGACGGCGATGAGAGTGAAGAAGTTGATTTGCATGGTGAGTTTATTTCTGATGAGATGTGCAATTGCGAGAGGGGAAGGATAGGATGAGGTTGGAGGACACTCCTGGCTGCTTTTATACATCCTCACTGGAGAGCGCACAGCACTTGAGGTGGGTACCTCTAGCGCTCGGGGTGGAGCAATTGACTCGGGACCCTACCCGTGTCTTGCCCGTGTCCCTTTCCTATTCTCCCCGTCCCCGTGTCTCTCACTCCGTGCTTGATATTCCCGCTACCTTTAGGTACGGGTTCTTATAGGGCGCCCCATCAATGCGCTTTTTGGCGGACGATCACAACGGCGAGCCTTCGGCTGGCCTCCGGCTAGGTGGCGGCAGTGCCTGCGGAGCTCTGCCGTGGGCGTCAGCCGCGGCTAGCCGCATGGCTCCACAGATGGACGTCGATGCTCCGCTGTGGCTAATGGGGGCTTGAACGCAGTGACTCGGAAATATGGAAGCGCCGAGGAAGCGGAGGTGGGCGGCGTTCGTGCCTACTGTGCGCGGTTGAGGTGTAGATTCAACCATATATTCAAAATATATTCAGAATATATGGCTGCCGCGAGAATATAATGTTCTCGCGGCTGCCGTAGTCTCCCGTAGTCAGACTCCACGAGAATTATGACAATCGATAATTCTTTTATATGGAGCGAAGCCAACGAGTCCCGTTGCACTCGACATCGAGTCGTCGCCGGCTCGTTGGCTATTGCACGACGCAGGAGTTGTCCTTCTGCACGATATTTTTTATTTTGAAGACCGAGATACCCCTCGCCAGTCATCCAGTGTACGGGCAGATGCTCCAGGTCAAGCGCTCACTGAATGCCATCTCGGGTGCTTCCGCTAAGGGCCAGCCAGACCTGCACACAACCCATCAAGAATCACAGCTTTTTTTCAAAGTCCGCGACGACAGCGACACCTATCTTTCCTTTCACCCCCACATCCACAGCCGACAGACCATGGTGTGAGTACTACACCGTCTCGGCTCATACTGGGGCGCCTCACCCATATACGTCACAGTTTCCACTGTTTCACGTGTGGCTTTGACGTAGAATGCACCGAACGGTACCACAAAAGGATGGTGCACCAAAAGGAGGACGGAGGAGACGGTCGTGCAGCGCGTTCTAGGTGTCTTCGCTTGCGTCCGTTGCGTACTATCCTTCCCCGATCCCGTCCGCTTGCAAGATCATACAGTCGTCTGTTATGCACCAAACCCCGCCTTCCTCCCTTTGGATGCACCATTGCCACCTATTCCCCTCTCATTCTTCCGTCAGCCTTCACCTGCTCCCCTTTCCTCCCCCGTCAGTTCTCCGCTCCCCGGCCTCGGTATCTCGCGGCCCTCTTTCCCCCAATATCTGCCCCTTTCCGCGCCGCCTCCCCCGCCTAAACAAAAAATTGAAGACTTTCCGGCGTTAATCCCTAAAGACGACCTGTACATCCCAGAGGACACCACCATTACCCGGCACCAAGATGTCCCTCTCCGGTCATATGGTCTCGTTATCAACGTCGACTATGGCAACATCTTGATTTGTCTGACTTGCGCGTCTTGCGTGACTGCAAAGGACGTAGCAGCACATATCTGGGCTCATTTTCGAGACATGGTCCTACCCCCAAGTCTCGGCGAAACTCTTCAGCAGATCTTCGACTTCGTCACACCACACGAGCTGAAATTCCCTGTTAGGCGGATCAAGCCCATCTTTGGACTGAAACTTCACCCCGACGCGCTCTATTTCTGCTCTCGGTGCGGCCACGGATTCCGTAGCGAGTGCTCCCTCCGAACGCACCAGTCTGATGCGCGATGCCCGCGCCTCGGAGGCGAGATTGATGAGCTCTACATCGCGTATGGGCAGAGCTTTGGCTTTACCACATCCAAATTCTCTGTCGACATCTCGCTTTTGGTGCGCCGAGCCGACTCGGACATTGACCCATCATTAATCTATTCCCAAACATTTGCCCCTGAGCCCGATTATTCTCGCCTTCCCACCGCGCTCCCTGTCAATACGCAGGATCTCGACCAGTTCCACCATCATGAAGGCTGGATCGATCACCTTGCAGGGCTGACGCTGGTAGAGATTCAACTCTTCACAGCTCTTCCGGAAGATCGCGACCATCCATATCTCCCGCGCTCGCGAGATTATGTTTTGAAATTGCTCCAGGTCGTGCGAGACTACATGAAAAAGCATTGTTCTCATGGGCTTATGCGCAAAATGGCCCGTGTCGGCGTGTACGTTTTCAGCAGCATTTCCGGTGTTTCCCGTGCTGATTATTTTCAGCGCTGAAACAGCCGACGAGTTTCGTGTCCTTCTACCAAAGTCCCTGGCGGAATACTCGCGGGAGGGAGTGCGCCTCTTATTCAACTCCATTGAACAAGCGCGGGGCGCGATTGACACAACATACTATCCCCTCACCGAGGAGCAGAAGACAACGCTCATTCAACTTCACAAGCTTCTTCTCCTTCCCTCTACCAGACCAGAGACCGCGGCCCTCGTTCTTCACCACGCTCTTTTCTTGTTGGGCGCAGTCGAGTAGGAGCACGGCGGCATCTCCAACTTTGAGATGGCGAGGATTTGCTATCTGGTCGCGAGGAGCATGGGTCCGAGCGAGTGGATCCGAACCTCGGGCGTCTCGTCGCGAAGCTCACCGAGGCGTCATTCTGTATGCAATGGAAACGGATATGATCACCGAGAAGCTCAGCACCCCCGCGTACGTTTCGAGTTGTCGAGGTCAAAGACGGCGGATGCGGGGACAATATCCCCGTCAGCTGACACTGTGAAACTGATTTAAACCCATTCTCTGCCGATGAAACTCGTCTCACCCGCGATGGAATAATTGGGCACGTAGACACGACCTTGATTGTTGGCCATCTCAAAAATGAAATCTTGCGCGACCACCTACTCTCTGTTAACATCGCCATACGTATTGGGATATTCGAAACTCGCCCTCAAATCCATCTGATAAAAGCTACAGAAGTCAGAGAAATATCAATGGCTTCGGCATTGACTCATCGGCGGATGAACGCTTCGTTCTCCATGGACGCTGCAAAAACCATCTTGCGCTCGCAGAGTTCTTGGCTCTGCGCCCTCCGTTTGCGGCTGACTGCATCAGCGAGGTACAGTGATATGAGCATGGTACTTACTGAAGATACACTCCATGTCGTCTGACACGCCCGGGCTGAAGATGGCAGCTCGAGAAATGTCAGTTGAGCAAAATCGACGATGGCTAAAGCACTTACTGTGCCCAGTAAAAATCAGTTGGGTGTCGTGCATTGTGGAAGTGATAGAACGAGTGAAGGGGGAATCCTCCCCGTGGCCCTTTATATTAAGAGGCCCCTGATCGCAAAAACGCCACGCCGCGGCAGCGTGAGGCGAGGGAGGCAGCTGCATTCCCTGGTTAGGTAGCAGGACTTCCTGTGGACTGGCCTCCATGCAGACCATGCTGTTGCTTCGAATCATTCAGGAACGCCTCACCTACTTGATTAGTAATACCCCGGACCAAGATTCACCGTGTTAGTCTGACGCTCCTCATATTTTATCACGAGTTTCTGGGTGCTAATCTGAACTGATGTACTTCATTTAGTACCTTGGTCTGGAATTGGTATTCTCACGAGGGTGTGAGATACTCCGCCGCATGACCAATGAACGACAGGGACGATTCACGAGATGTTCGCATTGCATTAAGTATAGATAGGCAATCAGTAATACTTGTTGTAGGCCTTGTGCATTTTTTCTGCACCGCGAATAAAACAACCGCTGAGCACACATGCATTATCGGGTTCCGAAAGTTGCGCCCTGGAAAATATTACCTGAAACTTGACTCATCGGGTCCCAAAAACCGAATACCCCCCGCTGAATGTTCAGTCCCGCACGCCACTCAAAGTAGGATTTCCACTCCACATGGAATTGCTGGCAGATGTGTGTAGCCTGGACGGGTTACGTCGGAGGATTACCTGTGTTTGACGCAGCCAAGCAAAAATTGTGGTGATTTGAATTCATGGCACACTTATGGAAATCAGTCTTGATGATCAATGTGCAGCGGACGAATACTGCAAAATTTAGAAGAACCTGAACGTACAGGTCGCGAGGAAGTATCCCGTGGAACGAAGCGTCAGCTTGTCGCGGGAATTGTGCTAGACGCCTAATTTAAACACGAGAATGATAGTAATTCAGTCACCTACCGAGTTGAGGGCCCAAGATAACGCGCGGGAAGAGATAAATGTCGGGAGGACATGATTAGTGATCCGTGAAGCTCGATCCACAGCGAGGTCAACCAGAAAAATTACACCTGCGAGGAGTCTGCATCCTGTATAGTGACCATAGTGGTTTACACGCCGCACCGCTCTCAGCGTCGGGAGCTTGATGCGTAGATAGGGATTTCCAGAGAACGTGTAAGTAGTTTTCGAACCACTATTCGCAGACGCTGACTTTGATTACGATTAGAGGGTTCGTGCCACACCGCGTACTCGTCCTCGCCCGTCGAAAAACCAATCACGAACTCCACCCGGACCTCTGCTGCTTTAGAATCTACCGAAAACCCCGGAAATGGCGAAGATCCGAGCTTGTGCCCAAGTAACCGTCCTCGGGCGATAAGTTTTGTCTGCTCTATGTGCGCTCTGCCTTCCCAACTTCCGAATCGTTGTCTAATCCTGTCTCTAGCTTGTCGCCCATGTCTCTGGGATAGCTCCTCCGCGGATGCTGAGTCGATAGCGGCCGGGGATTATGGTGCGTTATTCTCCATGTCGACCTAGGGCTCCTCCTAATCGTCTTTTCAACCAGCGCTAGGCCCGGCTCCTACGTTCTAGCTCTTTCGCGATACCGGCCCATCTGCGCTCGTACCCCCGTGTTTTCAACCAGCGCTAGGCCCGGTTCCGACGTTCTAGCGTCAGCGCCTCTCTACACCAACTCTTTCGCGATACCGGCCCATCTGCGCTCGTACCCCCGTGCTCCGAGCACAACTCCTTTCCTTTCCGCTGCGGGTGCGATCACGGCTCTCACAGTCCTCGCACGACTGGCCATCTATTCTGCGCCTCACACCACGCGCCCTTCCCCTTGCCGCGATACCGCCTTCTCCGGGGGGGCCATGCGCACAATTCGGCATCTTGCGACGCGGGGCGAGTTCATCTTCCGCTGGGAGTTAGACGATTCGAATATGGTGCATCGCGTGGGGAAGAAAGAGGTCGCTGACGGGTGAGTGGCATTCCTTTCTTCTTGCCTTGCGTCGACCCTTATACTCCAAACTACGCGCGCGCAGGGCGCGATAACCAACCCTTCGGAATCGAGCTCAAGGGATCCATATAATCCGATTGAGTAGATGGCTCGCCGGTCGGGATTTCAACGGCAGCCATTTTGACCGGAGATTACGACCATGCCGGGCAAGCGAGGACGGAGATGTTAACGGTCCACAAGCCACGGTTCAGTACAGGAAGCCACGATGTCATGTATGAGCACTTCGCGCTTCTGCTTCAAGTCTTTCAATAAGAACAGCTGATTATTTCCCAGTTGGGTGAGCGCCTTGGATGTCATGTCGCACAGGCATATTGAGGATCCTTTCTTCCACCGGACCACCATCATCGAAACACCCAAGGCCGCCGTTAGCACGCCCCAGCGAACTCTTCCCCAGCCAAATGTGCGGTGCAGCAGTTTTGGGAGCCCCTGCCACGAGCCCTTGCGCACAGATGCATGGATGGTAGTAGGTAGGCAGGTAGAATTACACGGCACGGTCCGACTCATGAACACCGGTTTCCAGGGATTTTCCCGGTGTAAAATCAGAGATCAGCACTCAAAAACTACATCAAGCTGGCATTATGTGGTCCTGCAGAAAATCTTTTGGGCGCATCCGAATTCATTGAGCACTGGGCATGAGTCGTGCAAGCTCATCTTATAGCTGGACTACAAATCAGCTAAGAGCCTAAGCTAACTCTCGTCTGGAGAATTAGTTGCTCAACGACTCCAACTAACCCGCGCTGAAACTTGTCCTGTAGTGCACTCACCGAAGCCTGAATAATACCTCTGCGAATCTGACGCTCTGGATAATGCTGTCCACTCTTTTTCCACGTCACGAAGGTCGGTGCAAAAAATTGATTGCCCCGCGACAACGTCATGGGTAATTCTTAGGTTTAGCAGCATCTCCTCATCTTTTGAAATTCCATCTCCAGAAAATCAGACAACCGCTCCAACGATGCTTACAGCGCTTATAGTGGGTTGTTCTGATTTATCTAAAGCTGGGATCAAAGGGCAAAGCGTCCAGTTGGCTCCTCCAGCAACGAAGTTCCGGGAGCATTGAAGAAATGGAAAATGATGGAGTAAACCTATTGCAGCAAACTCTATTTACTTACAGCCACGTCTATGGCTCATGAGGTTCTGGTCAGAGAAAACGGCGACATACCTCTCTGTCCATCCATCTGGCTGTCCATTAACAAGGCTGAACAATGAGGTATCAGTAACTCCGATTTTCCGCTCACTTGTCTGGTTCAAGGATTCATATTTGACTGGTTGAAGAGGTATTGTTCCGGTGAAGTGGTGTGACTAATAATTATCGCTTTCGGACGTGGACTGGCTTCTACCGCGGGGCATGGGTGGCGGAAACGCCATTTATGGTATCTGTGAGCTCGGCTTGGGAGGCGTCTGAGGGCCCAGGGGCGAAAGTGTTGTTTCCGGCTTGTTTTGTACACTGGGATAACCCCTGGAAACCGGCGTTCGTTATTCGGACGGTGCCGTGTAATCTTACTTACCTACCTACCGACCTACCTACCTTAGGTCCATCAAGATAGCTCACCCAACTACAGGTAGTTATATTTACATGCCGGAACAAGCCGCAGCGCGGGGTTCAAAAGTAATCATCGCTGCTTTCTTCGCGGAGACAAAACTGTTTACTTTATCTGAACATGCCTGTTCCACGCTATTCATCCTTGTCTTTTACTAATCTGGTTCTACAAGGTTCTACATTATTGTTCCATAACAGGAAATCTATCTAGAGGGATTATCTGCGGGTTGTGGCCCCACGAAATCCATCACCTCTAGCTCCATCACATCGCCGTCCACTGCGGACCGCCTGGCCGCCGTACTTTGAATGTTCAGGATCATTCTCGAAAGGACGGTGACAGACAGTCTGTGTTATTTTCCTTAGAGAGTAGCGCGAAGGACGGAGAATAATGCATACGAAACGGACCACCAGGCCATCATTCCGGCGAGGATTCTCTGCATCCAATATGTCAGCTGTACTCTCCGATAAAAATTACAGCACGCACGTCGCCGACCTGTAGAGCATGATGTTAGAGCGCCACCGTCAAAGTACTAAAAGGCTTGACGTACAATGAGAGTCGAGACATCTCCCACAGTCGCTAGCACGATGATACTGAAGATATATCGGGCACATCAGCCACTATTTGCCAGTTGTGAGTAAACGAACCCGAAATGCATCGCTCCTAACAAGAGCATGGTGTCAAATTTGACAGGGGCGGAAATGGTAGATGCATACCGTCGCGGGCTAGACGCCCAATGATCGACCCCGAAATGGTTGACATCACGGCGCGGTCCGCGTGCGCGCGGTACAGCGTCAGGCAAAAGACGACGGTGTAGCCCGCGAGTCTGTACGACGGGGATCAGTACATAAAAGACATGACCCGAGAAACATACTGTGCTGTCCAGGTTGCAGCCAGGCCTGCATCCAAAGCAAGTGATTCAACGACTTACGGAATCCGTTACAGGACCTACGAATCGCTCTAAAACAAATAAATGTCAAGGCATCCATCTCGTATGTTGGAGGCTCACGTTCTTCGCGGGATGATAGTATGGCATCCAGTAAGTCCTGGTCCCGTAGCCATCTGCGGATGCCCATATGTAATGATCGTCCACTGCACACTAAGGTCAATAACCCTGCTGCCCGGTGAATGACCCAGGGATATGCACCAAACCGAGACCACTAGAGACAGCCGCCGGGCCCCCCACAGCCAAGAAAACCCAGAGGTTGAACCCATACATGGCGAGTATCCGCTGCCAAAATGCAACTAGAGATAATTTAACGGCTTGTGCAATGAATTCGGGGGAACGTACATCCCACGAGCGCTGATTGAAACGAGAGGAGAGCTTCTAATGCCGGCTCCATCATGGAGCACCTACGGGTAGAATAAGATTGTGCATAAATATGCACAGGCTAGGAAAAGTACTCCTGTCGCAAGAGTTCGTCAGAGATCGCTGTCCTGCCGTGCCGGAGAACTCGCTGACTACGGCTGTTAAATCCCCAAAATAAAATGGGATTATGGTGGCACTGCACGCGAGGGGGATGTACCGAATCGCCAAAAACGAGCATTTGCTGAGGCGCATCGGGCTGGACCAGATCATGGCGACCTCGGCCCCGACACTCAGCAGATAATCATACAGGAGGATTACTGGGAGCTGAGTTGAATGTGATCGTCCAATGACAAACCAACGCACCGAGCCCAGACAGGAAGATGTAACGGTATACGCGGCTGGAGGAGGGGCTTCAGCGCACGTTCGCACGGGAGACGACGAGGGACTCACTGATCCCAGGCCAGAGTCTCATAATCCATGCCGCTGGGGAATGAGGGAGAAATAGGGAGATGACAGCCGGAGAAACGAGGATTATATCTGAGGGAACTGAATTGACACCGCCGGAGCAACAGTTTAATCTATCATAGTAGGTGTAAGCGAGCCGTGATACGGATTAGGGCATGAAACCGCACGTGTTACGCCTACGGGCGTAAGAATTACGCCGTATTTTTTTACGCGACGGGTTAACCCGCCCGTTAAGGTCCCAAGGACTGACCCAAACGGGACGGGTCCCAAGGGGCTACCAAGATAAGGAATTTCCTTATATAGGGGGAGGGGGGGGAGGCCCCCGGGTCCTGAAAAAAAAATTGTATACCCTTTCACGTAGAGCTTCTTTAACCGCTCTGTTTCGCCCGCCGAGCCATTTGATCGTGTTTGGTAGTGTTCTCAGCATTAAATGCCCTCAAGTTGCGCAGAGAAAAAAATCACGGTGTCATCCAATACAGCGGCTACTCTCGCATCAGATGATGAAGACTCCCACAGTGAGGACCGATACCGACCCAGAATCCGAGAACAGTGACCATCTGTCCGTATCCAACGGTGACCACGGTAATGACACGAGCAACGGCTTCAAGTTTCTTCAAATCAACGCCGATCTGGATGAGCCCGCTGACCTGGAATATTGTGGCGAACTTTGGCCCGATTCGGAGCGTGGAAATCGTTCAGACCCACCGCCCACGGAACCCCTCATCAACGACGACGTTGATGCGCAGATTGAACACTTTGTAGTGCCGGGAATTGGATATGGGGACGTCTATTGATTATTTAAATCACATTTACTCAGGACTAGTACCGTGACAATTGAGTGTAGCAAAGCCGGATGCGAGTCAATTTGGGTGTGTGCCGCAATTATTGCGAGACATAGATGATGTAGCCACAGTATCATCTAGAGTGCGCCGAAGTGAAAAGCAGGTGCAAGGGTTGGGTATGTGTGCCATGCGGAGGCGGAAAACGACGGCGCTCAAGTTAAGCGTCCCAAAAAGGGAATTTGATGGCACGTGCTCTATCACGTGGGGGAGGGGGAGGTACCTAGGCCTCTGAAATAAAAATTGCGACATAGGGTACATTTTTCGGGTATTCAAACCCCCTTGACGGGTCCCGTACGTACCGTGCGTTTACGCCGTATTTACGGTACCGCCAAAGTACCATTTGAAATGAGCTCAAGGGTTCTCATTTCTCACTTCGAGTTGGCTTCTAGGGGGAAAGAAAAAGTGACTATGCTCGGCAGGCGGCCAAAGGTTCGCGGGAGACGCACAACTTGGTCAAAGAAGTTGGGGTGCCGACCGGCCCGGTGTTGAACACAGCAATAAGACACGTCGGCAATGGGTTTGTCTTACTGGGGGGGGATGTGCGGCAATCTCGCTCGGGGAGATGATATCACCTCGGCACTGTCTCGGCATTATCGTCTCGTTGATATTTTGCTGATTTTGCCAAGCTCTGGCTGACCCGTCTTTTACGCGTAAACGGCCGGTTACGGCGACCCGTTTACGGCTCAACCCGTACCGTCACCGTACCGTTGGAGATTAAACCAACCTCTCCAACGGTACGGGGACGTAACCATTTTTACGGGCCGTATTTCCGTAAAAATACGGGACGGTTTCATGCCCTAATACGGATGAAGGAGGCGCTAAAGAACATTGTTCGGACTGTCAAATAATGTCACGGAGGAGTGTCTCAATCGGACCTCGGTGATAAAACTGCGGCACTCAATGAACAAGTTGGGCGATGCGTGGGATACGGGAGATCATTCCAACGCACAGCTATGGGTCTGGGATCAGATCAGCAGCGGCTAAGATTCCGCGCCGGACTCACAGTACCCTGGGTAAAACAAAATCATGAACCCTCCAGCGTCATAAGGCGCAAAAATAAAACTGACCATGGTGAGATCAATTGTAATGCAGGTCTTTTCGTGCCGCCGAGGCCTCGAGCACCCATTTCCTACTCAATTGGCCCTGCAATCAAGCTTTCTAACCTTCGTTGAAGTTGTTTAAACTGTTTCGGTCGAGACGAATGACGGGAAGAGGCAAGAGAATTTAGAGTCTGGGAACTGGAGGAGGTTCAAGGGGAGTTTCTTTGAAGAGATGTATGTAAAACCTGCCTCGAATCTCTCCGAAGTTCGAGGACGTCTGTTTGAGTTTCATAGAGGTAGACATGGAGAGACACCGCTCCCGGAGACCATCATATTCAGACCCCTGCCCAATACGACCTACCTTCCGGATTTCTACTCCTCGCTGGCCGCCCACCGTTCGCATTTGGTGCTCCAGGCTGTCGATGTCGACTCTGACGCTGGCGGGGACAACGGAAACATACGTTTACATACCATAACTGGCCCCATCCTTCGACGCCTTTTTTACTTCGCCGACCTGACAGAAGTACGTCTCGAGCCGATGACAGGGCTCGACCTGGACGACGCCACGGTGACCGAGATGGCTTGAAAATGGTCTTGCATCCAGCACCTCGAAAATAGGCTGAAGACGAGGAGACATTGGGCAATTAGGATGACCGTCGATGTACCCTCTGGATTTGGGGCTGGATCTGAAACGCCGAACTGACAGCAGAGAAGAGACCCGCCTCCGAAGGGATAGTAATTATTAGCCCAAGTGTCAGTAGACTTTCAGGAGACGCACGAAAATGAGGGACGTATCGAGATCTGTGCTGAATTTTTGCAAGAGCTCCTTGTCATGCCCATTCGTTAGCGTCTGGTAGCGCTTGCGGAAGATCGTTTTCTTGTGTTATTCATGTAGCATGAAACATGGAACCGAGGCGGTGACCGGCAGAATGGAGATGTATGGGAGGAGCAAGTTCGGCGGGTATCCGAAGCATCTCGGGAAGACCGGCACTCACTAGTACTGATCACCTTTTCGCATGAATGGTCTGACAATTTTCCACAAAATGTTGAGGATGTGTGCTAATTCCTGGTACCGATTTAGGGACCAGGTCTACGTAGTCAGATATCACGTTATCTGTGATCCTGTGATCCGAGACCGCGGTCTAGGCCCTTCCCTTTTCCGGCGCCTCAGAAAGCGCTAATGTTTTTTTTCTCGATCGTGCGGTAAGTTCCGAGACCGCGATCTAGACCGTTTCCTTTTCCGGCGCCTCAGAAAGCGCTAATGTTTTTTTCTCGATCGTGCGGTAAGTTCCGAGACCGCGGTCTAGACCGTTTCCTTTTCCGGCGCCTCAGAAAGCACTAATGTTTTTCTCGATCATGCAGTAAGTTCCGAGACCTCGCTCTAGGCCTTTCACTTAGGGTATGTAGCTAAGTCTCTAGGAGGTACCAGGGGTGCCCGGAGGGCCTTATGATTTTAGGGCCTGAAAAATTCCTCCATTCTGAGATTTCTGGAGAATTTTCGCAGAATGTCAAGCAGTTGCGCCATTTTGCAGAACTTTTCAGCCAAATGACGATGGGGATTTCCCTGATGTCGGGAAGGCTGCAAATGGCGTCGTGGTCCAGGTCCTCCGGGGCAGCGACGATCTTCGCGCCTCCCTTGCCTTGACCCCGGAGTCCCCAAAGGAAGGTCCTGTAACTGCCAAATATTACTGCAGTGGATTAAGATTTTCGGCCTTGGCCTTGTACAAGGTCAAACAAGGCCCACCAGAGTTCTGTCAAAAGATGTGGCTGAATTGTGCAGTTGAAAATAGTGGATGCCTCGCTCATTTTCCAAAGGGTAATCTCGGTGTATACGTGTAATCATTCATCCGCCACAATAACAACCGCCTTCCCCTTGTTCTTTCCTTGTTGCACGCGAAGGATTGAATCCCCGACCGTCTCCAGTCCCCGCGTCACGTCTTCTCTGTATTTGA
Source organism: Mycena vulgaris (assembly GCA_029204335.1). Classification (NCBI taxonomy): domain Eukaryota; kingdom Fungi; phylum Basidiomycota; class Agaricomycetes; order Agaricales; family Mycenaceae; genus Mycena; species Mycena vulgaris. The sequence continues at coordinate 521,530 of JARGYA010000022.1, forward strand.
TCTCGCCGGAAGCCAGCGCGCTAGGAATGGTCGCATAAAATTCCGCATCGTATTTTTGCTCGAGGCGGAAAGTGAGGAATCCGTTGAGGCTGAGAGACTTGGCGAATATTTGGTCTATATTCTGCGATCCGATGTCAGTGGTGTATTGATTCTTCCAGTCATGCGACTGTGGTACCTTAATTCCCTGGGCGTCACTGTTGTAACCTAGGGGAAATATAGTGAATTTGGTGGCTTGAAGCGAAGGGTGGGAAAGTACCGGAAATCGTGCCGCACATCTAAGAAAAATCAGGATGCGATGACGTTGGATGTAAGATGGTGTTGGAACGTACGACGAAGCGAGCGTAGAGAGCAGCGTGCTCAAGGGCGGCATCCAAGGTCTCGCCTCCGACATTGTCCCAGTACCTTTGATGCAAATTACAGACTGGCAGAGGGGTGGAATATGGTACTCACACGTTGATGGGTCCTTCGCGGGCAAGCACCTCCGAAATATTCGTGGCCTTGTAGTTGAACGCGACGTCGGCGCCTACTTCTTTCATGAAGGCGACCTTCTCATCCGACCCGGCGGAGGCGATCACGCGGAGTCCATCGCGCTTCGCTAGTTGGATGACCATTCTGGTAAATTGTGAGTCCGCGCCAAAGCCGATATCCAGACTCAGGCGTACGATCCGACTGGCCCTAGAGATATTCGAGTATCAGCCCCAGGCAACGTACAGAAGCTGCAGTATTGATTCACCTGCACCGGTTGTCACGAATGCTGTTTCGCCCTGTACATGTACAGGATTATAATCAATGAGCCACCCAGTCAGGCTAAAAGTCGCTGGCCTTCTTGGCTTTGGCCAATTCCTTCCAGGCCATGTAGGCGGTTTTGCCTGACTCCAGGTTAGCAGTGGGACTTTGAGCAAGGATCGTAACTCACCTGCCATCCCAGCCGACCCAGCATACACGGTCAACGGGAGCTTCGGGTGTTTCTCGATGAAGGTGGATCCCTCCATGGTTAGGAGGACTGAATATTCCTGATGGGCTGATACAAATGTTAGACGGGCTTCATTGGCGTGAAATAAATGTTCACGAATTTTCGAGCCATAGATGTACTTTCCCACAGCGACATCGGGATTCTCCGAGCGTAACACGACTCCGATGCCGAGGCCCTCGATCCTGGACAATGTCAGTCACTTTGTTCCACGGGATAATAAGTGATAACAGCGTACACGTCACCAAGGAGGAAGGCAGGCTGGGATATGCATCAGTAACTTATGCTCGACCCGGAATTGGGCAGGCTGGATGCACACCAACCATGTATGATTCGATCTCTGGCTTCCGCATCCGTCCCCTCATGTACGGATCGATGGAGAGAACGAGAGTTTTGATCAAGAATCCGCCGTTGAGTGGGGCCCCGTCGAGGTCGATCGTTTGCGTAGTGTCATAAACGGTGGTCTCCCCAGGAATCGGGTAGTCTGTCGAGGGAGGGGGTGAGGACACTGAATTCCAGACCAACACTCTTGTGACCTTTGGGTATCGCTGCGAATACAACACGGCTGTTGGTAATTGGAGCCATAGGTATTCTTACTGGGGTCATTTGGAGGTGTACGGGGCTTCTTATAAGACGCAGAGGTTGACTCAAATCCGGCGCCGAGGGGCCACAATATCGATATGACCCCTGGGTCCCATGTATGCCCGAAGGAAGAACATCTGTGTCACCCTCTTTATAAAATTAAGCATTCTGTCCGTCTGAAGCCTTTTTAAACTTCGCTGCTCATCTGGCCTTTGCTTCGATCCGACATTACCCCTTTCGACATTCACCCTCTTTATCACCCTCTTTTCACCCTCTTTATAAAATTAAGCATTCTGTCCGTCTGAAGCCTTTTTAAACTCCGCTGCTCATCTGGCTTTGCTTCGATCCGACATTACCCCTTTCGACATTCACCCTCTTTATAAAATTACGTCTGTCCATCTGGAGCTTTTTAGTCACCCTCTTTATCACCCTCTTTTCACCCTCTTTTTAAAATTACGTGTGTCCGTCCGTCTGAAGCTTTTTAAACTCCGACGATCACTTGACCCTGAGACTCCACCGAGACCGGCCCTAAAGTCAACTCTGGGGTTAAGGCCAACCTTATTCATTCAGCTTGGATCCTGTGCTCGGACGCGTTCGGACGCGACGTAGTACACGTTTTGGACATATAAAATGTTGCCATATTTGCAAACACCCTCCAAATCCTCCCCGATCAGCGGACGGGCCGGGGATGATTCACAACAGTGGCTCCGGTTCCGTTCGCGCTCCTCGCTCCCTTTATCCAATGATTCACAAAATGCTTTCTACGTGTCCGTATCATGTCAACACATGGCGCTGACGTGTCTCACGTTCTTTCCAGCCAAACGAGCGCTATTAAAGGTGATTGGATTTTCAACAATTTTCATCAGCCGTGTTGCAATTTCTGCTATGTCCACCCACCAGTAAGTCCTGGTCCCGTAGCCATCTGCGGATGCCCATATGTAATTATTGTCCACTGCACACTAAGGTCAATGCAATGACCCGGCTGCCCGGTGAATGACCCAGGGATATGTACCAAACCGAGGCCACTAGAGACAGCCGCCGGGCCCGCCACAGCCGAGAAGACCCACAAATTGGACCCATACATGTCGAGCATCCGCTGCCAAAATGCAACTAGAGATAATTTAACGGCTTGTGCAATGAACTCGGGGGAACGTACATCCCACGAGCGCTGATTGAAACGAGAGGAGAGCTTCTAATGCCGGCTCCATCATGGAGCACCTACGGGTAGAGTAAGACTGTGCATAAACATGCACAGGCTAGGAAAAGTACTCCTGTTGCAAGAGTTCGTCAGAGATCGCTGTCCTGCCGTGCCGGAGAATTCACTGACTTCGGCTGTTAAATCCCCAGAATAAAATGGGATTATGGTGGCACTGCACGCGAGGGGGATGTACCGAATCGCCAAAAACGAGCATTTGCTGAGGCGCATCGGGCTGGACCAGATCATGGCGACCTCGGCCCCGACACTCAGCAGATAATCATACGGGAGGATTACTGGGAGCTGAGTTGGATGTGATCGTCCAATGGCAAACTAACGCACCGAGCCCAGACAGGAAGATGTAACGGTATACGCGGCTGGAGGAGGGGCTTCAGCGCACTTTCGCACGGGAGACGACGAGGGACTCACTGGTCCCAGGCCAGAGTCTCATAATCCATGCCGCTGGGGAATGAGGGAGAAATACGGAGATGACAGCCGGAGAAGCGAGGGAACTGAATTGACACCGCCGGAGCAACAGTCCCACGGTGGTGACAGGAACATATTTCTGTTTAATCTATCATAGTAGGTGTAAGCGGGCCGTAATACGGATGAAGAAGGCGCTAAAGAACATTGTTCGGACTGTCGAATAATGTCACGGAGGAGCGCCTCAATCGGGCCTCGGTGATGAAACTGCGACACTCAATGAATAAGTGGGGCGATGCGTGGGATACGGGAGATCATTCCAACGCACAGCTATGGGTCTGGGATCAGATCAGCAGCGGCTGAGATTCCGCGCCGGACTCACAGTACCCTGGGTAAAAAAAATCAGGAACCCTCCAGTGTTCCTGGGAACAGCAGATAATTATTTCATAAGGCGCAAAAATAAAGCTGACCATGGTGAGATCAAGTGTAATGCAGGTCTTTTCGTGCCACCGAGGCCTCGGGCATCCATTTTCCTACTCAATTGGCCCTACAATCAAGCTTTCTAACCTTCGTTGAAGTTGTTTAAACTGTTTCGGTCGAGACGAATGACGGGAAGAGGCAAGAGAATTTAGAGTCTGAGAACTGCGGGAGGTTCAAGGGGGGGTTTCTTTGAAGCGATGTATGTAAAACCTGTCTCGAGCTGCGCCTGGTATGTATTTCTCCAATGAATTATTGGCCTCGGTGATTTCCGGGAGTTCGGCATTCACTTTTAAGGTCCGTTTTAGCGTACAGCCGTGATGACCGAGTTGTCTGCCCTCTTCCTTCCATGTCTCACTACCGGCATCTCTCAAGTCTCAACTCGGAAGTCATCGGGTTGTCCCTCTTTGTCACCCGGATCTCCCCGAAGTTCAAGGACGTCTGTTTATAGAGGTAGACATGGGGAGACGCCACTCGATCATGATTGTTACCCAAGTCCATTTTCGTTACCAAAGATCTGTGTTCCACGCTAGGACTCATTACAGGGAGCAATGGACATACCAAGCTTAAGGTCTTCGTGGAGTAATGAATCTCGCTCTTATGCAGTATGTTGGGACACTCTGTCGATCAGGAGAACCGGTGGTTCGAATCCGCCCGAAGACATGAGGGAGATAGGTAAATGGTTTACCCCGCAGTTAGACTCGTTGGATTAAGATAGTCCCTTCGTGCGATGGTTTGAATTTCGCTCGCCGGAAAAACGTAACCGCTGCTTCCGCGGCCACCGTTTCAAGAAATTTAGATGAAAAAGCCACGGGGACACTGAGTTCAATAGTTTTCAGAGCTACACACCAAGTCCTCGTGGGGTACTGAAACCCGCTCCCAGACGGTAACAAGTGGGAAGACGGGGTTACTGGGAGACACGGTGGTTCGAATCCACCCAAGGACATTCGCTGGGGCCCATTTTCTTTTTGGTCACGCCACCTCCCTGAGGTGCGGTGTAAGGATGAGAGACAAACTCATTTGTGGTACTCCAAGGCTTCAAGAGGTGCTCTGAGAGAATGACAGGACACTGGCGACTGCTTCAGTCAGCAATTTTAGACAAATGCAGATTTTGGATGATTTATAAGACCGAACTTAGCAGCCCGAAGTCGCGTCAAAATATAATTAAGCTATCTGATTCAATAGCGAGCGGGGTGAGAGAGAATTAACACTGGTTGGAGTATATTTGAGTCGAGACAAATCTTTGAAGGGAAGAGATAAAACCAAGGGTAATTAAATGACTGAATGAGCCTATTGGAGGCCGAGGAAAGGAGAATTTAATTTGGAAGGGGATTCGGTGTGAAGCGATGTATATTCAACCAGCCTGCAGCTGCGCCTGATATTTTCTCATTTCTCCGATGAATTGTTGGCCTCGATGATTTCCGGGGAATTCGGCAAGAGTTCGGCACTCAGTTTTAATCTCCGCTTCTGGCTGCTAGACCGGTAACCGATCTCTACGAAGACAAATCGTTCGTAGAGAGACCGGTCGATCTGAGTTTAAATTTGGATGACGAACGAATGTCATCGTGTAAATCACGTGTAGTGCCCATCAACCTGCCCTAAACTCTTCGGCAGTTTCCGCCCACCGCCGCCAACGCGTCCCCTCGTCGTATTGTGCCCGGTGTAAAGATTAAAACATGTTAGGAAGGGATATTATATCTTTCTATCTCTTTCTCTACTTTCTTCGGGCCTCTATTTTGGACTTCCCTCAAATATCATACACCAAATAGTGCTCCAAGGACGAAATGAAGTACTAACGCCGGGAGATGATCGTCCAGCCGGTCTATACGTATATTAGAGGTCCCAGCGAATTATTGAGCTTTTATTGTGCATCTGGAGTCGAGATTGAATTATTTTGAACTGTGATTAGGCTTGTTTGGTTGGGTTCAGGGCAGGTTGATGGGCACCTCACGTGGTTTACACGATGACGTTCGCTCGTCATCTGAATTTAAACCGGTCTGTCTACCGACAAGCTTGCCTTTCTCGTAGACAGATCGGTTACCGGTCTATCTGGCTGCTTGTCTCTTGCGTCTTGCTTCCATGTCTCACTACCGGCCCTCCCTATGCTCAAAAGGAGATGCAAGGCAATCAACTCCGTACTAAACTTCCTGTTGACATAGAATAACTGGAAGTCCTGGTTTTATTGCGCGGACGGCCGCCGAAACATGACCGCCAGTGACCAGTTAAAGTCATGAACGGCTAACCGGCTCATATGCCAACCCGACTGCTCCCGCCCCTTTCGTCACCGCAGACGTACGGTCCCGTGTGAATTGACAAAGCCAACGGTCAAGGTTATTCCGGATTCCCACCACTTCCCACCTTCTGGTTATAAACGCCCTATCTCCCCCCCAGTTCAACTAGAAATGACTTCCTCCATCCCAAAACTCTTCCAGCCCATTAAGATCGGCCGCCTGGATCTCAAGCACCGCGTCGTGCTCGCCCCACTGACGCGATACCGCTCCTCCGATCCGGGACACGTTCCCCTCCTGCCCATGATGAAGGAATACTACACCCAACGCGCAACCACCCCGGGAACGCTCCTCATCACCGAAGCAACCTTCATCGCCGCGCGTGCCGGTGGCCAAGCCCACGTCCCCGGTATCTGGAGCGAGGAGCAGATCGCCGCCTGGAAGGAGGTGCGTCGAATCCGACGTCATCGCGGATCAAAATGACGCGAACCTTTATTATTTTATTTTCTGGAGATCACGGACTCGGTCCACGCCGCGGGCTCGTACTTCTTCCTGCAGATGTGGGCGCTGGGGCGCGCGGCGGACCCGGAGCAGCTGCACAAGGAGGATGCATCGTTCCCGTTTGTCTCGGCTTCGGACGTTAAAATGAGCTCGGGGAAGGAGAATCCTCGCCCGCTCACGGTTCCTGAGATCCAAGAATACGTCGGGCTGTACGCGCAAGCGGCGAAGAATGCTATTCGTGCTGGATTCGATGGGGTCGAAGTTCATGGTGAGCTTTCGGTCTGCTTCTCATGTGCATTAGCAGTGATTCATGATTGGCACTGCCAGGCGCGAACGGATACCTCCTCGACCAATTCATCCAAGACGTAAGCAACAAGCGTACGGACAACTACGGTGGGAGCCCCGAGAACCGCGCGCGCTTCCCCCTCGAGGTCGTCGCGGCGGTCACGAAGGCCGTGGGGGCTGACCGCACCGGAATCAGGCTCGGGCCGTGGTCGACGTTCCAGGAGATGAAGATGGCCGACCCCAAGCCCACCTTTGCGCACCTGGTGTCGGAGATCAAGAAGGCGCATCCGGACTTTGCGTACATCCACGTCATCGAGCCGCGTGTCAGCGGGGACAGCGACCACGAGTCGGAGGGGGACCCGGGATCGAACGATTTCCTGCGCGAACTGTGGGCGCCGAAGACGATGATCTCGGCGGGGGGCTACTCCCGCGAGACGGCGCTGGCACGCGCAGAGGAACGCCCGAATGAGGCGATGGCGTTTGGGCGGCAGTTCCTTGCTAATGTGAGCATTTTTTTGTCTGAAATTTCAGTGACTGATAATCTTTGGATGTGCAGCCCGATCTTCCCGTACGGTTAATGAAGGAGATTCGTCTGAACGAACCCGATAGAGATACCTTTTACCGGACGGGGAGTCCCACCGGCTATACCGACTACCCTTTTGCTGGGGAGAGGGAGGCCACCGCGAAGGCGTAGACTGTAGACTTTGAATTCTGTTTGCCTCGGTTGGAACTTATGTAAACAAGAAGTATTAGTCATGTTCAAGGAGGGTTCAACATTCGGTCAAGAATCCGAGAATGAGGTTATTTCACTCATCTTAATTAGTCGTGGGTACATTTGGGTCCTTGTCGCATACGGTAATGCCGGTGTCGATCTATGTGTCGCATGTGCTGAGTCTTGAAGCCGGCGCGAGGGGGGAATATCACACTCGCGTGGTCCAAATACCTGAACAACGAATTTACTGAAGACAAGTATGGACTACTGTACGGGTGTTTATCCTTACAGGCAGTTGCATAAAGTCAACAGAACGCACACCCGTTCCACGGGTTAGAACACCTAAGACGTTGGGACCTGGTCGGTTATCTCTCCTCCTATGTACAAATCCCCAGAATCCACCAGCACACGAACACTGTCGCATGTCGTCCCTTTGCCGGATGCATATGAAGATCCCCTAGAACTCAAACGTACAATTCGAATGCATTATGGAACAGCGTCCGAAGCCGCGCTCACACAAAGCATCGGAGTCCCATTGAATTTGAAGATTTTCAACACATCATGTGCCAGTTTAGCCAAGAGCGGTGTGATACCTCCGCAGGCTTGAACTGTTTATAATCGCCCAGACTCGCTGCGCAGGAGACGAATAACAGTACATACACGGAATCCCGAGACCCCTCCATGCCCCGAGTTTGTGATGGGAGCTGCGCAGTATGTACGTGGACTTCCGAGACATACGCCTGGCGAAATTCCCGCATCCGAGTTGTTCCTCAATTTAATGGGCCGGGAACTTCTGAATCCCGCGACGTTTCAGTGCGCAGCAGCCGATTCTTCATTTGCCACGATGCTGTTGATATTTCAGTGGGGCTCACTGCTGGTGGATGTCGCGAGCGCGAAATGTATTTATATGGCGGTAAGAACCGTTCAATTTGTTGAGGGATCACTCTCAGTTTTCTGAGGTTTAAACTTCGCATATAGGGATTAGCGAGGGCAGGATTCGAGCGGAAGCTCCGCTCCGAATATCTCCGAAAGTCTATTTCCACAGCCTGATGCACATCACGAGCGTTCCTTTACAGCACTTCCTTCTATTTTTGACTGTACCGCGTGAGCAAGTAGTACACGGGGCTATTTTGGGCTCTGGAGTGCTACTGCGGAATGTGGTATCAATCAAGTCAGTTATAAGCCCACAGGCTACTGACCGCGTCCTCTCACTCTCCCATGTCGTCGACGGCCTTCGAGCTCAAAGATCGTGTGCCCTCCCATACGGAGTCTTCTACCTCTCGCGGGAAGGGTGTCGACCGTCATGAAGGCCAGGGTGAGCACCCTAATTCCCTCGATCGGCGCGACTCTGACCTGCGCGAATCATCACCAGCTGGCGCCGAGCCCACGATACAAGGGCCGCGGCGCGCGCTGGGCGAAACGCAGCACATGATAAAGGTACAGCCGTTGAAGAAAGAGGAGATGCAGGCGAGCAATACTCAATCCACATTGTAACTCGTTCTTACATGGCCATGGCCAGCCGTCGTATGCTCAAGATCTGGGAACTCGTGAGGTTAGTCGACCATTTCGAGGACTGCCTCGTCATTAAAAAAGGCATTTCTTCACGCTCCTTATGAATCTCATTCGTCCCATAGGTCACTCACGGCCTCTACGGTTCCCTACTCCAAGGCCTTGGGTGCGTCGTTGGCCTATGCGGTATGGCGCCATGCTGCCCATTCCCGAATCCCTTCCGTCAAGTGCAGCAAGGTCTGTCGTCTCCAGGCCATGGTTAACTCAAGAAGCTCATCGTAAACCGATTATGTCCCCAGGTTCTGTCGGCCTCGTCTCCAGATTTGGCCAGTTCTACAAATCGGTCGATCCTGGCCTGGTACAGGTCAACGTCTGCACTGAGTCACTCCGAATCGTCGATGTCAAAATTCAGATAATTCCTATAGGACGCCAGGGTGTCATGTACGCTGATGGTACTTTGAAAGCCAAATTCTTCACTAACAATTTCGGTTAGCACGCGCGACAATGTGAACGTTGAAATGTATGCCTACCTCCTTCGTCTTGTAATTCTCCCAAATTTATATTATCCTCACAGCGATTCCGTCATCTACTATCAAATCAACAACCCCTACCGCGCTGCATTCGGCATCAGCGACCTACACAAAGCCCTCATAGAGCGTGCGCAGACTACTCTACGGCAAGTCGTCGGTGGCCGCGCGGTTCAGTCTGTGGTCACCGAGCGCGAAAACATTGCGTTCGAGATCGCTGAGATAGTGAGCGACGTCGCAGACCACTGGGGCGTCGCCATCGAAGGCATCCTCATCAAGGACATCATCTTCTCTGCGGACGTCAGCGCGAGTCTCAGCAGCGCGGCGCAGCAGAAGCGGCTCGGGGAGAGCAAGGTTATTGCCGCCCGCGCGGAGGTCGACTCCGCGAAGCTTATGCGACAAGCGGCAGACATACTGGCAAGCCCGGCGGCGATGCAGATCAGGCAGCTCGAGGCTTGTACGTTGTTTGATTAGAGCAGTTTCATTCCGTTGGCTGACAAAACCTGCTAAACAGTGCAAGCGATGGCGAAGTCGGGGCAGAGCAAAGTTATCTTTGTGCCGATGCAGTTGCAGTCGGACGTTGTCGCACAGCTCAACGCCGGAGGTGGAAGTAACTCAAATGTGGGTCAGATTGAGAATGCGGAGTGATAGTCCGCCCTTCCAACCGCTCGGACTCAAAGGTTCACAAAATTCGTACTCTCAGATGTACAGTGCGAGATTGCTTCAGTTCAACAGTGCAAACTCTTTGATTTCGTATGTAGCTTTGTAATTCCAAAGCGTCTTGACATTCAACACTTGAAACCACGCTGCACCGATTTTCATGATGGCCATCGAGCCTTGCGATTTACTATTGCAATGGCCCCTATGTGCCTCTTCAAATTCGACGCTATTTGGTACTGGCACATGGTCCAAGTTTTTCTTCTTCTTTCCCGGATTCACACCAGTTTTGTTTCCTATGCATCGCGCGTTGGGAATCACTGAAATTGTCGAGCTCATATGTCACCACTTTGGCCCAGAGGTTGTCGATGCATGGACGTTTCTCCCCAAAGACGCCCGGCGCAATTTGGCTGTGCTTGCCAGAACATCCACGACTTTCCAGAGTCCAGCACTTGACGTCTTATGGAGGGGTCAGGGCACGATTTTGAGCCTCCTTAGGTGCATGCCGAATGATCTATGTGATACAACTCAGCGCGCAGGTGTTAGCGCCCAAATCGTGCGGACTAGCCTCATTTACTTCGACGTTATCCTCGTGAATCTTAGCGTCTGCGACGACCAATAACCTCCGAAGACTGGGAGCAACCACTTTTATATTCCCATCGGGTGAAGATTTTCTCCATGGATAGCATCTCGCCTGAACTGTCTGAGTCCTTGGAGGCTCTTGGGCTGTCGCTTGTGGGGCAATACGTGTTCCCCAATCTCCAAAGCCTCCATTGGGTCGCAGTTTACTCAGAACCATTCCATCGTATCCGCTCGTTTGTTACGCCCAGGCTACACGGCCTCAGGCTGGGCACTATCACATCCTGCACACACCTATCCACCTCTCGAGCCTCCTAGTAAACTGCCCATTTTTGCGCGATGTCGCTCTGCACGCTGCGATGCCTGAGGCTTTGATGGTTCCGGTCGTCTCCACATTTGTACGCCGCTTGAAGTGTATTCATTCACTCAGCGTCTCGCAGGTGGATCAGACGGCTCTTGCGCATCTAGCACAACTTCCTAGTCTGCAGCGGTTGGAGCTTCACCTCTCTCCGATATCGAACTTCCCCGGTGGAACTACCGCAGCTGGTCTCTTCCCTGCCCTGACCTATATCTCCATGCCTACAATGCAATCTGTCGACGCGCTCTTTAACTGGGTGGCCACTTTGTTGAAATAATCCCAGCGAGGCTATGGGTTGGCAAGCACAAGAGAGAGAACCAGCAAACAAAGAGGTAGAATTTGTTTGTCCCACATGTACATGGCGGTCGTACGTAGGCAAACGGATGGCGTCCACAGATGCAAAGTGATAGAATATCATGGAAGACTTACGTAAATTAGTCCGTGCGATCCGATGATGATCGAGCTTCGTGCTGCTCGCAACCAATTCCAGTCCAGCCTGGAATATTTCCAACACACTTTCCCACTAGAGGAGCCGACGATCGCTCCAGACAACGATTATATGCCGATGGGGAATGAAGCTACAAATTCCACGCCGCCGTCGCAAGACGTTGCTCTCATACTTCCCTTAGAGACATAGAGATTCAGGTGGCCTATGCCGATCCGACCAGAGCGAGCGCCGAAGAGATCGAGAGCTACTCTATAGGGAGTGATATCCTTCAGCCGCTATTCTCCTTCCACAACCGTGTCTAGGTCTTCCTTCAAAACGTGGTGGGATTTGACCTGGATGACACTGCAGTCGTCCAAATGGCCCACTCGTGGCCCCGACTCCAATGTCTGTCGCTTAAAGCGAGGCCCTTTCGCCATATGCTCTCCCGTGTAACGTTCGAGGGGCTGTACGCCTTTGCAGAGCGCTGCCCAAGCCTCTGCATACTCAGAATCATGTTTGATGCTACCTCGAGTCCGGAACTAGGAGATACCAAGCGAGCGGCGCAGAAAAGCCTCTGCAACCTTGACGTCTTTCTTTCCCCCATTGAGAACCTTGGACGCGTCGCCGTGTTTCTATCCACGATCTTTCCAGAATTAACGTTGATCGGGACTTCTTGAGGAGGGTGAAGACGAATTTGATGTGGAACCTGAAATCCTAGAATCGTACAACCGCTGGAAGTCGTCGCAGACGCGTTGCAGAAAGATTGAACTATTGGTGAGTATCCTCTGCTCGTGCATCCGACTCCCATACTGATTCTATTTACAGGCCGAGGATTCAACTAGTTTAATTGGTACGTCGATGGGACTTGAATCCTCCCGATTTCTGACTAAATACCCCATATTTTTGTGGCAGAAGAGTTCCCAGCGTTTTAGCAAACCCATCCCGATTCCTTGTGGCTTGGTCTCCTACAGGAGCGTAGCGGACACGTCTGCTTCTCGTTCTATCCCTATGTAATATGTATTCAATTACAATCAACGATTTTTTGCGCACACGGTCGCCGCCGCCCGTCCAGGCTTCGACGCCGGAGAATTTCAACCAAGTATTCAGTCACTGGTCACAATCCGACCTGAACACTTTTTTCACTTGTTGGAAGCTAAGGCAGACGAGCTTGCGAGTCAGCCTTAGTGAAAGATAAGGTAGACGGGGAGCCGCGGAGGAGCATCCCGTCTTCTCCCGATTGTGTCACGCATTGACATCTTTCTTTCTGCTCGCGACGCTCATCATCGCTCGCGCTGCTGAGCTCGCATCGCAGATTTTTGTTGCATGAGATGTCTTCTGTGCTTCCGCAGTATGCTGGCCATTGATTTGACTCCCTCTCGGCGTGTTTCGTCCATCCCCGAGCTGGATGTGCCGGCATATTTCTGGACGTCGCAACGCGACCTGTACCGCACATCTCTACCAGCAACTTAGCTTGAGCGCAATCTCCGCAAGACTCGTATCATGAATGTTTAAACCTCAAGCTAAGTTGCTTCCTACATTCTTTTCTATTCCATCTTTCCTCTCAATGTTTCGGGTGGTCCCCGAAGCATCATATTTATTTCCAATGCCGAATGCGTGCCATTACTGCGGCACGCATTGGACCTCTGTAACCGAGAGGTCGTGCGGCGCCATCCCATCCCTTTCCTTCATTCCTTCATCTTCTGCTGGGTGCACATCGTACCGGATCTCGCTCTAAGTCAGAGATTGTTCGGAACGGTCTGCTTGGGCAGGCACCTCTTGTGGCCTCCGGTGGATCGGGCAACTTCCAAGGATCTTGGCGTTGTTTGCATCCGCATCATATTGCATCACATATTTCTTATACTCGGGCGTCCCATCGACGCTTAATCTCCCTTATTACGAGTTCGTTCAGCTCGGTCTCTTGTGAGACCTCTGGGGATGGGACAGTGCAATCTCCGCATCCATATCCATTGCCTCATTATCCTTGCATGATTCCGTCCGCACAGCCCCTGTTTGGGTTTTCGGTCGTTTGAGATTCGCCCTTCAGCGAGCCTTTGGCTCTTTGGAGCTGTGCTCCCGTTTGGTGTTCTCGGGCTTCATCTCCTCTCTCCCGAAGCCCCGGGAGTGCCACTGCGTACTGAAATTGACATCCTCTCGTTCCAGAACCTTCATCAAGCCTTCCGCCTTTCTTCCGCTCCGAGGCATCTCTCTCGCACATCGTGTTGCCGAGAGAGCCCTCCGTTCTGGACCGAGACGCGAAGCTGATCAGCTAGATCCTTCGCAGGGTGTCGATTTCATCGACAAACCTTGATTCTCATAATTTTTGCACTTCCGTCACCTTCGCTCTGACATCTTGTTACGGTCGTGATTTTGCTATCATCCCTCATATCTTATCTGAGTCGTACCTACTCCTAGCTACTCACGACGGCGACCCACTACCTTATCCCGGGTCACTGACCCTCGGGAAGGGGATTTTGGGTCTAAAATGCGTGGGAAAATGGCGAAAATCGCCAAAAATGGATATTTCCCACGAAATGAATACTTGAGGTCACTAGTCACACCCGGTGAACACTTGGTCGAAATAGTACAGTACCTTTGAAAAAGACGAAAAAGCTGAAAAGACAAGTTGCCAAGTTGCTGACTAAACACTAGGCCGTCGAGATGGGCCATGGGTGAGAAGCCTATACGAGGCGCTTGAATCCAGTGAGCGGCAGCAGCCGAGGATCGGCGGGTTGTGCGGAGAAATTGACCCAAACCGGCACGGATCGCGATTTGACTGGCGTCACGCGTGACCATCTTTTAAAACCGTCGAGAGGTCTCTTGCGCGTCTGAACGAGAATCATATACACCAATCGCTCTCCAGCTCGTGGGATTCGATGAAACGGATGCGACGTTCCGCAGCTTCGACGCCGCCCTCGCGGCGCGTACAATGTCATTGCTCCAGACGGTGGAGGTGTCGTTCGCGGGGACCAAGGAGGATCAGACGCCAAACGATGCCGCGGCTCTGCGATCGTGCTTCCCGCTTATCGAAGCCAAAGGGATTCTAGATGTCCGAGGTGAGAGGCCACCTTGATGTTTGGGAGTAAAACAGTAAACTGACGGACGTACCAGATCGTACGGACTACGGACGAAGATTGAATATGTAACGATTTGACTTCCCGGTCTTTGTTTTTCATCTCTTCATTCTCATGAATCATAAATTACGATAGTACAGGAATTAGTGGTCGCTCTCGCACTGGGGTATCAAATGCCCTCCATGAGCACGGTAAAACTTCCCGGGCGTCTGTCCACGTCTGTCTCGCCACTTCTGGCTCCCGACGAGGTATCCTCCGGAGACGATCCATACACTCCGCTCGGCCCACGTTGACATCCATCCCTGTGAAGGCCTCCAAAGCCACCGTGTAGAGCGCAACCGCAGTGTCGTTATCCCCAGTGGCAATAAAAACGTCCCCGATCCGACGCAGCGCTTGGACCGTCTGGATGACTCCCGTCTTCCGTGACTGCGCGAGATACGATACCACCCAACGGAAAGCTTCGTTTAGGTCTTTTTCCTCCAGGTAAACATCGCTGAGGTGCTCAAAACAGACGGTTACGCCCCACACATCGGTCGATCTGAACAGCTCTAGGCAGCGTCTGTAGTCGTTCGTCGCCCCCTTCCGATCCATTTCCCGGTGTTTGATCTCTGCCCTGACGAGATCGCAATACCATATGGCATGAATAAAGGCGTTCCGCTCCGCTGTAATAACGACTGAATCGAGCCGGTCAAGAAGCTCCCGAGCGTCGTGGCCCATGAGCATGTCGAGATGAATTGTCTGCATAACCGAGTGGACATAGAACATTGAGAATTTTGCTGGAGATGCAACGCGCATGATACGCGCATAGGCCTCTCGTGACCGCATGTAGTCGGTTCGCTGAAAGTGGACGAACGCCTCAACGTCGATGATGGCAAGCTCACCAGTGGAATGTTGGAGGCCACATGCCACGAGGAGTCTTCGAGCTTCGTCGCATAGGATTAGGGCCCGTGACAGCTGGCCCGTCGAAGCACAGAGCGTAGCCTGAATCTGGAGCGCATTCGACTCCAGTCTGAAGTTTCCCAGACGTCTCGCTATAACGCTCCCTTCCGCCGCCAACGGCACGTCATCGTGATGTTTGCCAGTAAATATGCGGTCGCGGCAAGCATACATAACTGCTTTGAACCGCGGAAGATCTCCCGAGTTCGGGAGTGCCAAGGCGAGCTCGTTGAATCTCGTCGCCTGCTGAGTACAGCGCGCGCGCGAATAATATTCTGCGGCGCTATTATATAACTGAGCTGTGGATGCGACAGTCAGCTCCGATGGTGGTGCGGCAGTTTCGAATAAAGGTGATACCTTCTCCCACAGGATCAAACGTCGTCCTAAAAAGGTGCAGTCCCCTCGATACTAGAGCCTCTGCGTCGGACTGATTGATTTTGGGGATATGCCGCTCCAACAGGCCACATATTCGGAGTCCTTCGAGAGTTGCGTCGCCAGTCTTCTCAATTATCTCTTGGAGGGAGCTAAAAAGATCCGTCGACCCACGGTAAATGTCGTACAGGAAGGCATCAAGTCGTAAGATGTCATATCCAATTCCGCGCATCGTGGTGTCGTCGTCGCTGAAGCTATAGTGAACAAGGCTGCGGATGTTCCCTAAATTATCGGTAATGCTGTCCGCGAGCTGCGTCGAGACTAAATCTCGTTGGCTGGCCCAGTCTAGGAGAAGATCCCCAAGGTATGCCTTCCACGGCTTCACAGTGTCTCTAGATGCAGGATGGAATTTCTGCATATATTCGCGGATGGGTGTAAGCACGCTCAACCTGCCGTCGGGGCGAAGAAATGCAAGGGAGGTCCGAATGAGAGTGGATTTGCACCGCCCAATCTCTTCAATATCCGTGCCACATCTATATAGCTGGCTGGGTGATACTCCATCCGGCAACAGCGACAGTACAGCGAGGAGCGTTGTTGCATCAGGAACCGCTCTGAGGCGCCAGCTACCCAGGGAGAGCATGATCGACTTGTGAAGGTTGGATCGTTTGTCGTATCCCTCGGAAAGCATGGCTGTGGTTTCGAGCCTATACCGATTCAGCGTCGCAGATACACCTTCGAACGACGCAATATTCGCAAGGAGCGTTATTGCGAGGGGGAGATTGTCCGTCAAGGACAACAGCTCTTGGACCTGAGCGTCCTCATCTTCATCAACGGGCTCGTCCGCAATATCAACATATATCTCTCGGGCCGCGGTGGAATCCACTGGGTCAAGCGCGGGCAGAAACGGGCGTGTCCATCGTACGCCGCCGGGGCGCTCAACACCGCGCATCGTCACCTATCAACATGATTAACTACCGCAGTAGTGTTAGATGTAGGCTCAAAATTCACGTACCACGAGAGCCACATGATGGATTTCGGTCAACTGACCCAGAAATTCCTCTATCCCTCTCCGTGAATCCTCGACGCTTTCCCAGGCTGTTTCAAGATTATCAAGGACGATCATGGTGGGGCCTCGGTCCGAGAAATATCGTAGGATTGACCTCATAAGGTGATTGCTTGGCGCAATGTCGAGATAGGTCGCCAGGGTGACAAGCATATCCTGAACCGTGTGCATTGACTCACACGAAACAAAATACCGATCAGGAAAGACGCCTATGATCCGGGGATCCCACAGGAGCGCGATTGATAGGGATGTTTTTCCTATCCCACCGGCGCCGAGGATTGCCACTCGAGCTGGCGTCGAAAGGAGCATAGACACCAGACTTTCCAAGGCCGTCTCCCGACCATGAAATATTTTCGGACTCCCTGGAAGGAGGGATATCGCGCCTGAACTAACGAGAACGGCATCAGCGTCATCAAGAGACCAGACAAGGGATCCACCTTGATCCCGAGAAATAGCTGCGTCCACGGAACTTCGACAGAAATTCAGCCTTATTTCCTGGGCGGAGAGCTGCACAACTGACCGAGGAGGCAGTTTCTGAATCCGCCGAATCCTGGATCAATTCGATGATCTGGTTTTGACGTGCCACGATGTCTGCTTGCATTTCCGTCACCATATTTCCAACCATGGACGTGGTGATAATCTGCAGTCGTTGGCAGGTCAATGCATAAATTAGGACTCTGGAAATCCGCTTACCCGAAAATCTTCGATTGCCCCGTCAAAGCGGAATATGCAATCCTGAATTTGTATGGACGCTTCATCTTTTCTGAGGAATCGACGAATTCGACCTCCTTGCTGTTGGCTAAGACAGACCTGGACCTTCTGGATCGTTCTGAAATGCCTCAGCTTACATGATAGAGCCTGAATAGGAGTCGCTTACTCTGCTAGAATCGAAATCCTGTCCAGAATATCTGGGTTCAACTCCCCCTTTGTGCCAACGCAGAGCTGGACCAATATACACAGAAGCATATGCAAACGCTCGAGCATGACGCCACACTGTTCCTTATGAATTTTGACGGACTGTGGTGGAATGAATGATGAAGACACTGCCGAGGTCACCATTACATCGTACATACCTGAGCTGTCTCGAGAACCATCAACGTAGGCCCAGCGATCGTGTGGAATGCTGGGACGTCGAATAGGTCGGACACATCAGACAGAGTCGAGACAACGATTGAGGTATAACCCAAGAGCCGAGATAAACCCGGGTGCTGGTGTTGGGAGACGAGTGGAAAGTGGACCATGAGAAGCGCGAAGTACACTGACGCCGTCCGTCAACTTATAGCATGAGTCAGATGATCTTGGACTTGGTTCGATCTAGCAACACACGGAATCATCAAGTAATCATTGGTCGAGTGCATCTATTCTGGCGTGATGTACATCTTCAGCTCGAATAGTCAATGGCATTCATTAGAGCAGCCATTACATATCCACCCCACTCTTTTAGCTCGCGATCGTTCAAACCCGTGATAGGATCCAAGTACGGAGGAAACGAGTGCTTGATACGCCTCCGTGGCATGCGAAAATAGCTCAGAATATGATGCTGTGCCTTGCTAGGAACGCATATGTCAATCGGGAAGCCCACCCATTCAAGGCGATTCCTTACCTCCATGGTTGCACCGAGAAGGAGGTGGAATGTCTGAACAGCTGGTCCCAGAGCTTGGAGCTCGCCTAGAGCTGTCACAGGGATTCCATCCGCTCGGAAATCTGGTATATATGCAGATCAGAACAATGAGGATGGAGAAACCGTAGCACGAGAGCGCACCGCCGAGGGGATCTGTCTGGGCCAAAATTCCACGGACCATGGCGGTGATGACAGGTTCGATCTTTTTCATTTCCAGAAATACTTCATCTGCGTCGTCCTCACTGAAAGTGCCATGCGTCTAGGAAGCATAATATCAATCAGTTCCGATAAACAGACTCATGAGCGAGAGTACAACCTGTAGGGCATCGGTCGCATCCTCGATGGATTTGATCAAACGTCCTGTAGCGCTGTACAGTCCCTGAATAGAATATGCACTTAGTTAGGTGTATTCGAGGGCAAGTCGATTTTGGAGCTTGCCAAAGGGTCGGTATTGTTGGGAAAGGGCACCGGTAATGCCCCGAGGATGGAGGAAATTTCCGAGACTTGGTCGCCTAGAGATGAAATGGCGGCCACGATTTCGGGATGGGATGAGTTATTCAAAGCCAACACCGAGCCAGAGAAACCGAAGCTGACGAGAATGGCCACGAGTTTCATGCTGTGTGTGGGCAGTGAGTTCCATTTTCACCTGTTACGCATTTATACTTCAGCAGCCCCGACCAACACGCATCGATCTCCTGTGCCGATACTCGGGAGTCGTTAAAAGGCAAACCTGATACTCTGGGTTGGATTATACTGGTGGGACCTGAAGACAATTTCACACCAAATAGGTTCTATCTGAATATGGAGAGCGCCGGTTTGGATTCCAACAATTTGAGAGAGACTTCTCGATGGCATGCGACCTGGACTGTGAGAGCGTCGGAGGAGAATGTGTGCTACGCCGAATGATTGGCCTGTATATCATTTGCTGGAAGTTCCCAGTGGGAGTCCGAACGAAGGCCACAACGAACTTCCTCACTGTCCTTGGGTCAGGGCGTGATTCAGAAGCGATGATATACTGACTCGAGACGACAGATGGCAAGTGCGACTTCAGAGCTTCACAGGGGCATCTGCCAACATGGTTCCTCGCTCAGGGTGATTCATGGGAGGAGAGGGCTGAGAGGGAAGGCATATGTTCGCTGGCAGATAAGTGTGATGACTCAGAGACGCGTGTGAGCGGATCAAAAGTCGACGGCGAGCTAAGAGGAGACCGGACTCCGAACACGTTTATAACTTCAAAACTTCGAAGTGCCATTTGTGAGATTTGCGCCAGTTATGGTTTCATCCTCTTCAATCCTGCACACTCTCCTGCTGACCTGGACTACATCTCAAAACGACACAGGTTATTCCGATCCCCCACCCAGCTCCAATCCGTCGGCATTGGTCTTTCCGATAGCGGCGAGATGGAACACGACTAAAGCATTCAATTCCGGCCAGAGAGGCGCGTCCAGAGCATCATTTCTGAGGGGCAAGCACCACTCGAGACATCAAACATCCTCAGCTCGTGCCCTGATCAGTGACCCAATTGAAGATGACACCATCGTCTATGTGGTCAGCCATTTATATCGTTGTTTATGCTCCGAATAACAGCTAGTATAGGCGTCTGTCATGATTGGATCTTTGGGAACCATCTGTAAGCTTGGACATGGTATCAGCCCGGGGTTCCCCTCACACGAGCCCCAGACAACTTGATTGTGGACACCACGAGCGGCAACACCTGGGTTGGGGCCGGAAAGCCATTTCTTACGACTTCCACGAGGTAGGTTCCTTCTGGACCCTTGATGTGGGACTCACAATACATGCCAGCCGATCTGCAGGAAGCAATGTGGTAATACGCCCACATCATCTTTTCCTACATTCACTGAAGTAGTCACCTGTCTGTATCTAGAGGGTCGAATACGGTGAGATACGCCTCCTCTCAACCATTTCACAGCTCAAATAAACCCCGGCAGCCAATAAAGTTTTCGAAGGTACAATTACTGGAGCTGTTTAAACTAGCCCGCTGAAATCCCGATGTAGGAGTAGAACTCTTGGATCGAGTTGAAATCGCGAACATTGCGATGCCCAATAAGTCGATTGGAGTGTTTCAGACGACAAATACTGGCCTCGGTGGCATTCCTGGAGTTGACGGGATCTTGGGGTATTATTCAACCATTCACTCCGTCGCATAACTCACCTGGCAGTAGGATAGGACCGGAAGAATTGTGTAAGTCGCTCAGCAATTTTAGAGTTGCACACCAAGGAACTCGCTCCAGCTGTAGGCACGCTGGAAATCAATGCAACCCTCGGCGTTCCGACGATCGTGCAGACTCTCTCCTGCCAGAGGAACATAACCGCACAGTTATTTGCCATCGCCCTGCAACCGACGACGGGTGTAATGTCTCTGAATGGAGAAATCAGCTGGGGTATCGTTTCCGCATATTTACTCTACGTATGCTAATTCTGACCGCCCTCAGGTGCTGTTGACACCACCAAATTCACGGGGCCCGTCGTATTCAGGTAACTCCTTTTTGCATCTTGTAGACGATCGACGCACTCATCAGACACCAGTCCCATTGCATCTCGTAAGCGTTTCTGAACACGTTCGGGATGGTGTAAATGATTCAACAAATTCAAAAGAGGAGCCTTCTTCCTCGTTCTGGAGCACCAACATGACCTTTTCGTACGGCGCAACTTCGCTATTTGCCGGATCCGCGCCTGGTATAATTGACACAGGTAACGCGAGAGAACCTCTGTGTCGAGCCCGAGTTCACAAATAGCCCCAGGCTCAACGTTGATATACCTGGCGACTGATGCATATTCCCGCTACCTCATGCTGACCGGAGCAACATTGGATCCGGCCACAAACTTCCTGACGGTCCCAAGTATCAACAACCTCCAGACCCTCGTCTTCACTATGAGTGCGTCGCGTGTCTCCCTTATCCGGCGGCTCCCCACCTATAATCTACACCCCCAGATGGCACACAATTCTCATTCACGCCGAATGCACAAGTCAGCATCTCTTCTTCCATCCTCGCGCACATACTGATTCTCCCCTAGATTTGGCCGAGATCCTTAAACACGGCCATAGGCGGCCAGTGCTGCAAGATATACCTCGTCATAGCTGACCTAGGAACTGCCAGCGGTGTGGGCCTGGACTTTATTCTCGGTGAAGCATTTCAACATTCGTGCGTCCCAGGTGCTGATATCGTGATGTCCACTAGGAATCACATTTTTGCAGCGCTTTTACAGTGTGTACGACTACACAAATGCGCTGTTCGGGCTTGCTGTTACCCCGTTCACAAATGCCACGTCGAATTAGTGTCTAAGTCGCTGAGACGAGCGAATGAGATTTGGGCGACCTTGGACCCTGACCGTACCCAGTTCTTCCCATATTGTCTGAAATAGATTATCCTTGCGGGTCTGGTAGTTAAAATCTCCATCCCGCCGAGCTCCAGGAACTCGCGTTGACTCCTCCAATCTAGTCACTCGTTTATTCTCTCGATGGTCAAAGATCAACCAGAGGCAACATATTGCAACAGAACCTTCTGCACATCTATTTGGTTGATTATAACCGCAGACAAACCCACACACACTGCGCAAGGAAAGGAAAAATAGTGATAGTATGCCGGCTCTCGGAATAGTGGAAAAAAACAATTCTCCCACAATTTTCGGACGATGAGCTATGCAGATGTAGATCTTGGATTTATCTGGTACGCAGAGAAAAAGAGTCAGACCATGAGGGCTCATACACCGGCGCCTCAGAATAGTCAGGAGATGGCACAACCTGAAGCAGCGCAGGCACGCTCTCGTACCCAGGTGGCGCGCGTTCCAGTGATTCTCAAACGCCAACGCGCCACCGGCGCTGGGGAACCAGCATCCCACTCTCATCCATCCTGCCGACCGTGATCTGCTTCCCATCAGCCGTGCCGGGCATGCTGTCGAGGATCGCGCGGACGAGGCTCGGGCCGTCATCTTCCCATTCGGTCGGTCTGAGTATCAGGTCCACTGTGGCAGATTCTTCGTATAGGGGCAGCACAGAGGAGAGTTCAGCCTCGGTCTCGACCTCAACTGCGAATGTCTCGCTGGCGATAGCCTGATCCGGCAGTCCTGGGTCTGCGCGTGTCAGAACCAACCAAGTTGCGCCACAGGGAATCTTTACCCTTCTCGCTGGGGTTTCCTCGTCGGAGACGAAGCGCTGGTGGGAAATTAAATGGGTCATCTTCAAGCGCATCTATATCTCCTTGAATACAGTGGACGGAAGGATCAGCACTGCTCACCAGCTCCTTCCTGGCTCGAACGCGGAATTCAATCGCATGGTTGAGGCAGCGGCGGTGCTTCACAATGTTCATAGGATTAAATCTGTTGAGCAATTCGGAATCCCTCTGCAGGGCGGCGAGTTCATCGTTGATTCTGACGCAGCACAGTTGTAGGTGTCTCCACGCGAGCAAAAATGCATGTCGACTCACTTTGTCGCCTCCATACAGAACTGCCCGACGGAATCGTGCGACAGAGCATCCCCGGTCGCAATAAGAGCCAAGGTTATCGTCGAGGATTTCCCGGGCCTGAGTAAGTGCCTTCGACCGCAGGACTGCCTTGAACTTCATATCCATGGATGAGGCTCCTACGACGATGAAGGTGGCGCGTTCCATTGGGTATCTTGAGTGGTGGAAACTAGTGACAGTCCTTGCAACAAAAATGCCCCCCGGTTTATAGCCAGGGGCAGCATTAGAACATTGTTTCCGCGGCGGGAGAGAACAATGAATGCAGCTCTTCCGGGATAAAAGACGGACAATGAGCTGACAGCGGAACAGCTGCGACACCGTATATCTTTGGCTAGAAGAACTTAGACAGCGCGCGGGGATCAAGCAGAACGCGGTGGGCCTTGTTACCGCGCGCGCGCGATGCTCCTGCAGCCGCTCGTGAGCTTGCTGGGGTCATCCTCGTATTGGTACGGGTCCGCCGCGGCCGCAGGCTCATTCCAATTCCACTCCCCATATCCGTCCCGCCGCTGCTCGCGCTGTACGCCGAGCTCAACGGGCGCGGGTAGCTGTTGTTTCTTATCTGTGTATGCACGTACCACATCGATCATGAATTCCATTTTCTATGTTCAATATGGCTGGGTGATATTTTCGAAGAGTTTCTTTTGGCGTCTCAAAATTATCATAAAAACCTCTGAAAAAGGTCTGCCAGAATGTTTGCATAAAGGTATGTCACCGAAGCATTGAGGGATCTGACGTTTTTTATTTTGGCGACGTCGTAGACAACATTTGGTGATGGTTGGAAAACTATTTATGGACCTCACACCGAAAACATGTGGTAAACATTACTGCCAAATGGCGGTGTATGTAGGGAGAAATCTGAGGTTCTTGGAATCTTTGGGAGTGCTTACAGACACGAACTGCAGATCGTATTTCATTTGTTGGCAGTGCCCTAATATACACATGTCATAGCAAGAGAACAAATTCACTTGGATTGAGACATCAAATCATGTAGCCCAAGTTGACGTGGACGCCCTTGACTTGAGTGTACCTAGAGAAAGAGAAATTCAACAAGCGGTTGAAGGCCGCGCAGTAACATGTACTCACGTCGCCAGGGCATACTCGCCGAGCTCGCGGCCAATTCCGGACTGCTTGTATCCTCCGAATGGAATAGCCGAGTCGACCAACTGGGCGCTATTGATGAAGGCGGAACCAGCCTCGAGCGCGTGGGCGACACGAAGCGCCCGGGAGATATTTTCCGAAAATATACAGCAGGACAGGCCGTACGTCGTAGCGTTGGCAGCTTCGATGACCTCTGGAAGTCTTCTCAGAATCCTGCCCTGATAGTATCGATGTCGGCGAGACGACGAACCTTCCTCGGTCTTGAACTTCATGACCGCCGCGACGGGGCCGAAGATCTCCTCCTTGATGATCTTCATGTCGGGTGTGCAATCGGTGAAGATCGTGGGTTGGATAAAGTATCCCTCCGTGCCGTGGCGATCTCCGCCGATGTGCACCTTTGCACCGCTCTCCTTGCCCGACGAGATGTAACCCATGATTCGCTAATTTTGCCCTCAGATGACGGCATCCGGGAGACGGAAGTAAAAGGACTGACGTCGAACTGAATTTGCGACACCTGTGGGAAGGGATAAACTATAGAGCGTCGACGGGCATGGGGAGGCACACCTGGGGTCCGTGCTGGGTTGTGTGGCTGAAGGGGTCGCCCGTAGCGCTCCCGAGGCCCTTCGCCAGCGCCGTGAACTTCTCCATGAACTGTGGGTAGATGGCCTCCTGGACGAAAATACGTGATCCCGCAACACATGACTGGCCTGCGAAAGATTAGTGAGCAGAGAACCGCGGCGGCGCCCGAAAGAACGTATTACCCATGTTGCCGCTAATCATACGCCCACATTAGACAGATGGACGCCACAGGAGACATGAATACGCACTAAATGGCCATGGTGGCCCATTTGACCGTTTGTTCAAGGTTGCAATCGTCGAATATGACGGTTGGGCTCTTTCCTCCAAGTTCGAGTGTGACGACTTTCAGGTTGGTCCTCGAAGCGGCTTCCAGAATTTTCCGCCCGACCAACGTGCTTCCTGTGAATGCGACCTTGGCGATGTCCATGTGCTCGGAGATGGCCTGGCCGACAGTCATGCCTGGGTGGAATGTACGTGAATAAACCAAGATATGTAATGAGCGAATGAGTTCTCACCTAAGCCGTTGACGATATTGATAACGCCAGGGGGGACTCCGGCCTCCACGGCGAGGTCTGCGAACTTGAGGGCAGACAGTGGAGTCATCTCGGACGGCTGACGACGAGTTAATACATAGGATTCTGGAAAAAGTTGAGTATACCTTCAAGACAGTACAGTTACCGGTAGCCAGCGCTGGTCCGATCTTCCAGGCTAACATCAACACTGGAGAATACGGGTTAGCATCAAGCAGAATCGAGAGCACGTCTCCTACGAACTGGGGGCGTTCCCTATTGGCCGCGGCATTTATTAAGAGTGCGCAAGCAGAACGTAGTAGAGACACACATGGGATTATTTGGCCCTGAAATCAAGATGCATAAGTGTGGAGACACAGGGAAGACAAAAACGGCACGCACGACGACGCCGTACGGTTCGTGTCTGGTGTATGCGAGCTTCATCTCATTCGTTTCGATCGTATTTCCCTGAACCTTGTCCGCCCAGCCTCCGAAGTAGCGGAGACACTTGACCACTCCGGCCATATCTTGTCCCTTCGCGATGTGGAAGGGCTTGCCTACCCGACGTTCAGTAACTGGGTTGGCATCCACCTACATTGCAAAGGGACTGACCGAAATTGATTGTCTCGAGAGCGGCAAATTCGTCGATGTCCCTCTCGATGAGGTCCGCGAGACGATTGAGAAGCTTTCCGCGCTCGCTGCCCGGGCAATGGAGACCCCATGTGGTTTTGTAGGCCTGTAAATGGTGGTTTGTATGAGGACCTGTAGAATTGGATGTGACGTACCTTGTGCGCGGCCTTGACTGCGATATCCACATCCTTGCTCGAACCGAGTGAAACGACAGCAATCTTCTTCCCGGTACCTGATCAATCTGATGAGTGATGCTAAATCTCGGTTGGAATAAAGCGCACTTGGGTTTATCACACTAGGAGAGGGCCATTCAGACGAGGTCTTCCTCCACACTAACGATCCACTTACTCGCCCGTTTCATTGGAATCCACCGGGTCACACCACTTGCCGTCGATGAAGAGGCCGGTTTTCAGCTTGATGGTGCCCTTGTACGACTGGTTGGAGATTTCGATAACGCAGTTTGAAGGCATGGTGGGTGTGAGTGGGGTGGAAGATTGAAAGCACCACCGCCTTATATACGCTCCCTTGACGGCCTTCCATTGATGCCTTTACTGATAGATTCTGTGGGCAACGTTCTCACTAGAGAGCTCCGACTCTGGCGGAAGGGACCTTGTTTGATGATGATTTCTTTTTTCGTTCTTTTGGGAGTCACCAGCTCCTGCTCGCGCTCCCGACGGGAAATTGGAGCCTGCAGCTGCAGCCGATGTATGTAAGCGACATCATCTATCTATATAAGAAACGAAGGCGTTGTCTTGGTCAACTGACCAATCAGCTCTCTCTCTTTATAAAATTAAGCCCGTCAAAGCTTTAGGCTAATCGGCTCCAGATCTTCGGAAGTTGAGGCGCCCAATCATTGAATCAAGCGCTCAATCGCCAGCACCGCGCTGACTAATCAGCGTTCGTCTAGGGATCACTCCAATGATGTCATGGACCCACAGCTAACACTGGTACTGCCACTTGGCTCCCGACTCCCACCCGCTCCACAATCCTCCGTTCCGCTCCACGGTGGAATCCGTAATTAGGAGCTCCGAAGCATGAATATATCGATTCCACTTATTCCGTCCCCGCAACTCAACAAACTTGGCAGAAAACAGTATCTGCACACCGTACTACCTTTGAAACCAATGTGCGTACAATCCGTCCACTCCGACCAATCCAGGTGTCTGACCGTAGCAGGAACCTTCCAACTCCTTTCGACTATACCCCAGCGACACCAGCAACGCATCCACCGGTCTCAGCGGGAGCTCCCAAGCGTTACAAGAGGGTAGTCCGGGCCGTCGGCACATTCGGATACTTCCGGTACTGTTCGACCCAGTAACAACCGCGCGAGCTCCAGTGCCGGAAGGCATCATATCATATTCACAACCACAACGAGAATGAGAACATGCTTCCAGATTCCAACTTCTGTGCGCGATCACAGGGTCAACTCAGAATCTATCTATATCTATACAAGAATCGAACACTTCCTGTGTGGGCGAGACAAGACCATTTGACTCACCGGCTTCACAGTTCCACCAAACATCGTCGAGATGTCGAGGTTTCCACAGTCGCTCCACTTGACTGTTGTAGTTCTATTTATAAAATGTCAGTAACCCTATTAAGTTTGCTTAAACAATGGCCGTCTCAACGTAAATCAGCGCTAAAGTAATGCTCAAATTAATGACATATTTGAACATGGTTTGAACACTGTTTGAATGGTGTTCAAAAATACAAACAAACTGACAGGCATTGGCGGGATTCGAACCCAAGACCCTCAGGAAACGAAGGCTACGGAAGACGGCGGAACCACTTTGCCAAAGGTGAATGATGCAACTTGCCTCACCAGCTGTCCAACAGGGTTCCCAGGAACCCGTTTGTTATCGAAAACATTACAAGTCCAACATGTCTTGAGTAGTGTCACCAAGTTAGATCTGAAAGCTTGAGCAGTTCGCTTAGTGAATGCTGCGTATATGAAGTTATTCCTAGTCATTTTCCCATCGATTTTGCTTCAAAGCTGAACAAGGTCTGTCACATTGGTCAATCTTATTTCAGGAAGATTGTTTTTTTTCTAGTGATTGTGCTCAATTCCTTGGTGTTGGCGATATCTAGATGTGCTCTAGAGTATATTAGGTTAGCCGCCGTCCTGTTCTTATGTAGTGTGTGGCCATTGGGAGCACAATATTCATTTTGCGAGGAGTATAGGATGTTGTACATGACAGGGTGCCTTCATCACCTGTGTGGCATAGTGGTTAGTGCATGCTCCCTTCCCCGACTCGTTGAGCTCTTGCACAGTGGAGGCTCTCAGTTCGAGCCCCACTGTTGCCTGTCCTTTTTGAATGAACTGGTTTGAACAGCGTTTAAACCCTCGTTCAGACACTGATTGAACTGCTGTTTAATCTCGATTCAAAGACAAACCTCTGTTCAACCATGATTAACGTAAAAGCCTCCAGGCTATCTGCTTGCTGCCTCACGTACCTTGTTCAACAGAGCATTACTTAAACACTGATTCGCGTTGCAACGCTCATTGCTTAAGCAAACTTGCTACAGATTTACAAAATGTCAAGATGTTGAAAACTGACTTCTTTGGTGAAAACCCATCCAACTGGCCGCATGGATGCGGCCTCCGGATACTTTTCCCGACCGCGAGCAATTGATTTGCATATATGCTCTTTGGGCATAAGAGCCATTAGTGAAATGAAGGCAGGAGAGTGCAGGTTGTCAACTGAACTTTGCATCGCGGAGAAAAAATTGGGATGGGTCTCAGAATCACGAAGGATGGACTGCACAAGGGAACCCGATGAATGATCCCGTGCACATCCAGGTGATTGACGCCCAATAAAATGCCCAAAATGCCGGATGCAAAGGAGGGAGATCATGAAATGACTAAGGCGACGCAGAGAGTGGGACCAGATGAAGGCAGGAATTTTGAAAAACATTTGCAGCCATTATTTTCCATGTTGAACATCTAATCCTTCCTGCCGGCGGTCGACAAACACCAGTCCAACATCCAAGTGAGATGAAGGCAATATAAATAGACAAAAGGAATTTGAGAGAACTCTGGACAACACGCGTACCCCGCGATAAGGTACTCACCAAATAAATTGATTGTTTGTGAGGTACAAAGGGAAGTTGAATGTTACAGGAAGGCCAATTGACTGGCACCAGTAGCAGTACGCAGAAGGGATCTGAGAATACATGGTATTTAGCGCCCAGAACTGGGTAAACAGAGCTAGAAAACAGCCTGTCAGGCTCACCCTTGAGCCAAGGCCATTATTGAACATGAATTTTGGAACCGACAAAGAGACCGTGAGGAGTGAAACGAAGGTTCGCGACCAGCGGTGTCTTAAGATATTAGAGAGGTTGCACACCAGCCATTCAGGCCATCTGATGCCTTTTTTGCAGTGCGCAAACTGATGGCTGATGGCTCGGATGGCTGGGATACCTGAGCTGCTGGTTGATACAATGGGACCATTTCTGGTAGGACATACTGTCTATGGGCACGTAGTCCCTTCCACACTTCCAAGGAGCCTCAAGTATTTATTTTGCCCAAATTGGTGTCCAGATGAGGTCGGGGGATTATTTATCGTGCCACGAATGTATGGGCACTGAATTAGTCCCCATTACCGTTAAAAGCTTTGTTGTTGAGTTTAGTTGGTCAGCCATTCATCAGCCATTAGCCATTCACCTGCGCACTGCAAAAAAGCCATCAGATGGCTTGAATGGCTGATGCGCAACCTCTTTATTAAAAAGGTTTGTAAGCTCGGAGTCCCTGTTATATAAAATGTCCCGCGGCGGCCGTAGCGCAGCACGGGCTAACTGTTGGTGTGATTCAATCAGGAGATTGCGGATCACTGGGTGGAACAAGATCAGAGCCAATTATGAAGGTGGAGAGACCTTGACAAACAAGGTAATCCTGGGGTCAAGGTCACAGGTGACCAATTCTTAAACGCACACACGTGATGTGTACCGCGGTGCGCGGCATCGCTAAACGGGCCAGGAGAAATTGACGCGGTAATACCTACCCCCGACTAAGCCCGACTGACCGACTTAGGAATACCTGAAACCTGAGCGGGAAATTTAGTTCAACTCAGTGTGCAAGTCGACATTGAGAGTGGTGTTTCGGGCTCTTCCCTTGAGAATTCCAAAGCCATGATAAATCATGGTCGAAATCAGTTATTGAGCTTGCTTGAAGCATTTGACTCGAGTTCATGCCGTTGCATCTCCGCGTGAGTGCGCGGCAGTGCCTCGTCGGTGCCGCGTCAATGCGTGGCACCGCCGCCGCAAGATAGCCACGGGGTGAATTGACGCGGCAGAGTGCCGCGCACTTCAGCTCCTTTCACGCACTGTGTTTATTCAAAGACACCCCACCAAAACTTCCGTGGTTTTGGTGCAGGTAAACTCCTGAACCGTATGTGGTAATTAAAATTACCATCATGCCCCGTTCAACCCCTGCCACCCGCTTGAATCAAATGCCAGAATCTTGTCCTCAGCACATACTGTGTACTGAAAAAGTCATCAGACGAGGCAGTGTTCTGCGGGCACAGAAACTAGAGGTCGTGGCGCGGTGTCATGGGCCCCGACCAACAGACGCAGACCCGGAGCCAGGGAGAGATTGCCGGGGACTGGCTCAATCCCAGTTTATTCTCCGTCAAATATGCGACATTACATCTGGAATGTAGTGCGATCGACGGACATCGAGACAGTGATCCCCGAGACAGCGGGCATCTATCGGCAACATTGAGTACTTTATTGGCCGTGATAAGGTTCATCCATTGAATCACCCACAATTCCCAAATCTCAAATGTGTATAACACCGTACCGTTTCAACTGAGCAGTGCGCACCAAATTAGTCGTATTCGACGTGCATAATTCATCTTACTATCGGTGACTAGCTACTTGGCCACCTACGCGTTTTCGGTCTTGTATAGAAGCCTGATAATGAGTTGGGAACGGATAACGGGCCTCTACATGAAGGCATGGGTCCTGCGAACACGTCTGGATCATTTGGCCGAATTTTGGTTGAGTTGTAATGGCTGGGTGAATTTTCTCCGGTCGCGTCCTAAAAATAGCCATTTCCGGTAGTTGGCCACCCACCGCGGGACGGTGTAGTGCGTGTCAATGAGGTTTAAATGGGTCTGAAATTGATGTGGAGGTAGAGAGTGACTAATTTGAACCCGTAGGCCATAGATCTGACCTATAGAATGGGTGGTAGTATTTCCCTCCGAAGAGGCGCGACGCAGGCGAAACGGGAGCAACAATGTACACAGGTGCCACGCAAAAGACACCGGGTACGGGGACTCAAAATAAGATGCAGATGTCTTCGTACAAAGGATGGTAACATACCTACATGCATAGTTTGGCCTTCCCATGTCTCCCTCCCCTGAAAAAAACTTGAGTATTGGGACCACCGAAACAGGGTGGTCTGATGTATTGAACGACACTGAAGGGGACATTAAATAGATAAAATAATCGGATACCTTTGAAACGTGAGCTGAGTTAGTTCCTGTGGATCATTCCAAATCCTGGGCCCATAGGATAACAGAGTCATTTGATATCGAGCCCTCGAATTGTGGTACTCGGCACGACATCGTAATCACTCGTGGGAGCTTAGCGAAAAGGCGACAACGTTGGGCGGCCTGGCTTTATGCCTGAAAATGAGCCTGAGATGAGGCAAGAAGAACGAGCCCCAGAAGTCGTGGATTGACAAAGAATTGGTGGAGAGACGAACGAGGCGACCAACCCGGAGTTAAGAAATGATGTCATCACGCCTCGGCCCGCGATCAACCACGCCACAGCTTTGAATCAACTCATCAATCTGCGCCCAAATTTGGCATGGAGGGACGCCAGGGGTCGTGCTCCCCACCTGATATGCCCAACCAACCCCTCTAGTTAGAGGGGGAGATATGTCCAGTCTCCCCCTCTGACTAGAGGCGTTTTCAGCAGTTTAGAGTGCCCCCGCTAAATATCGCTATTAGCGATATTTAGCGATCGCTATTTAGCTTAGAGAGCTGTAGATAACGGTAGATTACAGTAGATATCAATCGTTATCTATTGTTATCTATGTGCTATCTCATCTCCGCCATCTCCGCGTTCGGAAATCTCCGGTAATGCTCGCGCGCCATCAAAGCCATCAGCCCGCCCCCGCCACTCCCCAAGTCGACGCCGCCGCACGCAATAGCGCGTATAAATTTACCATAAAATCAAGTTATATTGTCGTTAATCATAGGAAGGCTCTCCTGGCATCCACGCTCGGAAATCTCCGGCAATGCACGCGCGCCATCAAAGCCATCAGCACGCCCCCCGCCGCTCCCCAAGTCGACGCCGCCGCGCGCAATAGCGCGTATAAATTCATCATAAAATCATGTTGTATTGTCGTTGATCATAGGAAGGCCCTCCCGGCATCTGCGCTCGGAAATCTCTGGCAATGCACACGCGCCATCAAAGCCATCAGCCCGCCCCCGCCGCTCCCCAAGTCGACGCCGCCGCGCGCAATAGCGCGTATAAATTTACCATAAAATCATGTTATATTTTCGTTGATCATAGGAAAGCCCTCCCGGCATCCGCGCTCGGAAATCTCCGGCAATGCACGCGCGCCGTCAAAGCCATCAGCCCGCCCCCGCCGCCCCCCAAGTCGACGCCGCCGCGTGCAATAGCGCGTATAAATTCATCATAAAATCATGTTGTATTGTCGTTGATCATAGGAACGCCCTCCCGGCATCCGCGGGAAATCTGCGGCAACGCACGCGCGCCATCAAAGCCATCAGCACGCCCCCGCCGCTCCCCAAGTCGACGCCGCCGCGCGTAATAGCGTGCCCAAATTCACTACAAAATCACCAGGTGTGGCGGGGGATGTCTCAAACCTTCCCCGCGCATTTTTTCGGCATTGTATAAATTTACGAGCGCGCGAAGCATGATTGTATGCGCCACACAGGGAAAATACAAGCGCACGGCTACCGAGCGACAAGAAAAGGCATATATAGTGGTAAAGAAATTTAAAAAACAGGAGAACGGTGGCGACTCCGCTACGCAGCGCGCACCTACTCCTTGGGCGCCCTTCGCATACCCTTGTCCTTGCGCACCTTGCGCACCTTGCGTTGCCTCGGTGGCGCGGCAGCGGCGGCGGCTCCACCGTCGTTGGGTGTCTTCGGCACACCCTTGTCCTTGCGCACCTTGCGCTTCCTCGGCGGTGTGTCATCGACGGCGGTGACCTTCGCTCCCTTGCGTGGCTTCTTCGCCGCACCTGCGTTATCATCGCCATGTCTCTGACGCTTCTTCTGCGCAACCGCGCCGTCGGAGATCGTGGTGGGCGCGCTGATCGCGTCAAGCGCAGGCGCAGGTGCACGGGGGAAGTTTGTAACGGTAGAGAACACCGACCGCCCCTCTCCCCCTGCCGCAGGCACGGCGGTGGTGAAGCCCCAGGTTGGGGGGAAGGAGGGTGTCACCGCAGCCGTAAACGTGGTGTTGTCGAGTCCCAGCACGAGGTCACCGCTGCCGAGCGTTGGGGTGAAGACATTAGTGCCGAAGGTGAGTTCGTCGAGGGCGAAGCCGCCGCTTGCTGCAAGGAGGTCGATGTCGGGGATATTAGAGAAGTCGAGGTATGCGGGGTCGAGCCCTTGCATGTCGAACGCGCCGTCCACAGTGAACGACTCTTCATTTAGGTCCGGCAGGCGAAGGGTGAGAGTGGGTGCACCCGAGACCGGTGGTGCGATCGCAGTCGCAGGGGAAGCGGCGGGGGCGACGGGGGCGCGCGCAGTCGAATGCGCCGTGGTGCGCGGGGAAGGGGTGGGGGCAGCGGGGATGTGCGTCGTCGACGCCGCCGCAGTGCGCGACGGGTATGTCGTCGGGGCCGCTTCTTCGTCGTCGTCGTCGTCCTCCTCCTCCTCTTCGCCCTCGCCCTCGCCCTCCTCCTCCTCTTCGTCGCTCCCTTTCGTGCTCTCTTCCTCTTCCTCGTCCTCGCTGTCTTCGCGATTCTTGTTTTTTTGTGTGTGCTTCCCCCCCTTGTCGCTGCGTGCTGCGCGCCTTTTAGCTCCCTTGCCCGTGTGATCTTGCTCAGCGTCGTGCTCTGCGACCAGCGCCGCGTGCGCTGCCTTCGTCATCCTGTGCCACTGGATGGTGCCGGTCTTGAGCCCGTCACGGATGGTACGGGCGTCCTTGGCGGACATCTTCGAGGGTCGCTGGAACGTGATCTTCTCGGGCCAACCAAGGAGCTCCACCTTCTTGAGGTGGCGGATATCGTAGTCAAACGACTCGTAGCTCATGTTGGCGACCTTGTCCTTGCTTACACGACCTATACACCAATTTAGCGTCCACACCGAGTATCAGGACAGTACGACGTACGGAGTCCATCCAGCATGTACACCACAATCTCCTTGCGTACGCTCACGACGTCGTTGCGCTCCTTTTTCCCTACAGCTCATCAGTCAGTTAAAGCATCATCCAAAACAAAGACATAGACACACCATTATCACGCGTACAGCAAAAGCTTTCGTAGCTACGCAGCGCGTCGA
The DNA here is from genome assembly GCA_029204335.1 of Mycena vulgaris. Classification (NCBI taxonomy): domain Eukaryota; kingdom Fungi; phylum Basidiomycota; class Agaricomycetes; order Agaricales; family Mycenaceae; genus Mycena; species Mycena vulgaris. The sequence continues at coordinate 555,806 of JARGYA010000022.1, forward strand.
GGGACGAAACCTTGAGCATTTCTTCAAAAAAGTCGAGGGAGTTGTCCGAATCCACGCAGTGGGGGAGCGCGGAATCGTCTGGATTCCCACGTGAGAACATCGCGAACGCCCGAATACCGGTGCGCTCGAATAGATCCAGCAGCTGTGGCAGGGTCAATAGGAGCGCATCACCGAGACTTTGAGAACTCACCACATCCCCGACGCCTCTCGCGGTCGCCATTCCGTCCATTGCGGCGGCCTTGTTGGTTGCACGAGCCCCGCGGTGCTGTGTCTCGCGCCACGCGACCAGCTGGTCAATTAGGCGTTTCTTCTCCGCATCATCGAGCAGCTCGGGGTCCACCGTGGTTTCACCATCTTCAACGGCGTCGAGGAGATCGGTCTGGAGTTCACGGAGGGGTTTGACATCCCCAGCTGCAGGAAGTCAGTGAGTGCAGATGCAATAGAAACTATATCACATACCTGCCTTGGCCTTCAAAGCCATGTCGTGAATTAGCGCGTTGCGCAGATTTGGGGCGCGCTTCGTCTTCAATCGCGTCGTGTTGCAGACCAGCTTGCGAACCTTGTCCTCCGAGACGGAATGCTTTTCCGCCATGCGTGAGATTTCGGCGCTCCGGAAGGCCCAGAAGCCATCAACATCTTCGAGGAGACGACGGTCGCGCTCCTTGCTCATCACGGCAGTGAGAGCCTTGCTGGCTTTGGCTGCATCCGAAATACTGGCACGTTTACGTGACGGGATTACGGCCTTGCCGGGATTGCGGATCGAGTGCGCTGAAGGACCGGGTGGGACGCGTGACGGCATGGTTGACGGTGGTGGGAGAGAGAGTGTGGTTATTTTGGCGTGTCTTCCCACGTCAAAAGCCTATCAACAAACTTAATATGAGCCATCAGAAGAAAGGCTGCGCGTGTAGGTCGTAACACCAATATCAACTTAACCATTCCGACCTAATGGTGGAAGAGTTGACGGCGCAGATTCTGTAAACTCCACACATATGGGCTCCCTTTGGTTTTGCGTTCGACCCTCACGCACTCGTTTTACCAAATTCTTTTTTTTTTTTGGCTTCGCTCTCAACGCCTTGCACGCCGCATGATTTTTTCTGACACAGTATCTCTTCTTTTCTGGCTCTCTTATGTTCATGTACAACATTCAATTATTTATTCACCACGCGATGGGACACGTGCATGAAAGAAAAAACATCACGCGAAAACAAGAGTACTAGGAGCGGGGCGAGACTACTACAATCCACGAGGATCAAAAAAACGCTGGCGGCACCCATTCAAACCTTTTTCTGTGCAGCCTCATCTTCGATGAATGCCGCGACCACAGCATCCTCGTACGTGAAGAGGAGGTCAGCGCCCGGCGTCTTCTTGAAGGCAGCCATAGCACGCGCACTTTTTTTAAAAAGAAATGTAAGTACACAAGCTTCAGAGGTATGAAAGACAGATGTACCGGTCGTGGAAGATTCGGTTATGGCCGCTGACACCATACATGAGCTCGGTGACACCTCCTTCCCCGTCCGTGATGGCTGCGTTCTCCATCTGCGCCTCAAGCGCTGCGATCGCACCAGCATCTGCGTCGTGGATGCTGACACCCCCATCGATGGTGGTCATGCCCTGCGCCTCGCCGTCGTCGTCATCGTCGTCCGAAATCACGACGGGCTCGGGGTGTGGCGCCGGGCCGTCTGCCAAGTCTTGACGAGCCAATTCTGCGAGGCGGCCTCTCATCTCCCCACTGCGACGTGTGCGCTCCCACTCGGCGAGTTTGTACTCCGCCTCATCGTCGCCAAGTAGGAGGCGCTCTGCTTTGTAGGCGAGCTCGATGAGCCCTGTTCCATGTGGCGCCTTGACTGAGAGCTGGTGGATGAGCCGGTTTGCGCACATGCACACCCACCTCGGGAGCAGGTGGCGCAGCTGCGCGCAATGCATGGGCGGCGTCGGCTTCCGAGCCGAGATAGCGGAGCTCGGCGAGCAGCATCTTGCGCTCGTCACGGCGCGCCTCGTATTCCGGCGTCCATCGCCACACCTGAGGCTGGGCTGCGAGCATGGGGGTTTGTGGTCCCTCGTCCTCGTGGTTGTGATACTCGCGGCATTCCAAGTACCAGAGTTCAAGGAGGCGAGGCCAAGTATTCACCTTGATGTAGTGCGCATTCGGGTTATCCCTCAAGATCCGCTGTAAAGTTTCACTGAGAAAGTTTGAAAGACAGTTACAGTTAGTGTTAAGTCAAATATCAGAGAAAATGCCCTGCGCACCTGGACGAGACGACACCAACAAGATTTCCAGAGACGAGACCATAAAACCACCCGTTGGGCGATGCAGAGTGCTTTTGCTTGTCTTCGTCGCCGGGATCGGGCATGTAAACAGGGGCGCACAAAAGAGGAGCCGCCAGCGGAACCTGCTGGCGTTGGACTTCGAGGTAACGGTGCATAGTCAAGGTGATGGAGCAAGCAAGTTGGTGTCACATGCGTGGCCAAAATCATCATTCAAAATTGAAGATAATATTCCAAAAAATTCTAAGGCTTCCCGGCAGCTTTCCAGCGGTCCGTACGGTAATGGTCGTGATCCATCCAAGTCGAAGACCCGGAGCAAATACACGCGCAACCTTCGCACGAGACCTCTCCGCAACCGTTCTCGCACTCAGCCCCTGCCCGCCCCGGGAAATATGCTCGCGGGTTGGCTGGCGCGGCAGTGTCTTCTTCTTCCTCATCTTCACTTGTGTCTTCCTCCTCCTCGTCAGAAGTTCCCGCGCGCGACTTGGGTCGTGGAAGCTTTTTTGGCAGCTGCGAAAGACGGCGCACAGGCATCTGGCCTTCGTGGCGCCGCTGCGTTTTAGCGAGGAACTTTCTCGTGGTCTTCTTGTCGAAGGCTTCGAGTCCCTGCTGTTCAATGTAGCCCCTGTGTTGTAGATAGAGTACGATGAGTATAAGAACTCAATTCCAATATGTAGTCGGCGCACCTGGCTCGTCGCACCGTATCTGCCCCCCGAATTTTGTCCCTGTGTCTGGGAGAAATTAATCTGTAAGTACCCAAGTCGTGCAGAAGGATCTCTCACTTCTCGCGATATCTTGCGGCAGACTCACGCGCTCTAGCTTTCTGCTGCCGCACAATCTGTTCATCGGCCTCAGCAAGTGCAGCGCGGTGGCTAATCAAGAAAGGGTGTGTTAATAGCCAGGCAGCGTGAGATGGCGGGAGAAGTGCACCGCCTCATCCGTAGGCGGGCGCTTGCCGCAACCTTCTCTCTATTCCTGGGTGACATGAGAGAATTTTGACAGCGACTGGTGCCGTACTGACTTGAGGGCATACTTAGCGAGGGCCGCTTGGCGCCGGTGAGCCTTCTGTTCGGGGTCCAGGGGCTTACGTCCACGAGGCATGGTGGTAGTCGCGGAAGATACGTGGTGAGGTAGTGGTAAGTGGCCAAAGGAAGTTTCGGATCGAGCCTAAATCTTGTGCATCAGCCGTGAGTTCGCGACACGAAATCAAATATGTTTTATTCCTACCCTACTTCCTCGGGCACCTCAAATTATGGAAATAATAGGCATAGTACAAGCCAACGTGAAGCACAGATTGAAAAATAGTCGATGCCAATGGAGTTGATGCAGGATACTCAATAAAAAGATTACCGGCCAAAAAAACAAAAAGTCTGAACCCTCTTTAAATATGCTACATATATGCCTCGCAAATTTTGAGCCCGAGCGGCAGATGTGTTCCTAATGAACTATGCCATTACAATGAGTTAGCGATAACAATGAGTTCGCGACTTTAATACGGCCACACAAAGGCCATCACTGCACCTCAGCTCTTCCCAGAATTCAAGTCTCACATAAAAAAAATCTATTGAGAAGGCGCTGTTTCTAACAACTCGTCTACAGTACTAAACAGTCCAAGCCCCATATCCCAGCGCGTGTACTTCAGCTCGTTCATCCGCGCAAACTCTTCAGGATCCTCCGCAAATAACTCCGCTTCCGTGCGGAACCCATTATCGACGAAGCGCATGATACCGCCGGCGGTGAACTGGGTGAAGGATATACGTTCCTCACCAGATTTCACGGGTACGTTCGCGTGTTGAAGCGTTGCGGACGGGATGAGGATGACGGCACCGTGCGGGAACTCGACAGCGATCTTAAGGTCCCAGAGGACGAGGTGGCCGCCGGTCTTCGCGTTAAAGTGGCCCATGGCCTGGATGGCGCACCAGCCGAAGGGAAGATTGAGCACGTCGCGGTGCCGGTAGGTCCACACGTTGGGCCCGAAATTGAAGGCGGCGCACGAAAAGACGGAGCGGGGGAAGTTGCGGCGAAGGTGGGGGAGATGCTTGTGAAGCGCGTCTGTGTGCTGGCGATAGTACTCGTAGAGGCGCGGTGCCCAGATGGCGAAAGCCGCTACGGCGACTTTCAGCGCGGCACAGGAATCTCGTGGGGGATAGACGTACCACTCGCGAAGGTGGCGACACGGTTAATAGCGGGGTTTCCCAGAAGACGGTCGAGGAGTGCTTCGTACTTGGGACAAAGCAGACGCGACGGGACTTGCTGGCCCTTGCCGTACGAAAGCCCCACATTGAGAGTGGCATACAGACCACGTCGGTGGTCGCGCATGCTGCGAGGGAAAGCGGCGGCGGTGCCTTCTTTCGAGATGGCGCTGTACGCGTCGTTCACGGCTCTTACCCAGCCCGCGCCCCGCGGTTGTCCGACAAGGACCGCGAATATGCGGCCGTGGGCATCGACGAGAGGGCGGGCGTCACTGCGAGGTGGTCAGTGAGGAGTAGAGAAGGAGAGGAGCGGCGACGCACTATCCATTCCAGGGCACAACGCGGAACCCGAGCCTGACCAGCTCATCGAGCGTCCGCGGCTTTTTGCTGCCCCACGTCTCATCTGCGTCCGCCGACTTGGCAGCGTACGCGCCGTGCGCAGCTGGGAGGGTGGCCGAGTCGATGGCGGCTTGGAGAGGTTTGACGAGGGCGGGGTGGGCGTGTCTGCGAAGGGTGGAGGCGCTGGGTGTCTGGTCTGCAGCCGCGGCTTTCCTGCGGCGCTTCTCAGCCCGGTTGCGGTGGCTACGGGGTGGTTTCTTGCCGTCGTGGATATCGTCCACGATGGTGCGTGTCTTCTTCGCGGAAGGGGGGGGGGAGCGCTGCGGAGGTGGCCTCGTTTGCATGGAAGGGGAGGGAGAGCGCCGTGGCGGCGGAACTACGTCGTCAATGTCGTTCCAGGGGTCCGGCGCGGGGTATTCGTCATTGGTGTCGTTCCACGGGCCTGGGGTCGGGTACTCGTCGTCAACGTCACCTGCCTCGTGGTCCTCTTGATGGTCACCCTCCTGGGACACGGAGGCGGCGAGCAGGGGCCCGATATCGAAGGCGTCGTTGCGCAGTGGCGAGATGACGGTGTAGGGCGAAAACACAGTCCCCCGACGCGTCTAACTCGAATCAGAGAAGAAGTAGGGTCAAACTGAATGAAATGCGTACCTGCCGTGGCTGTGGAACCCACAACATCGCGTTCGTCGCGCTATTCTGTGAATGCATGTCAGTGAAAGGACTGGCACGAGGATTCTGACCATCTCCAGCTGTCTTCCTCCGAGATCCCAGGGTGTGAGTTCATCGGAGGTATGAAAACTGGAGGCATGTCAGAAATAAATCAAGAGTACTCACTGCTTTCGAGATGGAAGGAGGGGAGAGGAAAGCGCGAGTCGACACTGCCAGCGAGTATGTTTGGTGGTGCTTGTCTATCTCGGAGTCACGAGACTTGTGACACTCGTGTTTACCACCGCGGCGCTAAGTCGCGTACATCACTACTCACGCGTCAATGCCTGCGGCACTTTCCCAGCAGCGCCGTGCACAGAACCTCCGGAGTGCGACCTCCTCCTCCTCTCGCATCCAACTCAGTAGCTCCAACCGGAACGAACACGGGCGCATCGTCAAGCAGAGCAAGACACTCAGTCGGAAAGAGGTGGTACTCTTGAAGCGAGCAAAGCAGCTTGAAGAGGAACAGCGTCGAGCAGGTAACTCTTTAAATGAAAATGTAAATTTATTTTTAACTGAAAATAAACCCCCCGCAGCCTTAACAGAGGCCGAGCGCTGCGCAGAGGATGCATTGCACGATGTGCCGGAGGACCTACCCGAATCCTACGGAGACCCAGACGCCGATTTCGAAGACGACATTCTGCGGGGAAATACGACTGCCGATATCAGCCATGCAGGTGAGGGCTCGACAGAGGAGGAGTTGCACGCCACCGGTCAAAGCATGCTCGAACAATTGCGAGCACACCACAAGTGCGTAGCTTCGTCTTTATTATTTGGGGGGTTGCCTGATGCTTCGGACAGGCAACTCTTTCCGCGAGTGCGAGACCCTCGTACTCGCAAGGATCGTACTCAAATTTTGGTCGACGCGTTTGCTGCGCAGATGGATCCCATGACAGATGCATACGTCGCGTGGAGCCTCGCAACAGCAGACGGTGGCCTTGCGTCCAGCTATACTCTACCGGAGGATGCTGTAGTCGTCGAAACGACGAAACTCCTTGTGGTGGATATGTTCGGCAAGTATTTTCTATTCATTCTCTTTGCTGGCGGGACTGACATTGTTATTTCTAGCTGCGTACTACGCAGATGTTCCTATTATTCAACAAGACTTGTTCCTTGCGTCGGCATACGTGCGGCAGGGGCTGATACCAGTAGCCCCCCACTTCCCCTCAGTCGTGATTACGGTGCGCGCACTCGAGGCGTATCGCGTCGCCAATCTACGCTGCCCGCGGCTGGGGATGCAGGCGTGGGTGCGCGCACTTTGCGACCTGCACTGTGTTGCCCCGCGCAACTACCTTACGACACAGTTCAGTGTCGCGTTCGATGTCTATCTTGCGATGCGCCGCGTGGTGGATAAGCGTGTGCAAGCCGCGCTCCGACGCGATACCCCCGATTGGCGGCTGAAGAACGCATGTCCTGCGTGCCTTTACAAGCTTGAGGGGGAGGACGAGCTCCTCATGCCGATTCTCGCAACCATGGATGGCAACAACTCGCTCAAGCGTTTTTGGAGGCGCGAACGCGAGGAGGTGCGGGAGGATGGGACAGCAATTCCCGGTGCGGCCAAGGAGCGTCTGGACAGCCGCAATGCCGGCGGGGCGTACTACTTGTCGCGGGAGGAGGTCGATAAGTGGGCAAAGGAGGGGCTCGAGGAGATGATGAAGGGGTTTGTGCCAGATGAAGAGTGGGTGGAAGAGGAGGACGGATGTGGGGATGGGTGGCAGAACATGAAGGAGGATGTTACTGCCCGCGCGTACGGGATGTACGATGAGACGGGAATATTCCCCGCTCTGTGCCGCCACGGTTTCGTGCTCATCGTCGCCGACATGGTGAGGAGCGGCGAGTTGTAAGTATTTCTTTTCGTTAAATATTACCACCACCTTGCTGACCTGATTTTAGATCGAAATATGGCTTTGCAGTTTCGAACCACCTGATGCGCGTCCTGGGCAAGGTGACCCTCGGTTACGACATTGGCTGCAAGCACGCGAAGATGGTTCGGCAGCATCCCGGCCTATCCAAGCTCGCTGCCGACACAGGTTTCAAGTCAATGGTGGGTGCATTCCACGGGACAGGGCACAAACGGCTGTGTCAGGTGGAGAACCTCACGACGTATGTCGAGGGCGTGGGCATGGAGGATCTCGAGGAGTGCGAGAGTTTTTTCTCCAAGTCAAATGCCCTTGCAACTACCACTCGCTACGCCACGGTCTTTCACCGGCAGCAAGCGATCACATCGTATTTCAAGCACGCTGATACATTTGACGCGTACCAGGGCCTCAGTAAGTGCTCCACCGACACTAAGCTCGTTGCTGACGTGAACCTGTCAGGTGCGCTCCTCTGTGGAAAATATCGCCGCGCTCTGCAGACCAAGGCAACGCTCCCGGTGCTGCACGAGACGATGGTGCAGCTCGGCGTCGAGAATCGTGCGGTCTTCGAGACCTGGCTCGCTGCAGAGAAGACGTTCTTGCGGACGCTCTCGAAGGAGCCACCACAGGAGACGCTGGAGATGGAATATTACCAGAGGCTGGTAAATCTCCTGGACCACGAGTAAGCACTTCGTCAGAATCACGGGCGGCGCGTAGAATTGACGTGTAACATGCAGAGAGCGGCTTCGAGAGGTTCTGAAGCTGACTATGGTTGCAATGCCGCCACCGACGGATGCAGCAGCGTACCAGCGCGCTGTGAAAGAGACACGCGCCATTGAGACACGGCGGCGCCATGCCCTCGAGCTCGTATCCAAGGCGCTCGACGCGGTGCAGGAATTGGAACGGCGCCTCGACACCGAGCGGTGGGTGCGGGGAAGCGAGAAGTGGAAGGCGGTCGCAACTCTTGTCGAGAAGCGTCGGTACCAGCGCGCGCTCGACAGCCTGGAGGGCCTTATCGTTGCACGGATGTTTGAATTGTGCAAGGTCAATTTGGCGGGTACGGGTAAGTCTTTCATTACGGTCGATGTGAAGAGCGGTGCTGACGAGGCCTTTACACAGGATACAAACTGCGTAAGCATATCGCGAAAGCGCTGCAGGCACGCTCGAAGGCCGTCAAAGCCGCGATCACGAGGTACAACGACGCTGCGAACACAATGACGCCGCCGCGAATCAATCTGTCATGGGAGCAGGTGGTCGAGTACGCGTTCCTCGCGGACTTCGACCTGTTACGGGATGGGCGGGAGGACATCCGGGGGGAGCCGTGGGCGCTGCCGTCAGGGCGGGCGGCGATGGATCAGCATTATAAGCTGCTGCGCGCCGATGAAGAAATTGTGCGGCTGAATACCGAAATTCAGCGGCTGGTCACCTATATGCCAGACGAAGAGGCGTTCCTCGTGTACCACGAGGAGCGTCTGAAGGCGGAAGGTGATGCCGGGCTGGCCCACCAAATGGGATTGCACCGGATGGAGCGCGCGCGCTTCAACGCGCTCCATATGATCCGGCTGCAGAAGCTGAGCAAGGTCGACGGCTTCACCGGGTCGATCTCACGCGGGGTCAGCGCATCACGAGAGAGGGATGTGGCTGCGCCGCTGGGGGACGTGGAGATGAACCCGCCATCATCGAGCACAGAAATGGGGGCGTGTGCCAGGGATGCAATGCTCATTGATGGCGAGGAAGGTGACGAAGAGGAGGAGGACGAGGAGGATGAGGAGGATGACGGGGAAGCGTTGAGTGACGCCATTGCGCACATCGTGCGCATCACGGAAGACGACGGTGCTGCGGCCTCTTAGTATATGTGTATTAGTTTGTTTTTGCTGTTCTTTCACGTACCCATGCGGGCTTGTCGTACCGGGAGGGCGTTACTATGATCAAAGAAGATACAACATGATTTTATGACGAATTTATACGCGCTATTGCGTGCGGCGGCGTTGACTTGGGGAGCGGCGGGGGCGGGCTGATGGCTTTGACGGCGCGCGTGCATTGCCGGAGATTTCCGAGCGTGGATGCCGGGAGGGCTTTCCTATGATCAACGAAAATATAACATGATTTTATGGTAAATTTATACGCGCTATTGCGCGCGGCGGCGTCGACTTGGGGAGCGGCGGGGGCGGGCTGATGGCTTTGATGGCGCGTGTGCATTGCCAGAGATTTCCGAGCGCAGATGCCGGGAGGGCCTTCCTATGATCAACGACAATACAACATGATTTTATGATGAATTTATACGCGCTATTGCGCGCGGCGGCGTCGACTTGGGGAGCGGCGGGGGGCGTGCTGATGGCTTTGATGGCGCGCGTGCATTGCCGGAGATTTCCGAGCGTGGATGCCAGGAGAGCCTTCCTATGATTAACGACAATATAACTTGATTTTATGGTAAATTTATACGCGCTATTGCGTGCGGCGGCGTCGACTTGGGGAGTGGCGGGGGCGGGCTGATGGCTTTGATGGCGCGCGAGCATTACCGGAGATTTCCGAACGCGGAGATGGCGGAGATGAGATAGCACATAGATAACAATAGATAACGATTGATATCTACTGTAATCTACCGTTATCTACAGCTCTCTAAGCTAAATAGCGATCGCTAAATATCGCTAATAGCGATATTTAGCGGGGGCACTCTAAACTGCTGAAAACGCCTCTAGTTAGAGGGGGAGACTGGACATATCTCCCCCTCTAACTAGAGGGGTTGGTTGGGCATATCAGGTGGTGCTCCCTCCCTCGAGCCCAAGCCTCTCATATCTTTCAGCATTGGACCTTGTATTTGCAAGTGGCTAACTAACTAGGGTGGCCAACTAAGAGGTCACCCATATTATATTAGAGCCAGACAGACTTCGGCTGAGTTCGAGCTTGTTCAATTAGGTCAGGCTAGACCTATATAAACAGTACCCCGTAAGTTGAGATTTTGCAACGTAGAGCAGCACCAGCCGTGTGTGGGATCGGCACTGCCGTGTGGACTAGTACCAAGTGTGGTGACCGAACCAGTGAACAGGAATTTCCTCAGACGGAACACTGTCTCGCGCAGCAGACCTGAAACTCTGAGAGCAACTGGTGAATAATTTGGTGAATTTGATGCACCGCAATTTACTGCGATCGATGGACAATCTGCTGCCACGAGAGAGCACGGCCTGTTCGCGATAGTATTCAAGCTGGATCCCTGCGTCTGACTAGCTTCAGGCGGGCTTGAACTTCGAACTGCACTCCACTTCATTGGCAGTAAGTAGTAAATGCTTGCATCAAGGGACGGAAGGAATGGATCAGACGCCCGGCGGCTGCACCAATCGACCAGGATCGACCCACACTGAAGGTACGTTACGATGGTCTGCGCACTCAGATTTCCCTTACCCATGGGGTTGTGATATCCGACGGTGCCTGTGCCGTTGTGATCTCTTCTATCCATTCATTTGCTACATAGGCATCCGGAGTTCTGCGCAACTTATATGGGGTTTAGCAGAGCGCCACTGAGAAAAAACCTTATCAATGAGCTAGAGCGTTTTGTCGTGCACAGAGACGTCAATGGTAAGCCGTTGGAGTGCACTTTCTTTGATTGTACGTGTCTGAGATTCTGTTAGCTGAGTAGGGGACATGAAATATCGTACAAAAAAATACCATCTACAAGTAGTGTTCAAGTCTACACCATCACCGTCAATGCCCGTACATCGCCATGTCCCCATGCATCATCTGCTGCCCCTGCGTAATCTCATTAAAATTACTCAAGTAATTGCCCCAATCGTCGGCCCTAAATCACACCATGAGCCAAGAAAAAACACGCGAAGCAGGCTACGTGACGTACTCGATCCCCGTAGGCGCATTCGTCCACATCGCAATCGTATCGTTATCAATCAGGCTCATCATCTCATCCAGCTCCTGGCTCGGCTCCCCGGTCATCCCCGCGAAGGGGTCCTCGGGCGGGAACCACGTATCGGGCGGGGGCGCCGGCGCGAATGCGCTCGGCTCCATCGGCGTGACGCCCAGCGAGCCCCCACCCCCGGCACTGGCACCGACCACACCCGCGAAGGACCCGTTGTGCTGCTTTTGCTGCTGCGGCGGCGGCGTGTACGGCGCGCGGAACTGCGGGTCGTGGATGGGGCGGTCGAACGTCTGGCGGAGGCCGCGCGCGCCGAGCATGATGCGCGACGCGTCCTCGGGCGGGATGGGCTCGACGCGGCAGCGCGGGTAGCGCGCGCCGGGCGGGAGCGGCGGGCTGGTCTGCGCGCGCTGTATATTGCTCGCGACGGCCTGCTGGTGGTGCTCATAATCGGTTCCGACTATGCCTGGTGCAGCCCCATTCGGAAGGGGCAGCTGACCGACGGAAGCGAGTTCGTAGAGGATGTCCCTGCGCAATTAGTTAATCTTCCCATTACACAATTTATTTGGCCTGAAAAACGCACCATAGAAGACCGGCGGATTGCCATCTGTCCCGATCAAATCAGCTATCAAAGAAAAACATCAACTGCCAGGCGTACCGATCCTCGCACAGGCGGATAACCTCCATACACTTGTGCACATTCGCGATCTCGCGACTCGGGTCCGGGACCAATCCCGTGCGTTTCCCGCTCCACACGTTCAGGAGCAGTACAATGCCCGACGTGAAGACCGCCGCCTGGGAACCGAAGTCAGCTACCCAACTACAACCAGAGTCCAAGAGCAGAACGCACCCCATTGATGATGACGGGCACCTTCCCCTTCCGGCGCCGTTGGACATCTACCATGTTGGCGCACGTGCGGGCTGCGCTCGTGCAGATCGCCAGCGAAGGCAGCGCCTGCGACGAAAGGTCATATCAGTATCGGTCTCCCATATAAACCACCCGATTAAAAGCGGAACGTGTATATAACGTGTTGCCGAGACATAAATCAAAAGCCCACGCACCGTCGGCGCCGACTTGCGCACCATTGGGATAAACGGCCGATGGATGAGGATCTGCAAGTGCGAGTACCCACAGTGTAACGCGACCGACTGGTCGAAAAACACCGGGTCTTCCCTCGCGGGATCCCAGCGCACTGCCCACAATCAGCTCGGACGCAAAAATAAGCAGAATTAATGAGCGTTAACGCACGATGCTCCGGCATCTCGTCGCGCCAGCGGTTGAGCGCCGAGTCGAGCTCCGCGACGACGTGCTCCTCCCACGAGTCGTCGATCGCGAACACTACGCGCGTCTTCGTCAGCGAGTACTACACCCGGGCAATCAGTGATAAGCGCGATGGGTGGGGGCAAGACGCACCAGGATTCTAAGGCTGAACGCGAGGATGTGGTTGAGGCGCAACAGTGCGTTGAAGAACGCGATACGCGAAGGCACGCCCGGCGGCTGCTGGAACGGTTGCGTCGGATGCTCCCAGTACTCATCGTCGCATTCTATCGGCGGGTCCAGGTCGAAGCTGCGGCCATGGCACGGGATCAATAATGGAAACAGAATACAGAGACAGAGAGGAAACACACTCGTCGTGCTGGATGGCGCAGGTGCGGCCCATGCCAGAAGAGATGAAACGGTCCATGTAGACGAGGACCCAGAACGCGCGCTTCCACAGCTCGCGCTCGACGGAGGGCTTCTCGACGCGCGAGTTGCGGCGGTGCGCGCCGACGTCCTGTATTCCATCAGCCCGAGGAGTAAGCTCAGGGGAGAGAGGCACGCACCTGCGCGAGCCGGAGGCCGACGCCGACGAGCGTCCAGCACGCCTGTGGCGCCGAAGACCCCTCAAGAAACTGCACCGCCAGCTACGAACACTGCGCGTCAGTGGATCGTGCACCTATCCGAAAGCGAACTACGCACGCAATAATACTGCAAATCATAAAGCTTCGCCTGCCCAAACAGATGGTTTCCCACAAGCGGGACCTGTCACACCTCACATCAGCGTCTACCACAGTCGGGGAGTGGAACGCGCCGCACCTGATCGAACCAGCCCCACCCGCACGCGAGGCGGCCACCAACCGGCTTCGGCACGCCCACGCCTTCCGTTCCCCCAGGCGCTACCACGCGCGGGTCGTCGCTCCACCGCGACGCGACCGCGCACACCAGCAGCAGAATCGCCGCGAACCCGTCGTCACTGCCCAACGAGGCAATCAGCACAATCCTTCACCAAGGAGAAGGAGAATGAAGCGCGCATACCGATGATGCAGCCCCTCCACGACGCCGCGCTCGAACGTCGGGCGGTGCAGCAGCGGCAGGTACACGTTCACGTGCTCAAAATAAAGGCCGATCAGGTGCGCTGCGAGGTCGGGGGGCGGGAACGAGTACGCGTGCGTGCGCGGCGCGGTGATCTCCCACGGCTTGAACGTCCAGTACTGCAGCCGCCGCGATGTCCACGGCGCGCCGGGTCCGCTGTCCACGTCGCCGTCCTCGTCGGTGTCGTCGCTCCCACTGTCCGCACTGTTGTCCGTGGCGAGCGAGCGCGGGCTGGCGAGGGAGCCGGGGCTGGCGTCCTCGCTGCCCGCGCGCCGCTCGCCGCGGCGCACGTCCGCCTTGAGGTCGATGGCGGCTTTGATGAGGACGGCGCCGCTGCTCTTGCCGATGAAGTGCCGCTTGGGCGGGTCCCCCACGGAGAGCTTCTCGAGCTGGAGAGAGGAATTTAGAATGCACGCAGGCCAACACAGAAAGGAACCAAAGACATAGGGAAATGGTAAACGCACGTTCTTTAAGATCTCGAGGTGCAGAAGGTCTTCATCTTGCGGCGGGGGCTGCGGCGCTGATAGACTGTGCAGCGCGGTGCGCATAATGTGCAGCGATGCCATGCGCCTGTCGATGGCTGTCGGAACACCGCCCTCCATCTTCCCATTTGTATGGCCCGACTTGGCGGATGTAACGCTAGCGAGCTCGGCGCGGAGCTGTCTTACCAGCGCCTCGGAGTGTTCCAGTCGGGCTTCGAGCGACTCGACGTAGCTGCTGAGGACCGGGCGTCAGCGTCTCTCATCGCGCTCACATCTAATATGAGCGCACCTTTTCGCCGGGGCGCGGCGCTTTGTCGTTCATGTTCAGTTTTAACAGGGCATCCAAGAGGAAATGGGACGCACCGTAGCCCCTTCTATATAAGTGCATTCGAGATTCGCGTCAATACATGTGGAACACTTGTCCCCTGGCACCTGCGAGCCATCGCCTATGTTACCCAAGTTAATCTCTATCCCACCGGAGAATCTAGCGCTGTAGATACGCACATCGACCTGCCAACCCATCGGGATTATTTTAAGGGAAGGAGAGGATGCCACGCACTCTTCCGCCGACGACATACATCACAGGCGCGCATTATACGTCTCTTCTTCCCCCGCTGAAACTCGTGCGAGTAGTCCTCCTCATTCGACGACATCTTATGGGCGTTGAAGCAAGGCTACTGGTATTCCACAACCGTGAAGTATAGCTAGTCGTTTGTTGCTCGGATAAGCGCCACGCCAGCCTCTATTTGAAGCCCCAGATGAGGCCTACAGAGAAGCCACCGAGTCTAAGAGTCCAGAGGAATGGTTGGTGGCGAAAGAGGGATCTAGCAAAGGGATTCTCCCGGGGATTCGAGGGAGGATGGTGGTGGACGAAAGCAAGAGCTGAGAAATCCAGATCGGCTCGGCTGGCGTCATGCGTGCCGAGATCATTCCCCGATCAAATCAAAAAAACATCCCAATGCGGCCCACAGAAGCCCACAGATTCATAATCAGTGTCAAATCAGCGCCCATTCCCATGCACCGGGTGGTCCGCCGGGTCACCCGATTGCTGGCTCAAACTCAACGAAAACTGACCCAAAATTGGTGGCATGCAGCGGGAGAAGGTGGAGGAAAATCAAAGTAGCGAGGTTTTTTTTTAGTCATCTCTCCAAGCCTCTCACGCCTGCCAAACCCTGCTTTAGCAGCTTTTTCAATCCGCAGAACATCATGTGCCATCCGACAGCATTCAACTCAAACGAGGCAAATGCATTTCAGTATACGATCAGTATGTATAAAAAACCTTGAATGACAGGAAGAACGGACGCGTATGCCACTGACTCATACCTATTGCCGAGCCACGTCACGGATATCCGGCCGGGATTACCACATCTCCATGAGATACCAGTGCGTAGCAGACTGACATCGTTTCATACCGAAGGCGGTGCGATCTGGTTCGATTGTTGCAGCCGTCCGTGACGTTTGGGCTTCACTGTTCCTCCGTCCCTGGCCGATCGCGATGTATTCCCCGCGGAAACCCAAACCAAGCCGCGGCTACACTCGACTAGCCTGAGCCTTTCATTCTTGGCAGCTGATTCTTTTCTGCGACGATCAATCTCGATAAATTTACGGTGCTGCGCAGAGAAGGATAATCGCCGACTGAGACAAAAATCATGTCGTAACTGTTCTGGCACCGGCGGGGAATCGAAGCCCCGCTCACCGGATCCCTCGAGGGCTACATACTTATCGGGCGCGTATGTGTCCATACACGAGTCTGTTCATCCTGAGTCTTTTGAGGTAGGCAACTGTTGAGTTGCACGGGAAGAATACTTGAAGAGTGAGCACCATGTATTCGAGAACCAAACTTCTAAATACCGCGGGAGAACCCACATTGACACCCATCAACAGCCTATGGAGGATTCATCCGCCGGATCCGTCGGATCCGGCGGAATTATCCATCACGGATGGCACTTTGATGGACTTCGTACACATTCATTTTTTAACTGTGGAGCTTCGGGTCGTGCGAGAAGTACTTCTAGCACGTGAATACGAGTGATTCAAAGTTCCTTGTTTTTGAAGCACAATTGAGGTCGCGGGGAAGTCCCCGAGACGAGATGGGCTTATGCAAAGGTTATTTACATCCGAATTTGGCGCATCAATTTGCTTCAAAATCCGACCGTTGATTTTTCACAGAGCTCAAAACCCGACCATTAATAATAGAGAGTTTGCGCAGAGCCATCCAAGCCATTTTTCTCGGCCCAGGCAACAGTTCGGCCCAAGATCTTAATGAAGAGGCTCTATAACTTCAGTTCGACACTCGCAAAGTTGCAGAAGTATCGGAAGAAGTTGAGATAAATTCTATTTAAGGAAGCCATCAGCCACACAGTGGCTGCAGCGCAAACTCGCCAATAGAGAGGTTGCGCACCAGCCATTCAAGCCATCTGATGGCTCTTTTGCAGTGCAGGTGAATGGCTGATGAATGGCCGACCAACTGGACTCAACAACAATGATTTCAGTGGTAATGGGGACTAATTCAGTGCCCATGCATTCGTGGCACGATAAATAATCCCCCGACCTCATCCGGACACCAATTCGGGTAAAATAAATATTTGAGGCTCCTTGGAAGTGTGGAAGGGACTACGTGCCAATAGACAGTATGTACTACTAGAAAATGGTCCCATTGTATCAACAAGCAGCTCAGGTATCCCAGCCATCCGAGCCCTCAGCCATCAGTTTGCGCACTGCAAAAAAGGCATCAGATGGCCCGAATGGCTGGTGCGCAACCTCTCTAATATAAAAAGAGGAGTGCCTATCTAAATTTCTTGAGTGCCTAAACTTTTTCCCGAGGCTATTGGGCTAGAAATGAGACCGGAAAAGTGAAATCTTGCATACCTGGCGACTATATACTTTTACTCGAGCGCACGGACCTCAAATTCACATACAGAAACTTCAGTTTCGGTTTTGTGCTCTGTGTACCAAGAATGTCGCCAAAATGAACACGTGAATTGCTGACCTGCTTACGCTCGAAAAGTGGCTTCTATAATCGGACACTTAGTCATCCTTGTCTTATAACTCCATCCTTATTTTATAATCTCTGTAGCCCGCTTCGCGGCAAGGCCCGCTATATATCTCCTGCCTTCCGATCTTCTATTTCCAAACATGCTTAAGTATCCCGTGCAAATCTCATCACGACATTCCACAATTTAAACCAAGTTTAAACTGCAGGACAGGACAGAGATGAAGCTGATGAAAGAAATATGTATAAGAAGATTACATACTTGCGAGTAGACCATGTCTCGTCAGTCACTCCTCACGGCACGAGATAATGTGATGGGCACATGAAGTGTCTCAAAGCGGAAACAGTGTGTAATGTGGAGGACCGGGACCCCAACACCGTCGACGTTCCCCGTCGCCAACTTGAAGCTTCGCATATGGAAGAAATATGTAAAGGTGCTTTAAATGGCTCTGAATGGATGAGATGCACCTTTAAATGTAAATTCCCCGCGCCGCTCGTCGCCGACCTTCGTTCGCTCCTAGCGGCACGGGTGTGAGTGGCAGTTTGAACTTACATGCAGAGGGTCTGAGTGGACCAGGTACACATTTAAATAGGACTGTTGGCCCGTGCCACTCGTCGCTCCTCATGGCACGGGGCTAAGGATGATGTTATATAGACAGACTAAGCGAATTGTCTAGAGAGCTTCAAACAACAGACCGGTAACCGATCTCTCGTACGAAGACAAATCGTTCGTAGTGAGACCGGTCGATAGACAGACTGCCATATGAATTCTACAAATGGTTAGAAATTGAATTCAGAAACGACTAGGAGAATACCCCAGATATCATGGAATTTCTCAAAATCCTCTTCGAAGACATCGAGACCTATGGAATAGCCCCAGGTACTGATTTCAACACTGGGTGGATGTGTCTGATATACAAAAAGGGTGATCGTGCAGAGGTCGCCAACTACCGCCCTATCACACTGCCGAACGTTGACTACAGATTACTAACAAAAGGCCACTCACTGAGACTCGCCGACGTCGTTCCTGAAATCATACACCGTGATCAAGCTGGGTTCATGAAAGGACGTAAAATTGAAGACCAAGCGAAACAACTGAAACACCTACTCAACTATGCTGACGCCGTTGAAGAGAACGCAGTGATATCAGTAGTTTAGATTAATATGGTCTTATATTTTCTTGTACTCGAGATTAATCTATACAACGATTTTCCAGAGCTAAAGCATGCACCCATCCAGCCTACCCAGGATTAAATCCTCCCCTGCTCAAGATAATCCTCGCTCCTCCTGCGCACCCGGGCTTAAACTTCCGATTTTGTTCTCCAGGATTAAAACTTGGCGCGTGCGTCTTAATTAAATCTGGTATCAGCCCAACCACAGCCGGACGAGAGGTTCACAATCAGATTATCTTGCGCGCACTCGGATTAAACTTGTCTGGATTAAATCTGATATCAGCCCATTAAACATGGCAGCGGCGGCGAGAAAGCCTCACATTCAGAGTATCCTGGGCGAGTTCGGATTAAAGATGTCTCGATTAAATCTGGTATCAGCCCATCAAACATTGCGGCGGCGGCGAGAAAGCCTCACATTCAGATTATCCTGCGCACGCTGGACTACATCTGAAAGTATCAGTGCACCATCAAACACGGCGGCGTGACAGCCTCGCATTAAGATTATCCTGCGCGCGCTCGGATTAGACCTCTCTGGATTAAATCTATTATCATCGGAAACTATCAGCATCAAGGACAGGCGGGCAGGAACACTCACATTCAGATTATCCTGCCCGCGCTCGGATTAAACTTGAGCCTCGCATTCGGATTATCTTGCCCGAGCTCGGATTAAATCTCAAACTGTCAGTGCGCCATCAAACATGGCGAGGAAATAGCCTCATATTCAGATTATCCTGGGCGCGCTTGGATTAAGGTTGTCTGGATGAATCTATTATCAGCCCATCAAACACGGCGACGAGACAGCCTCACATTTAGACTATCATGGGCGCGCTCGGATTAAAATTGTCTGGAGTAAATCTGAAGATATCAGCGCGCCATCACATTTAAAACAGAGGGGTAAAGAATATCAGACAGCAGAATTGAGGGTGTAGGGGTAAACAGAAATCAAACTTGATCTATGGCCAAATGT
This sequence comes from Mycena vulgaris, assembly GCA_029204335.1. Classification (NCBI taxonomy): domain Eukaryota; kingdom Fungi; phylum Basidiomycota; class Agaricomycetes; order Agaricales; family Mycenaceae; genus Mycena; species Mycena vulgaris. The sequence goes on from JARGYA010000022.1 coordinate 574,991, forward strand.
GATAGGGATGCGGTGGGTGGCTAGCGAAACGAGGTCTCTGGCTCAACGACAGAATGAGCGTACACCCACGTGCAAGTCGGCGACAGAATGACATGCCATTCACTCCAGGGTGCGGCAGTGCAGCGATTCAGCGGGTGGAAGAGGGACGCAGGAGGGCAGCACAAAGTGGCACTGATGGGTGTCATTGTCAAAGAGAGAAGGGTCACGAGTGTCGTCACTTACAAGTGTGACAGGACGTGTTGCGCGTCCGTTAAAATTGTGACACGACGCGTTGCCGTCGCGTCCTAGAAAATAGATCTAGACGTTGTTCTGCAAGTAGTAATATCACTTATTCCGTAAGTATTATCTATTCGTTGCATGCATTCTGTCTACCATCATGGCGGCTGCTCTATCCACGGCGAACGCGGAAACTCCCGTTTCTCTTCGATGAGGTCGCCGTAAGTATCTGAATGATTCGATCCTAATAGTACCCGTATTTGGTGTTTGATGTATAGGACTGGAGGCTCCTCAGAAAAGCGGGATATATGGAAGATGTGAAAACCGACGGCGATAATGCTCTCGAGTCATAACTCCAATTCTCCCTGCCCCGCATAGCCATTTGCCAAGCAAAAAGCAAATTTTTCATTCACATCGAGTGGTAACTCTCCGGGTCCGTGAAGTGCCAGCGTAATCCCGCGCACTGGAGATTTTGGCATCAGCTTAATTTGGTGTTCGTCGCCGACAGGATATGGATTGATCACATCGAAACTTACTGGTTCTGAAGCCACCGCAGCGATCGCTTCGGCGTCGTGATTGCACCCGGAGGCAAGTGCGGCGGCCATCAGTGCGGTGTACGCCATGCCGTTGAAGTAACTATTCAGGCCGTTGTCGCACGAAAAATGGTGGCCGAGATCGGTCTCGAATAGCTTCGCTGGGTAACAATTGGAACGTGCTCGTGCTCGTGGCGGAGGATTTGAGGGTAGAGGAAGAGAAGCAGAGGCTTCCGGCGAAGGCGGCAGCCGAGAAGGGTGAAGAGAGTGACGACTACGCGGTACGTTGGCCATTTGGCAACAGATGGAAAAACTGACGGCTGTAACTTTACAGGAATACTACTAAGAGGTGGTGACCATGGAAGGGCACATACGAGGAAGTACGGTTTGAGCGCTGCTCGCTGGCCGACTTCTTAAAGTGGCCGTTGTTTGGCATCACACGGTGGAAATAACACTCACTCCGCTGCATAATCTTGCATAATCCCGGCGCACCGCGGCATCATCAATCTGAGGACGTTCTAAGGTTGCAGCGTCATGTAAATGAATGAATATAGTATGTTTCACACTGTAATGGATGACTGCCTCATCTTTAAGACTGCAATACCCCGATTACGAGGACCGCTAACCAGTGGTAGGCTTCGAATATATCTCCGGGTTTTCCAGGCGCGGGATGACGATCCTAGAATTGATGCTAAACACCCGCTCATCAGGCACCGCATTCTGCACAGGCCGCGGGGTTTGCCGCGCGCGCACGGGCTTTGAGAAATTGAGCTGCGGAACGGACGAGGAGGACAGTTGCGGCGGCGGATCGTGCACGGGGACGACGTTGACGCGCTGCCGCCACGCCTATGAAACTTACCCTGCACGTAGCTGACACTAATCTCTAGATTTATTCTCTTGGACGCGACGGCAAAGCATCGTGTCACAATTGTGACGGACGCGACGAACGCGTCCTGTCACACTTGTAAGTGACAACACTCGTGACCCTTCTCTCTTTGACAATGACACCCATCAGTGCCACTTTGTGCTGCCCTCCTGCGTCCCTCTTCCACCCGCTGAATCACTGCACTGCAGCACCCCCGGAGTGAATGGCATGTCACTCTGTCGCCGAATTGCACGTTGGCGTACGCTCATTCTGTCTTTGAGCCAGAGACCTCGTTTCGCTAGCCACCCACCACATCTCTATCACATTTGGCCATAGATCAGGTTTGATTTCTGTTTACCCCTACATCCTCAATTCTGCTGTCTGATATTCTTTGCCCCTGCACGTAGCACCCGTTTTGAATGTGATAGCGCGCTGATACCTTCAGATTTAATCCAGACAACTTTAATACGAGCACGCCCATGATAATCCTAATGTGAGGGTGTCTCGCCACCATGTTTGATGGCACGCTGACACTTTCAGATTTAATCCAGCGCGCGCAAGATAATCTGAATGTGAGGCTGGCTCGCCGCCGTGCTGGATGGTGCGCTGACTGTTTGAGATCTAATCCAGCCCACGCAAGATTATCTGAATGTGAGGCTGGCTCGCCGCCGTGTTTGGTGGCGCGCTGACAGTTTGAGATTTAATCCGAGTTCGGGCCAAGCTCGGGCAAGATAATCTGAATGCGAGGCTCAAGTTTAATCCGAGCGCGGGCAGGATAATCTGAATGTGAGTGTTCCTGCCCGCCGTGCTTGATGCTGATAGTTTCAGATTTAATTCGAACTCGGGCAAGATAATCTGAATGCGAGGCTCAAGTTTAACCCGAGCACGGGCAGGATAATCTGAATGTGAGTGTTCCTGCCTGTCTTGCTTGTTGCTGACAGTTCCACATTTAATCTGAGCTCGGGCAAGATAATCTGAGATGCAAATTTTAATCCGAGGACACGGGTAGAGCGAGGATTATGTTCAGATTAAATATGGTAGCACTAGAATAGCGGGCATCCTTAGCTCTGAAAAATACATGTACAGATTAATCTGAAGTTCAAGAAAATATAAGACCAGATTAATATAAAGCACTGAGAACGTTGGAGAACGGAATCGTGGTTGCACTTGATCAGGAAAAAGCGTATGATAAAGTGGATCACGATTACCTATTAGCTGTGCTAGAGCGAATGCGATTTCCGGATAAATTCCGCAACCTCGTAAAAATTCTGTACACCGACGCTCGAACTCGAGTGATGATCAATCGTGAAATGAGCAAACCCTTTGTTGTAATCCGAGGCGTCCGTCAAGGTGACCCGCTTTCCTGCCTTCTTTTTAACCTGGCCATCGAGCCGTTAGCCTGTTTGCTGCGCAATTCCGACCTCACCAGAATAAAAGTGCCTGGAACTGACCGCAAATTGCTGCTCTCCCTTTTCGCCGATGACACAACCATATACTTGGCAAACACAGACTCGTGATCAACACTCTGGCAAGTGCTCGATCTGCGGTGTACCGCATCAACCGCAAAATTTAATACAAAGAAGACGATCATTTTACCGTTTGGCTCTCCAGAATACCGAAAGCAAGTTGTCCTGAATCGCAAAATGAGCCCGACGTCAATGCAGATCCCCAGTGACCTCACAATTGTACCAGATCAGCAAACCTGCCGGTTCCTCGGAGCATGGGTCGGAAAAGATGTACCATACCTGACGCCGTGGCCCGAGGTGATTGAAACGATCTCGAGGGACCTAACCCGATGGAATGCAAAAAAACCTACTTTGGAGGGACGAAGGCACGTAATAAACATGATTATTGGCGGGAAGACACAGTACCTGACCCGTGTACAGGGCATGCCTAAAAAAACTGAAGAAACCTTGATCAGAATGCGAGATGATTTTCTCTGGGATGGAAAGAAACCCCGCATAGCTCACGAGACTATGTGCCTTCCGCTAGACCAAGGCGGAAAACAAATTTTGGATATACATTCGAGGAATGAGGCAATTGACCTGTGGAACCTGAAAGAATTTGTGTGAATTGGAGATGACAGAGCAAACTGGCCTTTCTTCGCCGAACACACCATTGTCAATCGTTGGAATGCGAGCCAAGCCCTAGGTAAACACGGATCAGTGTACAACATTTTCCTGCAAAGTAACCATATCCCTCTCTGGAGAAAGGAGCCGTTAGCGTACGACATCCAGCGCATGATCCTAGCGGCCAAGAAATATCAACTGGAATTTACTGCACTCTCAATCTCCAGAGATATACGACTCCAAATGCCCATGTGGAACCATATAGCGCTCATTGGACCGAAATTTGAGAAAATCCGCAGGAAAGATGCGGTGAAATGCTTACTGCAAAACCAGGCAGATAACATACAAATCGCAGGGCGTAGAACTACTCTGCCGAGGCAGCCACACCTCGTAAACCCCTCCGGTATTGAACGCAAAAACTGCGGATGTCCCCTATGTAGACGAGACCGGGTCGAGTACAGCTGTCAGAACCCAGGTGAATATGTTGAGGCTGTCAAGGTATTGTTGGATTGTATCCAGCCGAAGTGGAATCCCATGATTGCCAGCAGTGATCTGTGCGAGGAGCTTGCCCTGTCCGAGCAAGAGAAATCGAGGAACGACAGTGATTGCGACGGACAAGATGCGGAACTGACCTTTGATCCGGACTTCCGTCTGACAGACTTCTCGCACGGTTTCCGAATCTTTGCTTTTGAGGACCATACAACTCATCTCCCAACTAAACGATACAAGTTGCCACAACCCGATTCAACCAACCACGATGTGTATCTCCATACCAAAATTAAACATCCAGGCCAGGCCAACGCGGAAATGGAGGTTATGTTACTGGTTCGCACAAAGGAGGACCCGGATGTTGAAATCAAGGACTCGCTGCTCCTCTCCTTCCTTGACATGAAAGTGCAGCCATCATTTAGCACCGCGATCCTCGAAGGCCTGCTGTATGTTCTACGAGGACTTCCTCAAGACTCTCTGCTCACGGTGTATTGCTGCTCAAGCTTCTTAGGCAAGGCGCTCGTTACCAATCGCATGAACAACGCAAATAACCCACTGGGCCGAAATTACGACCTGATAAAGGCTGTTGTATCCACTTTGCAAGAGAGAACTGGGAGGACCTGCTTTAAGAAGGTGGAAACTAACCCAGCTGCACAACTATCCACATTGACCCCACTCCAATTTCGTTAGATATACAACCAGACCTCATGTTTGCCAACCCTGGAATCCTGCTACACCAAGGAAGCCAGCGTATGTTCACAAAAATAATCAGATCCTTGAAAAATAAACCCACACGGAAATCAGCAACATACAATCTGGATCGTATCCGCTGCTGTATTGATGAGACGTTTGGATATCAACCAACTGACGGCACCATTTGGACCTCGATCAGGTCTAACAATATCCACAGACTGACGCGAAATTTCCTATGGAAAAGTACGCACAACATCTACCACGTTTGTTCGTTTTGGGACCACATACCCAACTTTGAAATTTTCGGAAAATGCTCAACATGTCAAGCGATAGAGTCGCTTGAACACATTATGTTGGAATGTGATGCTCCTGGTCAGCGACAAGTGTGGCGGCTGACGGAGATTCTTTGGAAGTTCAGATATCCCACCTGGCCAAAGCTGAATTGGGGGCTTCTCCTAGGTTGCGGGCTTGCCAAATTCAAATCTCCTCGTGGTAAAACTATACCGGCCCAGAATCGTTTTTTCACAATACTCGTTTCGACATCAATGAAGCTGATCTGGAACTTGAGAAATGAAAGAGTGTTTGAGACACATACAGCGACGTCAGAGACCGAAATACATAACGGTTGGGTGTCGCTCATCAACGCTGCCTTGAAACGAGATAAATTGCTCACGAATCGAGCTCGCTTCGGTTCTCTCGCAATTAAAAAGCAACTGGTACTTGACACCTGGAGTGGCACACTCCTTGATGAAGATTCCCTGCCGGATGACTGGACAAGATCAGAGGGGGTTTTAGTGGGTATACGGTCCGTTACTCCGAGTCGAAATAATGGAGTAGGTTAACTTAACGGCCAGAGTCCCACACGAAGGCTTGAAACCTGTGCGTAACGGCATTTCCTCCTGGACACTTCCCCGGCTATACTGGTAAATACCAATTCAACCAGCGGATACGCTTGGAATACTTTGCAGACTGAGTTGTATTACTTTAAACCTCTCCCCCATTAATAACCCCGGACGTGTCGCCATATTCCTCTCTGCGATCTTTCTAGGATTGAGGTGGTTCGTAACTGTTCGTGACAAGTTGCTTGAACAGCATGAAGACGCTGAGGAAGACGAGCTCGTCGTGGACGTTAACGTTGAGGTCTTGGAATCGCACAGGCAATTGAACACCGTCGCAGACGCGTTGCAACAAGACTGAGCTCGTCCCAGTAAGGATCCTCTCCTCCTGCCTCCGATCCCACGTTTATTCTACTCCCAGGGAGGATTGAGTCTTGGGTTGATTTGGTACGTCGGCGGGCTTTACTCTTCCCTTTGTCTGACAATGTTTACAGTTTCGCTTTATATTTGCCAGTTCTTGGTTCACTTTTCAAGGGACGCGGATGGTCAAGATGAGGCAGGAAGAGGTGCCAGGGAGGGTACGCGGGGATGCGTGAGAATGTGCTATGAGGGGATTATGAATTTTGTACATATGCAAAAATAACAAGGCAGGTTGCATAGATGAGATATGAGTAAGTAAAAATAAAAATAAAAAAGAGTAGGGGCTGGGGCTACAGAGAGTAGCGGGGGAACCGCGCCGTGTCGCGGACGAACTCCAAAACCGGCTTGACGTCGTATTTCGCTGAGAGCAATAGCTTCAGCGAGAGGCGCGCGGTACCGAGACGTTGGATGAGTCGGAGGGGATGGCGGCGATGCGCTGGGAATGTGAGGAGAAAATGGGGGACAGACTCGAGGACGAAGCAGAGGGCGCAGGGCGCATGGAGCGAGGTGGAAGCGGTAGAGGTACGCATTGAGGCCTATGTGCCCGGTGCACAACTGAGTGATGATACTACACTGCGGGCGCGTCAGATCGTCGTACAACTTGGCGACAGCGGCGCGTGGGGTCGCGTTGTCGAATGACGACAGCCGCGTGAAGCGCGGGGACGTCGTCCACTCCGCAACCCAGCGCACTCGGAACACTTGGTGTTTATCACGATTGTCGCCGCCTTGAGTGAACAAGAGTTTCCTCAGACGGAACACTGTCTCGCCCAGCAGACCTGAGACTCTGAGAGCAACTGGTGAGTAATTTGGTGAATTTGATGCACCACAATTTACTGCGATCGATCGACAATCCGCTGCCAAGAGCGAGCACGGCCCGTTCGCGATGGTATTCCAGCTGGACGCCGGCGTCTGACTAGCTTCAGGCGAGCCTGATCTTCGGACTGCTTTCCACTTCATTGGCGGCAAGTAGTAAATACTTGCATCAAGGGACGGAAGGAATGGACCAGACGCCCGGCGGCTGCACCAATCTGCACCAATCGACCAGAATCGACCCACACTGAAGGTATGGTACGATGTTGTTCTTCTGCGCACTCGGATTTCCCTTACCCATGAGGTTGTGATATCCGACGGTGCCTGTGCCATTGTGATCTCTTCTATCTATTCATCTGCTAGGCATCCGGAGTTCTGCGCAACTTATATGGGGTTTAGCAGAACGCCACTGGAAAAAAACCTCGTCAATGGGCCGGAGCCTTTTGTCATGCCCAGACGTCAATGGTAAGCCGTTGGAGTGCACTTTCTTTGATTGTACGTGTCTGAGATTCTGTGAGCTGAGTAGGGGACATGAAATATCGTAAAAGAAAATACCATCTACAAGTAGTGTTCAAGTCTACACCATCACCGTCAATGTCCGTACATCGCCATGTCCCCATGCATCATCTGCTGCCCCTGCGTAATCTCATTAAAATTACTCAAGTAAGTGCCCCAGTCGTCGGCCCTAAATCACACCATGAGCCAAGAAAAAACACGCGAAGCAGGCTACGTGACGTACTCGATCCCCGTAGGCGCATTCGTCCACATCGCAATCGTATCGTTATCAATCAGGCTCATCATCTCTTCCAGCTCCTGGCTCGGCTCCCCGGTCATCCCCGCGAAGGGGTCCTCGGGCGGGAACCACGTATCGGGCGGGGGCGCCGGCGCGAATGCGCTCGGCTCCATCGGCGTGACGCCCAGCGAGCCCCCACCCCCAGCACTGGTGCCGACCACACCCGCGAAGGACCCATTGTGCTGCTTTTGCTGCTGCGGCGGCGGCGTGTACGGCGCGCGGAACTGCGGGTCGTGGATGGGGCGGTCGAACGTCTGGCGGAGGCCGCGCGCGCCGAGCACGATGCGCGACGCGTCCTCGGGCGGGATGGGCTCGACGCGGCAGCGCGGGTAGCGCGTGCCGGGCGGGAGCGGCGGGCTGGTCTGCGCGCGCTGTATATTGCTCGCGACGGCCGGCTGGTGGTGCTCATAATCGTGTCCGACCATGCCTGGTGCATTCGGAAGCGGCAGCTGACCCACGGAGGCGAGCTCGTAGAGGATGTCCCTGCGCAATTAGTTAATCTTCCCATTGCACAATTTATTTGGCCTGAAAAACGCACCATAGAAGACCGGCGGATTGCCATCTGTCCCGATCAAATCAGCTATCAAAGAAAAACATCAACAACTGCCAGGCGTACCGATCCTCGCACAGGCGGACAACCTCCATACATTTGTGCACATTCGCGATCTCGCGACTCGGGTCCGGGACCAATCCCGTGCGTTTCCCGCTCCACACGTTCAGGAGCAGTACAATGCCCGACGTGAAGACCGCCGACTGGGAACCGAAGTCAGCTACCCAACTACAACCAGAGTCCAAGAGCAGGACGCACCGCATTGATGATGACGGGCACCTTCCCCTTCCGGCGCCGTTGGACATCCACCATGTTGGCGCACGTGCGGGCTGCGCTTGTGCAGATCGCCAGCGAAGGCAGCGCCTGCCAGAAAAGGTCATGTCAGTCTCGGTCTCTATATAAACCACCCGATTAAAAGTGGAACAACTCATATATAACGTATTGCCGAGACTTGGCCGAGACTCAATCAAAAGCCCACGCACCGTCGGCGCCGACTTGCGCATCATCGGGATAAACGGCCGATGGATGAGGATCTGCAGGTGCGAGTACCCACAGTATAACGCGACCGACTGGTCGAAAAACACTGGGTCTTCCCTTGCGGGATCCCAGCGCACTGCCCGCAATCAGCTCGGACGCTAAAATAAACACAGTTAATGAGCGTCAACGCACGATGCTCCGGCACCTCGTCGCGCCAGCGGTTGAGCGCCGAGTCGAGCTCCGCGACGACGTGCTCCTCCCACGAGTCGTCGATCGCGAACACTACGCGCATCTTCGTCAGCGAGTACTATACCCCGAGCAATCAGTGATGAGCGGCGGCGCACTGCGTGGGGGCAGCACGCACCAGGATTTTAAGGCTGAACGCGAGGATGTGGTTGAGGCGCAACAGCGCGGTGAAGAACGCGACGCGCGAGGGCACGCCTGGCGGCTGTTGGAACGGGTGCGTCGGGTGCTCCCAATACTCGTCGTCGCACTCGATCGGCGGGTCTAAGTCGAAGCTGCGGCCATATCACCCCATCAGTAAAGGGAAACAGAATGAGAGGGGAAGGGGGACGCACTCGTCGTGATGGATAGCGCAGGTGCGCCCCATGGCGGAGGAGATGGAGCGGTCCATGTAGACGAGGACCCAGAACGCACGCTTCCACAGCTCGCGCTCGACGGAGGGCTTCTCGACGCGCGAGTTGCGGCGGTGCGCGCCGACGTCCTGTATTCCATCAGCGCGGGTAGTAAGCTCAGGGGAGAGAGGCACGCACCTGCGCGAGCCGGAGGCCGACGCCGACGAGCGTCCAGCACGCCTGTGGCGCCGAAGACCCATCAAGAAACTGCACCGCCAGCTACGAACACTGCGCGTCAGTGGATCGTGCACCTATTCAAAAGCGAACTACGCACGCAATAATACTGCAAATCATACAGCTTTGCCTGCCCAAACAGATGGTTTCCCACAAGCGGGACCTGTCACACCTCACATCAGTGTCTGCCAGTCGGGGAGCGGAACGCGCCGCACCTGATCGAACCAGCCCCACCCGCACGCGAGGCGGCCACCAACCGGCTTCGGCACGCCCACGCCTTCCGTTCCCCCAGGCGCTACTACGCGCGGGTCGTCGCTCCACCGCGACGCGACCGCGCACACCAGCAGTAGAATCGCCGCGAACCCGTCGTCACTGCCCAACGAGGCAATCAGCACAATCCTTCACCAAGGAGAAGGAGAATGAAGCGCGCATACCGATGATGCAGCCCCTCCGCGACGCCGCGCTCGAACGTCGGGCGGTGCAGCAGCGGCAGGTACACGTTCACGTGCTCAAAATACAGGCCGATCAGGTGCGCTGCGAGGTCAGCCGGCGGGAACGAGTACGCGTGCGTGCGAGGCGCGGTGATCTCCCAAGGCTTGAACGTCCAGTACTGCAGCCGCCGCGACGTCCACGGCGCGCCGGGTCCGCTGTCCACGTCGCCGTCCTCGTCGGTGTCGTCGCTCCCGCTGTCCGCGCTGTTGTCCGTGGCGAGTGAGCGCGGGCTGGCGAGGGAGCCAGGGCTGGCGTCCTCGCTGCCCGCACGTCGCTCGCCGCGGCGCACGTCCGCCTTGAGGTCGATGGCGGCTTTGATGAGGACGGCGCCGCTGCTCTTGCCGATGAAGTGCCGCTTGGGCGGGGCCCCCACGGAGAGCTTCTCGAACTGGAGAAAGGGATTTAGAACACACGCAGGCCAACACAGAAATGAACCAAGGACATAGGGAAATGGTAACCCACCTGATTTGCGATCTCGAGATGCAGAAGGTCTTCCTCTTGCGGCGGGGGCTGCGGCGCTGATAGACTGTGCAGCGCGGTGCGCATAATGTGCAGCGATGCCATGCGCCTGTCGATGGCTGTCGGAACACCGCCCTCCATCTTCCCATTTGTATGGCCCGACTTGGCGGATGTAACGCTAGCGAGCTCGGCGCGGAGCTGTCTTACCAGCGCCTCGGAGTGTTCCAGTCGGGCTTCGAGCGACTCGACGTAGCTGCTGAGGACCGGGCGTCAGCGTCTCTCATCGCACACACATCTAATATGAGCGCACCTTTTCGCCGGGGCGCGGCGCTATTTCGTTCGTGTTCTGTTCTAACACGGCATCCAAGAGGAAATGGGACGCACCGTAGCCCCTTCTATATAAGTGCATTCAAGATTCGCGTCAATACATGTGGAACACTTGTCCCCTGGCACCTGCGAGCCATCGCCTATGTCACCCAAGTTAATCTCCATCCCACCGAAGAATCTAGCGCTGTAGATACGCACATCGACCTGCCAACCCATCGGTATTATTTTAAGGGAAGGAGAGGATGCCACGCACTCTTCCGCCGACGACATACATCACAGGCGCGCATTATACGTCTCTTCTTCCCCCGCTGAAACTCGTGCGAGTAGTCCTCCTCATTCGACGACATCTTATGGGCGTTGAAGCAAGGCTACTGGTATTCCACAACCGTGAAGTATAGCTAGTCGTTTGTTGCTCGGATAAGCGCCACGCCAGCCTCTATTTGAAGCCCCAGATGAGGCCTACAGAGAAGCCACCGAGTCTAAGAGTCCAGAGGAATGGTTGGTGGCGAAAGAGGGATCTAGCAAAGGGATTCTCCCGGGGATTCGAGGGAGGATGGTGGTGGACGAAAGCAAGAGCTGAGAAATCCAGATCGGCTCGGCTGGCGTCATGCGTGCCGAGATCATTCCCCGATCAAATCAAAAAACATCCCAATGCGACAGATTCGTAATCCTCAAATCAGCGCCCATTCTCGTGCCCCGGGTGGTCCGCCGGGTCACCCGATTGCTGGCTCAAACTCAAGGAAAACCTGCCTAAAATTGCGGTGGCATGCAGCGGGAGCTGGTGGAAAATCAAAGTAGCGAGGTATTTTTTTAGTCATCTCTCCAAGCCTCTCACGCCTGCCAAACCCTCTTTAGCAGCTTTTTTCAATCCGTAGAGCATCATGTGCCATCCGACAGCATTCAACTCAAACGAGGCAAATGCATGTCAGTATACAATCAGTATGTATAAAAAACCTTTGAATAGGAACAACGGAGCAGAACGGACGCGTATGACATGACTCAGACCTATTGCCGAGCCACGTCACGGATATCCAGCCGGGATTACCACATCCCCATGAGATACTAGTGCGCAGCGGACGGACATCGTTTCATATCGAAGGTGGTTCGATTGTGGCAGCCGTCGGACGTTTGGGCTTCGCGAATACACTTAACTGGCCTGAGCCTGGCAGCTGATTCTTTTCTGCGACGATCAATCTCGATAAATTGCGGTGCTGCGCAGAGAAGGATAACAATATCGCCGACGAAAAATCATGTCGTAACTGTTCTGGCACCAGCGGGGAATCGAAGCCCCGCTCACCGGATCCCTCGAGGACCACATACTTATGGGGCGCGTATGTGTCCATACACGAGTCTGTTCATCCCGAGACTTTTGAGGTAGACCACTGTTGAGTTGCACGGGAAGAATACTTGAAGAGTGAATACCATGTATTCGAGAACCAAACCTCTAAATACTGCGGGAGAACCCACATTGACACCCATCAAGATATATCAGTCTATGGAGGATTCATCCGCCGGATCCGACGGATCCGGCGGAATTATCCGTCACAACCTCTCTATACGTGAACGACCTGTGCATACTGAACGAGACCTGGTGAAGTGAAGGAATATGGAGACCCGGTTGGCCGGTGTGCGGAAACTCAACCACACGCTGGTTTCGGCTTTGGTCCATTTTATTATCCTTTTGTTTACATGATTGTTTGGCTTGTAAATAGGGCTTCAACCTGCTTCAACCCGTCCCCATTCTTGACGGGTCGACGGGCGGGACGGACGGGTTTGGACACGCCCTTTCTGAGCTTGACCCGAAGACCTAGACGGGACGGGTGCGGGACGGGTTGACCCGTCGACGGGGCACCCGTCCCCGCCCGTTTGACGGGTTGGACGGGTCTACCCGGGATCGACGCAATTTTGGGCAAGACCGCTCGAATCTGCTCGGATTTGGGTGACTCTATGGTGAAATCTGCATCATCCATCACCTTTCCACATGAACTCACTGCTTGGGGCGAAAATCGAGTCGAAAGCAAGGTGATTGATAAGGTTGATGCGATCACTGTTGACCATCCAGACGAACTCAAAAGGCTTCTTTCCATCGTCTGGAGGCCACTAATATCGCTGTGAGGAGCAAAGAACTTGAGTTGGGTTATGAATACCCTCACACAGTATTGTATTTACTCACCACTATGATGCCGCCAGAAGTCTCATTGAACCCAATTGAACCTGTCGAAACAGCCGTCACGGGCGGGACGGGCAGGACCCGCCCGTCCCTGAGAAGCCCAGACTCAAGACGACGGGACGGGCTGACCCGTCCCCTCAAAAAAGACGGCCGTCTCGTTTGACGGGCGGGTTGAAGCCCTACTTGTAAATACGTGCCCACACACATCGTGCAAAACCTCGGGCATGTGCACGTTACATGCCTTATAGTTACAGGCATGTGGCGAGGATGTACCCAGGCAGTTGAATGGCATGTGTTCGGGCATTACTGATAGCACAACGACGATCACCGCGAATGACGGCAGGGTCGAATACCTCTTTGTTGTCCTGTGAGCAGTGAGTGTCCCCTACACAACCGGTGCTGCTCCATGTTAAGATGACTCCGAAGTCCCAATATCTAATGCGAGCGGACTTTCTGCTCTTGCTCGATCATGTCGAGCATTCCACAATCCGGCACTGAGCGCCCTTTTGTGTTACCAAGAAAACCTGGTGCACATCCTTCGGTTTATGCCCGACGATCTCTGGAAAAGCCCCCTTTCCATTGCGGCCGTCGATTCCCTAGTGAGCACTTCCCGGTTGCTCCTGGTCCGCCGATATACATCCGTAAAGGCTTAGCGTCCTTGTCAGTACAATTGCTATGCTCAGCGACGATGGAAGACCTGAACCTCCGAGCAAAACAGGATGAGATATATTTCAAACCGCGAGACTTATCAAGTGCGTGTTCTTCTATTAATCGTGGTCGACGGTCCTACAACCTAGCTTTGAGTTCCTTTAACAGCTACGCGACCGTGGCCTTTGCACTGGTCCTTGTGCTTGACTTGTTCTTTCCACTGGCCTTCTTCTCTGCAGTCTTCGCACACAATTAAATATTGATTTCTCGTCTAGGTCACATGCCACCAACCGCCCCCGCGGTCCCCCTCTCGCTGAGTCGCCCGGAGCCAGGAGCTGGCAACTATATACCTTTGCTCGCGCGCACGGACCTCGAGAGGCAAACAGACCATGCTCGGTCACGGGAATTTGGTCGTTCGAGAGGCCATTTTCCCGTCTATCTAAGGGCTACTACCACAAGTACTCTAATCTAATGAAGTCAGTGCTAATCTAATAGATGTCGCCGTCTAAAAGTCAAATGGATCGAGAGATTTTGAAGTCCAAGGGCAAACCTCGCGAGCGCAAGTCAAAGTGAGAGGCTGTTGGACGCCGAAATAAATCAGATTCGAGAGAATACATAGAGTAACATGCGACTTACCAAGACGGCTTCGTAATCGAAAGAATTCGGAATTGGGTGCTTAACCTTGGGCTGACTGTGCTTAGAACTGCGCCGTGCAGCGGAAGAAAAAATTGAAGGCTGTTTACAATGCGGTCGGACTCGCCTAGGAGGTGAAACCGCCCAGACTCGCTTGAGCGCCGACTGAGAAAGGTGCTGGGGCGAGCTGAGGTGAATGTAGCGTGTAGCGACGCCCCTCAAGCCCGTGCAGCGGGATTTTCGGGGATTTTGATGCGCGTGAGGGCGGTAATTGAATATTGAGGCGGAAATTGATGCACAGAATTTTGATGCACGGAGAAGACGGGAAGTCGGCGCTCGCGGGAAGTGGATACGTCGCCTCCGGGATCAGGGGATTGGGCGGGCGCGCAGCAGGATTTTCATGATTTTGCTGCGCGGCAAGGGCGGGAAATGGCGCGTCCGCGGGAAGTCGATATGTTGTGTCGGGGGTTGGCGGCAGTACGGAGCGGCATGGTGGTGTGTTGGAGGTGCGAGGGAGGCTCGTGAGCCTTCGTCCGCAACTTGCCGTGGATCGAGAGCGAGGGCCGCCGATGTGCGCGGGAGGCGAGAGTGCGGTGGATGTAGAGAAAGGACGAATGTAACACGGCCCACGTTAGCGTGAGATGATAAAGGAAATGTAGGGTGGCGCACCTTGAGCTCCGCGTTGCTCTCCGTTCCCGAGTCGGGTGCATCAGAAATGCCCACCATCGTGGCGTCGAGGACGATATATATGCTGGCAGGATGCGCACCGGCTCGGCTAGCAAGAATGAGAATCCGGGGAGCCAAAGAGGAAAGGCCACGCAGCTATACCACGACCCACTCCGCCGGCGCAGCTAGCGTGCAGAGTGGCTGAAGTTTCGAGGACGGGTGAGCGGAGGTGTGGAACGGCGAACAGGAGAGCAGTGCGTGTCCCTGGGCGGCCGTCGCCGCAGCGGGAGTGCTCCTCGCGGGAGGAGACGAGGCGCCGCAGATGCGAGCGCAGACGACGCGGAGGTGTAGCGCGGTCCAGAGCGGCGGGGCGCGCGTACGTCGATGAGGTCGATCGAGTCTAAGAGTCCAGAGGAATGGTTGGTGGCAAAAGAGGGATCTAGCAAAGGGATTCTCCCGGGGATTCGAGGGAGGATGGTGGTGGACAAAGCAAGAGCTAAGAAATCCAGATTCATTCCCCGATCAAATCAAATCGAAAACATCCCAATGCGACAGATTCGCCAAATCAGTGGCCGGGTCACCCGAGTGCTGGCTCAAACTCAAGGAAAACGTGCCAAAAATTGCGGTGGCATGCAGCGGAGGGAGTTGGGGGAAGATCAAGGTAGCAAGGTATTTTTTGGGGTCATCTCTCCAAGCCTCTCACGCCTGCCAACCCTGCTTTAGCAGCTTTTTTTCAATCCGCAGAACATCATGTGCCACTCGACAGCATTCAACTCAAACGAGGCAAATGCATGTCAGTATACAGCAGCTTTTTCAAACGAGGCAAATGCTTGTCAGTATACAATCAGTATGTATAGAAAACCTTTGAATGACAGGAACAACGGAGCAGAACGGACGCGTATGCCACTGACTCATACCTAGTGCCGAACTAGTGCGCAGCAGACGGACATCGTTTCATACCGAAGGTGGTTCGATTGTTGCAGTCGTCGGACGTTTGGGCTTCACGATTTCCTCCGTCCCTGGCCGATCGCGATGTGTTCCCCGCGGAAACTCAAACCAAGCCGCGGATACATTTGACAGGCCTGAGCCTCTCATTCTTTGGCAGCTGATTCTTTTCTGCGACGATCAATCTCGATAAATTGCGGGGCTGCGCAGAGAAGGATAAAGCGGGTAAGGCCGACAAGCGGCACAGCCCGCTACCAATTAATTGTTGGGGTTTTTCAAGCTGGTTTGAGTTTTGTGCAGATGTATACATCAAATCTTTGCAAATTTCACCAAAATTCCTTGTGCACAGAGTTCAAGGCCATGCTATATATCAATATTAAATAATGGTGGCCCAACGCTCGCTCGGTCGCCGTCGCGGGCGTCCCGCGACGGCGACCAGCTCACATTGGGCCACGGGAAATTACACTTGACCGTTCAACTCTCTACCTTGATTTCTGATTGTTCAACATCCTCATGTAATTTAGGTGCATGGATGAGATTTTCCTTTGTTTTGTGTGGGTTGGCACTGAAGCGGTTGAGTTCTCGTTTTCAAAGAGATGACTCAGCATGTTTACGAGTGCCTCGGCGGCAATCATCGGCACACAGCTCGGCTGGTAATAAGCCGGAGAATTTTGGCAGAGAGAATAGGTGCTTACGCAAAAAGGCTGACGAAAATGTGATCGTCCGCCAAAATGCACTTTGATGGGGCGCCCTATAAGAACCCGTACCTAAAGGTAGCGGGAATAATAATATCGCCGGAGACAAAGATCATCTCGTAACTGTTCTGGCACCGGTGTAGCGGTAGGATCGGGTTGGGCGCCCGGGCCAGGCTGCGTGTACGCATGTATGGTTGCGAGCCTTGTCTGCGACCTTCGCAATCGGATTCCCTGCGCAGCGACACCGCGGGATCTTAGGTCTTGGGTCGACATCAAGCCAACCTGTCCGTGTCCACAGGCGGGGAATCGAAGCCCCGCTCACGGGATCCCTCGAAGACTACATACTTATGGGGCGCGTATGTGTCCATACACGACTCTGTTCATCTGAGTTTTTTGAGGTAGGTTGCACGGGAAGAATACTTGAAGAATGAGCACCCTGTATTCGAGAACCAAACTCTAAATACCGCGGGAGAACCCACATTGACACCCATCACAACATATCAGTCTATGGAGGATTCATCCGCCGGATCCGACGGATCCGGAGGAATTATGCTTCCCGATCACTCTATACGTGGACGACCTGTGCACACCTGAACGATACCTGGTGAAATGAAGGAGTATGGTGCTCTTGCACGTAAATTTACCCACCTTCACGGCTCATATATGGAGAATATTCCAAAGTCTCGCGAAGAATGTTATAGATGGGTTTCGGATGAATTTGAGGCGAAAGCTTTGGAGGTTTACGAAGGCAGTGGGACCCCAAAGTTCCTATTGACCGAGGGGTGTGCCAAATCCTTTCTCATTTCGCTTAGTTTAAATACCCTCAATACACATGTGCTAATGAGAGCGGGGTGGGGAGGGCTTGACAGCCTCCTCGTCGCGACTGGTGATTACGCGCCCGCGTTCGATCAAAGTACGTGTTCGTGCACCGCGTCGCGCGTTTCCAACAGTTGGAGGAGATTCCGGTGCAGGAGGATATCAAGTGGTCCCTCGCTATTCCTCATCATTTCTATCTACACACAAGATAACATTTACCCTGGCCTTCGGCACCTCGCTCATCATCGCTAGCTCAGAACCGAGATGTCAAAATGTCCAAATTCAACCTCGACCATCCCACCGTCTCCTCTCCCCGCTCGCATCGGAGCCGCAGTCGTCGCGCAAGCCCCCATCCGTGGGTGCCGCTGTACCAGCAAGTGCGATGGGCTACACTGTGTGGTCCGTGCCCGTCCTTATTCCGTCTTCCAACCCTGAATCTTAACCCTAGCTCCATCCCGAGTACAGACCCCTGGGCGCCCCACTCAAGCCGCTCCTTGCAAATCAAGCTACAAACGAGATGCCGCGGTGCGTCCCTCTATCCGTTGAATGCCTTCCGCTGCTAGCGGCCGCGCAAGTGGCTCGTGGGAGTCCCTATACTCGCATACGGGCAAATTTCCGCGGGGTCGTACCCGTCCTCTCGCGCTGCGTACGAGGAAGTCGACGAATATCTGCGTGCGTGGAGACCCAGCGGCGCTGAACGTACGACCGGAAGATCTGGTTCATCCTGTCGCGTCCGTGTGCGGCACTTTACGGTAGACACGCGTAAACATCGCCCCGGGGCGTGACTGAATACGACCCACCTTTTGACTACAATTACAGAGACTCTTCCGATATTTGTAATTCTGAACCGCCAGCTTATATCTCTAGCGTGGGGATTGATGCTGAGCATACGTTGGCCCTCTCAAGGAACATGTGTTCCCGCTCCGTCCCTTGGACCCACCGGCGGGGAATCGTTCACGGGATCAATTTACGGCCAGGAGATACAGATCAGAGCAGTGAGTGTCCCGTACACGAGCGGTGCTGCTCCATGTCCATTGTAAGCTGTGTGAGATGTGCGGTTTCGATGCCAAGCGGAACTATTCTCTTGACAAATTCCCGGTCTCGTGGCCTGTCCTCATCTGGCGAGTGTGATATTTGGTCCGAGCCAGGATTCAACCAAGCGAGATCGAACCTAGGCTACTACATAGATCTTCCAGAAGCTTAAAATAAACTATGCAGCTCGGACACCACTCATTCTCGCGCGCAGAATAGACCGGTGACTCTGTCGTATCAGAAGTGATAGTAGACCGGTGTAAGGATCAGACACGCATCACGGCACAGATTCGGCAAAAGCGGCTCACTGCGTTCGCCTGCGCCGGAGTCCGCAACTTCTGCGCCGCGGTGCACAGGCACTGTGCCCCAGTTCTCTTTTGTTCTTGTACTTGTATCTAGTCATGTTTCCGGACCCGAGGGTCTTGTAGTTCAGTATAAATAGTCTCATGTATTTTCCGAGTAGGTAGTTCCGTACAACACGCGGATTTGCTCGACTCAACTCTTGTCTAAGTCAACAACTCCGCCAATCGAAACTCTTGTGTCTACGACTTTCTTCCGAGAAACTCCGTAGCTTCACATTTTTTTTGAGTTCATTTTTTCTGACGTGTTGAACCAATTGCAATCGGACTGATCACCCGATTGAAGAATAGCGCGCACAGTTTACACCGGTTACAACGATATCATGGTAGCCACGCGTACGAAGGCTTATGCTTCGGTCGCAAAGACAACTCGGACCTCGCAGAAGACTCTTCTGCAGGAGGCGGCCGAAGTTGGGGTCTCATTCGACGAACAGAATAGACCCGTAGTCTTAACAGCAGAGGGCGAGTTCCAGAGTGGGAGTTTGCCGGCTGTTGATCAGCACGCTTTGAGCGTTGCTAGAATCCCTCGGATTCATCCTTCAAATCTTGACGAGCATCTCGCTCTGGACAAGGATCAGAAGGATGGACATGATGAGGAGGAATTACGAAACGATTCACTCACCTCGAGTGATAACGAGTATAGTTTCGATTCACAGGGCTGTGTGGATTGGGAAAATCCAGAGGGCGGGTTCGTAGTCCCCCGTCACACGGCTAAAAAGAATTATGAATGGTTGGTGTCGGATAAGCTGGACACCAAGCTTAAGTTTTTCCCCACCTGGTTTGACTTGAGTGAGGATGAGGATCAACTCGGACCTATCCCAGAAGAATGGTTGAAGCAGGAAGATATGGACCTTCCGAATGGGGTCTATGCTTCAATCGAGGAAGCCGGAAAGAAGCGAACTAACGAACCGATCCGCAGCATGGCGGTCATAGTTGAAGTTTCCGAGGAAGCGCCCGGCGCTTCGCAGTCAAACAAGGTTGATTCCAAAGGAAAGGATATCGGCGCTGGCGAACGCAGCACTGGCTTTGCTGCATATTTGAGACAAATGCAGGCAGAAGCAGCCAAGTCTCATAGAAACCAAAGTAGAAAGGCGGCGCGTGATGAAATCAAGAAGGCCAAGAAGGAAAAGGCGAATTTTTCCAGGCTGGATTCACAGGTGCCAGAGGGCGGGTGGTTTAGAGCAACGACTAGCAAGTCAGGAGGCTCGAGGGGACCACCTAATAGCAAAGGTCCTCCAGATAGTCCCGATGATAGTTCCAGCAGTAGCTCTTCGGACCCGGAGAGTTCGAGTTCAAGCTCAGACGAATCGAACCAGAGCTCTGGAAGTAGTTCTTCTCTCACCAGTAGTAGCACTCGGCGAAAGAGTGCAAGCGAGAGGCGACGGGACAAGCACAAGTTGGGGGAATTAAAGACCATGAAAAAGGCCATGGCGGGGATCAAGATTAAAGCCCCGTTTGTATGGGATGGAAAGCCCGTAATGGATACCTTTGACCACTGGACGTATGAAGTGGATACATGGATTGAACTCACGGCTTTGACTGATAAATTGGCAATGAAGCTAATAGTCAACTTCATGAGTGGCACAGCCAGTAAATTCTTCATGGATCATGTCTCGACAGAACTGAAGAAGTGGACTGTCAAGGATGTCTACAGAGCGCTATTCAACTACTGTTTCCCGGCTGACTTTAAGTTGCGGCTGCGGAAACGATTGATGAATGCGTACCAGGGCAAGAAGACAGTTCGCGATTTTGCCCGGGAGATTAAATCTCTGGCAAAACGGTTTCCTGACGTGACTGAACGGCACTTGGTTCAGATATTGTGGGACGGTGTTGACCAATACATACGCGTCAAATGGCTTGAGAGGGGCATGAGCCCGGAGGAATCAACTCTGGAGAAACTTGTCAAGTGGGCTTTGCGATTCGAGAAATCGAAGGAAGCCCTAGATCATGAGAAGCGCGAGGGGAGATAGCGAAGACTCGTTTCCGTGCCCAGCAGCCCCGCGCTGTCGGCCGCTTCGCAGGCCCGTATAACGCCAAGGCCACGTTCTTCGGTCGCAACGGCGGTCCGGTCGCGACGAAGGGTTGGAAGCACGCCCAGGTGGCTAAGTCGGTTGGAAAGGGCAAGGGTAAAAAGAAGTACTTCAAGGGGAAGCGTGCCCGCGTTCGTTTTGCAGCCGTGAAGGCGGAGACCGCTGAGGCGGTGGACGTTGCGGGACCTTCGGGCGCGACGGAGGTAGTCCATAACTTGTCGGATGGGTTGCAGACTGTGGCCCCTGGAGATGTCTTCATGGCTGATTATGTTGTGAAAGACGAGGAAGAAGATGCAGGGGGATCGTTATTCACCGACGAGGAGGACGCGTCGGCCGCCGCTTAGCGTGTCAGAAGCAAGTGATGATCGCAGGTGTGATCATCAGAGGGCGAGTGTAAGGATCAGACACGCATCACGGCACAGATTCGGCAAAAGCGGCTCACTGCGTTCGCCTGCGCCGGAGTCCGCAACTTCTGCGCCGCGGTGCACAGGCACTGTGCCCCAGTTCTCTTTTGTTCTTGTACTTGTATCTAGTCATGTTTCCGGACCCGAGGGTCTTGTAGTTCAGTATAAATAGTCTCATGTATTTTCCGAGTAGGTAGTTCCGTACAACACGCGGATTTGCTCGACTCAACTCTTGTCTAAGTCAACAACTCCGCCAATCGAAACTCTTGTGTCTACGACTTTCTTCCGAGAAACTCCGTAGCTTCACAACCGGATACTGACGATATAGGCAGAACTGGCTAGTTGAAGTGGTCTAGACAGCGCGGTTCACGTCACTTTTGAATTGAGACTTAGGAACTCATTATGGTTCTCAAAGATATTTACTTCCCTTCACTTCCCCGTTATCCTCCGCCTTTTATGCCACTCCGACTCGCCACCTGGCTTCAACGGCCCGTGACTTGCGGCAACTTGCGGACCGCTGAGTCAGCCATCAATTACGATTTCCTCTTCGCTCCCTCATCTTGCCCTCATCTCGCTTTTTCTTGGGCAGAACTGAGCGTCTTTACCTGGAGAGTTACCACCCTGGTTACTATGAGCTCCTTCTACTTCCTCGGAGCCCAAACACACAGCTCGCGTCGTCCACCTCCGAGTGCCACCATGCACAGAGGTCTACAAATCGTGGAAATCGTAGAAAGCATATGCTCTCATCTAGGCCCCCGGGACCTGGATGACCCCGAAGTCCCAATATCTAATGCGAGCGGACTTTCTGCTCTTGCTTGATCATGTCGAGCATTCCACGATCCGGCCCTGAACGCCCTTTGGTTTTACCAAGAAAACCTGGTGCACATCCTTCGGTGTATGCCCGACGATCTCTGGAAAAGCTCCCTTTCAATTTCGACCATTAACTCCCTAGTGACTACCTTGCGGACCGAGGAAGCCAATTGCAACTCAAATTATTCCTAGCTTCTGGCTCGACCCATGATGCCCTCGGATTGGGAGCGCCCGATGGTGTATTTACACCGCATCAAGGTCCTCGTGTGTCGCTTTGACTCACACTTCTACCGCACTCTTCGAATGTCCTTCGCCCATGATTTCCTATGCCCAAACCTTCAGGCCCTGACATGGGACCCGAGGCGTTTCCCCTTATTTTTATGTTTCTTGGACCCCAAATTATGTGGATCACTGTGGGGATGGACGGATCGCTCTCTTGCCTGTCGATCCCCCCCACACTCGGAGTCCTATACGACTGGGAGGGCGACGAGCAGCAACTCGTGCAATGCATCACTGCATTCGTCCAGAAATTAACCCGACTCACGTCCCTCTCATTGCCGAATCTTGACCGCGAGACGTTCGAGCACATCACACAGCTTCCCGCCTTGACCTCACTCATCTTAGGGGAGCCTGTCGGGTTTATCCCGGGCCCGACGACG
Organism: Mycena vulgaris; assembly: GCA_029204335.1. Classification (NCBI taxonomy): domain Eukaryota; kingdom Fungi; phylum Basidiomycota; class Agaricomycetes; order Agaricales; family Mycenaceae; genus Mycena; species Mycena vulgaris. The sequence continues at coordinate 597,696 of JARGYA010000022.1, forward strand.
TGGACCATGAGCTCGAGTTCCCGCGCCTAAAGTACCTCCACATTGACGCGGCGTCCGCCGAATTCACCATCGTGATCATCCGCACCATGAGACGCACCCCATTGTCCTCGCTCTCCGTCACATTCAGACCCCTGCCCAATACGACCTACCTTCCGGATTTCTACTCCCCTCTGGCCGCCCACTGTTCGCATTTGGCGCTCCAGACTCTCGATTCCAACCCTGACGCTGGCGGGGACGACGCCGACCTGCGTGTACATATCACAACCGCCCGATCCTTCGACGCCTGTTTTGCTTCACCAACCTGACGGAAGTACGTCTAGAGCCACCGGCGGGTTTCAACCTGGACGACGCCACCGTGATTGAAATGGCTCGGGCATGGTCTTGCATTCAGCGCCTCGAATTAGTGGCGCCTATCAAGCACTGGAAAAACGACTATGTGGCAAAACTGTGGACATTGTCAGAGCCTAGGGAGACAGTGAAGCAAGAATGTCCGATGCTCACGTCGCTGGCAACATATGCGCTTCATTACTCCAACATATTGACACTGTGCGCCTCTCGGCGTACTCTCCTCAGGGCCCGGTGGACGTCCCACTCTTGCAGACCATCGTTATCCACGGTGGCTCCCCAGATTACTTCACCTTCGCCCAGGGAAGTGCATAAGGCATATCATTCAAGAGCCTATTTAATTCGCATCCAAGGATTCAAGTCCATCTGCCACAGAGTCAGATTCGTCGTCTATCACTTCTTGGTCTCCCGGTGTTGAAGGAAGCGCTCGAAATATCGCGGCAAATCCCGCAGCTGGAGACAGCTCTCTCGCCAGCAACAACGGCAGCGCCATCGCCTGCAAGTTGTTCTCCCTTCTCACCCCCGCGCCCGCCAATTTCCCCGCGACCATCTGCCCCTATCTCCAGCGCATTACCTGCCTGGCTGTGGACGGCGGCTCCGATCAAGAACTCCTCGCCATGGTCCAGGCACGGGGTCCCAGCGGACCTTCCATCCAGACCGTACACATCGCCTTCACTCGCTCATAGCAGGTGAATATTGCGCCAGAGACATCCTGCGCTACCCATTATGGAAGAATGTCACTTTCCACACGAGCACTAGCGATGCGGCTCAGCGTGCAGGACAGCAGGACGACCGTGATCCCGACTGGGGACCGATTTCGAGCGGATGGGTAGGAGAAGATGCGGGATTGGGGTTGCCAGGCGTCCGGCGGACGAAGCAGCGAAAAATTGTGACGAGTATTGGTCGAGTAACCTTGCTACAGTATACTCGCTTAAGGAGCAGGAACCCAGGTTGATGCTAGCACGAGTTCACGTACGATTCTTCATGTGTGGAGAAGTAACAATTAACTTCAAATATTATATAGTTTACATTTTCGTTCATGATGGGTATATGATACAACAACGCTTTCCAAAGCTTCCTCCTTCTCTAGGCTTGCGCGGCCTCTTGCTTCGCTTGGCGTGATTTTCTCCTCGCATACACAACCGCAGGTTTGGTGCGCTCCATCAGCCTGCGGATGTAAAGCATAGCGACGACGGTAACGACGATTGTCACTGCGAGCATGATGTGTTGGATTTTGTTGCTCTTGGAGTCGTCTTCAAGAAGAAAGTCAGTCAGCCTGATAAATTCTGCGGTGGTGGACGTAGGTGGTGGACTTACCGCTTGCTAAGGCAACGCCGATGTACACCAGCACGAGCTGTTTCGGGAGCGATACCACCGCAGCGACGAGAAAGACCCAGAAGGCCATCCCACACGTGGAGAAAACGGCGGTGGTAACTAAATTTCCACCATAAGTCAGTGGTGAATTATTGCATAGTGGAAGAAGGCATGCGTACAGTGTGCTGGGAACGAGCTGTACCGCACGATAATTGCTATAGGAAGACCGCCCTCGCGCACGACGTGTGCGAGCGTCCCGTAGGGTATGTTGCTGAGCTCCAGCCGCTTGCCGCGCGCGCCGCAGCAGTATTTGAAGAAGCTTGCGCTCGGGTCAGCGCCTTGAGGATATTGAAACGGATTCATAGCCACTAGTATGTGCAGATCTCCCCGATAAGGGTGCCGGCTGAGTTAGGACATAAGAGTGGGAACAGATTGGAGAGACGAAGCGGCTTACCGGCGACGATCCCAAAGCCCGCACCGAGTCCCCAGACTAGTCCACATAGCATTGCGACTAGTTCGTGTCCGAATAGCTGGGGAAAAAAATGAGTGAGGATTAAAGGGAAATTCACCAACGAAGCGTCTCACAGGAGGGAATGAAAGAGCGATGAGAACAACTATCGGGATTACCCAGCCTCCGCGCGTACTG